>CM040176.1:33855000-34585000 GCA_022606695.1 Vaccinium macrocarpon | reverse complement strand
CTATTTAGGGACAAAGTTATGATTTTACTTTTTTGGTGGCGAAAATATGTACTTACAAAATAAAAAGACAAACTGTATTATGAAGAAGAAAGATTAAAAAAATCTAATGGTGGCGACTCTATATAATTCAGGAAAAAAAATTATTTTCTACATAATAATTCCATTTTTTGTGAACCTTGAGGTGGCGGCTGCCACCACTTGTCCCCCTCTAGCTCCATCCTTGGCTCTACCGTATGAATGAGCCGCCACTTGCAAATGTTTGTACATTGAATCAAACGTTCCTCCTCGGATTTAATAATTTCTATCCTGGTAATAACATAATACGTTATATCATAGGGACACGGTCTTATTAATGACAACATTATAAGCCCCTCCAAATAAACGGACCCTAAAATTGTCTCTCGTCATCACAAGATGGATTTTTATTTTTGATTCAAACCTCATCGAAGAGGTGGGTATGTGAACGAGCCGAAAAAGAAAATGTTTTGGGTTAGTGAAATACTACTCCCTCCGTCCCAAAATGGATGTCCATTTTTGAAATCTGAGCCATTTTTTTGATTGTTTTATTTTTTAATTTATAATATTTTTCATAATTATGAACACTTTGTATTAAAGAACTTATCGAGAACTATCAAACAAGATCCATATTGAATATTTTTGGAGATTCATATTGAAGATATAAGCGATTGAGAATGACAAGAGTTTCAAAAATGGACATCCATTTTGGGATGAAGGGAGTATTATCTAATTAGACCATGTATTCAAGAAGACTATTATATTATCCGTATTTGGTTAAAATGTTTGTGCCTTTTTTTTTCATTCGTTATTCAAAATCTATTACATGGGGTAGGGAATGTGACTCAATCCTGGATGCAGTGTGAGGCATCCAAGAACTCTACTATATGCAGTGTGAGGCATCCACTTGCAAATGTTTGTGCGAAGAATCAAATGTTCCTCCTTGGATTTATAATTGCTATCCTGGTAATAACAGAATACACCAATATCATAGGGGACGCGGTCTTATTAATCACAACATTATAAGTCCCTTCAAATAAACGGACCCTAAAATTCTCACGTCATCTCAAGATGGATTTTATTTTATTTATCAAACCTCATCAAAGTGGTGGGTGTGTGGACGAGCCGAGCCAAAAAAAGAAAATGTTTTGGGTTAGTGGAATACAATCTCTCCCTTTATTCCACTAAAAAAGAATTTTAAATTTTATACATTAACTCTAATTAATTTAGAACAACTTCTAGATGAGAGCTCTCTTTACAGGTGTTGATATAACAGAACTGGGTGTAGCTTTTGTTTTCTCTGCTGACTCACAAGGATCGGACCATATAAGGAAGCCTACAGCTCAAAAGCAGAGAGTGTATTGATTTCTTTGGCTGTAAATGGAAATGCATGCAGCAAATGCTAGCATAATAATTGAATTTATTGAATTAATCTAACTTTACTTTGATAACGATGATAATAGGAGGAATCTACTCCTAAAAAAAATTAAAAGGATTGGACGTGCGATCCTGATGTGCGCATCCGAGTCGTTGATCTCGGCTTTCAATGGCTTGGATTTCATCTTGACAATGGGCGAATCGGATCTGCAAAGTGCCAAGATGAAATCAAGACCGTTAAAAACACATTTGAAGACTCGAATGCTGCACACCTGGGAATGCACACTAGGGTCCCCATTCCCTTTTTGTTGACCCAAAAATATTGTCCCTATTCAAAAGTAATGGGTAAAAGTCGGCCTTGTTCTCTTTCCTTTTCTACCCATTTTCAAAAATTCTTTTCAAAAAAATTCATTCTTTTAAAAAAGAATCTCTCTCAACTCATTACCTCATTATTTCATTTCTTTCTCTCTATCTCTCTCTAATCATTATCTCATTATTATCATTTTTAAAAATTCAACCAAACACTATCTCAAAATTTCTTCTCAAAATTTTCTTTTCAAAACCCATCCAAACACAAATTGAGTTTACTTTTTTGCCCTTCACTTTTGAAATTAACTACTAGTAATAGAAAAAGCAATGTTTATGTTGTGAGGGGTAAAAAGAGAAAATAAAGTTATGACAAGTGTAATAATGATGTTATTTTAAGAAGCTGGAATCTCTAAGAGAGAAGGAGAGAGAAGGAGGGTATTTTCACAGTTAATGTAATCATTACTTGTCTTCCTATTTTTTTGCCATTATTGGTTAAGTGCAATTTCCAAGTAACGTACGAGGTACACTAGGGAACGAGGAGCAATGAGAAGAAAAGGAAGAGACATTTCTGAAAAAGGATTGTGTTTTCTGGCTTTGGTCACCCAATTCTTCGGAAACATCTTTCTAAAAAAGGGATTATGTGTTTTGGCCTTGGTCACCCAATTCTACGGAAATATCCTCTGCTGCAACTCTCAAGTCTTGTTCTGCACTTACTCTTTCTAATTTCAGTAGTTTGAAACGTTTTTGAAAGACGGTTTCATGCTTAGACTCGCGATCTATTTATGCATGTACACCTATATTGTACTCCCTTTGTCCCAAAATAATAGTCTCTTTTGGGACTGTGTATCATTTTCAATGTCTTATATTTTTTAATGTGAATCTAAAAAAATATATTTATGAATTTTGTTTGTTAAATCTTAATTAGTTCTATTATACAAAATCATAAAAAAATATTACAAACTAAAAGATATAAGCTGTTGAAAATAACGCACAATCCCAAAATGAACTACAATTTTGGAACGGAGGGAGTATGATTAGAGTTTTAGCCGAGTATTAGAGAAAGATGAACCATAGTGGTAGTAGTTTAAATTTTTAGCTTAGTGCTAGAAAGAGATGAACAATGATACATTGATTTCGTTGACCCAAACGTTTCGTAAAAACCTAAAGAACTCTAATTTACGCTATTAAACACCTTATTTGGTTTGAGTTTTGAGATACACCCTATACGGTTCTTAATAATTTTTTTTTCTCTCTTTCTTTACTCATTACCTCCAAAACCCTCTCTCAAAACCCAAACCGAACAAAACCAAAATGATTCGAATTAAATCAAACACCACACAAACCTCCAAATAGTTAGGAGAAGCAATGCAATGCCACCCAAGCATAAAATATCTTCTCTCTTCTCCTTTTTTTTGTTTTTTTTTTGGTCGGTAAATAAATATCTTCTTTCTTGTCACTATTTTGGTGGCTTTTGCATGAAAAGGTATGGTCATGCAAAGCTTGATGTTCATTCTTGGTCACAAAAATTGGCAAGCAAATGAATATATTCCTAACCTACACATTTTTTTTTTTTCTCATTAAGTTGAACCCAATCTTTTAACCGACACATTCAAGTCCTCCACTTTTTATTGTTAAGTTTAAAAATTGCATTAAAATGTTTGAGAATATAGTGTGTGAAGGTGTATCAAAAGGAGTAAAAATAACCTCTACTCTGAGAGATAGCTCAAGTCGTAATAGTGATGAATTATAAACTCAGACATTTTGAGTTTGAAACTACTAACCTCTTGGGGTTAGGCCTGCTAGAGCTTTTCTTGTCCCATAGTGGACGACTTTTCAGGTGCGTATAAGCTGACTCAGACACTAAAAAAAACTCTATATTCCTAATCTCAACAATATTAGATCACTGACCCAAAGAGTAGCTCAAGTGGCAACATGGATGAGCTATAAATTCAGACATCCTAAACTTGTCAACCTATTGGGGTTAGGCCACATGAGAGTAATCTCTCGTGAATCTCTTAATCCCGATGTGGACAGCCTGCCTTGGATCAGATGGGGAAAGAAATATCAAGGTATGCGTAAGCTGACTCGGACAACTTGACTGTTGGAAAAAAAATAATTAGACCACTCTATTGGCCACTTTTTGCACCTATAAATTCAACCCAACCCTGTCACTTCTCTCCCACCTCTCTCTCTCTCTCTGTCTCTCTGTGTCCCTCTTGTTCTAACCAACCATCTCAATTCCCTTTGCTTCGATATTCTTGGGTTTAAGAATATAGTCACATATCCTCTGTTTTTTTCCCTGTTTCTGCTTTGCTTTTGCCCTGTTTCTGCTCTGTTTTTGCCCTGTTTCCTTCCCTAAATATTCATTGATAACAAGATGTCCTCCACTTTGTGTCAAACGCCTCAACCCTGCCTCGATCCGTGGCTCACAGAACCACATGTTTCGCAACTCAAATCGACACCATCCAAATCAAATCCCTCCGAATCCTTTCCACGATATCGACAAGAACACCAAGATAATTCTCACACAGAGAAAGAAAACAATAGCCGGAAATCCGATACGTGGAGCTTCGTACAATCACTAACCAATAATTCCCACAATTCCAAAGAATTGTTAGAAAATGAGAAAATCTACGTCCACCCCCTTACCAAGCACTTCGCTTCCACATTGAGCATGAAAAGCCTGGAAATGTGCACAGAGAGCCTAGGAAGCGAAACGGGTAGCGACATTAGCGAAAGCAGCGACGAATACTCTCCTCTTTCGTCGAAAATTGAGAGTTCTCACTCGCGAGGAAAAGAATTCACTAGGAAACCAATTCCTAGCCGTAGTTTTCCCCCTCCCCTGACTACGATAAGCAGCTCGGACAGTGTTCGAGTGAGGCTCCATAGGGAAGGAGGCCGGTTAGTTATAAAAGCCGTTAAGTTTGCTGCTTCCGACGGTTATTTTCAAGCCGATCGAGTTGATGGCCGGCTTAGGCTTTGTTTGGTGAAAAATAATGATTCTATGGATTATGAAAACAATGAGGAAGTTGATGAAGGTGAGAATAGAGCTTTTGGGTATTATGGTGAAGATGCTGATGGTGTTGATGATGATGGTGATATGGGGGTTGAGGGCATAAGAGGGAATAGTGGGAAAGTTGAGGGTGAAAGTGGGATTGGAGAGATTCAAAGGCCGAGCAGGTGCAAGGAAGGTGGTGAGCAAGAGAGGATGTCAAGTTGGGGGCCATTTCTTAAAGCTCTCTGCTAAGCAGCTAAAGGAATTGGAAATCTGTCTCTCTTGCTACTCATCTACTACACGCGAGTACTGAGTTCTCTCACGACACGCCCTCCCGAATCCACCAGTAGTGTTTTAGGTTCTCTCATCTCTCATTTGTCATGAACCGTGGTGTTAAGTGAATGGTAGTTATTATGGTTAATTATTTGTATATGCTTGCTCGCGCGATCTTTCTCCCCCTGTATACTCATAATTCATGTGATAAATTATTTTCCGATAAACAACATCGAGACCCTTGTAGTAATTTAACTAAACTAAAATAAAGAATTTTCACCTTCACATCATTCTTTAAAAGAGTTCATTTAGTAAATTTTTTGTTTTTTTTGGATAAGAAGATAGTTGTTCAATTCCATGCAGATAGTACAATCTGCGGTCATGAGATGACTTTAGGTTGTGCTAAAATGACCAGGTAGATGAGCATGTTGTTGAGTAATTAATCTTGGATAAGAGGAAAGATTATTCAATGGGGTTGAGGTATCTCTACATTGTGCTCCAACACGGACCCTCTCAACTGCATAATTTTGTAGGGTCCATTACTAATAATAGGAATAACAAGTTAACATGCAATGCCACGCGTGCGTTATAAATTGTAAAGTTACACTTAAATTGTCCCACCAAATTGGGAAAACAATTGTGTTCAAGTCTGAAATTTAATATTCACTCCTTGTGTTATTCTATTAAAGACCACTAGCATTCTATGTCTTTCCTTTTCAGATTGTTTTCCCCTCTGCGAGTAAATTCTCTGAGATTTAGGCTATCCACTGGGAATGAACAGCATCCCCATATTTAAAAAGGGTAACTTAACCTTGATAGGTAGCTTAAGTGGTAATAGAGATAAGTTGTAAACCCAAATATTCTGACTTCGAAACTTGGCAATCTCTCAGATCGCAAGAGTCTCTTTTGTAAATTCCCCCATTCAATGTATGAATGACTTGACTTTGATTAGATCAGGAAGAAAACTAGTCGAGATGTGCGTAAGTTGATCTGGATATTTATAGCGGCCAACCAAAAAAAAGTACCTAAGATATGTAGTGGTCCACCCTTTTTTTTTTTTTCCTTTTTTTGGATTGGGTAACTTGGAATTTGGCAATATGGGCCATGACAAGAAAGTGAGTAACATTCTTGCTTATAAAAGAAGAGGAAAGCGAAAAAGTTAAAGGTACTAATGCAATGGTTACAGACCATCTACCGAACGATATCCAATAATTCATTGATAGCTGCATTTGTCGGTGCTCATCCATTTACCAATATCCAACTTGAAAGTTAATATTTAATTTTGCGGAAATAATTAAAATTAAGTTCCGAGAACTGAGCCACCAAATGATTGAAGTGAATAGGTGACGAATCTATTTTAAGCAAATATTAAGAACGGAAATCTGTAATTCAGACTGTATTATCATTGAAACTATTTTATAGTTACACCGACTATTCACTTTGTGTGAGAACGATCTTACCTTAGGTTGCCACTTCAATCATTTGGCGGCTATGTTTTCGGGACTTAATTTTAATTATTATGGAAAATTAAACATTAACTCGAGATGGATATCGATAAATGGAAGAGCACCAGCAAATGCAGCTATCTTCTCATGAATCATTGTGTGGATGGCATCTTAATACATAGCTATCTTCTCGTGAATCGTTGTGTGGATGACATTTTAATACATGGTCTTAAAAAAGAAGGAAGGAAAAGTTAGAATACGGGACAACTTTCTCCGAAACATACAAAAAAGAGAAATGATCGGGTCTAGATTCACATTTTCGGACATTTTCTTTTTGGGGATTTGGAGCCTTCGTTTTCCTTTCCTCGGTATTTCCGGAAATTTTTTTTCTCGACCCTACTCCTCGAAAAAGTAATGTAACACGCAGGCATGACGAAGGTTTAAAATGTTGGTTGGTACTTATTCGTCAAGAAGGGCGGACCGCACTCATAGAGAGGAAACCTAGTCGGTAGACAAGGACGGTGGTCCGGCTGCCTTAATGCACGCTTCATGCCATCACTATCTCCGCCGCGAGTGCTTGTAGGATATATACATGTGGTGTCCAAAGATACATCCGGTCCGGCCCATTCACGTTTTGGGCCGGCCGGATCTCTGATGGCGATTTTTATAAATTTTGGGACCAACTTTTTTTCCTCATAGATTTGAAACCCGGCCCAAAGCGTGAATGGATTTCCGGATGTGATGCCGAAAGACCACGCGTGTATATACCCTACAAGCACCCAAAATTTTCTCCACTGCCGCGGCTCCAACCATCTTAATTTCTCCAACATTGTCAAATTAATGCTCTTTTTTCTTTTTCAAATGACTATTGCAGCCATCTGATCCATGTATATATATTTCCTAACAACCCAAATAATAGTGGGCTTTTTGAGCTGTAAACTAAGATATGCTAAATTCAAAATTTGGTAACCTTTTCGAGCTAGGCAACAAGAAAATTTTTTCTCATGAATCTTCTAACTCTGGAATGGATGACCTGTTTTTAATCGGATCTGGGAGGGTATCAATTGAGGTGCAGATAACCAAGACATCTTGACGGTCGAAACAAAAAATAAAAGTAAAAGAAGTAGTTTAGTGTGTGCCATGATTGCTTCCTCCTCCTTTGAAAACTGCTTATGACTTTATATATTTTCCTTTGAAAATTGAATGAGAAATGAAATCAGCCAAACCTTAATAGAGTACTATGAGAGAGTGAGATAGCGGAGTTTCTTCTTGGTAGTGATGGAAGTGAACCGAATGGGAACTTTATTTAAACTTTCTACATTCAACTCATTTTTCTCTCCTCATGTCAAAAGTTAATAATGAAGGAAAAATCTAGGTTTTTTTTTATTCTTGGGAAGCCTATATAGCTATATGCAAAAGAAGAACTAATTGCAGAGCCAGTATTTTATGGCAGTAAGATAGACTAATAATCACAAATAATGAATTCAAAAGGATTACAAATCAGATAGACGAAAAAAGAGAGGAGAAAATAATACCTTAATTAGTCTTTCAAATATATTAACCCCATTAGATGGTACACAACAAATGAATTGAAATAACTTTAAGAACGAGGGATAGAAAATTTTAAAGCATAAGCATATAATTCTTGGTTCAAATTTGATTCCCGTTGATTTTGTGATTTTACTTTCTCGTCATTTTGATGAAAAGCAACTAAATTACAGCTTCACCAACATTAAAAAAAAAAACATATATATTAACGAGAGGGTGGTTTAGTGGTCAAAAACTTGGACTTGATTAGACAATCTCCAAGTTGCACACGTGGAGAGGCCTACACCAGTGTGGTGAGGTCCCTTACATATAATGATACGGTGACGGGACAATACTCGCTCATTGCCGGGGTGGTGGGTACTATAAATTCACTTTGATTTGAAGCGCAATAAAAAAGAAAAGAAAAAGAGAGTTGATTAATGAGATGATGCATGTTGCTCTTGACTCTCTATGCTCTACCAAATGCCACAAACAGATCCTAGGAGAGATCCTTGGGTAATAATGCAGAGTGGACTCATGGGGACCAACACCAACCCCCCTAGTTTCAAGACCCCATTAGCTAGCAAGCAGCAAAAGCTTTGATCCGACAAGGAGTCGGCAGGACTCTAGAAATAGTACCATTAAGAATAGTACCAGGTTTAACGGTTGCCACATATTTGGAAACGCGCCAAGTACGTATAGGGCCACTCACTGAATTGTACACCATCATAAGATAATTTTCCTTCCTTATGATGTACGAGCACTTAAATACTAATCATCTTCCAAATTCACTTGGATTTATGTTATCATTCCGTTTCCTTTTTGAAGTTATGTTTTTATCCGAAATTTAAATAAACCCATTATTGCCCATTATTTCATATGTTTGTGTGTGTGGCTTCTAGTCAAGGATTCTTCAAACTACTTAATGCGGAACTCACTTTTCCCGTTAGAATTTTGATGATCCAAATTGTTCAATGTGTTTAGAATGTGATTTTAACAGTTCTCGCGAGGAATCATGAAAAAAAAAAACGGGAAGGACTTGATCCGAGCAGTTCTTGATAAAACTGTACATATATAGTTTTTATCAAAAATCGCTCGGATCAAGCCATTCCCAGTCTTTTTTTATTCTATGTGGGAACCCTTAAAAACACATTAGACGGCTTAGATCATCAAAATTCAATCAGGAAAGGTGAGGTCCTGACTTTAAGCAAAGTCAGGAATCCCTGAATAGACGATTTCTGTGTATATATATAGGAGTAAGGAAATTATGATGAATTCTAGGATGATTTTACCAATTTAGAGGTTCCATACATAATTTTAGGGATTTAAGAGGAATCAAAATCCCATAAATTAGGTTTAACACGCATGAGGAAGGGAAACTGGAAAAAGAATAAAAAAATCCCATAAATTCTGTTCCATACATTAATAAGGAATGGAAACTGAAAATCCTCCCAATTGCTTTCGTTGTCATTCAATTTGGTAGCGACCTCCACGCCGTCCCCCACCCATTGAGGTCAGCCTATCTCGAGCCTCACTGCCACCCATCCACATCAGCCCCTTTCTCGCAGCTCTTCGTCCGAATCTCGAGCCACCGCAACGACAACCACCATCCTCGGAATTGTCCCGCAATGATCTCAGAAACGTCCCACCAGACATCATCCAACACTGTCGATCATCACCATCCTCAATGGTCGTCAGCCATAATCCTTTTTATTATTATTACTCATTATTATTGATACTGAGAATGGCAAAGAACTAACCGATTTGTTCGGTGGGTTTCGGATCAAATGGAGATTGAAATTTGTTCAGTGGGGTTCAGATCAAGAGGCAATTGATTATTTTTACCATGTTCACAAGTCATTAAATGTTTTTTATTTTTTATTTATTTTTGATACCATAAACACTATGAACAATGTTAGTTTATATTTTAACATTTGTTATGGTTTGATCTTAGTGTTGCTTGTCCTCAAACCTCTCTTTGAATTTTTTGATTAGTTTATCAAGTTTAGTCTGTCGAGTTTAGTATTTTTGCAATAGTCATTAAAATAAGATGTGGGCATGTATTTTACCATGACCCAATATTCCTAGTTAATTAATTGTTTCAATTTTACCATATTTACTATTCTGATAATAATTTTAACATGATTATTGGAAGATATTGTGGTCATTTTTTTCGCCATGATTCTAGTTGTTAAATCAATAAATATTACCATATTTATTGTTAAACCAATAAACTTGAAATATGTTACGGACAAATTTTTACCATGAGCACCGGACCTAATTAGTACAATTGATATGATTTATTTTAGGGTAATTATCAGTCACCTCCCCGAGGTTTCTGACACAAACACATACCTCCCCTCAAGTGTCTAAAATGACACTCACCTCTCCTCACAATACCAACTCACCCCCTTCCTACTAAAAACCCTTAGATGGGGTTAAAAGTCCCCGTTAGATGACACTGGAAAGACATAAATGCCCCTTGGTATATAAAGGGAGACTTGGGATTTTTCATCCCATTCCCAGCTATTGTAATCGAAGATAGAGAGAGAGAGAGAAAAGAAGAGATGATGAAGACAACGACGAAACAAGATGGTCAGATCACCTGATCGCATCATCTACTATTCTACTCCAGCACCTAAAGACCTGAAGATCGTATTGATTTTTGCAAGAAATCATTGCGTGGTAGGAAGATCGGGGAGTATTTGCTCAACCCTTTTGCAAGAAATCTACTCCAATCACTGGTTGTTGAAGCTTTAGAGGTAAAAATGGTTTCTAAAAACTATACATGCAACATTGTGATTTCTGTTACAAATCATTTCCTTTTTTTTTCTTTTTGTTCCATCCGAAGGATTACGGTTTAGAGTTTTGATTTTTGTTACAAATTGGGGCTTTTGTGTTTTTAAAGCCAATATGAACAGTAGCTCAACATTTAGAGGTTTTTGTGACAATTTTTTTCATTCTTCTATTCATTCCGAATGGTTAGGGTTGAAAAAAATTGAGGCTTTTGTGTTTTTAAGCTAGTAAAGGTAACAATGGGGCTTTTGTGTTTTTCAAGCTATTAAAGGTATCCATGGGTACTGCCATTTTAGGATTTTATGAAAATTTTCTTTTCTTTTGGTAGTTTTTCTATAGCCCTCTTTTGAAGAGACGGTGTTTTTTTTTTTTGTTGCTGTTCTGATGCTTTGTGTTTATCAAGAGATGCTCAGAAAGTGTGTTAAGATATGTAGAATGTGTATATAAATTTGTGCAAGTGTATTGATGAGTGCAAAAAGTGTATTGAAGTTTTAAACTTTTTGCTCTATGTCTGTTTGGACAATTCTCAACAAACGCACTCCATCAAACAACTGAAGCCAATGGCACCTTCCCAAGTGGATTTCACAAGATAATCATGAAGTTTGGACTTTTTTTGTGAGCTACATGCAAGTATTCAAGGCTCATCTTTTGTATGTGCTACCTATATGATAGGGTATAGTAAGGGCTAATTGTATAGGGCTGATTAGACACCTTTTGACAAGCTAAGATAAAATTCAGTTTTTGTATAGCCCTTTGTTGGATAGCAGCTACTGTATAGCCCTTTTTTGGATTTCTGTTTTGATTTTAATATGGCTGCTACTTTGGATGATTGTAATGACTATGATGACTTTAATATGGCTGGTACTTTAGTAGACTTTGGCTAAATTTGGTTTTTTGGTTTATTGGATTATTTGGTTTTGTCCTTATTCAATTTTTTTTTGCATTTGTTAGTTTTCGGTCGATTTTTTGAGGTTTCTTGGCTTGTCTCCAATTTGGTTTATTTTTGTCTTTATTCACAAAACTTTAAGTTTGGCCAATAATTTTATACTTTTTAGATTCCTCTCGTCGAGACAAGCCAAGAAACCTCAAAAAATCGACCGAAAACTAACAAATGCAAAAAAAAATTGAATAAGGACAAAACCAAATAATCCAATAAACCAAAAAACCAAATTTAACCCAAAAATTGTAAGACTGGAATTGCTATTATATGGATGAACGTTTGGACAACTTGTCTGTTTAATATGGCTGGTACTTTTGATGACCGTTTAAACGAGCTGCTGTCGAAGCCTTTGAAACTTATGTTGTGGTGGGTATATTGGCAGTCTTCAAATTAGTTAGTGACGAGTTTGTACCCTTTTTTGGGCAATTTTTTTTTTTTTTTTTTGTGCATTTTGTCTTTTGTAGGTAGAGTCTTGATGATACTACTGATTGTTACGTGGTGTTTCTCTTGTATTGAAAGCCAAATGGCTAGAGATACAAATGGTAGGTGCACTGGCGTGTGCACTGAAATTCTTTCCATTATAGCCTCAGTTGCCTTTCTACTGTTGGGATTTAGCTATATTGTATCAATGTCATTTTACCCCTTTTGATCTTTTCTATTTCTATTTTGCATATTTCTGCCCGTGATCATATCATCCGAAGTAGTGTGTTAAAAATTAAAGGAACAAAAAAAAAAAAAAAAAACCTTAAACTGCTATGGATGTGTGCCCGCCCAGGAATCTGAGGTGAATGTGGGCAGAGGGAGAATGCAAGGGAGGGTAATATAGGCATATTATGAATGACGTCATCTTTTTCCATCCACTTCCTAACTGCATTCTAATGGAAGGGGGTGAGTTGGTATTGTGAGCTAAAGGAGGGGACGTGAGTGTCATTTCAGAAACCTAAGGGAAGGTATGTGTTTGTGTCAGAAACCTCAGGGGAGGTAAATGATAATTACCCTTTATTTTATATTATGCCCTATTTCATTTTACCATGCTTGTTTGTGAATTTACTATAATTACTGTGCCGTGTGTGATTTTTACCATGTCCATTTGAAAAATATTGTGACATAAATTTGCTATGATTATTTCGTTACTCCCCCATTATTTCAATAAACCCTAACTTTTGGTATTCTTAAAAAAGGAAATAAAATCACAAGGATCGGTTATTATGAATTTTTGAAATCCTCTCTTCTTCTTATCTCCCGTAATTAATGTGATTGAACTCCACTAAATTAGAAAATGTTTAATCCTACTAAATTAGGAAAATAGTTGAATCCCATAAGTTAGGAAACAATATACTCTTAAAAGATGAAAACATAACCCGAAATAGTGGGCTAGATGAAAACTTATGTGATGCCCCCAAAAGGATGATTATTTAATTACCTCCATGTGAGAAGATTGCATGGAAGGATAATCCAACATGGTCGATCGGGAAGATGAAATCAGTCTTCTAACAGAGAGTTTTTACTGTGGCATTTTCATTATTTTTGCCTATGAGAATGTGAGTGGCAAAAATAACAAAAAAAAATAACAATAATACCATAGTAGAAACTTAGCCATACATAAATAGAAGGAGAGGATAATAACAGGAGACAACAATTGGATTTGTCAGGCAATGTTGGTCCGTACTATGAGAATCATCAATTTTGTGTTAGCTTTTTGTTAAGCATTATAATTTAAAGTTTGTCAATTAGTGATTGATGTCAAGCATTGGGATTTAAGATGGAGTAATACATATTAAAAAAATGACCAAATAGAATGAAATAACTTAGGGGGCGTTTGGTAATGTTTTTGTTTTGTTTTATTTTTCCTTCAAAAACTAAAAAAGAAAACATGTTTGATAATTTATTTATACATGATGTCTAATTAACTCTCTCATGTTTTTTTTTTATATTTTGTAAACGTTTGCGAAATTTCTCAAATTTATGGAAACAAGTAAAGGTAATTTACATTGTTTCCAAAACAGACCAATTTCATTTTTTATCCCCCGTAAGAAAACAAAGAAAAAAGAACCATCTCTCTCTCTCTCTCTCTCTCTCTCTCTCTCTCTCTCTCTCTCTCTCTCTCTCTCTCTCTCTCCACAATCTCTTTGAGATTGTGCGTTGAAAGCAAAATTTACACTTGTGTATGTCTCACACTTTCCCCGTCCCATTTTGTTTGTCAATTTTCAAGATCCTGTCCTCGGTTAATCACTTATTTCTTCTAATATGAATTTTAAAAAATATACAATATGGATCTTGTTTGATAGTTCTTGATTAATTCTAAATTACAAATTTTCAAAATCATGAAAAACTTTATAGATTGAAAGATATACGCAATTAAAAATTAGAATGATGTTCAAAAATTGACAAACAAAAAGTGACAACGGTAGTATATGTTTTCGTTGCAGATTAATCGAGGATTACAAGCGTCTTCATCTTTGAGAAGAAGGTACTTGAAATGTTTTGTGATAGTTGAATACAGTATACTTAAGATAGCCTTGCATATCTTGCTTGATCTAGAAAAAGGAAATAGGGTAATGGGTTAAAACGTTTTCATGGTCCAATTGTTTCTTTGTGACAGATTCAATATTAAACAACTTTTTTCCTGTTTGTATTGGTTGAAGTTTCAATCCTAGTGTCAATATCAATAAAATTGGAATTGTGATACAAGGTTATGTGATCAGATAATATATGTAAATAGAAAATTGATGGTTGCTATGATTTAGAAAATAAATCTTAGATAACACGAAAAATCAAACGAATCTATATCACAAAACTTAGGATAAGCGAGCAATTCACGGAACTTTTAGTGTTGTTTTCGTTAGAAACTTAGGCAACAATTGCAAAGGGTGAAGTAAAATGGTGTAAAAAAAAATAGAAATAAATGGTTGATTGAATAAATTAGAAAAAAATCAAAGTTCAATAGCCACAGTCTCAAAGTGACAATGGACTGATACGTAAAGGGTGCAAAATGTAGTTCACAGTGGTTCTGAATTGTATTGGGCCTTTTCTGGCTATAAACTGAACTTGGGAAACTTAGGCCCCAACCCAGGATACGGTTTGGGCTACAAGACAGTGGGCTTCCATTTACAATCTTAAAACGCAGGGCCCATATTAACTGGGGTTCACATTGTCCACCATTCACAGCCTAGGTGGAGCATACACCGAAAATGTTGAGCCGTCGCGTCGGAAACACAGCCCTGGCCGTGGCCCGCCATTTCTCGGCTGCTACGGCGTCGAAGCCGGCGTTAATGGACGGAGACGGGACCCGGTCCGCCGCGAAGACTAGCGGCGGAGATACGTTAGGTAAACGCCTCATGAGCCTTGTTTACTCGAAACGCAGCGCTGTCATCACTATACGCAAGTGGAAAGAGGAAGGGCACAAAGTTCAAAAGTACCAGCTCAATAGGATTGTGCGAGAGCTACGGAAGAATAAGCGCTACAAACACGCTCTCGAGGTATATATTGATATGGCCTTTATTTCTATTCTGTAATTCTAACGTTATTTGTTTGATACATACATGTTAGATATAACATAGAAAAATTAGAAAGAAGATGAAAGCCGATTTTTTGTGATATGAAGTCACCATTGCCGATTGAAATTGTTCTCTGGATGGTAGTAGTCTTAGAAACTTTATATCCGAACTAAAAGCTTACGCTGGTAGGTGGATCGGTCGAAGGTGATCACACACTCCATTCCCAAGAAATGTGGGTTTGAATTCCCCGATGGTCGGTTGAGTGGTTGAATGTTTGTGCAATTCCTTTTCTTGGGTTTTTAATATTCATATAAATCATGTTTTGAGTAAAGGTATGAAAGAAGTAGAATAATTGAGTTTGACTTTGCCTGAATTTTGGTAAGCAGAAGCAAAAGGAGGATAACAGTGTGGGTCTTAGAATGCGTGTGTCATTTTAACCGGGACAATTTACTGAAATTTTGGGAATGCGGCGTTTGGTTGTAACTAGAAAATGTTTTCCGGAAAACATTTTCTAGTGTTTTGGTTGACACAAAAGTTACAAATATCACAAACTAGTCTAAATGGACTAGACATATATGTGTAGAGATTCTAACAACAAACATGTAAATTAAACTATATAACAAAACCAACAAAAACCAGTGATAGATCAACATGACATCTTGAGTACTACTACAAAACACTGATAGAGCCAGCTAGTTTTACCAATGAATCATAACAGAACCAACAAAAAAAAGACTGGAATTTTATCTAGATAATGTGTTTGAATTGATCCAGACACTAGTTGAGTTCATCATTTTGATGAAAAGCAACTAAATTTCAGCTTCACCAAAATAATTAACCACATACCAATGAGGGGTAAGGGGTTGGTTCAGTGGTTGAAAACTTGGACTTTATTGGACAATGCCCAGGTTGACTCCTAACACCACTCACATGTGGTGGGACCTCAACTTCAGTCCCGACATAGGTGTATAATGAGGTCCCTTACAGATAATGGTATGGTGTGATGGGACAAAATACTCACTCGCGCCGAAGATGACGGGTACCATACATGCACTTTCATTTCAAGCGCAAAAGAAAAAAAGTTGAACAGATGATGCATGCAAGACGTAGAGTACTCTAATACTGGTCCTGAAAGAGTCATGCAAGTTGCTCTTAGTCTCCAGACTCTATGCTCTACCAAATGCTACAAAGAGATCCTAGGAGAGATCCTCATGTAATAATGCAGAATGGACTCATGGGGACCAAACCCCTAGTTTCAAGACCCTAGCTCCTATTAGAATATGTGAAGCAGCGAAAGCTTTGATCAGAAAAGGAGTCGGCAGGAGTATTATTTAGTACCACTCAAACTAAGAATAAAAGAAGTTTGACATACGAGGTTTAATGCTTGCCACCTGTTTGGAAACACGTGAAGTAATCTGATGTTGTACACCCACCTTGTTTGGTGATAAGTTAATTTTCCTCCACTCATGAAGTAAGGTCATCATTGTTTTCTAGTGTTTTGGTTGACACGAAAGTTACATATATCACAAAATAGTCTAAATGGACTAGACTTATATGTGTAGCGATTTTAACAACAAACATGTAAATTAAACTAGATAACAGAATCCACAAAAACAGTGATAGATCAACAGGAAATCTTGAGTATAACAAAACACTGATAGAGCCAACTAGTTTTACCAATGAAACAAGTAAACTTAACCTGAATCCCTAATTTGGGATTTGTCAGTTGTAATGCCTGATTGGAGAAAGGAAACCGGGGGTGGGTTCTTGGTGGAGAGAGAGAGAGAGAGAGAGGTCCCAATATAGCGACAGGTCCAGAACAAGCCTTTGCTGATCCATGGAGTTTGTGTTTTGGTTACTAGAAGTGCTTCTTTGCTCGCGCATTATTAGCTGCACGTTATCTGATGTTATTTATCATAGATAATGATCGTGCTCGCAGGACTGATCATTTTATTCTTTCATGCTTTCCGCACTTAAAGCATTTCCAACTAGAATTGTATATGGAAATAATTCACTCACTTCGAAAAGCAAAAATAAGGTTACCTCTGACTTTCTGTGGTGGGGATTTGAACTGAACCCACTTTTGGAAAAGAAGAAATGTGATTGATCCAGTTTCCCATTTTTCCGATCGTTGGGTGTGTCCTTGGTCGCCCCAGAGTAGCCATACCTGCTTACCCAACTCATCACTTAACTCCCGAGAGTCAGGGTCTCTCGGTAAATATTTTATAGCTTCATAATCTGGAAATCATTTTCCGTCTTAAATGGATCATTTCCTGTTGACTAAGAAAAACATTTTCTAGTGACTTTTGTTTTCCATTTACCCCAAAACACTGGAGAATATTAGCTGCGGAACTGATTTTATTAGAAAAATGTGTTCCGCCCGAAACAAATAGAGTGTAAGCCTGGAACTTGGAATTTGAGGTTCTTGATGAGTTGATAAAGAGAACCAAGTAAAGCGAGGATTGATGAATGTAGGTGATTTGAATTTTGAACCATGTGTAAAATGTAGTGTTCCTTCCTACAGATCTGATTGAATTTTGAACTATGTGTAAATGTAATGTTCCTTCCTAAGGATCTGATGGAGATTCTCCCGTTTGGTCAGAGTTTCTGTATGGTAATCATGAGCGAATATAAGAAATGCACTGCTGTATTATTCAGCTCTTTCATAATGGTGAAATTGGAATATGTTTTGGAGATTTAGAAAAAACGCATCAAATATACCAAGTTGTTTTGGAGATTTAGAAAAAACTTAGGGTAGCTTAGTTCTGCATAATCACGTCATCTAGTTTTTGTAAATCTGGTTGGCTGGAAATTGAAAATGAGGTTGATGTTCTTTTCACTACATACCTAATAGATAGTCTCAATTTAATTATTTGACGCAGATATGTGAATGGATGAATATAGAAGATGATATCAAGTTGCAACCAGGAGATTATGCCGTGCATTTGGACTTGATAGCGAAAGTTCGTGGCCTAAGCAGTGCAGAAAAGTATTTTGAAGATCTCCCTGATCATTTGAAAGGCCAGCCTACCTGTACTGCACTTCTCCACACCTATGTCCAGCACAAGGAATCTGCTAAAGCCAAGGCTCTTATGGGTAAAATGTCAGAATGTGGTTTCTTGAAGTATCCCCTTCCTTATAACCATTTGTTGTCCCTTTATATATCCAATGGGCAGTTAGATGAGGTTCCAGGAGTGATTCAGGAGCTGAGGAAGAATACTTCACCTGATGTGTTCACTTACAATTTGTGGCTAACTGCTTGTGCCTCAGAGAGTGATGTTGAAACTGCAGAAAAGGTCTTCCTCGAGCTAAAAAAGGCGAAAATAGAACCAGATTGGGTAACATTTAGCACATTAACTAGCTTATACATTAAAGAATCACTGCTTGAAAAGGCAGCATTTACTGTGAAGGAAATGGAGAAAAGGCTTTCCCGAAAAGTTCGTGGTGCTTATTCCTCTCTTATTACTTTGCATGCGAACATGGGAAATAAGGACGAGGTTAGCCGGATATGGAAGAAGATGAAGTCTCATTTCCGAAAAATGAATGATGCCGAGTATAATTGCATGATATCTTCCCTCTTAAAACTTAAGGAGTTTGAAGAAGCAGAGACCCTTTATAGTGAGTGGGAATCTGTATCTCCCACGGGTGACTCTAGGATTCCAAATCTACTCCTTGCAGCTTACATCAATAAAAACCAGATGGAAACAGCGGAAAACTTTTTTGATCGGATGGTTAAAAGAGGCATCAAACCCGGTTACACCACTTGGGAGCTTCTTACGTGGGGTTATTTGAAACAAAAGCAGTTGGACAAAATTTTGGATTGTTTCAAGAAAGCTGTTGGTAGTGTGAAGAAATGGGATCCTGATGAAAAACTTATTCGAGAAGTGTTTAAAATCCTTGAAGAGCAAGGGAATGTGGAGGGCGCAGAGCAGTTGTTGGTTAATCTTCGAAAAGCTGGCCATGTGAATACAGAAGTCTATAATTTGCTGCTTCGTACTTATGCCAAAGCTGGTAAAATGCCACTTATAGTTTCCGAGCGCATGGAAAAGGACAAGGTTCAGTTGGATGATGAAACTCATAATCTTATTAAATTGACTAGTAAAATGCGTGTCAGTGAGGTTTTGAGCTGTATCTCTTAAGCAGAACACTTTATTCTATCGGCCTTCACAATTTATTCTCTGTTCTTTAGTTGAGATGGATTCTGCATTTGATGTTATGTTGACTTTATATGACAAGAACTGCTCAATTGGTTTTTTGCATCATACATATACTGAAACCCATCTATGAACTGATTTGGGGCATCCATGAGCAATGAAATTTTGGCCCTTGTTTAGAAACTACTTGATGTCGAAGAAGTGTATCGAGTCTATTGATAGACTGTTTTTGGCTGGAAGATTTTATTTGTAAGATTTGCTGCATTTGAAATTTGTGAGAACAAAGTCCAGTAAGTGAAGTTTGCAAGAACAGAAGTGGGTCATTCTTGTAGCCGAAAGTGCACACTTCATTTTAGCGAAACCAACAATTTGCCAAGTAAAACCCTGAAGCCTGTTTCGTGTCCAACTGTTATGACAGCTTTGGCGCCAATTAAAACCCTGACTCCTATTTCTTGTCCGACTGTTATGAGAGCTTTGGCGCGAAGAATGGCATCAGGTATGTCCATTGGTGTGTACCCCTATTTCATGGTTTTATTTTTCATATAGTTATATTATTAGTGTCTATTTCACATTATGTAGACCTTTTGTTTTGAACCTCTGGAATTTAGAGTAAACTTCGGAAATTTGATTGAATTTTGGGATGACTTGCCTTGTGACATACTCCTATTAGCCTGTATTTTTGGTTTCTATATAAGTTGGCTAGCAGTTTGTTGGTTGGGACTTTGAAGAAATGGAATATACGAAGAGTCTTCGAGAGAGACAGTTAAAAATGGATAGCAAGACTGCCTACCTAGCACCCACCCTCTCTATGTGTGTGTGAACTTGTTCGATTTTTTGAGCAATTGGGTATAGATACTTGAAATCATGATTTCTTGCATCTGTCTAAATTTTTAGATCAAGTTTTTGGACATTAAGGCTGCTTATCCCATTGTGTTGGACTATTTATTATCTTTCGGTGTCATGCTACTGGCCTACATGAGAGCATCTCCAACAGTCTCCCTAAATTTTTCTCTAAAAAAGTAACGAACAATGTATATTTTTCATTTTACCAATCTACGTCTCTAACAATCCTCTCTATTACCCTCCTTATTTTAATAAAATATGATATATGGAGGAAAAGTAGGAGAGAGACACGAGAGAGAGAGAGAGAGAGAGAGAGAGAGAGAGAGAGAGAGAGAGAGAGAAAAAAAAGAAAAGTACGGCAGAGAGGAGTGAGTGAGAGAAAGAATAAAAAAATGGGGTACGGAGTGAACAGTGCCTCCCCAAAATGGCGAGATTTTTAGGGAGACACTATAGCAATTTCTATTTTAGGGAGGGGTTCAAGGAGTTTCTTGGAGTTGAATTTTGAGGGTTGACTCCCCAAAATAGAGATGGGAGAGGTTTGAGGAGCATTATTGGGGATGCTTTGATACCCTCAGCCAAGGCTCAATAATCATTCCAAGAGACGAGTATCGGTTTTCCTTTTGCAGACGGAAGATTTGCAGACGCTGCGGTCAATACCGATAGACCGTGATCGGATTTCAGTTCTAACTATATATATATATATATTGAGAGATAGGGTTCAAGAGACACAAAATTTGTCACAGAATATGACATTTTCAATCTCATTTTCTTAAATCCACTTAATCTATGTAAATTTAGTACATACTTGTTGTATTTGACGTTTGGTAGTGATAGAAGTTGAACCCATGCATCACAAACCCTTTTTAAAAAACATATCCTATTTTTTTATAATCTCCCTATTAAAAAATCATAGTTTTTGGGTCACATCGATACCAAATTAGAAAAAATGTGTAACTACAATGTTGTAGATCTTGAAATTCTCTTAAATTTTGATATATAACTTGCCTTGATCGGAGTTCGGAGTAAAAAGTTATGGCCGAAATACGGTGGCAGTTTAGTTATGTCCGGTATTTGCCCGGTATTTTCCGGTACCGGCCGGTATTCCCGGTATTTTTCGGTACGGCCGGTATCCGGCCAGTACTGACCGGTATTGAACACGGTACGGTATTGAGGGTCATTGGTACCGTTTTTGTAGAAAACCGGTACGTACCGGCCGGTACGGTACGGTATTGATAACCTTGCCCTCAGCCATTGGGTTATAATAATTCACTGTTTTTTTTCCCGATATCTAAGGTGTTTGGGTCAGTTATATGCACGTTTTGGTAACTATAAATTTTATCGTTCACTAGCCAGGGTTCATTTAAAGCTAAAGACATAGCCTCATATGGACGGGCTCCTACTTTTGTAGTGTATTTTGCGTATTTTTTTAATTTAATATTCTTAAAAAAATGGTATAAAATTTGGAATGATTTGCATTCTGAGAACACTAATTAGGGTGAATTATAACATGCGCACGATAATAATATTGCGTTCGTCGAATGATATGATTACGAAAATACTCGATATGAGTAATTTTTCAATTTATCAAAACCGTTTGATTAAAAATTCGAATGACTGAATTTAGTTATGAAAAGGTCTTCGAACCAAAATTTCTTTTATAATTAAGCCAGTTCCATTCCAACTTCGATTTTTGACTGGCCACACTTTTAAGAGCACAGGGAAAGCAAATCCATACGCCTAAAAGGTGTGCCACCGCCAAGGCGCAGGAGAAAGCAAATCCATACGTCTAAAGGCATGGCCACCAAGTCAAACCTTTTAGTTTAACACAAAAACACTTAGCTAAAGTGATTCTTACTGGTATACCGCTAAAACTTGTCGTTACGTGATTGGTTAATTTCGGGTGATTCTAATTTTAGAAACTCCATGAAGACCTCGTTTGGCGTATCCCGAATCGACAGGCGTCCAGCAAAGAGGGGGTTTACTTTCCTAAACCAAACTGAACTTCTCAAGACTGTTGGTGGGTTGGTGTGGTGGTTAAGAAGAAGATAAACTAGCCACTGCTCATATCTCTTATGAACCGTACAAGGAGCTACCTCCCCTATTCATCTTCCTGATAACCAAAGATCCATCTATCTATACAGGTATATAAAAGATATACTTGTATATGTATAGAATTCCCGAGGCTTAGTCCGCTGGTTGGTGGGTTTGTTTTTCACACAATTGATCAGGTTCGATTCTTGGGGTCAGACAGCAAAAAGTAATTTATTGTGAATCACCTAATTTCTGTGGGGATGATATGACTTTGACCGGATCTTATAAAGGGAATAAATGGAGTGAAAAGACCAAAATTTCGACTTGGACACTCGAAAGAATAAAAAAAAAAATGAAAGAAGAGTATATGCATAGAATGCAAATGGGAATAATAAATAAAAGAGGAGGTATTATTTGGAGCAGAGGAGTCTTGCGTGAAGACTAACTGCAACAACCAAAGGGGAAAGAGGGGTTTACCGAACCCAACCCAACCAATCCTCATGGCCACGCTTGGGCTTCTACCTCTTCAATTACTCAAATGTCCCTTGGTTGTTGACTTATCTACCAAACCCTTCAAGCTAAAACCTAGTGTCAAATGGGAAATTAAGCTGTGGCTTCTATTTTGAGAAAAATAAAGAAACAAGCAAGCTTGAGGTCAATATAGACATTCCAGCCACCTCCATACGTATCTATATAGTTATGCTGCAGGTTTGAAGTAGGAAACTTGACATATCCCTCTCTGAGCTCTCTCAACTCTCTGCATCCTCTACAAGAAGTAATCTCTCTCTCTCTCTCTCTCTCTCTCTCTCTCTCTCTCTCTCTCTCTCTCTCTCCACTTGAAGAAGTATCAGTGTTTTACGATGGCTGAAGACAGGGTCGTAGTTGGCATCGAAAAAGGATGCGAACCGAAGGTATTCTGTTTTCTTCGTTTTCGACTCCCACAGTTGCACTGTACCATTGCTGTATATACATCTACAGAGTACAGAAGCATGGTTATTCATGGTTTTTTGGGGCTCAATGTAACAACTAATCCTGAACCAAATTTTTGGCTACTCATATAAGGAGCCCGATTAAAGTCTTGCCGCTCTTTGCATTTGGTTGATGCATACCAATGACTTATTTTGTCATATTTTTTTATCACCTCCAGGAATATTTGAGGAATCAGAGATACCCGCAAAACGGACTCCTACCGGTACACCTCCAATCTTTCATACATGTTCATGTAATATATGTACGTACACCCTAATCAACTACTATAAGTATTTGCGTGGTAAGTATTTGGGTGCACGGTAAGTGGGACGGTAGTCCAGTAGTAATAGTCACTATGTACTTTCATGCATTTGATAAAAGTTCAAACCTCGCTAACAACATCTAACCATATTGACTTAAAATTTTGAGGTTATGTTTGCATAAAACACGAGATTTTGTTGCATCAACAATTTTCAAAAATTAAAAGATGAATAAACGTCGACACTCGAATTTGTTACATGTTTATTCATTGGATTGGTGACATTGGATCAGCAACCAAACGGTAGCTTGAAACCAAAATATCACAAACCAAGAATTAAGCCCACCAACTGGGCTGCGGGCGGATCAGGAATGCAAGCTTTTTTCTTAGATTCTGGCCCGAGAACAGGCGGCACCGGAGTTTTCCTCCCCCGACGAGCAGGCTTTGATTTCCACCCGACGAAAAAACCAGGTAATTTTTTTTCCCCCTCCCAAAATTCCCTTAATTAGCAAGGATAAAAGAATATCAAAAGGTGTAGAATTTCATTCATCACGGAGCCACAAACATGAGAAAATGAAATCGATACAATAAGAAAAGAAAAACATTGAGAGAGCCTCAGATAGTGCACAATACTCTCATACTGCTGCTACTCGCAAATTCTCATCTTACCTCATAGAGTCTTGAACATTTTCAAAGGAAAAAACAACTAGAAGAAGAACAGTTAGCAAAGAGCTAGTAACTTCACATGCTAACGCTTGAGCCACAACCAAATCACCACCCAAAAACTTTGAAGGTCACCCATTGCAGCTGCCTCAACCAAATGTGTAGTCTAGCGGTTATCTCCTGGTCCTCCGACAAGAAAGACTAGAGTTCGAGTCTCGTTAGAGGCGTTTGGGGTTCAAGGCTATCCACAACTTCTGAACTCCTGTGAACTAACTAATTTCCCGTTGACCCCCACTGAAGTATCAAAAAAAAAAAAAAAAACCAAACGCCCCATCCCCGCCACGTAGCAGCCCCAAAATAACCCTCTAGACAACCCATATTAGCCCGCCACACGATATGTCTCGGTCACCACACGATATGTCTCGGTCATATATATTTTTGTGAAATTATATCAATTGAATTAATGTTACGTAAGCTGACCACCTAATTATGTTAAGAGGGTCATAACACATGGAAATGGCCACCAAATCTACACCCATAAGATATATGACTTAGTGGTATACATATCATTGTCGATTAAGTATATGACTTTAATTATTTCTTTTCTTTGTTGTCATGTTTAGTTACAAATTGGGCTTGTTACATGTTACTAGTAATAGTTACAATTTTTCGCAGCTTGCTCTCCTGTTCTCCTTCCTTCCCGTGTAGTCCAGGCTCTTAATCTCAACGTGCATGAACTAGGATTACAAATCAAACCACCGAAAGGTACGCTGTCACTTCGAACGTTACAATATCGATGATCTTCCATTTCTAGCTTTTCTCTCTTGACTATGATTTTAAAGCACTCGTCGTCGTTTTATGTAGATACAAATAATGACTCGAAAAGCATCGATCGCAATGTGAAAGACAATAAAAAGGGCAAGGATGGATCAACTCACTGCTGTGTCCTTACAAAAAGCCGCAATGCTTACCCAGAGATATTTCTCCCAAAAGAATGGACTTACTAGCACTCTTTTACGGAGTCAATAAAAACAAGCAATATCTAGTGTTTTTGCTGCTGATTTCTATATGATGATCTTGGATGTAATCTAAATAATACCAGCAATAATTATGATGGTTACTAGGATTTGTTTGTTTGTTTGTTTTTTTTTTTTTTGAGAAAGAGTAAGAATTTCATTTCATAATGGATATTACAAGCTATTGCATGTATCAAATACAAAATACAATTGAAAATATATGATGGTTACTAGGTTTTTTTTTTCTCTCTCTTTTTTGAGAAAGAGTAAGAATTTCAATTCATAATGAATATTATAAGCTATCGCGTGCGTCAAATACAAAATACAACTGAAAAGAGACATAACACACACAATAAAGACAAATAACACAACCAAAACAAAGAAAGATACATCTAGCTTTAAATTGATCTGACAGTCAGATGTCTGATAACCACAGATGTCAATGGGTAGCTGTCATGGTAGAGCCACTATATATTGACAATGCGAAAGACATGATGTACACAATGACCATGTGAAAGATATGATGGTTACTAGGATTTTTTTTTTTCTTTTTTCGAGAAAGATTAAGAATTTCATTTCATAATAGATATTACAAGCTATCGCGTGTATCAAATACAAAATACAATTGAAAAAGGACATAATACCCACAATATAGACAAATAACACAACTGAAACAAAGAAAGATATTGATCCTGCGGTTAGATCTTTGAAAACTGCACGCAAGATGTTGATAGGTAGTTGTCACGGTAGAGCCACTACTGATAATAGGAAAGACACAATGCACACAATAACCATGTTTATATATACGTTTGATTCACAAATTAAACTTTGATGATGGAGTCAAAAGTAGATATCATGCATGCTTGATGGAAATTTGGATAACTAGTTATGATAATAGAAATGGTTATCCAACTAATTCAGTCGTATAGAAATTCCTAATCCAACAAAATATCACATAATTTTTTTGATATTCAATCTTTTTAGTTAACCAACTCAACTTATACCTTTTCTTAATTACTTAAACTTGGCCGAATGAATTCTCCTTTCTCTATTGTTAATTCTTAGTATCTATCCAGAAGAAAGTTTAGCAATTTTTCTTTTCTGTTAAAATATATTTATATGTTTTCTTGAATCCTCTCGAGACGAAAAATCACTCTATAATATTTTGACAAAAAGTAAGAGAAAAACTTAAGAAAATTAATCATCTAGAGCTAGCTTAATTAGTCAGCTGCAGAAAATCATATTTTTCTCAACTAAGAAGAGTGTTTGATAATTTTTCCCTGATTAATGAACTTTCTAAATATATCATGTAAATTGTCGTAATTGAAATAGGAGTACCACTCATTTTTGGGATTTTTACAAAAAAGTTTTATGCTTGTGCTCATGCTCGCTCTCTAATACACATTACACGGGCTCACCCCATATAAAACGGACCAAGCTCCCATCCAGTTCACCTACTGTCCAATCCAGTCCTTTTTGGAGTACTTTGGGCCTCTCCTTGGCCCAAATTAATGATCTGAAATGTTCATTTTGTAAAGCTCATCGAATCAAATATTCACGTTAAAAATTAGCTTCATTTATGGATGCATCTATTTTTTTTCTCTCGCAAAAGTCACTTATATTCACATATCACTCGATGGTCAATCTCTACGAAGTGAACATTCCCAATCATTATTTTGGGCCAAGGAGAAACCCAAATTAGTCCAAACTGGATAGTGGATAAATTGGATAAGAGCTTAGTACTAGGGTTGTCCAGTAGATCATCTGATTCGTTCGATTGGCGCAAACCGCTCAAACCGATCCTTCCATTTACTCACCCGAGGTACGCTACGGATGGATACGGATCCGAATATTTTTATTTTGACGGATACGATTCGGTTCAGTTTGGTTCGGGTTCGATCTGCCCAATTAGCCTAATAATCCTTCTTCAATTCGCCAAATTCGCCCGATTGGCTCAATCCTCAACCTAACCAATTCATCCATATGCAACATACGAATGATTATAGATCTTAAAAATGACAATCCATCGTGAGCGGATCGGATACCGATCCAATCCAATTATAACCGATTTGTGGACACCTTGGTACATATAAAACGCAAAATACGAGTAGCGGCAACAACGAGAAGGGGAAGATCCTCTAAATCACACAACCTTGCCCGATCTTTCTGTCACATTCATCCCCATCGTCTATCCGACTAATCAATAGCTCCGATTCTATCTCGGTGACGAACAGATTGAGCTGTTAAAGGGTGGCCGGACAGAGTTGGTGAGAGGATCCGGTTCCACGAAAAGAAAGCAAAGCAGCGGATTCAAGCACAACAACATCGTAGGATTGTAAATTCTCTCATACACTAATTTTTACTTTGTTGCTCCGAGTCGGTGCGGGAGTTTCGCCAATGGAGGCGACTCCGGTGAGAATCTCTCACCGTTTCAGTCCCAAGTTCACAGGGACGAAAAACTTCAACAACAGTAGAGGTAAATTTGCCACTCTTTCTCTGTACTCTATATTCAATTCGATTGAAATCGAAACGATGAAAGAAAGGAAAAGAAGAGCTACGGAAAAAGATCTTATCCTGTTTTTCTGTTTTCACAAAGCTGCGCTTTATAAAAGCTTTTCTTGTAATTTCTTGCAGTATAGAACGTCCAATTTGTGCTTCAAGACGACAATTTTTTTTTTCCTTTCCCCTTTTCGTTGCCTGGAATTGAAGTTTCTTTGGTTTGTAGTGATACGGCTGTGGACTTCTACCGTTGTTTGAATTTGATGTAATTGAACTTTAATCTGTTTCTTTTTAGTGGGGTTGCCCCCCCGTGATAACTGGCTGCTCCACTCTTCTAATACGGGGCCTGAAGTTTGTGACCGGGAAAAAACTCCAGTGGCCCAAGGTTCGGAACGTTTGGCCAAAGATTCGACTTTGCACCCTAGGGTGCAACCCTTTGGTGGTTTTATTATGCCACTTTGCCAAACCCTTGGGGTTTTCTTTTTGTCTGTTTTTTTGTTGCTTAGTTTGGGTCTTCTAGCAAAAGCTATCTTTTTTATGATTTTGTAAGCCGGTGTGTTGGCGTTATTGTTGCTTAAACTGATTGGATAGCTTAGTTTTGTTGCAAGTTAAGCATTTTCACTCTAGGATTGAGTGCAAGGTAGAGAATATCTGGAAGCTGGGGATTTTGTGTTACGCATGGCTTTATTTTCAATCGTTCAATATATGCAGCTTGTTATAAACTGTTTAGTAATTGGCCAAATCAACAAGTATACAACACACAACACAAAACATGCAAAGAGCAATCAAGAAAAGATACAAAAAAACGGAAGCCACATAGATTTTTACTTTGGTTCCCCAACTATGTGGTTGAGTACATTTATGGCTCACACTAGTTTCCACTATGTAATGAATGAATGCTGGAGTGCAAGTTACATTGTCTGCGTATAGCAAATATTTATAGCCTAGGGTTTACATGATCAATTATGTAGGACCCCAAGTGATTTGTAACTCCAGTCCCTTATTTCTGAACCAATCTATTTGTGTTTGTAAGAAATCATCTCGGATCTCTTTGTAGGAGTCTGGTGGAGTTTCTATAAGAATGTTTAGTGCACCATGTTAGAGTGTGCATTAACAGAAAATAGCATATCCTAAGACGAGGACCTCATTTCTGTTTTGCCGTAAACTTTCCATCATGGAGGGAGACGCATCTGGGAGATAATGGTAACTTTTCTCTTTGCTCTGCATTACAGGTGGGAAGACTGTATGCTGTTTGCAATTGCATCATCTTTCCTTTGCTCAAACTTACGAGTCCCTTGGTATAAATTGCTCAGGCTTCAGTGGGAGGCCTTTTGTGGTTTTGAATGAGCCCCTTCCACGGAAAGCAAAGAGAAGATTTTGTCTTTATGTTTCAAATGAGCTCCAAGGTGATTATATTAGTGTTGGGGCAACATCCTCTGAGTCTCAAAATCCTGAACTTCTTCGGCAAAAAAATGATGACGCGGCATATTCACCAAGTTCACATAAGGATACAGATAACGCTGACACTTTTCAGTCGAAGCCTGGAAGGTTTAAAAATCGATTCTTGAACATTTTACGAGCTGGTTCCCTCGTCAATAATGCTGCTGAATCTTTTTTCAAGAGTGAAATACGAAGGAGGTTATTTGTGACAGCTTTGTTAATTGTGATCAGTCGTGTTGGTTATTTTATTCCATTACCTGGGTTTGATAGAAGGTTGATACCAAAGGACTATCTTACCTTTGTTTCAGGATCTGTTGGTAAGTAGAACAAATAGACAGCTTTAATTGCTTCGTTGACATTATTTACTCCAGTTAATTCAGTTTAACCTGCATTCTGCTCCTTAAATTTCCTTGTAGATATTTTTCGAGCGTGAATATAATGAAGCAATTGTGAATATAACTTATTTGTTCAGTACTTTGTTGCAAGATCCTAACAGAAGCGTGCTGATAGCTAATATTTTTAGGAGCTGAACCCCAATTTTTGGAAGTTGACTCTATAGTTTCTTTTCTAATTACTTTATTGCCAGACTCTACTACAATATTGTAGGAATCTCGTTCTCTATTCCCTCCATTCCAAAGTTTCTTAAACTGGTAGGAAGACATAAGGGCATAGATGGGTAGTTGAATGAAGAGGCAATACTATACCCTTCTTTCAGGAGCTTCTCGATTAGAACAGATTCTTGTTTGGAAGCTGCCAAAATCTTTAAATGAGCTCAACAGGTTGAAGGAACTTTTCTCATTTTATTATGAGTACGGTTTTCAGCCCTACACCCAGTATTTTCAGATAATATACTTTTCTTCTCAGGGGCTTTTTGGCTTGTCTTCAATATAGGTGCTTTCTTGAGGAAAGGACTTTAAAGAAATAGATGAGGAGCCAGGGCAATATATACTTTGTCTAGGACATCATGCAGTCTAAGAAATGTTAAGGAGCTAGGACTACAGCTAATTTTTGCTGGGATAACTAAAGACGTATGAGGGAGCACTACAACTTTTAGTGTAATAAATGTCTTCCAATGATGTATTCTGTAATATAGCAATCCCTTTGGAGGGACTTGCATTGTCAGTCTTGAACTGCAGTACTTAGTAGCTATGCCTGAATAGTGATGGTTTAATTATGAATGCCGATAAGGAATGCTTATTTTGCTGGAAGCTACTATTTATCTGTTGGGGTTCCTGTTGGAAGCTAGAATCAGTAGCAAAAAGGATTTTCCTTCCTTTTCCCTTTGTTTTCACTGAAATACTATTTTTGCTGCACTTGGCAGGTGAACTTGGTGATTTCACGGGAGAACTTAAACTTTCGCTTTTCCAACTTGGAATCAGTCCACAGATTGGGGCATCAATTCTCATGCAGGTAAGGCTTTCCCACCATTGGGTTTTTGTTTCTTGTTGATTTATTAAACTGTAATTGGTTGTGCTTATTGATTACTTGTTTGGCTTGTTCATTTTGTGTTTTCTTTATCACTCCATCTGGTGCAATTCATTAGCACTATTATTTGGAGGCTTAAGTTATTTGCTTATTCATTAGCTCAATCAACATTTTCACCTTAGATGGAACTTTATGTACTTAATAAGTTCTACAGACTAGTCCAATCTTTTGCAGGTTTGTTTTATAGCATTAAAGACTCATTTAAGATTGATCTGTGGTTTCTCTTTGAATTGAGCATATAAGGACTTTGGTGATAATTATCTTTTTGTGGGGGTTATAGCGTACTTCTGTTCAAAACTGACACTATATCACAACCACGAATACAGGTGTTCTGTTACCTTCTTCCCTCATTTGTGAAGCTGCGGAAAGAAGGATTGGATGCTAACGAGAAAATTAAGAGTTATATGTGTGTTTAGTTATTCCTCTCAAGCAGTGAGCCGAGTCCTTGCTACTTTTATGTGTTGTCGTATTTGTTATTTGTCATTCAGTTGACCGTTACAATCCCTATATTCTTTATCGTATTTTTCTCCTCTCCCCAGATGGTGGCTGTCACTTGGCTTTGCAATTGTCGGGGGTTTGAGCGTTGCTTATTATTCTCTTCCATATTCCATATATGCAGCTAGTCAAAGGTAGGTTCTCTTGTTCAATAGGTTTCCTGATCCCATTGAAAAGGTGCTCCATGTCTCTATTTGTCCATTGTTTTTTTTTTTTTTTTTGTCATTAAAGATATTTCTGCTCTACATGCTATTGTACATGATGTTGGCTTTTTAGGGGTTTCAATATGCCAACGCAGCACATTACTGTTTTTTTTTTAATGGCAAAGAAAATTTTAATTCATCACAAGGTTAAATAGTAAAATTGGTACAATAGGAAAGGATAACCATTGAGAGAGCCTAAGAAAGTGCACTAGACTCTCCTACACTTCATATTACTGGTGCATTGTATTGTGAGTTCTGTCTTACGTGCAACTTTGTCTTTTCAATTACCAAGTTTCCTAATAGAGAAAATGATTGAAAGTTTCTTAAAAGAGAAAATGATAGGAGTACAAGGATTTATATAGCCCTGATGCAGGGAGTCTGGAAATTGCTCTTGCCCTTGTTATTACATCTTCACGAGTAGACATAATGAGGTCACATTGGTGATGTAAAAGTTAATATGTTATACATTCATCATGACTATTCCCTACTATCCCTCAGTTGAAACTGTCTTAGTAAGTAGTGAATGATCTAACAAAGTATTAGATTGTTTCAGACGTCTCTTAGAAAGGGATATGCTTTTTTTTTTTTTTTCAGGGTGAAGCATGTGATGGTGACAAGTTTTCTTTTGGTGTGTGGTGCCATGTCTATGACATGGATTTGTGACGTAATAACAGAATCTGGATTTGGTAATACTCCTAGCTTTTGGATTTGTCTTTTGTTTTTCCTTACTTTTTCTGAAGTTCTTATTGATTCTTTTATCAGTTCTTGCCCCTACTTTCTCCACTTCTTAGTTCGGAAACATATTTTTGGTTTAGTGAGTGTGACCATTTGAGGTGGAATTACTTATTTCCTCCCTTTTGGATTATGTTTTTATTCTGAAATTTATCGTTGCTCGTATTTTTTATGTTTACCTTTATAGTCCTGAGTCCTGTATGCCTGTACTTTAAAGTTCAAGGAAAATGGATAGTGGAAAAAATTTATGGAAGTATTCTTAAAGGCTATGGTTCTTAGATCTGGTGTGGAAAGAGGAATATGTGAATTACGTGGTTATGTTGTGAATTTTGTTTTTTATTATATCCCGTGTACTTTCTACTCACAGCTGTCCTTTTCATTTCTATTTGTTTGGACTTCTTGCTGAACCAATAGTTAAAGGAGGGTAACATTTTCTCTTGTGATGGGTTTAAGTAGTTAGTTTTCATTGGACACTGTCATCTTCATTTCAAAAGAATAAAAAGGGAAAAAAGAACATAGAATACTAGAATAGTGACAAGCCTTCAGCGCTACCCTATTTCGGTTTCTTTCAGTATGAAATCAACCTAATTTTGTGAATCGTGCTTTATTAATGCAGTCAGTTTCTACTAAAACTTTGCTTTTTGGATGCCCTCCACTTTGATGTTATTTTCTTTCCATATTTTTCAAATCTGTATTACAGCTACATATTTTCTGCAAAACCTTAAAAAGTAATATCGGAAATCCTTGGCACAACCTTCATAGTTGGGCTCTCAGAGAGGTTTTATTTGGATGATTACAACTACAGTGATGATTCTTCTGAATACTGATCAAGCATACGACCCCAATTGTATGGGATTTTAACTGCTTAATGTTCTCCAGATGATGATTTTGTTGATCATGTTAAGAAAGTATGTGCTATTCATAGAGCCCTTTTATGAAGCACTATTTTATGAAGCACTAGTATAAAATGATTCAATTGCAAGATTCAAAACTCGAGTGTGATTAACATGCCTGATTTTCTTAACAGTTAACATATGGAGAAGCCAAAAAGCATTGGAATATAGTCTTAGTTGTATATTAGCTTTCTGTACGCTTTTGAGCGATAACGTGCATTTCAGGTCAAGGATCATCGCTGATTATATGTGTGGGGATATTGACTGGTTACATGGATACGTTGCACAAGATGATATCTCAGCTCACAGGTAGTGGACCACATAATGAAATCTTCTATTGTTAGTTTTCTTTCCGTAAAGTTTCTGGCAAAGCTATTAGAATGTTGTGAATAAGTAATATCTTGATTTCATTTTGTTTCTCTCTCTCTCTCTCTCTCTCTCTCTCTCTCTCTCAGTGGTTTTATTCTGATAGCTTTCAGTTTGTATGGTCTTTGTTTTCTTTCCATCCTGGATGTTTCTTCTTCAATTCTGAATTTCCCAGCCAAATTAGCCATAGATGGTGAAGAAATACTATATTTTCTGTGCAAGCTGACTGTGTAGAACCTCAATCCTCGTGAATGATTGCCTTCTATTATCTCCAATTTCTGTTTAACTCATATAGGTGAGCTTTTCCAATCAAATACCCATTTTTGTCTCAATTTCCAACAAAAAGTTTACTGTGGATATTTTGTATTTTGTTTGTGCTTACGTACAACAATATTTCTTGTCCTTTTGCATGCTTTTGTCGTGACTCCACTCCAAAAACTTGTGTATGGTTCCTGTTTTGTAAGTAACTTGATAGGTTAACTAAAAACTAGTTTCGATTTCCTTTAGTTGTGCTGTGCGAACATTATACTAGAAAGGTGATGGTGGAAGAGAACAGTTGCTTTTAAAATATGAATAAAAAACAAGGTTCTAAAACTCCCTAGTCACTCCCAGGGCGGCCGGGCACCTTCTAGCTTCCAGGGCGAGTACTCGGCGCCTAGTCGGGCAATTAGTTGGGATAGTCAGTCTAGTTGGGCTAGTCGGTGAGGGTCCTTCTAGTGCATAGGCGGCGAGTACTCGGCCTTCTGGTCCTTTTAGAACACTTCAAAATACTAATTCAGCTTTAAAGTTAGGGGATTTCTGTGTAGCGTCTTAGTTACCCACTCGAAGAGTGAATACAGTTCCTTCCAAGCACATGTAACTTGTCCATTGGTATTCGACAATTCATTAACCATTATAGATTAAGTTTGCCATATTTGTAGTAATACATAAATTTTTCTTTTAACTCAATCTTCATTTAGTGTTGTTTCAAGCATCTACCATATTGCAGGGAGTGCTGTGTACAAGTGGCCTTATCTTCTTGCAATATTGGGTGTCTTTACTGTGGTCACAATGTTGGCAGTTGTCGTAGCCGAGGGTTACAGGAAAATCAAGCTGCAATACTATGGTTTTAAGCTTGCTTCTGCTACAAGGTGTGATCTCTTTGGATTGCAAATATACTTTTCTCTGTTTTTGGGGGCCTCAAAGAATTTCGAGGTGTAATTTTTTTGATGGGATTTCTAGGTGCATAATTTCACGTCTAACATTTTGATTTCTCTTCCGAACTATCTTCTAGTACATTGTCTTCTAATATGTTCTTGGAATGAGTAAGCAATGGTAAATAAAATTAGGGTCTTGCTAATCACCGCCTGATAGGTAGTAGTTAAGATAGAAATAAGGTCCAAAGAATTAGCGTCTTAATGCATCTTTTAGATTTTTAAAACATTCTCAAATATATCCATAGCATCTTAATGCATCTTTTACATTTTTAAAAAACTTTAAAAGTAGGCCACACTTTTTTCACGTTGTTTTATCCACCTTTTACACTTGGAGTTCAACCAACACTCATTGGGCGGTGGTTAACATTTTGCTGTAAGTAATACTGATATGTTTCTTATACTCTTTTGACTTCTATGGATGCTAGAGAAAGTGTTTTTAGCATGAAATTTTTTAGTTAGAAGTTGCCAAACACTTTTAGTCTACCCTCTGTCACTTAGATCTGATATTAAGATCTAATTTGCTCTAATCATATTTTGACATGGGGTTCAAATATCTTTCAGGGAAGAATCCCCAATTACTGAAGTGGAGCCATACATTCCATTTAATATAAATCCAGCAGGAATGCAGCCTGTTCTCACAACCTCCTATCTGTTGGCATTCCCCGGCATTCTGGCAAGGTGGCTTCATATTGCCCTGCTTTTTCAACGGAACCTGTTTTTTTAATATCTTTGCATCTTGAAGAAGAGCCTGCCGCCCAGTGTCTGCTTTTCATTTTGGGATTATCAAAACCTTTTATTTGTCTTGAAGCATTATACCTTTCATGAGATTTTATGCATGATCAAGTCGGTCTCTTATTACTTATTAGAGCCGTACGAAAAAGAAAAACTCTCAAGAAATGATTTTGGTGACATAAACAAGGTGAACAAACCCTGCCCCAATCCCCAGAAGGCGTGCACTAGCACATAGACACAGTCTTTCTCCTAGTTAAGGTAACAAAAAAATGTCTGTCTCCTAGTGATTATTGGGCCTTTTCATGTCCAATGGGTCTCATTTTGGAGGTCATTCTGAAAAAGACCCTGGAGAGGTTTCGGTGAGAATGAAAACAAGGTAGACTTCCTTGATATATTTTTATGTTCGTTTTTTTTTTTATGGGCAAATCTGTGTTCCTTCCTCAAGATGCATTGGCTGTTGAGATGGCTTTTAGGCAGCACTACCTTCTTATCAATGGTTGCCTTTGTGACATGTTAATATAGTTTTTTGGCAACTTTATTCCAAGACTTTCTAAAATGATATGCTTTCTTGGCAGTCTCCTTGGTTCACGTTTCTGGGAACATGTCAAAGAGATCCTGAATCCTGAGACTTCTCATGGTGCAGAGCCATGGGTTTACTATTCAATTTATGCTTTCTTGATTTTCCTTTTCAACATAGTTGATATAGTAAGTATTCATTCAACCTAATTTTGTTATTTCTTCAGCAATATACACTTCTTGGTTTAGCTCCTTTTATTGCAATTTACCTTTTTGGCTAGCAGCTAGCCTTTCGGTCGAAAAACCCTGAAGTTGGACAATTGCACTGCCACCTTCTGTATTTCTTTGATTTTATCTTTTGTTGGAGAAAAAATAATTTATCCTTGTCTAAAAGTCGATGCCATGCATTTATGTTATCTTCATATCTTCAATAACTGATACCTGTATATCCAGGCCAATACCCCGAAGGAAATCTCTGATTACTTGAATAAGATGGGTGCCAGAGTACCAAATATAAAGCCTGGAAAGGCCACCATTAAATACTTAACAAAGATCCAAGCTTCAACACGGTTTTGGGGTATGTCTAACCAAATGCTGCTATTGAAGTTATTCTACGATTATTTGTCCCGGAAAAACTAGTCTGTTTTTTTGCTTGTGCTCTCTCTCTCCTTCATCTCTCCGCCTTTCCTATTAAAATTCTGCAGGTGGGCTATTGCTATGTTTCTTGGCAACATCATCATCGATTCTTGATCATTACTTGCGCCGGATTAATGAGGGATTTGCAATTGGCTTTACTTCAGTTCTCATCATTGTAAGTCCATTTATCTCTGGCAATTCTTTTTTATTGCCTTTTTAAGCCAACACTTTCTTGTTTGATCCATTTTAGAGGTTCATTGTTTTTTCAGCTCAAAAAGAAAATGGGTTAATGAGTCATTATCTTACATTTATTTTCTTCCTCTGCACTAAGATTGCAGTCTGTACTTTGTATTTGGCTTATGCCACCACTTTAAGTCAGTCTTAGCAAGAGATGTCTTACTTTTGATGAACTGGTGGTGCACGGGTTGGCGCATTGGCCATCATCTCATATATTTATCCAAATTACCAGGGTCAGTTGCAATGATAGATATCATCCAATTTGCTCCATTTGCGGTCATCTCCACAACCACAAGAAGGTTCTGGTGTGTCCTCCCTCATGTCAAGCCCAAGTTCTCCTTGGCTATGTTACATGGACTTTGGTGCGAGTATCGGGTGTGGGTTCACGTCCAAGTGTATATGTGTCCCAAAATGGGGTACAGGAATAGGGACATGTCCTGAACACCTATTTTTTAGTATATATTGCATGACTAGAGCAGGTTATATCTTGTAAATTATACTTAGTAGTGTGTTTAAACAAAAAGAGTTAAGAAAAATGTGTTTTTTCTATTTCATGTCCCTGTGAAAATTTAGAAATATCACTTTTCTAGCTAATTTGATAGTATTTTTTTCTGTAAATATCATACAATTAGTGGATCTGAGTGTCCAAGATGGGTACCTGTGTTGGACACAAGACATGGATACTTCAGCCAAAATGAAAATGAAGGATCCATATAAAAATAGCTCCTTGGCCTTCCTCCACATCTTTTTACACTTCCGTGCGAACATGGCCAAAAATGAGTTGATTAGTTTCCGGATGATTACTAAGTTACAGTCTTGCATATTTGGTTCTCCTTTTTTCCCTGAAAACCCTGCCTCTTTGAATTGTCTGAAACTTTCGATGGGCATAAAGGTTTGGCTGGTGGAACATAAGCGAAGTGTTTAATGGAACTTGAATGAAGTGATCAAACGGTTGCCTTTTCACTAGTTGCCGTCTAATTTATATTCTGATGCTTGTGGGGTTTCTGGTGCAGGTGGGGTCGATTATTGAATTGAGGAGATCATATCAAGCATACAATGTAATGCCAAGTTTAAGCAAAGTTTTAAGGCGATATGGTGTATGAGTTCCAAAGAATCTGTTCTTTCAATCTTCAAGGTAACATTTGCCTCTACAAAGAAGATACCCACCATTCTGCTTATTATTGCTTACTTGGGGTCATGTGGATTTATGGCCATTTTCCGATGAGAATTGTTCCTTATGAGACCTTCTGGGAAAATATTCATGATGAAGCTTTCTGAACTAAAGCTTTTGCTATCAGGGCTCAGTTCTTAACTTAAAGTGAAAACCAAGATGAAGATGGGCGCCATTGCAACCAAATGCGAATGCTGAATGTTGTGATTCACATACTGGGATCGGAACCGGCTTCAATTTTCTTTTTGGTGGGAACTAGATTTTGTTCGATATGCCACCAATACCAGATGATGTGGAAGGAGAGATTAAGTAGTAATAATTCCATAAAATAACGAAGCATTAGGGTGGGAATTGTACTTTGAAGAGACTGGTTAATTTTAAGGTGTACTATATTGTTGTAGGGGATAGGGCCCTCTTGTAATCGTCTTTTTTTTGTACATGAGCGGCCTTTCCTTAATGCATTGTTTCTAATATATTTATTTATGTTTCACAAAAGTGTACATTTTGTACCCTTAATGGGTGCCATAGTGCACCCGTTAGCATGACCCTAAAAAAAACGTAGGTGTAATATGTATGATTTCGTATGGATGGTTTGGCATTGTGCAGACATAGCAAGAGAATGGTATGCAAAATGTCAAGTACGTGTCTTTAAAAAAAAAAAAGAGTCAAATATCAAATATGTGTATGCAGCAGAGCAGGCGTGTATGATGGTGATTTCATCGTTTTGTTTATCGTTTTCTATTAATCAGAGCTATAGAAAATCTGCTAATAGTTAGAGAGGCTGCTAATGTTACTTTTGCTTTTAAGGCTCGTGTTCATATTAGTAAGTTCAAGGGGTTTCAAGTCCTCTCCTACAGGGACCAAAATTCATCTCCGGGTGGTGATCCAGTCAAGATGGTTGCTTTTGCGTGTTTCTCCACCCTCTCTCCAAGTTGGTCTAGAAACCCCTAGATTAGGTTTTGATTTTATGTTTTCTTATGGTATCCCTTCCCGTATTGTTGCCAAGTTGGCCATCCTTTTATTTTATATTTTTCCTTTTCCTTCTTTTCTTTTGTTCTCCTGGGATATGCGTCTTGTAGGCTGTATATTTAGTTAGCCATCTTTTTATTTCAAGCTTATTTACCCCCCAAAAAAAATTCTGCTAATTATTTGTTCATTTTTTGGTGGCCAAGGATGGACGCAGAATTTTAATATTAAGTGGGAGATTATTTAAAAGCATGTAACATATGGAAGGTAGTATTAATTTGTCAGTATAAATTGTGAAAATAGTAAATAAATCCTTTTGTGGATACCAAGTTAGTTTTCATCATGGTCAATTTAAACGGTTATGTTTTCATTATTTTTTGTTGTGTAATATCTTTTGTACCTTTTTTAATTATTATAACATATTAATAAATGTAGATCTGGCAATCCAAGGGCATCGTACGTAAGACCTGGTGATGACCAAAATGATCCATGCATCCCCTATACACTGCGGAATAACTGCTCTTGGGCTTAGTTTGCAAAAAGATAAAATGAGGTGGAGGTGATAAAATGAGGTTCATTTTAGCAAATGAAGTGAAGAGGTGATTTTATTTTCAATGAATCTGGACATATATACATATATACATACAGATTTTATGAGATTTTCATTTTAGCAAATGGAAAACCAAGCCTTAGTACGAATCTCTTGCGTTTATGCCTCCGTTTTGTAACGACTTAAGTAAGGGAGGATTCGAGTAAATGTGCTTTCCTAATCAAGTTTGATTTGTTTGATTATTTCAAAAATGTCTCTACCAGTAAACATGATAAATTTAAGTGAAAAATAAACAATTTTAATTATTAAAGCAAACTAAAAAAAACAAACAAAATACCTTGAATTAGGCGGTTCTAACAATCCATCTCCTACCATTACAATAATTGTAGGACCAATCAATCACACATACACAAATATTCGCGCATGTACACACACATCATGTATGAGGTTCTGGTTCATAATGTGAGTATATGTATCTACAGCCGTGTTTGGTTTGAGTCTTGAGACCCAAATTTGAATTTTTTTTACCCCTATTTTTCTTTCTCCAATCATTACCTCATACTCCCTCTGTCCCAATTTGTTTACTCGCTTTGAGAAACGTGTATTTTTGTAGATGCTAAAAAATGTACTTTTGTATAATATTTTTTAATTTTTTTTACACCAAATTGAAGTACTCAATGAACACTTTAATTTGGTATAAAACAAATTAAAAAATAATATAGAGAAATATATTTTGCAGGGGTTTGAAATTGCACGTATTTTCATTATGAACAAACAAATTGGGACAAAGAGAGTATTTTTAATCATTGCCCCTATTTCTCTCTACCCAAAATTCAAACCAAATAAAATCTACGAGTGTTTGTGCACGTGTGTAATTTAAAAATTTTTGCCTACCAATCTCTCTGGCAAGAAGGATCCGCATGCATGAAGGGGCATTTCCTAGAAACGTCGTAAGAACACCCAGATAGAGCATTCGCGCTCATTTTAATAATATCTCTGCAGCACACTACTCAATACCTTAATCATAGGCTGTCCTTACTTTTTCCCCTTCTCTCTCTCTCTCTCTCTCTCTCTCTCTCTCTACCTCAGTGTAAGACTACAGGTAGTGTTACTTTCTCTTTCTTTCTCTCTCCCCCACCTAAAATGCCTCATGGAGTGCTTCAGTGGAAGACTACAGGTTCTGATTATAAGGCTTGTTGTTTGGGTTTATTTCTGTTTGGTCTCGCACGACCAGCTATATTGTGTAAGTCTTTTTTGGACTCATGTTGAATTATATGCTTGGTTTTTCAGTGGAAGAGTACTCTCACCGAAGAGAAAAACTTAGGGTGCTGATTTGGGGTTGTTGCCGCACAGCACTTGCTGTGCACCATCCGAGCTTTCCATTGCTCAGATAGACAGCCCAGATTTCATCTTGCACGCATAGTAACGAACGGTTCGGATGCAAAGGTGCCGAGATGAAATTTGAGCCGTCCATCCGAGTAACGGATGGCTCGGATGAAGCACAATAGCTACTGTGCAGGTGCTGCACAGCAGCAACCTCGTGTCCGCTAAACAAGTATCATGTGGTGGTATGTATCAGTTGCGCAAGTCGGCTGTCTAAAAATATTTTGACCGTTCGGATTTTAGATCAGAGAGAAAGAGAAAGGGAGAGAGAAATTTGAGCCACCCTAAACACTTTTGGACGGCCAAGATGTGCGCTCGGGCCGGTACCCTATTTGCATCCAAAATTTTCCCCCTCAAAAAAAAAGTGTCATGGTATAAACACTTTTAGATGGCCGAGATGCATGCTCGGGCCGATACCTTATTTGCATTCAAAATTTTCTCCATACGGAAGAAAAAGTTTGTCGTGTTATAACCTCGAAGCGGGGTTAAACCTTCTTTTTTGATAACACAGGTGTCTAGCCAGTTTACACGTATCTCAATTAATGTTTTTTATGATGTCACTAAGTCACTAACATTGGTATATGTGAACGTAATTATCTTGGTTGTGTTTGGTTAAATTGTTTTGTTTTGTTTTGATGATGTCGTAAGGTATAATGAGTGGAGAGAGAAATGAGGAAAGTGATGATATTATCAAAACTAAAACTAAAACTAAACTGAGAAACGAACAGGGCCCTTACTGTTTAATAGATAAAAAAAAATTCTTCATATAGTCAACAGGATTATTCACCAAATATATCATATTTCAAAACTACATTAATTAAATTTAGGTCAATAATAAGCTCTCAAAGGTTATATACATGTATTGCAACATCAGTAACAACCTAATTAAACCAAAACCAAACCTAGTTAAATATCACTTGTAAAAAAGCATCCTCCATGAGTAGGGGTGCAAACGAGCCGAGCTAAGCTGAGCTTTGTAGTGTTCGAGCTCGGATTGGTCATAAACAAGCTGAGCCCTTATCGAGCCGAGCCAGGATAATTTACTTAACGAGCCTCCTTAAACAAGTTGAGCCTATGCAATCGAGCCGAGCTTTAGCTAGCTCGTTAACTAAACGAGCTTGAAAATCGAGCTCGAGCTCAGCTTGTTTATTTATCAAACCAAGCTGAGCCTTAACGAGCCGAGCCAAGAGCTGCTCACGAGCAGCTCGGTTCGTTTGCAACCCTGGATCATGAGAATCTCTTCAAACTCATCAAGCTACAAAAAAGCTACACTACCTCGGTATTTTTGGAGAGGCACTGTTGACAAGCTATTGAGTTTTATTATTTCTATCGTCCCATTTTGATAGTCCAGTTTGGTCTCCAATATAATTTTTAAATTGTTAATGTCTTATTTTATTTTTTGTTGACATGCAAAACAAATACAAAGAATAAAGAAATTGAGGAACAAGCGATAAGAATATTTTAATTATAGTATATAGTTAGATTATAGACTTTGATGAAGTAAAGAGTTCAAAAATTGACTAGCTAAAATACAAAAGGTGTCTTTCTAGCTATAATTTAGCTCAAATGTTATTGATTTAGCTCAAGTGTTGCTAATTAATGCCATAATAAGGCACTTTAAGTCAGTAACAAGAATCCCAAATCCCATTGAATTTGAAGAGTACTTCAATCCCCATTTTGAAGTAACACAGGTTATTATCTCAAGAAGGTTGGTCAAGTGATTAATCAACTTGACTAGGTAAGGCTTGCCACCCGAAGCTTGCACTCGTATGTATGATTCTTCGCGGCAACGATTTATTCTTAGAACCTCCTCATTTAACATAAACACGTGGAAATGACTATGGAAGGGACTAGAGAGATTAATTTGGTTTGTCGTTGCACTCTTCTAACAAGTTATATCACCAGTCGATGGTTATTGATTTAATTACGACCTATATATTAATATATTAAGTGTTTCGGACTTTCCCTACCAATTGTTTTTGGCCCTCGTCTCACTAGATGACTTTAATTTCTTCAACTTCGGTTAGAGTCTCCTCTCCTCTCTCCCAATTTTGATGTTTTCTCTGTCAAGTTTTTACTAATAAAATTTTATTGCCGATCAAAAAATATATGTACTATATATTAATGGATTCTCAGTCTAGTACTCTGTGATTACTCCTCTTTAACACGAAGGCTTTTCTATTCGTCTGTATGGTATAGGGTACTCCCCTAGGAATTTATTCACTCCCAGCTATGGGAATTGTGGTCCAACCCAGGTCAGAAGGTACATCTACTCTTCTTTGTCGGTTAATTAATTAACCCCATTTAATCGAATAAATTCTTTGAATATAAATAGATATGCAACATGTCCCAAGTCGATGAAAAACATTCAACGCCAGATGATTTGGTGCAGGATTACATGAATGCCAAGAAATATTATACAAAAAAATCATAATTATCTAAGAAAGAGTTTGTTGATAAAATGTCAAAGATTCAAGAGACGTCGAGTTTTCGTTATCGACTTTTGGGCATCTCCGTTTTTCAGTCAAAAATTTTTCACCATTCAAGACAAGTCATTTCTTTTAACTATATAATAGTATTTTTAGTTAGTGAACACGAATTGTCTTTTGTCATTAGATTGAAGATAAAAAAATATATATATAACTTGAACTAAGCCTAAGTAGGAAAGGTTGACAAGCATGGTCAACTTTCAGCTTTGGTAAGCACACGAGCGGTTGTGACTAAAAGGGTATGTCTGTATCATTTTTGTTCAATAAACTCAGCCCCTACGCATGTGTGCCAAGTGTCTTCCATATACGTATTCACTGAAATTCTTTGAAACTTCCACCTCTCCCTCTCTCAATCTTGGGGAACTTGAGATTTACTTAACTTCCAATAACAGAAAACCATGCATATATGCATGTTAATGTTGTGGAACTACTAAACTTCCATCTTCTCAAGATCTCCAATGACTTTTGGACAAGAATCGATGAATATCGAATTAGTCTGAGCGACTGTTCCATTAAGTTTCAAAATTTTCTTATAAATAAGGTGATAATTTTTTTAAAAAAATTATAACTTTATAAGTTTGTTCGCCCAACTAAATGTTGTTCTAATGTTTTCCTAATCCGTACTTCAATTCTGCGTCGGTCCCTGCTTCTGGACCCTCTACCTGAATCCCTCAATCTCAGGGCTTAAACATCGGACAAAGAAACTAATCTAAGCTAGTACGTGTACGTCCATTCTGAATTATTGACAACTGAAATACCATGTCGGATGATTGGTAAAAGCAAAAAGAAATCAGATAGTAGCATGCATGCATCCTGGAGCTCCGAAGGTTAGTCCAGTTGCTTGGTGGCTTGCTCGCCACATAATTCACTAGGATTTGATTATTGGGGTGAGGCTACTAGAAAATCATTTATTACAAATCCATTAATTTTGGAATGGATGGCCTGCCATTGAACGTACCGGGAAATGGAATAAATTGAGATGCGTGTAAACTAATTTGGTCACCCTTGAGTGTCGAACGAAAAAAAAAAAAACCCCCACCAAATAGCACCTAGTCCCGGTCATGAAAATAGTATGTTTTTAAGTGATGACAAGTGTTATCTACTTTATTTATATACGATAGGTGCTTAATTGTACTCAATTAAGCCCCTAATTTATACTTAGAGGTTGTTTCGCCAATTGTTTTTTACCTTTTCACTTTCTCTTTTTCTAGATTTGGCTGTTTGGGAAGCTATCCTCACAACACATTCTACAAAAACTCATTCTTTGTTTTTGATGAAGGAGAAGAAAAGCCAGAAGCAACACCAAAGGTGCTTTTCCCATTCTGGTTTTGCCTTTTCATTTTGACATCATAGGAAAAGACCCAATTGTCCTCCTATTTTTCTCGTAATAACAAAACTTTACTGATGTAAATATTTGTCTCCTTATTTCACTTTTCTAGTATACGACTATTTTAATTTGTGTACTACAAATTTTCCCTTTACCCCCTTTATTTGATAGTCTTTTTTTTTTTTTTCCAGATTAATTCTATATGCTTTGTAGTTTTTTTTTTGCCTCTAGTTGGATTTGAGTTAATCGTTGTTATAAGCTAATCATTTTTTTGGCCATTAGTTGGTCACGTGGTTGGTATTTGGTTATAAGCTAATCATTTTTTCCCTTTACACCCCTCTCAGATTCAAAACATGTTCGATCATTAATCCAAAAAGCCAAAAAATAAAAAATAAAAAACTAAAAAATAGGCTCCCAAACACCCCTTATGTGCTCATTTAACTTTGGTATGAATTAATGTTGTGTTTATAGGCTTTGTGAATCCCTAGACGCCAAACGAGACAACATTTAATGCATTCAGAAGCTGATTTGATTGAAGCCAAATGTCAAACAATGTGAATATAAAAGATTAGCAAAAGTGTGAATGGTTTTCCGCGGAGATTCCATTTCCAACTATGATTTCATAGTAAATACTCAATGATTCTGTTACACATTGGCCTTATTCTGAGTTATAACGAAATAACTATGAGCACTTTACAGATGGTGCGCAAATTTGACACACTGATAGTACAATGGTTATTTCTCTCATAATATAGAGGGTATACATGGGATGTAAGTTGGGTTTGAAAATAGGCTGGTAGGGTTTTTCTTTAGTTCAAGAATCACATCATTCCAAACTCAGACGAAGCGGGCGAAATTCACTAAGTTGGAGCTGTAATATGTTCAAGAATTACATCATTCCAAACTCAGAATTACATCATTCCAAACTAAGACGAAGCGGGCGAAATTCACTAAGTTGGAGCTGTAATATGTTCAAGAATTACATCATTCCAAACTCAGACGAAGAGGACGAAATTCACAAAGTTGGAGCTGTAGTATGTAAAATCCGTCTGCACGGTTCTCAAACAATGAACTGATTTTTTTTTTATCAGTAAACAATGAACTGATGGAAAGCAACTTTAATACGATGAGATAAGAAATCAAAAGTGGGGGTATTAATGATATTTTTCTTTTTCCATGGAATCTAATGAGTACTGCAAGTGATTTGTGCCTGATCCACTAGAAACAGTGCAAGATTTTTCCTGTTCCCAAAGTTTCGACAGAAAAAAACAAAAAAGTCTAGCTCTTACATTACATTGAACCAAACAAAACCTCGACTATAATTCATCTGTCAAGCACTGTTTGGACACTTTCGTGTTCTATAAATACACTGTTGATTTCAAGCACACTGCATCTTAAATGGTTCTTATACACATCACCTTTTGGGTGACTAGTGCTTTTGTCCACTTCTTTAGAGTGTCGGTGACAAACATATGCCGTTTTACGTATATTCCGCTCATATTTCTGACAATTGTCGAACACTTATTTCTTACCCAAAAGATTTGTATGCTCAAGGAATTGAAGCCCCCACAATCCTTCGCAGAAAATTTTTGTCTCGTCTCCTCTCGTTTTTAATGTGAAATACGTTAACAGTAAAACAGTAATCGATATAGGATTTACGTGGTTATTCAAAATAAGGTACTTCTACGGGAGCCAGAGTGAATTTATTATTTGATTAAATTATCTAGAGTTTTTATAATAGAGAGTATTTATATTGTCTACTCTATTCTAACCCTAAAATACATCCCCACCCCAAAATCATTTGGGATTATGGCCCAACACAAATATTTGAATCCGCAATGGGTTAGACACTTTGCTCTGCTCGCTTCACATCTGGCTTTTACGAGAACTTCTCAGTACATCTCCATATGAACCACAAATTCCAACATAGTATAATTCTTCTCTCTTCTCTCACAAAAGAGTTTTCTCTCGCCTTCTCTCGTATTTAATTGAAAATATTTAACCTTAATTACAAAACAAATAGTACATTACAAAATAAGTAAGGTCCAAAGGCCAAAATTGCTCTTGCCGAAACACAAAATATCATTTTTACTGCATTTCAAGTGCGACTTTATTGCAACACCGTGTGCCGTGGAGCTCTGCCCCCACACCCCCTGACCAAATTATTTTTGCTGAAAATTGTCTGCATCCTGAACAGTGCCATGAATAGCATTACGTACAACATAAGTATTGTCGGCAGAAGTGTCGTATTATATTAATTCAGTCAACTCTATATTATATCCTAATATTGTAGACAATGCATGTGGTTTTAAAGCAGTAGCTAGGGACTGGTATGTAGGCCGGTGGGGATTGGCAATATGCATGCATGCATGCACGCATGGGGTAGATGGACGTTGTAATCTAATACTAGTAATTTGGTTGTGAGACAGAAAGAGAGTCTCACTCTCACCAATAATTTAAGGCATTCAAACTTTTAAAGGTTGAAGTCAAATTATGAAAATAGTTTCAAGAGTAATGTTTAATTTATTGTTTTTCTCCAGTGATGGGACAAAACAAAAAGTTATGGTGAACAGATTGACACAGCTTTTGTGATAAAAAGAAACGTAAACTACAAACGTGAGGCCCAAAAAGATTGTTGTATTTTAATTGGTTGAAATCGTTTACCCTTTACGAGTTGTCGAAATTTTAACCCGGTTGAAATTGGTGTTCCTGTGATATCGAGAAACATGAATATGAAGCACATTTATCTATCATAGTCGGTGGCGGAGTCAGAAATCAAAATCGGAGGGAGTCGGATTATGAAAGACATCTTCATACGATAATTCTTTCAAAATTGAATCCAGTCATTCGAGTTTCAATGGGATGGTTTTGATAAACTAAAAAATTAATCTCAAGTATTAGTTATTGTATTATATATCAATCGACAAACACAGTATCATTATCGCATGAAATCATTCATTCTAATTTAGTGTTCTTGAAATGAAAATTGTTCTTACTTTTTAATTATTTCAAAATAGTATAATTTTCTTAAGAATATCTATAAAAAAAAATAAAAAAAAAGCTATGCAAAATATACTCCAAGATAGGAAATTGAGAGGGCCGGATCCACCTCCGGTCCCCTTGTAGCTCTGCCCTTGATCATAGTTATAACATTATTAAGAACTTTGGGAATGAATGATTTCGTTCATTTAATTCAAGCACAAAAAATATCACAATAGCTCCAAGAGGATCATCTAGAGTTACTCGTTCCCATTAAGAAAAGAACATAATTTTCACACTCTCTTTTTGATAATTGCATATTCTTTCTTGTCTTTTTGTTACTTAAGTTCATATATCGATCGCCCTAAATGTGGAGGAAGGGGAAGAACTGACAAGATGAAATGCAAGAGCTGAGTGTGTCAAAGGAAGCCAAAGGGAATGACGAAATATTACTCCATCAATAATATCTCTCGGACCACACGTACCCATGTAGATATGTACCCACCAACTTAGTCACATAGTAGTAATTCTTTAGTTTGGTCTGTGTTTCAGTGTTTGCACTCTCAGGGGTGATTTCGGTAAAAAACCAAAAACCTAAAACTAAAAAACTACTTTTGTTCTTATTCAATTTTTTTTTTGCATTCGTTTGTTTTGCATCAAGATTTTGTGGTTTCTGGATGGACAAAAGTAGTTTTTTGGTTTTTGATTTTTGGTTTTTTACCCAAAGCACCCCTCAATCATCACTATAACAAGTTTTAATTTTCACGTTTCCACTGCGGGTCTGAATTTTTATGGTCATGTCTAGAGAAGGACTGCTGCGCCCGAGTGCCTTTTGGCCTAACTGTAACTTAAAGAGTTTGCTCATTTTTAAAGTTATGTCCGAAATCTCTTCCGTGTTATCAATTTTTTTAGGTCAGTTTATAAGGAACTTTGCTACAGGTTTATCTAATCGGACTCCCCACATGCAAGTCTAATCGTCCTCACATGCAAGTGAGTCAAGTGACCAGCGGGATTGAGCCTTAAACTAACCTGAACACTTAAGTTATCAAAAAAATAGGACACAAACGCACTAATGGCCGACCAGGCACTCTAACAAACTGCACTACTCATTAAAAGTGGTTTATCTTCATAATCCGTACTGTTTTTTTCTAGTTTAATTATCTTCGAAATCATTAGAATAGCGAAAGGGATTCCATCATTCCAATGAGTAAGATAAAAGACTACTTCATCAAAAGTTGAACCAAACACCTGCTCACATCATTAAGCAAATCTTGAGTCATTGGTAAGAAAACAAATGAGTAAGGTAAAAGGCTCCTCAATGAAAAAATACATCCTACTTTTACCGATCTTCTTTTTTTTTAATCTTTACAAGTTTCTAGCATCGTTAATTATTAACCAAAAATTTTACATGCTTTGTGCTCTTGGTAGAATCTGTTGGAACATGTGTGAAAGTTAAGTCTCACAATTGGTAAAATATAAAGATGGTTGGACTTTAATATACAATTTGATGACTCACCACTTTCAAGGCTTAACTTTTTAAGTGGATATGGGTCATTTTAATGTATATTGTGCCCAACGAATGTAGTGGAATCCATGGATACTCCCCCAAAAGTTTTGGGCCTTGTGCATTCCAGCACAGCGGAAGCGATGACGGGATCAATGCATCATACAAACTCTCAACAAGTGGTATCAGAGCTAATGACTGACGATTTATGGACAGACTCTCAGCGTGCCATGAATGGGCTTGTATGGAGAACACTCTATGGAGGGGGAAATCCAATTGTGTAGGTGATGGGGTGTGCTCGTTGCAAGGTGATGTAAGCGAATGGAACACATGAATGCTGCACATTGACTCATTGGGGAGCATGATGCGAGTGAATGGGCACGTTGGCTCTCAATGGAGTATGATGGATGGCTCTAAGTTGATGTAATGGATATCCAAGTGACTCCCAATGTAGCAAGGTGGCTCGATGTTGGAGTGCTGTAATGGATAGCTCTGATCGATGAAGTGGGTGCGAAAGAAGCTTAGTTCGAGAGATTGGGTCAGAGATCGTAGTAGATCAAAATCAAGGGAGAGTTTGTTGCAAAGAAAGGGACAAGGCTCAATGAACGGTTCACGCATGAGGGGGAGATTTGTTGAAACACGCGTGAAGGTTAAGTCCCACATTAATAAAATATAAAGATGGTTAGACCTTAATATACAATTAAATGACTCACCACTTACAAGGCTTAATGTTTTAAGTGAATATGGATCATTTAATGCATATTGGGTCGAACAAATGCGGTAGACTCTGTAGATACTCCTCAAAAGTTTAGGCCTTGTGCACGCCAGCACAATAGAAGCGATGACGGGATCGATGCACCGTACAAATTCCCAATAGAATCTAGCATTTAATATATTGGTAGATTGATTAATTATCAATAGAAAACAACGAATGCAAGATGACAACCAACACAATAAGGACCAAAGGAAAAAGAAAAAAGCCTAAAACACCCAACCACCTCCGAGCCTAGAATACAAGGCTTCGTTGGTCAGATTTCCCTCCCCTCTCCCCTGGCTTGATGTCTCCTTTGTCAAGTCTTCTTCAATAAAATCCTTTTTTGCCGATAAAAAAAGAGGCTTCGTGGTGTGATATATGGACATAAAAAAAAGAAAAAAAAGAAGAAAGAACTAAAACTGTAATCGAAAAGAAAACGAGTAAATTATGTTGGGATCCACCCTGTGTAGGTTGAATTGGCGTAGGCCCAAGGTTGTCTAAAGTTTTCTTAGAATAGCTCTACAGTTAAAAATACTCTTGTTGTCTTTCTTATTAGTGTGTAGTAGTATAATGTGAGTGAGACAAGCTAAGTGTGTGATAGGGGTACGGTTGTGGCTTCCCCCGAAGTGGGAGTCGGTTGTGGCTCTCCGGAGAGATTTTTCATGTGTATGTATTGTGTAGATATACAACAATAACAAAATCCATTAAGTCCCCAATAATTGGGGGTATGGATTGTGTAGATATATATATATATATATATATATATATATTATTTTCAGATTTCTTGCGTATTGGTGTACGTGTAATACCTGGGAAGCACAACAAATTAGTACAAATTTTTTTTTCTCTTCAATATGTTGGCAATTTAATAAGTCCCCTTCATACTATACGATGTAAACATAACTTTAATAGATGAAGGTAATATATGCTTCAGCCCCTAGTGATGCCGAGGTCCCCCCCAAAAATAACTTAAATATCACTGGTACGTTTTCTGGAGTACGTCAAATTATTAGACCCAAGGTTTTAAATTAGAACCATTGCTGACCAGTGACCATTGTTGGTTTTTTTACAACATTTTGTCCTTTAGTTTTTTGGCGTACGTACTTGATTCTCATTTTTCTCAATCGAGAAAAATTGCAGAACGACAAGTCCAATATAAACTACAAGATTTAATTTGCACAGTGAAGGCTGTTTTGATTTGGGTCGCGTTATGCTGAGGTTTTGAGATTTGACCTGCTCGATTAGTTTGAGAGGCCCGGGGTAGTGAAAACGATAGGAGGTACGAGGGGCAACGTCCCCGAAAGCAAAATGGGTGTACTACGGTAATTGGTGATGTAACTTTAAATTTTACTTTCGACAGCAGTTGATGTAACTTGTAATATTTAATTCTCTCACTTAATGCATAATGAGAATTGGTGTGAGCCGTGGCCATATCTAACATTATGTTGAAGAAATAAGTAAAATTTCCATGTCTTGCTTTCTTGTTTTCTTTTCTTTGGAGTATTATTTGCACTTTGTGTGTTTGTTGGCTTGGTCGAATTCTCAACCCAAAAGTTTGATGAGAGATTCTGAGATGACGTCAAATAAACACATAAACCAAGTTGGTTAAAAATACAATTAGACTAAGTTTTCTTAAGTGTCTAAACCGTTAAAGCCCAACAAAAATAAGAATTCTGAACCAGATCATTCTCTTCGCATATCGCTCATTCTCACCCTCCACCATTCACATGATCTTCATAAATACGTAACCATAAAAGTGTAACAATTAGATTGGATTTGTCTCGAGATCTTTCCCCCTTTCCTAAAGCTAATAATACATGCTAGCCTCAGTGATATGAATGGATTCTATACATAAGGCTAGGAACCCACGGCAACCTCTTTCTTAATTAAGGAGAACTTCCAATTTTTTTGGTTTTTAATCAGCTTGAAATTAAAAAATGTTAACCGAATATACAACCTACAAAGGCATACCTCAGGGAGGACAAAAGAAAAAAAAAAGTATGTACTCCCCAGCACATCCCGTTGGGGTGGGATAATATGAAGTCCTAGCATAACCCGCCAGGATATATAGGTTTAAGTATGCATAAAGCAGTATTAAGCGTAGCTAAAATAAAAACGTCGTTTTGAGTCCCCCTTTGGCTCTATTCTTGGTACTAGTAAAAAAAAAGTGAAATCATAGGAGGAAAACTATCCACGAAACCCCGCCAAATTTTTCTTATTTTACCATACGCGGGATCCACATCAACGATCTGAATCATTTTCCTCATAGTAGATCACGTCTAATAAAAATATATCTAAAAAAACTAGCAAGAACGGACATCATTAGACACATAAACAAGTGGTAATTTATGGACCATATATATGATTTCGAAGTAAAACTGTCAATAAACGTACATATTGTTCATGTACTTATTAATTTTTGATCATGCTGATTATTGCATTGGTATGCATGAACTCAGAGATGAACAGTTCGGATGGTTGACATGAGTTCCGGGTGAGGCGAAATAAGGGAAAGGAAATGTAGTGGTGTTTGGTGGATTGTGGTCTGAAGGGGACCCGATCCCAAAACGACAAGCACCGACCTCAGGTTATCCCTTTCACCCTACTGAGTGCTGGATTCGCTGGTCTCAATTTCCTAGGCAATGTTTTTTTATTTTATTTTTTCTCCTCGGTAGTCGAAATATCCGAGTCAATTTACGTATACTTTTTCTAAGGCAGACAATCTAGGTCATGAGTAGGAGATTCACAATAAATTAGAGTGGGCATGTTTGTTTAGGAGTTTAGCTCCAGTTTTGTCCCATTTCTGTTTTGTTGATATCATTATTTTTTTCACTTTTCTCTCTATCTCTCTCGACTTATTACATCTGCTTACATCATTAAAACTAAATTAAACTAAACTAAACTAAACCTCTCAACCAAACACAGCCTGTATCTTTTTGCATTTTTCTTTGCTACTCCCTCCGTCCCAATTTCTTGGTCCTTCTTTCCATTTTGGGATGTCCCAAAATGTTTATCCCATTTCTAAAAACATCCATCAAAATTGGGTCACTTTCCAATTTTACCCTTAAAAAGTACTTTTCTCATCTTAATTGGCTAGCTTATTATCTTTTTATTTTTAAGGTTTTTATGATTTTGAAAATTTTGTATAATAAAACTAATTGGTATCTATCAAACAAGATCCATATTGAATATGTTTTGACTTTCATATAATAAATTAGCCTCACAAATTTGGTCACAGTAATATTGACTGGATTTAGGGGTAAAATAGAAAAATCAATACAAAGTTTTCACACTCCTTAAAAACCCGTTTTCCCAAAAGGGGCCAAGAAATTGGGACGGAGGGAGTAATTTTCAGGAAGAACTCATAGATAAATGTAAAAATTATCCAATGCTCAAATAGGAGCCAACATTCTTCTAACACAAGAATAAATATTATTCCCTATTTCAACCATTGGTGAGTATTCTTTTTCATGCATTCTTTCCAATTTGCTAAAATGAATTTTCCAAAAAAAGTGAGTCCAACTTAGTTGCTAAAATCACTTTTGTTACTAAAAGATAAGTCGTTAAACTTCAATTTTTTCTCACATTCTCTTTTTGCTAAAAATAAATTACTTAAATCACCTTCGTACTTTCAGCAAATGGGAATTTGGAGGCTAAAAACTTTGCTTTTTAGCAAACGGAAAACTCGTAATCTACCATAAGTACTACAGATTTAACAGTATGTTACTAGTAAAAAAGATAAATCACAGAAGGAAAACTACTACTCCTGGTACCGACCTCAGGTTTCCCTTTTGTTGTTCGCGGTGGCAGTGTGATATCCCTTTCACCCTACTGGATTCGCTGGTTTCATTTTCCTAGGCTATGGTTTTTTTTTTTTTGTTCCCTTTTTTGTTTACAATTAAGAGTGCCTCGGTCAATTTATATGCACTTCTACAGTTCTACTAATCTTCTCTCTAATCTGGTCAAAGGCAGACTAGTTAGGATTCACACAAAAAAAGATTTGCCACCAAACTCCAAAATCGAACCTTAGTAAATTATGGGGGGAGGGGGCAAACCACCAATCAACCAGATTAACCATTCGGGTTTTTTCCCCGGGATATGTTACGACACGTCTTCACCATTAGAAATCTTGTAGTAAACTGTAAAAGGGACCTCTTTTTTTTGTTTGCCATTCGTTAATCCTAATCTCCTCTATCCTAGGGGACCTGGGGAGAGGAATGAGTGCTTATGGGAATCAAACTCTGCCCTTGTACATGCATGAGAGTATAAGTGAAACATCAATTGCACTCTATTTTTCTGTTTCTCTTCAGTTATTGTAAAGTTGGTGTGGCAGTGGATGACTTCAAAAAACCTTTTTCGAAGGATGTGTTACAGTTGTTTGTTTTAGGCTTGGCTTTGTCTCTCAGACTGAAGACTGAATGATCACCATATCCGCAACTGCAATAAACTGCTGACACTAGCTAGAATAATTATTGGATACTCTTTGTGTTTTGGCCAAGGGATCGGAGAAGAGAAGTACTTTTATGTAGTAATCAAAGTGTACCCAATACATACTGTAACTTTTGTATTACAATAATATGTTTTTACATGATATTATTCATTCGGACTCGGGATGTTGGGCGCCCTTCGGCCGTTGGATGGAGTATTGGACGGTTCGGATGCGTTCAACAATTTTTCTTTAATTTTGATTTTTTTTTACAGGTAAAAAATCAAAAACACATCCGAGCCGTCCAAAACTCGATCCAACAGCCATGGGGTGCACAAGACCCCGGCGCTTCCTATTCATTTTTTGTCGATGATCGCAACACTCATGTGTGCTCATTTTCCTCTATGAAAAATGAGAATTTTACACAACATGAAATAAATTAAATTTTTGACTAGATTAAATCATCCTTCTTCTTATTATTATTATTATTATTATTATTATTATTATTATTATTATTATTATTATTATTATTATTATTATTATTATTATTATTTATTTATTTTGGGGTGGGGGGACATATAGTTCCTCCATTTCACGTGGCATTATACATCCGGCATTTTCATGAGTTATCGGAACATATAATATATATGTGAGCCACCTTTATCTCCCATCAGGCAATAAAGCTTATCTGTTGTTTTATTCATATGTAAAATTTGTTGACAATTTAGTTTGTTTAGAAAATCACGTAAAAATGTCACATGATATTCCAAGAGAGATGAATGATTGCTCAAATAAATGTAATGGCGGAAAATGAGCATTCTGAATAAAATATCACATGGTATTCTGAGAGATGAATGACTAGTCTCGTCAATGTATTGGGTTGGAAAATTGTCAATCAGTTATTTTTTTTTCTTTGTTTGAGTTCTTGGTGACAAATGATTATTGGGTGTGACGCGTTGACACAATTGGGATGCTTATTTTTGTTGTGATGCCATAATGTCTAATATTGTGATGTCCTATGTCTAATGTCCGTTTAAGCTTTGTAACCGATCGACATGTCAAAAATTAATAAATTTCTCTCTTTGTGATGATAAAAAAAATAAAAAAATTGTGATGGTTGCACGAAGATATGCATTTTATGGGAGAGAATGCAAATTTTTCTCTTTAAATTAGGAAAAATATTTTTGTGAAACATATTCATGGGCACATCTATTTATGTATGCATCATAAGGCCTTGAGAAGGCTCTACGAGATATACTCAAGCATTGACAATTCCCAAACACATTTGTGTTTGGATCTGCATCTAAATAATTAATGTGAAACAATTTGTTTTCTCTTTTGATTTTCAATTTAGAATTAGCAATGTGCATTTTAGTTAATGGCCCCCCATTAGTGAACGATGTAATTGAGTTCCCATAATTAGTCATGGAGCGCATAATTAAATTATTCAAGACACTTGGACATAGTTTTTTTTTTTTGTGTTTTTTTCATAGAGTACTCGGGAGTTACCCATTTCTAGCGTTCTTGATTAAGGGGTGTTCTTCTAACTTAGTTTTATTTATTTATTTATTTATCTTTGGTTCTAGTAATAAACCAACTTTTTCCACTAACCCTTTTTTTTCTTTTTCTTTTTAAGGTTAGTGGAATTGATTGGCTTTTGTTGGAGTTTTTTTGCTAGCGTAATGGAGTAGCTAGCTTTGGGGTTAAAAATAAAGTGCTTTTTTCTTACTGGAATGCTGTAAACTTTGTAGCAGTAAAGATGGTAAAATGGTAAAAGAGTGAAATTATTCAGTAACCTGAATGCATCGCTACGTGATGTTCCGAATTACTCCACAACCATATATTCTCGTAGAGTTCATGACTAATTGTGTGTATTCTATATACATATGTAATTCCAGAGTGGTCTGCAGTGTTTGGCTGTTCTTCCGAACTCATGAATTGATTAATTACTCCAGTAACGTAGCACTCCATTAAATAACGCTAAAGAAGAAAAAACTGAACGCTAAACGATAATAAAAAGTCAACTACAAGAATACAATAGCCTTGAGTAGTAAAAAACCGCTAAACAGGCAACTGCTACAACTAATTAATTAATTAACTAACGACATTTTAATTGAGACAGGAGACATTTAATGAACCCGAGGAAGGTTCTAAATTTCTAACAGAACAAGGGTTAAACTACAAGAGAAAAAAGGACAAGCTAAAAATTTAAAAAAAAAAAAAAAAAAACTAACAGCCGTTAAGCTAGTAACGGCGTTAGGAAGTTGACTAACAGACGCTAGGAAGTTGAGTAACAGCCGGCTCTTTGCACGGACTCGGTGGCAAACTAGTCTTTCCCGATGCAACCAGTCGTTGCACGAACCTCTCGATTCTCTGTCCGTTAGTCTCCGTTATCAACCGCTTCCCGCCGAACGGCAATGACTCCACCCCTCTCTCATTCAACACCTTCTCCATCATCATCGGCCCGGTGTCTCCCGTCACATCGTAACCGTTTGCCTGCATAATTAACCCGTCAGTAACTCCACCAAACAGTAAATTTTCAAGAAGTAAATCTTATACAAGGTTGAGCTTGATTTGTGAAAAACTTTCGAGTACCGCGTGGCCGAGCCTACGTGGTACCCAAACACTACATCCAAGCTATCCAAAAGTGTATTAGACAATCCAGTTTGAAACCATCTCTTTGGTTTTTCCTTTTAAATTCGGACCATCCAAAACCGAAATGGATTTGATGAGAGTGTGTCTTGCAAGGGTATCATATATGATTTCTTTCGGCACTGAAAGCTCGTTCATTAATTAGGTTGGGTTGTTTTTTTGTAAGTTGTTTTTTCTTAAAACAAAAGTAAGTCAATTATTTGACTTTTTAGATACGTGTCAGCGAAAGAAAATAGAAGACTAAAATCATTAACTATGGATAAAAAGAAATTCGAAAAAGACAAAATATGTGAACAAATTTTTTGATTTATAATTTAGTATAAATTATAAATGTGATACCCGCGGGACTTTTGATTTATGTGAAAATCATTGTTTTGGTCTTGCTGAGGGAGACCAGTAGGGTTATTCAAGTTCCTCATACTTGAAAAAGTCATAAAATGGCAGAATTTGGCAATCTGGGAAGGGCTTGAGTGCTCCAAGCGCTTGGCTGAAAAGCCATCTTTCATGCTTGAAATGCCAAAACCACTTGGCCAAACCAAACCCCAAAGAAAGTCGGTCGCTGGTGTTTTGCCCATAACTTTTCTTTCCGAACTCCGTTTTGGGCGTATTATATATCAAAACGTAGATAATTTGAAGGGCTACAACTTTGTAGTTTTATGTTTTTCTCAATTCTATATCAAAACCCTCCAAAACATGCAAATAGTGTCGAAAAGTCAAATAATTTTGCTCAATATGGTGTTCTAAGTCCTATTTCTCTCTTTCATTGTCATTTTCTTTATTTATATCATTCCACCATCGCATTGTACATTGCACAAGCATCCACCATCACTTGGTTCGTATTTGAGCACTTGTTTATGTGTTTTCCCATCTCGATTCCCTATTTTTGTGAATAAATCAAATTTCAAATATTTTCAAAATCCCACAAAATATTAAGTAGAGGCCGGTTCACGGATCGGGCGAGAGGGGTGCCGTAAAACCCTTCCCCTCTCGTAACCAAACCCCCGAATCCGAGAAATCTTTGATTTATGTGATTAGATAGATTTATCATGATTAGATAGATTTATGTGAGCAAATTTATTGATTTATAATTCTCGTGTCGACTGAAACTTCTTTTTTTTCTCAATTTTGTCCTTGAGAGGATGTAATATCTCAAAAATGTTAACGGAAAATTAACAAATATTTTTAAAAAAGAAAAAATTATGAGATGAGATCAAATTACCTGAATTCTGACGTAATCAGTACGATTCCAACAAAAGGCGTTCCCAAGCATTTGGTCGACGGTTTCAGAAACACCGTCAAGCACAATATCCACAATGGAAGCCGTTGAGCAGTCACCGTTGCGGCGCACTTTGACTTGAGAACGGTTACATAACGGACCGTTACCTAAAGACAGGACCAACAGATCTTCAACGCCGTTAACTGACGGGAAATCACGTTTGTTGTGCAAAACGTGGGTAACGGCGGCTGCAGCGGGGTTGTTCATAACTAAACCGCCGTCAACGGTGGAGCAGGAGGTTTTTCCGTCAATAGAACTCAGGCTGAACGGCTTGAACATGGACGGAGTCGCTAACGCGGCACGACAGACCTTCCAGAGTTCGAAATCGTAACTCGGTGACTCGGACGCGTCGGCTCGTGAGAAAACGAACGGCGCAGAGCTTTTGAGATCAAAGCAAGGGACAAGGAGAGGCTTACACGTGTCCTTCAACGTCAACTGATAACCGTCATCTCTCCTCAGCGCCTCCTTCAACGTACTATCGATGCTACCGCCAGAAAACCGTTTTTTACGGCGAAAAACGCCGACGGTTTTTAGGTTAAACAAATCGGATTGCTTCACGGTGAGGTATTTGACGGCGTCTCTAGCGGTGAAGAGAGGGCGGCCGTTACCGTCGTCGGCAGCTAGCATTGCGGCGAGGAGAGCGCCGATTCCGGTACCGGCGACGATGTCGAAGAAATCGACGATGCGAGCGTTAGAGTCGCCGGTTATGGCGCGGATCTTGTCCTCGAGGTGTATCAAGGCGGTTCCGGCTACAATGCCGGTGGTTCCGCCGCCGTCAATGCTGAGAATCCGCGCCTTCTTGTCTTCGTTGTTGTAGAGCCATTTCTGCTCGAGTTTTGAGAAGATCTCCTGCGTCAAATTACTAAGGTCCATTCCTCTGTGTCTGTGCGTGTGTGTAGTTTTGGACTGAAGAATGAAGAAAGAGTAAAGAGGAAGAAAATCAGTGAAAAAGCAAAGGGCTGGCGACTGGCGTACTATACTCACGCTTTGTTACTGAAAGGCATTAATGGCATACGAAAATCTGCGTGTGAGTGTGAATCGCAGTTTCTCTCTCTAGAACAGTGACAGTTTCTGCGGTTTTTCTCTCTCTCTCTCTCTCTCTCTCTCTTCTGCTAGACACAGTTAAAGCGGGGAGGGAGAGAGGACGAGAGTGTGGGGACTGCAGAGGTTTTGGGGTAGTCATCGTATATATAAGCGCGGATTCCGTGATACGAGATCCTCTATTCTCAAATTTCCTTAGAGCATCTCCTACCCATCTCTATTTTTCTAAAATGGAGAATGGAGGTGACACATTGAGGGGAGATTTTGTAATTAATGTCCTCTTTTCTTCACTTATAGAGATTCTTGGACGGTCCCACTATCTTTTTTAGAGATTTGGTCCTCCAAAACTATTTTGATCCTCAAAAAATAGAGAACCAAATCTCATTTTGGAGGAATAGAGATGGGTTGAAGTACAAAAAGATGATGGGTCCCTCCAAGATTCTCCAAAAAAATACAAAAAGTGATAAAAAGATGACATTAATTACAAAATCTCCCCTCAATGTGTCACCTCCATTCTCCATTTTAGAAAAATAGAGATGGGTAGGAGATGCTCTTATGCTTATGTTACAAGAGATTTTGGAGCGTTGGATTGTAAATTTTGTGCATGATTTAAAAGAGGCGGATTTCGTGGTACCATGTTACTCCTCATTGATAAACTTTTCACGTTTTTTTTCTTCATGTGACGTAATATAAAATTTACCACGATCTTAATTTGTTATTGTGTAGCCTTCAATCATTCAATGTGTTGTCAACATATGGAAAAATTAGATTGATTGGATATTAATTTCCACTTAAATAGAAGTTACAACAAAAATAGAGAGACAGTGTTTGAGCATTTGTTTTTCTTATGACTAATAGGATCAATCTAATTTGTTACATGTATGATTTATACTTATAGAACAAGTGGTTGGGATCATCAAATTAGGACTAACATGGATCCTATTTTATGTCACATGCATGAAAAATATATTAGAGGATCTTAATTTAATTTTTTTTTATATACGAGGGCCTAAATCCTAAAAAACACAAACACTTGACGCAATAATTCGAAGAACTCAAAGACCACACGGTCATTACGCATATCATCCAACACTTTTAGTGGCGATTGATCAAACATTTTGCTCAGCTCAGTCCAATTAAAGACCCAATCTCTCATCGTTCTCTATTTATCAATATCCTATTGGATGTGGGGATTTACATATGAAAGGGTAGGATTGTAATTTACGTGCAAGAAGACCCAAAAAAAGGTACAATTGCAAGAAAGAGTGTTGAAAACAAATGTAACTAGCATTTTATTATTTTATTTCTTTGAAATATTAATTAGAACTCATTGCGTAATATTAAGGGAAAAAAAAAAGTGATTCAACGAGTAAAATGTGGTAGAATGAAGGCGAGGAACATGTATTGATACTCTCTTCTGAACGGGGTCTTTCCTTTTAAGGTGTTTAGAGTAATACGGTCCATCTCGAGATCATTAATTTGTTTATTCAAATTATCTAATGAACTCGGGATGGACATCATAAAAGGTTTATAGTAGTCTGTTGTGCCCGAGACGAAGCAAGACTCTTCTATTTCACTCAAAACATGTACTATATTTTAACAAGGCATTACACCTTAGATTCTTCTTTAAAAATCCACTTGGAATTGTTTGTAAGGGCTTTCAAATTAAATATTTTTTTCGTTGAATGTTTTAGGAATGTGAATATTTGCATTAATAAGGGAATTCAATTATTATTAGTATTATTTATTTACAGTTGAGTTTTGTTACTGTTAAATAAACTCCAAGTCCACGCAGGTATACTGCCAGTGCACGTGCAGCTGAGAGTTAACTTTCATTGGATTCTGGGGGCGGATGCGCCAAACCCGGCTTCTTACTCGGGTCGAGCTTCGTTTTTTACTCGGTGCTTTTATGGGGCTGTACTAAATTTTTCTCGATCGTCAAACAATAAAAAATACGACGTCGAACGTGTTCTTGCTCCACAGTTGTCTGGATGACTTTACGAAGAGAGATAAACATAATCATCGAAATCTTTGAGTAATTATTCAGTAGTCCATATCACTGCCACTTGATATTCCGTATTACTCTAGAACTACACTAGTTCAGAGCACCGCTACGTAGTGTTACGTATTACTCTCTCGAACTATATACACATTTATGTGAGGTTTATACACTAAGTCATAGACCTCCCAAGAATGTGTAGTTATGGAGTGATCCGCAAGACTGTGGAGTGATTTAGAGCACCACGTGACGGTGCTGATAGACTATTGAATAATTTCACAAGAATCTGATAGTGAAAGCTTTCAATTTTCTAGATGCACACACAAGAGGGTTGGTTCTTTGATTATATTTTTTGATTCACTACAGCAAATTATTCGGTTCGGAGATTATGTAGTGTTCTGAGGGTGCTCTAGCACTACACATTCTCGTGGAGACTACGATAAGTGTGTGGACTTCAAGTAAATATTCGTGCATTGCTAGAATGATCCAGAACAGGCTACATGGCTTTGCTCTGGGACTACTCAATATTAATTAGTTTTTTTTAATGAGGGTAAGAGGGTAATTCCACTCACACAATAACCTAGGCAATTGCTGACTAGGTTAATCAATAGAGGAAATACTCTAAATGGTAATGAATGTAGATGCCAATAGAAGATAAAAATATACTCCGTAGTAAACAAATTATGAGTAGATCGATTACTATGTTAGAGCATTACTAGTGGTATACTCAAATATAGATACTTAAATATTGTCACATCATATTTTGAGTATTCATTTAATGTTTGAGTATCTACCCTTCTACAATGGTTCATTTGTGTCCATAATTAAAAAAGTATTATTCACTCTATTTTTATTCATAAAATGGGCACAACTTTAAATTTGTACGTACATTTTTTTATGATACTATTACCATTTAAAAGATATTCACAGTACATTTAAAATGAGATCAATCTTGAACATATTTTGGTAAAGATTAAAAATTGATAATTTCAATTTTTGAGAGAAAGTGCAAAAAAAAAAAGAGTTTTGAATTAAGTATTTGAAAAATGGAGAGAGAATGTTGTTACTTTTGATACGGTGTAGTCCCCAAAATTTGGTTATTGAGAAAGATTGGTAGTTTTGAATATCCAAATGCCAAAAAAGTTGAGTATTTGTAACAAATGTTGTTAACTTTGAGTATTTATTCAAATATTATTGTGAGCCTCTTTTGTGTATCATTTGAGTATTTTTGTGTTTGAATATACTACTAATGATGCTCTTAGCCCAGTACAAAACATAAAAAATTGGAAGGAGAACTTGAACACATTAATTAACAATTTCTTTAGCTTGAGTGAGTTGGTGAGAAATGAAAAGAAAGGATTCACCCCTTCCCTTTCTAATTGAAACTTGGTGAGATTCTGTGAAAAATGGCTCTAATATTTCCATATTTCATCATTTTTCTTCATCAGGGTGTAAGAAATTGAAAATAAGAAGTTAACGATTAGCTAACTACGTACCAAGATCTAATTTAGCACGCACCAAGAACTAAACATGTTTGACACAATTTTCACACATTTATCTGATCGATTTGTCTGGCATGAGTACCAAGATCATATGAGATGTTCATAGTAAGAAGGTGCAACAAATTGTCAATGCCATTTCATTTCTTTATAAACAACTTTTGTAACAATTTTCAATACCATAATATATTGTACAATCCTTACCCACACTGTTTTCAACAATCACCCCCCTCGAGAAAATTTACAATTCTGTATTTGCATGCATCTACATACTCCAAAGGTGCAAATATTTATCAGTCATGTCCCGAAACTACCAAAATTACTGAATCCATTACCGAAATCCTTTAATTTTGGTCTACAATTACATATTGTGGGGTGGTATATGTTCAATCTGGATCTTTATCTGGATCGAAGCTCTTTTTTCGGACCTAGATCTGCAGGACAGAAAACCACACTAGTACCTGGGCGGCCAGTGACGAATGGCCCTGATGGCTTAGTCACTCCCAACTCAGAGAAGGAAAGTACAAGGTTTAGGACAACATACCTCTTTAGGTTTTTGTTATGACGATTGCCGAGTACCATGTTTGTTGGGTATGACCTTGCCACTTGGTCAAACCAAGACTTGTGCCATGTTGCTCGACCGAACGGATCAGCACTGACTTGTCTTTGCCTCTGCTACAGCCGCGCACAACCCCACCCGACAGCCCATCAATCCCCGGACCGGATGACCCGCTTGGTTGCCATTTGGGCTTCGGTATCGGGTAAGTTGGGCTGCACCGGGTTGGGCTTACTTGCATGGCCCAAATGACCGACCCGCCATCCAACCTACTACGCATATAGTTTCATGTTAGATGGAAAAAAACATCAACAAAATGTTTACAAATATCATGGCCTTGGAATCCAATGTGATCTATATATCAATATCATATGATGTTCAATAACTTGTTTGCTCCGCAAACCCCGACAAAAAACCTTAATTGATCAACCAGATATGAGACATTAAATCGAAATGACAAGTCCAAAAAAACAGTACTCTTTTAAAGTGGAACAATTTCCATCATTTCTCTCTGTTACTTCTACCCCACGGGCAACTAATGTTCTTACCAAACCTAAATTGTACCTCAGAAGTTGGCAATCTACAAAACAAGGTAAAATGAACCAAATCCTTTAAGCAAGCAAGGTTCTAAAACTTACTAGGCGCCCTCAAGGCGGCTGAACACACTTAGCTTCCAGGGCCAATTGTCGAGTACTTGGTGCCTAGTCAGACAACTAGTTGGTCTAGTCGGACTAGTTGGCGAGGGGCCTTTTAGCGCCTAGGCGAAGAATACTCGGCCGTCCAGAACTTTTTTTAGAACAGTGCCCTTAAGACAATAGATAATAATCGGATGACAGAGCATGATCCAAGCCTCAAGATCGATTTTTTTTTTCCAAATCGCCAAACTACACTAGACAAAGACAGAGACGGAGCCATAAATTTCAATATGCAAGGGCGAACCTATATAATTCATAAGAAAATACTCCGTATTTGATTTTTTTTCAATATAATACTAGAGGTTTTTTTTTTCCTTGCAGAGACAACTGCCCTACTGGCCCCCAGGCTCCATCCCTGCAGAGAGATAAATGTATAGTCGTCCCGTAAGGCCGGCCCTGAGCTAAGGCTTAGTAGGCCGGCGTCTTAGGCCCCCACGAAAAATGAAAAAAAAGGCCTCCAAATATTTTTTACCACCAAGTATGTAGGCCCATTTTTGGTTTTTTCCGTGTTAAATACATGCATATAGTTTTGAAACGGTGTTTATCGACTTTATATTTAGTTTCGCTATCATTTTTAAGGGTCTTCATTTTCAAATTTCGTCTTAGGCCCCTCGAAAGTCAGGGCCGGCCCTAGTCCCGTTGAAAGAGCTAAAGGCCTAAAGTGATCCAAGTTGTTGATAGTAGGCTTGTGATTCGATTCCTCACAATTGAGCTAGATATCTTTTCTTTTATCTAGTTGACATTCGGGCCATATTTAACCTGATTAAAGAATTTACTATTCCCAGAAACGCAGATATAAACATTCTGCATAAATGACAGATGAGAAAACATATATATGTTTCTCAAGTTTTAGGTCTTAACTATCAATGGGTAGCAGCTAGCAGGGATCACCTTGGCTTAATTCTATTTTTTTTAATAATCGGATGTCGGAGCCAGCTTACGCACACCTCGACTAATTCTAGAGCCCTGAAATTAACGACCAGACAAACTTTCAGTGACCCCAAAGTTTGGAATGTTTGACCTATGTGGGATTGGAAATGGAGATGTTTAGCCTTTTAAGTTGACAAACTCTTTTTTCTTAATTGATGTCAACTCTTTTCTTCCAATTGTATTGAAGAAATAGGAAACTACTGACAAGGAAGCGCTAAGCTATAGAGTAACTGCTAGTAATGCATGTTATGCTCAGGAATTTCAGGCATGGATCTCTGTTAATAACATGACTCATTGCCGTCCTCTTATTTTTAAACATAACACCGTTTACTTGGCTTTTTAATTGGCAAAAAGCATATGGGACAACCGTTAAGCGTTTTTTTTTAAAACTTTTATTTTGGACTATTAAATGTTCAGACCTACTTACGCACACTTAAACTTATTTCACCTTTACTTATATTCAAGGAATAAACCTTAATTTTCTGGCCCTAAGTCTTTCTTCTTCCTTTTTAATGGCGGTAAAAATTGAACATGAGAGTGTGAGGAGTAATCTTTTTCTTTTTTTTTCTAAGTTTTCAGAAAGTTGATAACTGGCACCAAAAATAACATACAAAAAGCCAACGTTAAAATACAACTTTAGACCGATGTATGCAGATCCATGTGCATCTAACAGCTTCGAATACAGTTGCATTTGGTACGGAGTAGTGTTTTATTGAAAAAAATTCACCCGTGTTTGTGGGCAATGGGAGCTGTAGAATCATCTACAAAATTTGACATTTTTGTTTATAAAAGTTGTGGATCTTTGGCGTAAGGTCACGTGATGTTTCCAGAACACCACGTAGTGCATGGGATCTATAGGACAAGTCCCTTCCAATCATTGGCACCACAAATAATAAACAGGAATCAAAATAAAGTACTACATGTAATAATAAAAACTAGAGAAATTATTTTAATCAAACAATTCCAATCACATTTAACAAATAGCAAATAAGTAAATCCATAAACCAAACCACTATATTCCTACAACCTATCAAAAAATACCACAATTCCAAAGTCAAATTCAATGCTCGAAAACGTTACTAATAAGCAAACACATAAACAGAAAGTGCTAAGAGCACCACGGACAACCACATCCCGCCGTTGGCCAAAGGCTGAGCCGAGGCACTTTTAGAGGCGGAAGGCGATGGCGACGGTGCTTGTGATGGCATATACGAGGATGGCGGCGGTGAAGAAGGTTGGGGGACCCTGATGTCGACCTTTTGGCCGGATTCGCAGTGGCCGGGGAGTCCACAGATGAAGAAGAAGTGGCCGTGCTTCGGGATCACGAAGGAGTCGTTTCCGGTGGTGAGGGTGCGGTATGGGGCTGTGGCATTGCATGACTTGAAGTTCTTGTGGGTCACCCGAACCACGTTCTGGAATTGCTTGTTGTACTCGAACACTGCTCATTACGAAAAAGTCAAAATCAAGTCAATCCTCAAATTGCAAAATCAATTTTGTATACAGCAGTGTTACATACGCAGAAAATTTACCCAAAAAAGTGCTCAACCATTGAATTCAAATTCTGGGTAATTTTCTAGATAAGTTTTATAATTCAAATTCTGGGTAATTTTTTAGATAAGTTTTATAGATATTTAGCATTTTCCTTTATATGGTAATTAACATTAATTAGACAGAAGTGCGAGCATATTACAAGGATAAAATTAGAATCCCACTTTTTTTTCCATCAGAAAAAGAAATTTTGGTAATCTTTGAAAAGGATAGTGTGAGAATTATGAGGATAAAATGAGAATCCCACTTCTTTTTAACCCGGAAAAAGAAATTTTGGTAATCTTCGAAGAGATGCCAAGATTAAAACGGAGTAAGAGCAAAACGATAAATCGCTCCCAAGACCCAAAACAGGAAGACAAGACATCAACCAAAATAAATGAAATAAAAAACTCACATCAAACACCTTCAAACCTAAAAGCTAAACCAAAGGCTCCAACTAAAACCGAGAAACCAAACCAAAGATAAACACAGCGGAAACAAAAAGAAAGAAAATCAGCAGGCATCATATATAGAACTCGTCCATTTTTTTTAATAAAGATGGAAACAAGTTAAAAAAATAAGTTAAAATGACAGATTTTTTTACTTATTTTCGTCTTTTTATCTGTCATATTTTTCTTCTTCTATAAAGAGTAGTCTGTAGATTTATTCAATTTAATTACCAAAATTCTCACCACGTACATTCAAAATGCTTCTCTCTTTTTTATCCACAAAAAAATTATTAAGAAAACTTGAAAAAGAGTACATCAAATTGGGGGAAGAGGGGAGGGGAATCCAAAATAAAACAACTATTGGAAGTTGGAACACAACCAATAAACACTTAATGGGCCAAGCTCAACGACCTAAATGCCAAACCCAAAAAAAGCCAAGCCGAATCCCAAAAAACCTAAACAATCAACCTTAGCAATCACTGCCCAAAAAACCTAAACAATCGAGGTGAGCGTAAGCTAACCCGAGACCCATAATTATAAGGAAATAAAAAAGAAAGAAGAGAGAAAACGTACGAATGGTGTCGCCAGCATGAAAGGTCTTGGAAGCAGCCCAAGCCTTGTAATCAAATATTGGGGCTGTGTTGGTCCACCCATTTGACTCACCAACCTTGTACACTTCACCCATTGCCACCACTCCACACAAAGCCACCATCATCATCACCAAAACCACTGCTCTCTTGCCCAACTCCATCCCTTAAACTCAAAAACTAAAGAAAAAAATTGTGGGATTAAAATCAAAGGGAATAGAGAGAGAGAGAGAGAGAAGGAGACGATGAAGGAATGTATGTGTTAAATAAGCCCAAAGGGATCCTTATTGTAAGTCTGCATATCACATACGGAGTATATAGAGAGAGATATGAGCAAGTTTTGGAAAGATTGCAAAGATTTGGTTAGGGTTTGGATCATCTCTGGTCCAAGTTTGGTATAATCAATGGTTTAGATTTGTTTAAAAACTCTTATAGGTAAGAGTTAAAAGTTTCTGATTAAATTTGAACGACGTCAAGATCTGGATTAGACGGGACGGTCCAAATTAAGGACCGGAGAGAATCCAATCCCGTTTGGAAATCATAATAATCTCTCTTTTTAACTACTTGCCTGGAGTAATTGATTTTTGAAATTTGGGATTCACTTACCAAATATTCTTTGATACATGATCTCCAACAAAGTTATTCGTGGATGATCTAAATCGTCCATTTATACACGTAATCTCCCACGGGATTATTTCCCTTTTCACCCTTCTTAACATTTAAAGGTAAAGAATCAAAGAAATGAATAAGGTGTGATAAATAAGACCAGCTGGGTGTTGCTGCATCTTACCTTTTAAGAGTATTTTGCAATGGAGGAAATAAATTACACGTATTTGAGGAGTCGTATAAAAAAAAATGCTAAGAAAGAAATAAAATAAAAATGGTATTTGTACAATCATTTTGGCTCCAACCATTTACAACTTACTCACATACACATTGGGCCCACACCAATAAATGTGTATGGGCCCTACGTATATGTAAGGGGGTTGTAAATGATTGGAAAAGAAATAGTTATATATGTAACATTCTTGTAAATAAAACTGTTATGACTACCATTTTCATATAGCTTTCTATCTCTCCAAGTTTCTAGAGTGCCACATACTTTTTGTACCTCTTAGAGCATTTCTAGGAGAGGTAAGAAAATTATATACCAAAAGGAAAATGCCAATTACCTCGAAAAGGTATCCTAAAAAATATCCCGAAAGTGAAATCAATTCTTTAAATAAACATCCAAGTGAATCCGAATGATTGATTTCACTTTTGGAATAATTTTCAAGATACCTAGCATTTCTTTTACCAAAATCAGCTGTGGCACGAGTGCTGACTGCTGAGTTGAAAAGCCAATTGCAACCGGTGCACTTCAAGGGATTTTTCAAAATTTAATTTTGTTTTACTTTAACAGACCCACATTGCAAAAAACATGTATCAATTCACAAATTATTAACTCCAGAATAGATGAGATGACAACATTAGTTTTTGTTTAATTTTCAGTACTCCTATTTACGAACTTTTTAGTCAAATGGTTCAAGTATGAGTACGAAAATTCTGATATCTGCCAAGAGAATACGGATTTGTAGGTATATATCTATCTATTCTAATATAAAATAAAATAAAAAGAAACAACAATTGCTGTAAACAAATTTTTGAAGCTTCTCACAAAATTGATTTACAATGTTGTCCTTAGAAAAAAACTATGTTTTACCACTGTTTTTACAATAAAATAAAAACATTTATAATCCTTTATTTATATTTATAAATCTTTTTTGGAAAAAAAAATGAAATGAAATGAAAACATCCCTTTATGATATTATGAAAATGGCAAAGGATTACATTTTTTGGTCAAGGAAAAAACAATAAATTACGTGAGTCAGATGCCAGATCATGAAATAGTAACTGCATCCATACAAACATGTTCTAGGAGCAAGTCCATGAGCTAACTTGTCAAAGTCAAATTACGGCAAAATACTTCTCCACTCAATAATCGAGTGGATGCCCAAAAATGGCAAAGTTTACATTTGACATCAACATTGGCCTTGTCAAATACTCCCCCCATCCCATAATACTTTATCCTTTTGGAAAATCGTACATTTTGCACGCAAAAATTGATGTGTTTATGAAAATTATTTTATTTTAAAATTTGCACCAATTTTTTCTACCTAATGAGATATTTAAATTGGTGTAAAAATTTTTGAAAAAAAAACCTAATACATTAGATTTTGCCTGAAAAATGCACGAAAACCCAAAAAGAGCAAGCAATTTACGACAGATGGAGTATCTCTAATCCAACAAATTTGTATAAAAAATGAGAGAGGTTAACTTAGTGTTCTAGAACAGTAATTGTGCCAAAATAGCACCAGAAGAAGTGTACGTAGCCACGAAATGGAGAAAACTTGTATGCAGATAGGGTAACGTTGCATGGTACTCGTCATTGCATCTAAGCTGTTCAAACATGTTTTGGACAGCCTAAATTTGTAGGGTAAATTTGCCCTTAAAATTTACAAAAAAAAAATGCTACCCTTAAATCAGGGTCATCCATAACATGTTTGGACAGCTTTGATGCGCTGATGGATACCACATGGCGGTACCCGTTTGGCATGCAAGTTTTTCTCCACAAAATGACTTTTTTTAGGAATTCAAGTAAGAACTTCATTTCATAATAGATATTATAAAGGTTTTTGGAGGTGGTGTGCCCCTTAAAGGCAGCATCTATGTTGCCCTCTCAAAACTACGTAGTTTTGGTCTATTTTGCTAGAGACATAAGAGAGTTGTTTGGCCTATATTTTTGCTTGTTTCTCATTAATTTAATCCACCAAAAAGACATCGTAATAGATTTTTGTGTCAATTCACAATCACCATTGCACCATTGATTTTAAGGCGATTGTCTTTTTTTTTTTTTTTTTTTTTTTTGGGGGGGGGGAGGGGTGATTAAGTTATTCGAGGATTTGTTTTAAGGAGATTGTTTTTTTGGGAGGGATAACTTTTGTAAGTGGCAATAGATTTTAAGTTAAATTTTTTAATAGCAAACTGTAGCTCTATTCTTATGCCTAGTATTATTTTCCTTTGTAATTGGCAGTAGAATTGAAGATAATTTTGGAATGTAATGAAGCAGCAATTTTACATTCGGATCATGGCTTGGTTTTTGTTTGGAACTCTAAAACAACATCGTTTTGGTGAGTTGAATTAAGAAGAAATAAGGGAAAATAAGGGTCAAACAACTCCCTTGTTATTCTAGTAAAATGGACCAAAACTACGTAGTTTTGAGAGGGCAACATGGTGCTGCCCCTAATCCATTATAAAGAGAGATGCTACATATACAACTATACAGTCACAACCCAATCTATAACTCTTCACATACACGTGAGTCTTGGACATAATTATGAAGTGGGCTTAAGTGTATGTGAGGGATAACCCCAAGGGGTTGACCTAGTGGTCAAGGCTTGGGACTTAGGGGTTTGCTCTCTCCTAAGGTCTCAAGTTCAAAATCTTGTAGGTGTTATCAATTCCTTTGGGGCTAATTCATATAGAGTTTTGTTCTAGTTTTAAATGAGGCCCCCGCTAGTGGACTATGAGATTGGTCTTCCAAGATTAATTGAGGTGTGTGAAAGCCGACCCGGACGCCTAGTTATAAATGTGAGGGATTGTGATTGAATGATTGTGTACCTAATATTTTTGTATTATAAGCTACCGCGTGTATTAAAATGACTTGGCACCATTGAGAAGATTTGCTCTAATAAAAGTACCGTCCATATTGTAGAAAGTTCAGGGGCTATTAAGGGTAAATTCATCGAATTCGGTAGCGACCTCCAAATGTGGAGACTAGAAAGAAAGAGCACTCTTATCCAATAGCCACTGCTCTGTCTGCAGCTACAATGGCGATGTCGTCGTTCTCACCAACGACCCCTGTACGGACAGTCTGCTACCAACCAAGCAACTCTCCAAAATCTCTCAAATCCCTCCGAGGTTCCTAATTCTCCTCTCTATCTACTCCTTTTTTCTTTCACTAATTTCTTCTCTTGTGGCATGTGTTACGTCATGTGTATCAGAATCTTATACAAGAACCAGTATCGCCATTTATTCTCCTTCTACAGTCTTACAATTGTGCGTGCTGGATTAACAGCGTGTTAGCAACCTGGGTTTTTTGTTTTGTGGTTTTCGATTTCGAGTGTTTTGGAGCTGATTATAGAAATGGATTTATGTCAAAAATGCATTATCAGAAACGAACAGGAGAATGCAGAATTCAAAAATCATTGAGGAGATTTTGGATTCTGATTATATTTCACTCAGAGAAAAACTTTTGCAAAATTTGCAGATATCATCCAAACACTTTCACGGATTCTCATTATAACCCAAAAATTTATAATCTACTATCTGGTTACCCAAAACAATTGACTCCCAAACACCCCTAACTGTGTGGAAAACATAATTTTTCTCACCTTTTTGGTTTTTTCACTTCTTCAGATTTTACTGTGTTATTTTGCAGTTTCTTTTCTGACTCTGCTACTAACTCAATTCTTGCATTGTAGCATGGTAATAGGACTAACTTCATACAAGACATTGTTTAATCACGGTTTTTCCTTTGAGATCCTACTGTGCTATTTCTATTTCTTGATTGACTCTGCTACTAACTGGAATACTGGATTCCTTCAATCTGCTATGTTTTCTGGATTAAACTGTTGGTGATTGTGATTGGAAAAAATAACAAAACAGATACATACTCCGGAGGCCCAAATTGTGTGCAATGCAATTCGATATTTCGGAATGTGGTTTCACGGAGCTCGGCTGCAAGCTCTGTGACACTTCGTACTGGTGTGAGACAACTTGCAGGAAAAACCCTTGATGTGAAGCAAGTTTCGGAAGCGAGGCAACTCAGGCAAGTGTTGTAATGCATCCAAAGCTTTGTGGCCACTATAGTTGTTAGTTGGGTTTACTATCTACAGCTTTTTCGGGCTTGTTGGGTTTGACTTCTGAATTTTTGTGATCACCCTTCAGAATGTTAACAATTATGCGTGCAACTATAGAAGAAATTCAAGCTGAGAAATCTGCGGTTGAGAGCAATGTTGTAAGTTTGTAATGCATGTGCATGTGCATTGTAATGAGTTTTTAAGGCTTTTCTTGGTTTTTCTTTTCATTGAGATCTCTAATGAGCAATGTATTTCTGTAGAAGGAAAGGATGGAGAAGACTATCGAAAGTGTCAAGTCCAAATTCAATTCTATAAGGACAGGGAGAGCAAACCCCTCAATGTTAGACCGTGTGGAGGTATGATTTTCTTTTTCGACCTTTTCTCATATTGACTGGTTGATGCACTAAAATATGGATACATCTCGAGTAATAAGATATATTACCAAGTTTTAAGTACCCAGAAAGAAAAAAGGAACCTGCAGTACAAAGCTATCCTCTTAATATTTTCATCCTTTGAGTGACTTTGTTCTTAAGGATCCAGGAAAAAGATGAAAAAGAAACTACATGTACAAAACCACTCTCTTGTTAGTCTATGAAAGATAGTGCCGATATATAAAATATGAAAGATTAGCTATTAGCTGGCAGTTTATATGTCTTATGACTAGCACTGCAGTAGCAGTGATTGACTTTTTGATTAGTGGACTTGACCTGGAGTGCAAGGCTGTTTGACAGAAGCGATTCATTGTCCCAAACAAAGAGTAAGTTTGATGTTTGCGAGTTTGTCTTTCTTAAAAGATCTATTTTTAAAATACTATGATAAAAAAATATTCTAGTGGGTTGAATTAATGTTTAGCCGAACTCAACGAAAGGGGATCAATATGGTTGGACTGGACTAGTCATACTTTACGGTGGTTAATGTGACTGTAGCCCGGCTAGAGCTTTGGTATCATTTTCATAGTTATATAGTTGCAGCGTTCTGTACTCATTAGTGAGATGCTCTGGATCATAAATGAAGGAAGCATGGTAATGAGTACAAAAATTGATTTGGGTCTCTAGGCTTGGCCTCCTTGATGCCTCTGTAGCTCCTCTGTTCTTGGAGGTTTAGGGGGGGGCATTGTTTCAGTGTTATTCTAAGCACAGCAACTTTGTGCATATTGCCAACAGTTAGGTCTGTCTTCAATCATCCCCCGCCCATACCCCAAATGATTGGGGACTAGATGGATTCTGTTATTCTTCTTGTTGTTGTAAATAGTTGCAGCATGTTTCAGCAATCAGCTAGTTATTTATCTCTTTTCTTTCTATAGTGTATCTATCATCTCAGCAGGTGTTGGATAATTTCAACGCTAAAATTTGCTTTTCTTTAAAATCAGGATTCAACTGATTTATTAAGATTTTTATTCTACTCCCTCTCTTCTGAGGTCTCTCTGGAAGCATTTGTCTGGAGCTTACCAGAATAAAAGTAATCTTATTCGGTAGGGTATGGACATATATGGTGCATTGTTTGGGGTTCTCATTCGTGTTTTTCTATGTTCAGGTGGAGTATTATGGGGCTCCAGTCAGCTTGAAGAGCATAGCTCAAATTAATACCTCTGATTCAAGTTCTTTAGTGGTGCAGCCTTTCGACAAATCCAGGTACAACTGCCATTAACTGAAACCTCATGGAACTTAATTGGTGGATGAGGGCGATTGGATGTACTCCTCATTCGCACGTCTGTATTGGACATGGCATGCAGAAGCCACGATTATGGACAACTAGTAAAGTCACCGACCTGTGGGATGCCTTAGTTTCAAAAGCTCTAGAATGAAGATCAATTTAGATTGACCATCTGTCTTTTGACACTTCATTTTTCTTTTCAGCTTAAAGGCTATAGAAAAGGCCATAGTTACCTCTGATCTTGGCATAACTCCAACTAATGATGGCGAGGTCATACGATTGACCGTTCCTCCGTTGACATCTGAAAGAAGAAAGGTATTATTTTTCTTTTTGCCTGATTGTCTGACAAGAAAGCATTTTTAGATTGTTGTTTTCGTACTATTTTATATATTTTTCACATCCAGGATTGATGCTCTCATCCATCTATTTGTAAGCAAGCATTAGATTCCTATTTCTTCCATTCTATTGTATCCATATCCAGGGTTGATTACCTCAAGCACATCTGTGTATCTTTTGTTTATGTGAATCTGTTTAGTTTTTGAGTCATTGAGTGGTATGTCTGCTATTGGACCTGCATGATGTGTGGCTATATGAAAAAGTTATTGTCTTTGTTTCTGATGCTATTCAGCATGTTGATATTCAAGTCTATTGTTATACTTGACTTGAAAAAGCCCTGGCAAGACATGGTTTAATCAGTTATGAATTGTGAGCTCTGAAAAAGCAATGCCAAAAATTAAGTTTGCTGGACTGGATGTTGTATCATGGACTAAGTAGCATTTTGCGAAGACACTTAATAATCACTTTGTTTGCCTAAAGTATGCTCTCAATGATTTAGATACTATTTTACCTTTTCTTCTTGGCTGCTTGTAGGAATTTGCTAAAACTGTTGCTAAACAAGCCGAGGAAGGCAAGGTACTATCCTGTCTTTCTGACATGTTGATGCATTTTCATTACTTTCATGAGTGGTAGTTGTGTTATTTTCATGATGGAAATGCTAACATATGTTCGCTGTACTGGTTTCTTATCAAAACCCTTTGTTGAGCTGTCTAATTTTTAGGTAGCAGTGAGGAACATAAGAAGAGACGGCATTAAAGCTTATCAAAAACTCGAGAAGGTTTTCATCTCTTCAAATAGTTGTTTGGTTGTTGTTTTTTACCCTTTTTTTAAAGGGTTCCTTTGGTATGATTCATCACTATTTTTCCAGGAAAAAAAGCTCTCAGAAGACAATGCGAGAGACTTGATAAGTGATTTGCAGGTGTGTGACTAAGTTTGTCACTAGGCTTTTTTTTGTTGGAGAAAATATAAAGAATAAGAATTTCTGTTAGAATAATAAATCTAAATAATATTAATCAATCAAATTCAAGAAACTAAATAGATAGAGAAAGGATTAGAAAAGTTGTAGTGTGGTCCAGGCACGCAAATAGCGCTCTCCTTGGGCTGAGTTTTTTGTCAACCATGATTTTAGCTACTGAGTTGCTAAAATCAAACGGAAAACTTAGCCTTAGAAAATATACTCCCCCTTCTGCACGGGTTGAACAACACTCCTTCCCCAAGATACGACCTTAGAGTTTTCTTCTGTGCAGCGAATTAAACTCATGAACCAATAGTTTCCCGACACTCAAAATCCGTATGAAATCAGTAGCAAATATATATACGACAACTGATCAAAATATAAACTAGTGAAGTAGGAATATATTATAGAGCACTTGTATATTGGTTAAGAAAGAAGAAAAAGCATCTGAAGCTTTCGGTGGTTGTATTCAAACATATGGCAGTAAGTTGGGTTATCAGCCAATAGAAGTATATGGAGTATATATAGGCACAGAAGGCTAACGAAAATTTGTTGGAGATAATCTGGCTACCCTCTGATATTGTGGAGAATTTTAAGGAGACCAAGTCAAGGTAAAAAAACTAACTCCATGTATCTCTCCACATAATTATTTTACTTGGGTACTACTCCATAAAATATAAATGTAAAATATGTAAACAACAAATGTAAAATATTAAATTAGCAACAACTCTTTTTTCATCCACTGATTATGGCTTGTTTGGACTTCTAAACCACATTTCAAAATTGGTATTCACTTACCAGTAATTTGAGTTGTTGGTGCCACGTCTGTGGCGCATACAAGGGTGCTTACCACTGTTGGGTTGGGATAATAATTTCATGTCAGATTGTGGAAGTATCTCCTGGATATTGTGTGTTCTCAATGTTAAACGTGATTGATAGTACCCTCTTGAAACTCAGAAATCAACCCCCCACCCAAAGTGATTTTGCCATATGAAAGACAAGTAGTTGGGAGTCACATAGCATCTTCAAATCGGTACCACAAGGGAACAACTTCATTAAAATCATGGTTTTGTTTCTCACTTAAACCACTTTCTTTCCAATGCATTCTGCACTTAAAACACCTTTTACCATTCATGGGGTTTATTTGTTTGCCAAGACCCAAGAGTTGCATTGTTGCAGCCTAACACATTCTTGTAGGGGCCTCCTGTTTTGAATATACTGAATTCAAAAGTGATTCTGTCCCCGACTTCTAAAGTATTAACTTTCATATGCAGAAATTGACGGACGAGTATGTCAAGAAGATCGACGTCATCTACAAACAGAAAGAGAAGGTATCTGTTTCTATTGAGAAACTGTAATTGCGATAAAGCTAATATAATATTGAGATTGAAATTTCTCTTGGTTATATGGTCGTTCCTTCAAATCCAAGAATTGGTGCTCATAGGTCCCGTTCATGTTCGCATCACACAGCTTGGACTTGGCTATTCATATCAACCCACTCGTTAATTGTTTGTTTTCCTCTCCTTTTTTCTTTTTCCTTTTTGACAAGAAGGAAGAAGTTCTATCTACTTAATGCTGAAATTTTTATCCAACAACAAAATACACTTAAATGAAAAGAGGGCAATATAGCTGAATTTCCAAGGGGGAGAAATATAAAGAATACTTGACAACCTAATGAATTGCAAAGTACATTAGCAGCTTAGCTCATAGCTGAGTAAACAAAGGAAGCTTGAATGTTTTCGACGTACAAGAAGAGAATCTTAAGGGCGACAATTGACAAATTGGACTCCATATTTCGTATTGACTTGTGTTGAAATATCTACAAAACTTAAGAATGGAGGACCCTAAGCGATTTCACATCTGTTCCATTTATCAGCTGCAACTAGTTTTTTTGTTTGGAGATCAAAATATCTCCTCTCTTTACTTAATCATGTTTAACTTATATTGTATGTCTTTCAGGAATTGCTGACGGTTTAGCAATGGTCCACATAAAGATGTAAACCGGTGAGCTTTCTATATATTTAGCGGACAGTAATTGACATATTATTGTCAGACATTCATTATCACATATTTGTTGAAATCAGTTAGGACTGGACGTATTTTATCAGAATTCCTTTCCTTGAATAGTGCATGGTTGTTAAAATCAGTTTATTATGCTCCACTTGACTAATTTTGCGGTGGTTAGAGACCCTGAAGTGCCACTTGACTATGCTCCAGGAGCACACAACAATTTTTGTGCGACATGACTTCATATCCAAAAGGGGGTATAATGCATCACCCCCTAGAGGGATATGTTAGGCCCGGCAATGGGGTTACCTCCCTGCTCCCTCCATCAAACTGTACAGAAGTAACTCCCACATCCTCTCCTTTTTATCTCATGCTTTCGAGTAAGTTTTTCTGTTGGTGTCAAAAAACACATTGCCAAAAAGCCTTTTGCACCTGTTTGATTTCCTGTTTGATGTCATTTTGGTATATCTCAAATCGAGACCATTGGATTAGACCTATCTCATTTCGCGATGTTGTTGGTTTCAAAGACACATTGCCAAAAAGACTTTGCACCCGTTCAATTTCCTGTTTGATGTCATTTTGGTACATCTCAAATCGAGACCATTGGATTAAACTTGTCTCATTTTGCAATGCAAAAGATGTGCCAAGTTTGACCATTGCCAAATTTGGCACTAAAAGCGACATTGCCAAAATTTGGTATTGCATTTGGCGCTAGGCGAAGAAGGTTTTGCCAATCTTAGATGCTAAATTTTGGCTTCAACGTGAGATTTGGCTTGAGGGTGGATTTGTTGTTATCCTAGTCAAGCAAAATATAATGGAAATGTTGCTTTTTGATCCTTTGACGTCGGTTCTTCCTATCATTGTGAGAATTCACCAACTTGGATTGTTCTCACACCAATAGGGAAGACGAGGCACTTGCCCCAACGGCTAGGTGTAGGTCGCGCGCTTAAAATCCATTATTGGGGCAGAATTGTTGCATATATAACATTACAACCCATCCATTTAAGATACTCAACTTCACCCAGTTTTGATTATGAAAAAAAAAAAGTTCACATCGTTGTGTTTTGCTTCATTCGGCTCAAGGTTCACGGGAAAAGAATTAAGGTTTTGCCTTTTCTATTCCAGTAGTGCTGGGCTGTAACCCTAGTTATAGTTGTGGCAAATGGCCTGTTTGGATCGCTTCGCTTAGGGCCCCTTTGGTTTGGTTGCTTATGTTCTTGTGAGCTTATTTGTTTTGAGTGTTTTAGGCATTTTTAGTGTAAGACTTGATCAATGCATATTTTTTGTGCTCCATTTGACAGCTTTAGGATCAATTATTCTCCTCATTTTTTGTGTCCAACTCCAACCCATTTTTATCTGCAGAAAGGATAGAGTACCATACGCCAAATATTTTTTTATTTTTTTATATTTTAGCAAACCCTCTTAAAATGTCAAATGGACCTCTTTTACCTTCTCCATTTAACAACTTTCTAAGACAATTTTTGAGTCCCACTTGTAACACGTATTGTCATATACTCCCTCCATCTTTTTTTACGTGTGTACCTTGGGAATACGTGCAATTTCAAATCCCTAAAAAACATATTTCACTATATAATTTTTTAATTTTCTTTAACCAAATTAAAGTGCTCATTGAGTACTTTAATTTGGTGCAAAAAAAAAAATTAAAAATATTATACCAAAGTACATTTTTTAATGTCCACAAAAATACACGTTTCCCAAAGTACTCAATTAAAAAGGGACGGAGGGAGTAACAACTATTTTTAGCTAGGTCTAATGCGCTCTAATACAAGCAATAAGCAACATGGAGATTAAGGAAAGTTCTAGGCCAATAATTGTTAACTTAGAATTTTTTTTTTTATATATCATTTGTCTTTATTTACTACTCCCTCCGTCCCAAAATATTGGTCTATCTTTCTGAATGTACCAAAATTATTGTCTATTTTGACTAATCAATGACAAAATTGGGCAATTTTCTTGTTTGTCCTTCATTCACAAGTTCAAATTCAGATTAAAAAAAAGTGGGGGAAAATGGATTAGAGTTTAAAGGTAAATTTGGAAATTTATTTATTTGAAAGAGTAAATTTGGAAATTTATTGATTGTGTTCTCATAAAAAATAACATTCTTAAATTTATTTTATTTTATTTTTAAAATGGGGGCATTGAGAAATATGTTATTATACTCTGTTCCTAAATTTTGGTCTTGCTTTAGGATTTCAACATTTTAAGGGAACATCATAATATTTGACTTTCCAAAACTACCCTTTTTGTAATACAGTATATGGAACTTTTTTGGAACATCAATGTACTTTTCCTCTACTTTTGTGCTAGAATTTTGAATTTGGGAGAAAGGGTGAAAAGAAAATGTACAAATTTTTTCTCCTAGGCTAGTTGGCTTGTCAAAATGGATAGTTTTCTTTATAAGCAATTAAGCAATTTAAGTTCGCGGCGAGCTTTTGCCTGTTGTTTATTGGAGATGCAGCTATCAAACAAGCTTATTTACTATTTTTTTTTTTTTTTAAGGCAAAGACAATTTTATTAATTTTTTAAAATAAAACAAAGACAAAAACGACAAAGAACCTAAACTAAGTAAAGAATAGTCTTATGTCCATCCGAGACCTGAACCCTAAGTTGGCAAGCAGCCAACCTAAGAGGGCTGGAGCCCAACAACTGAAGGCCTAGTATCAAAGAAGAGCCTAACCAAATACATCAATAAGCCCAATGCCAATGGCCTAGCGCAAAAGAGCATACAAGATGAAGCTTTTGAAGCCCAAAAAGAGGCCCACAGCAAAAACCTAATCCTAACCCTACCCCAATCCAGTCAGCTGCCGAAAAGCCACCGCAGCCCCAACTGATTAAAACTCAAGAGCGATAATCAACACAAACAGATTTTTTCTCATTGGCTTGTCAAAATGGATAGTTTTCTCTGTAAGCAATTAAGCAATTGAAGTTCATGGCAAGCTTTTCCTTGTTTATTCGAGATGCAGCTATCAAATACACAATAGGCTCTCAAAAAATAGTTCCTAAGTTGAATCATAAGGTGTACATGTGAGATCCATTTTTTACTCCCAGAGTTTGCTGAGAGAATTTGTGCACTCAATAGGCTAACAAGAGCTTGCTAAAAATTTGTTTCCGTTGCACCAAAAAAAAAAGAAAGAGTTTCCTAGAAATCCTTTATCTTTTTAAATTCCATATTGAAAAAAGATTGCAAGACTTTAGTTCTCACTTGGAGCTAGCTACAATAGGCTAGCAAGAGCTTGCTAAAAATCTATTTCCATTGCACCCAAAAAAAAAGGGTTGCTAGAAATCCTTTATCTTTTTAAAATTCCATATTAAAAAAATATTTAAAGACTTTGGGTCCCACTTGGAGCTAGTTACAATGCTACCTAAATTTAACTAAAGTGGTAGGAACCATGCGTAGGAGTCACCCTTAGGAGTTTGTATGGAGTGCCTATTGAAGAAAATAATTGAGCAAATGACTGGGTTAATATTAGAAGTCTTACCTGGGAGCTATTTTGAGACCCATTGTAGATGCCTTCACTATTTGTTTTTATTTTTTTGAAAGGCAAAGAAAATTTTATTAATTTTTGAAAATATTATAAAGACTAAAACGACGAGGAATGATGGCATCATTTCCTAAACCAAGTAAAGAATAGTGTTATGCTCATCCAAGAGCCAAACCCTAGGTTAGCAAGTAGCCAACCCAAGAAACACCCAATGGGCTGGAGACCAACAACTGAAGGCCTAACCAAATACATCAATCAAGCCCAACACCCATAGCCTAGACCAAAAGAACAAACCAGATAAAGCTTTGAAGCCCAAAAGAGGCTTACAACAAAAACCTAATCCTAACCCAAGTCAGTCAACCGTCAAAAGCCACCACGCCCCTAAATCTCCAACCACCAAATCAACGAGAACAACCACCCACAATGCCACCAACATCGAAGGTGCTAGAAGTAAACAAGAAACATGCCACCACTACCACCAAAATTGCGCTGAAGTCGCATTGATACCCACTTTGTTGTCAAGCCACAACCGATTAAAACTCCAGAGCGATAACCGGCGGGGCACTGCTAAAAACAGAGGTAGTGAGAAGAGGGGGGGTGCGGAAGGGAGTATATGGAGTAGAGCCCGGAGGGGAGGAGGGGGGAGGCGCCACTCCCTCTCCACCCTCCACAAAGAGGAAACCCTAGGATGGGAGGCTGTTGTTATTGGTTTTTAGAGAGAGAAAGGGATAGTAGTAAAAATTAATAATTAAATAATATTTAAAAAATTGCCCTTACTATTTGTTGGCAAGACAAATTTAAACAATGGTACCAAACAGGCTTTACTTCGAAGAATAATTTGATGAGGACCTTTACAAAAATCAATGAAATAAGCTATCAAAACAGGCTTCTTGTATCAGCTTCTTGTGTCTTCGATTCTTACAAATAAAAAAAGAAAAAATTACACTTACCTTCCTTGAGGTTTCGGACAATGTCAACGGTCTCCACTACTTTTTCTTAAACTTCACTGTTCTCCCGCATGGTTTACTTTTAGAGTTTAAATTAAACCTTCTGTTAGTTGACACAATCATAGGTGACTTTTGAAATCTAAATGAGCGTCGCATTCCATTATGATTCATGGATGAGGTAACGCATTGAGATAATTTTATTTGCTTTACTTTCACTTTGATATTGTGTTTTACATTGAATATTTAAAGGTTTCAGACTCTTGATCGTTGAATTTTTAAAATCTTGTTGTTTTGGCCTTGGTCGTTTTCCTGCTTAGTTTTAGTTTTGATGATATCATCATTTTCCTCATTTCTCTCTCTATCTCTCTTCACTCATTACACCTGCTGACATCATCAAAATTAAACTAAACTATCTAACCAAATGCAGCCTTTATGTTTCGTGTTGCGGCCCTCTCAGATATGGAGTCTTGATTCTGTTCCAGTCAATGACGCAACACATGATGTAAAAAATATTGTGTTATTTGGAAAAACTTGAACGGGAGATTCTCTTCCATCCAAAGAATTTCTAAAGAAGTACTCCCTCTGTCCCAATTTGTTTGCTCGCTTTGGGAAACGTGTATTTTTGTAGATGTTAAAAAATATACTTTTGTATAATATTTTTAAATTTTTTTTTCACCAAATTAAAGTACTCAATGAGCACTTTAATTTGGTATAAAACAAATTAAAAAATTATATAGATAAATATATTTTGTAGGGGTTTGAAATTACACGTATTCTCATTATGAGCAAACAAATTGGGACGGAGGGAGTAAGCAGTATGGACCACCATCCTCGTATAGTCGTATATTATTAGTCGAAAGTGAGAACGATACCAATGAAAAGAGACTTTAGCTACTATAGTTGGCAAGTACAAAATGGCTATTTATCAACGGTTTCCATTGGGGGTATGATTCCTTTTCGAGAACTGCTATGGACATCGATGACGTGATATGCATTGATGCATAGACCGGTTTGCGGGGCCTATTTTAGGGCCTCACACAAATGATCAAAATTGTTCATTAATTTTATAGTATTCATTTTAATGTCTTTACAAAAAAAAATAATAATAACTCAATCGAATACTTATAAGTGCTTAATTCAATGTATCAATTTTATATTCAGAGTGTAAGATCTTGAATTCTAAATCTACAATTGATACATTGAATTAAGCATTTCTAGATATTCAATTGAGTCGATACATTGAAAAATTACACTTACCTCCCTTGAGGTTTAGAACAATGTCAATGGTCTACCCTACTTTTTCTTAAACTTCAGTGTTCTCCCGCATGGTTTACTTTTAGAGTTTAAATTAAACCTTCTGTTAGTTGACACAATCATAGATGACTTTTGAAATCTAAATGAGCGTCGCATTCCATTATGATTCATGGATGAGGTGACGCATTGAGATAATTTTATTTGCTTTACTTTCACTTTGATATTGTGTTTTACATTGATTATTTAAAGGTTTCAGACTCTTGATCGTTGAATTTTTAAAATCTTGTTGTTTTGGCCTTGGTCGTTTTCCTGCTTAGTTTTAGTTTTGATGATATCATCATTTTCCTCATTTCTCTCTCTATCTCTCTTCACTCATTACACCTGCTGACATGATCAAAATTAAACTAAACTATCTAACCAAACACAACTTTTTTGTTTTGTGTTGCGGCCCTCTCAGATATGGAGTCTTGATTCTGTTCCAGTGAATGACGCAACACATGATGTAAAAAAGATTGCGTTATTTGGAAAAACTAGAACGGGAGATTCTCTTCTATCCAGAGAATTTCTAAAGAAGTAAGCAGTATGGACCACCATCCTCGTATAGTTGTATATTATTAGTCGAAAGTGAGAACGATAACTATGAAAAGACACTTCAGCTACTGTAGTTGGCAAGTACAAAATGGCTATTTATCAACGGTTTCCATTGGGGGTATGATTCCTTTTCGAGAACTACTATGGACATCGATGACGTGATATGCATTGATGCATAGACCGGTTTGCGGGGCCTATTTTAGGGCCTCACACAAATGATCAAAATTGTTCATTAATTTTATAGTATTCTTTTTAATGTCTGTACAAAAAAAGTAACTCAATCGAATACCTATAAGTGTTTAATTCAATGTATCAATTTTATATTCACAGTGTAAGATCTTGAATTCTAAATCTACAATTGATACATTGAATTAAGCACTTCTAGATATTCGATTGAGTCGAATTTTCGTAGGAACCACTTGAAAAAATATTTAAAATTAATGAAAGTAAACCTATCTGTGCACATTGCATCATTGATGTCTATAGCACATATAGATATTCGATTGAGTTAATTTTTGTAAGGGGATTTTGGAATCTTTGATGGCTGAAAGTACTGTTGCATTAACTTTGTTAACTACAAAAACATTGAAATTTATTGACAAGCATTAAGACTTTATTTATTGATTGATTTATTTATTTATTTTGGACAACACCATTAACACCTTTTTTTTGTTGGGGGTGGAAAAACATCTATCGCGGGCCTTACTAGTAGGTGGACTGGTGCGGGCTAAGCGGGATATTTGATTGGGCGGGCTTCTTGGGACATTGGGCCAGTGTCGATTGAAAACACACACCATTTTATTTTTATTTTTTGTTCGGGTCATTTTACACATCATATTATGGTGGTTGTTTCCTACCCCAACCAATTGATAAAAACTTCTCGGTTCTAGGGGCGGAGCCAGAACATGATGATACTGTGGTCAATTACTTAAAGTGTAACAATGACAGAAAAAAAATACACCGATATGCGAATTAGAAAGGAGTATATTCGCTCTGTTTAGTTGAGAGTTTTGAAAAGAATATTTTGAGAAATATTATTGAGATAGTTTTTGGATAGATTTTTGGAAAAAGTAATAAATAGAGCGATGTATAATAATTGGAGAGAGATAGAAAAAGAGAAATGAGAATAATGATTAGAGAGAGGGGCATAAGTAAAAAAAAGAAATGTAATTCATGATTGGAGAGACGAGAGATGGGAAAATAATTTTTTTGAAATTTTTTTTAGAAATATGAAGTGAACACAAATCATTATACTCAATTTTGGAAGGAGATTCATTAATTTCAACAAAAATAATAAATGTATAACAATCAGATCCAACAATTCTCCAACACACTTACATGGTGTGTGAAGCCCACTCACATTTCACATTCAAGTGTGTGTGGGCTCTACACACCATGTGAGTGTGTTAGAAACTTGTTGAAATCTTTTATTGTACATATATCATTATTGTGATTTCAAATCAAGAAGCAACATCGAAGCAAACAAGAAAGGAAAGAGGAAAGGAGACTTTTATGACTAACGGCTATATTCTTGAACATTAAGAGGATCAGAAGTTGCAGCAAAGAAGGTGCAAAGAATTGGAGGGAAAAAAAAAGGCATTCATATTGAGTTCAAAGTTCATTGTTTATTGAAAAAAAAAATAGAGCTCCATATTGATTTGTCTACAATTTTGAGAGTGTTTAATTTGTTTGATTTTATTGTAAAGCAAAGTGTGACCCCTTGTATATCTCTTGTGAGAGGTTATCTTTTTTTGAGTGATTTTGGAGAGAAAATCTCTTGGTTAGGTATTACTTACACCAGAATAAAAAATAATTTGAGTGATTGGGGATATTGCCCATTGTAAAGGTTTCTCAAGCACCTGTGAAGCTAGAAGGTGTTACTATTGAAGATAGTATAGCAAATCTCAAGTTGGACACTTAAGGAGTGTACTAAGCCGTGAAGTTGCGGACCGAACCACTATAAATTTTTGTGTTCTATTTCTTTCTTCTCTTACTCTTTATTTACTATCTTATATTATTGTATGTGTGTTTTAATTAATTTAATTTTATTATTGGGTGTTGCATTTAATTTTTTTTAATTTTGCATTATATTTGGGATACACAATTCACCCCCCTCTTGTGTTGCTATCTAGGCCAACACCAAAAAATACAAATTCACAGGTAATAACATTGATTCAATTGGCATTGACATAATAGGAACATTTGAAGGTTCTAAGAGAGAAATACATATTTGAATATATAGTAGTGCCCTCGTTCCCTTGAATTTAAATTATTATCTAACATAACTACCACGCTACATGCTATTAACGTAAACATTTTCCTTCGGGGTTGGTCTCGTCGGGGTTGTTGAGTCGCTAGTGGTTGTGGTAACTGGTGGAGGAGGCAGTCGATCTGGTTCGTGAGATCTTCTTCTTCTTCTTCTTCTTCTTCTCTCTCTCTCTCTCTCTCTCTCTCTCTCTCTCTTTGTGAAGCGTGAAATATGAACAAGGAAACGATTTTGACTTTGGTTCTTTTTTCTTTTCTTTTTTTTCCTGCGTTAGTGGTGGGACCTACCTATGGTGTGTCTTTAGTGTGTAAGTTTGGTGTGTACCTAGACTTATTGTTGTTTGAATATCATTAGCTTTATTCAAAAAAATATTTGGTTTGTTCATAAATTTATATTTGTTAGATTCGTCTTGTTAAGAGGAATCCAGAAACTATAAAATCTTTATGCAAAACTAATGAATGCACAAAAAAATTGAATATAAAGAAATCAAAAACCAGTTTTTTACCCAAAGGAGGCCATAAATCATCCATAAAAGTATCAAATCAATCGAGTATCATTGGCCACTTTTTTCTAGAAATAGTAAGAAATTCTTTAATAATAAAAATAAAAACCAACCGTGCGCTTGACCATATATAGTGTTTTTGGCGTAGAAAGTGGATGGTCATTTTGATTCAAAACCTAAATATTAAGGCAAATGCAAGCATGTCGAAATTTGCTGACAAAACTAAAAATCTATCTCGAGATTTAGTTACCGATTCTAGATTTACCTGATCATGATACAATTACTTTGTTTAATGAAATTCTAAAACAGGACCGATTTGAATGATGATAATAAGATCTCAATGGAGACCACTGATGTACATACAAGAACAATGCTACACACACGACCACTCTCACATAGGGTGAGGGTTACACATGTGGGTAGCTCTTTTTACATACAACATGCCAAAATGCTACACATATAACACGCAACAACTACACAACTCACTCACATAGCATGTGGGATAGGGATGGTCATTACATCCGCTCTGTCCCTGCCTCCGACCTCCCCGCCCTGATCCGATAAGCAAATGGTTTCCTCCGATCCGTTTTAACTCGATCCGACTCCGATGATAATTATTAATTTTTTTAATTATATCTATATATATTTCGTTATTTTGATATAATAAGACAAAATAGCCGATAATAAATCACTATTTTTTTTTTGTCTTTGTTTACTTTGGTGATTTTTTTTTAACTCTCATTACTTATCAATATCTTGTTTACTTGTCAAAACATTCTAAATAACGAAGTTAGTGAAAATTTGTATGGTAAATGGAGACCCGATTTATCTCCGAACCCGACACATCTCCGATTTGCCTTGTTCCGAGTCCGCCTCTGAAAAGAATGGGGCAAGTATGGGGGAGGTAAAATCCGACTCCGAGCCACCTTGTTGCCATCCCTAATGTGGGACCCACTTGCAATGTGAGTGTGTTGTGTACATAGTTGTTGTTGTTGTTGTTGTGTAGTCTGTAGCATGATGTATATGTAGGTTGTGTAGTGTCTCAACGTATTGAACAAGGCTACACACATACACACACAACAAATCAACACAACACTCTCATATAGGTGTGGAGTCCACATGTAGGATCCATGTGTGAGACCTATCCCTATATGAGAGTGTTGTGTAAGATTTGTTGTGTGCGTAGCTTTTTTGCAACGTATTACAGAAATCCCTTGTCCAGTGTTGTGTAAGATTTGTTGTGTGCGTAGCTTTTTTGCAGCGTATTACAGAAATCCCTTGTCCTAGCTGGCCTGGAGAAAATAAGCCCCGTCCCCACTCGAGTTGTGGCCCAAATACTGGCATTAATTAATCCTATTTAATTAATTAAATGCTTTTCCCTTTTGGGTGCAACAGAAAAGGAAAAACAAAACCAAGACCAAGGTATCGGATTAACTGCTATTCAATACCCCAGGATATCAAAATTAAATAATTCTCCATATCATTGAGGTTTGGTTTTTACCGTCTTAAAAAAATACTACAAAGCAAAAAAGGAAGGGAAAGTTTTGGTTCTTTGGAAAGGAAGAAGACACAAATGCCCTCATTTTCCTAAGTTTCGGATCAAGACAGGGGAGTGGATTCACAGTGGCCCTCAGTTGCACGGAAAAGATAGGAAAGAATGAAAAATCAACTTTCTCGTAATTTTATGTATGTTCAGTTATTGAGAAAGTTGTGGGACCCACAATTTTAATTTTTCCACTGGAAAACATTTTCATGTAACATAAATCATGTCTAAAAGAAGAAATTTTAGTTTTTTTGTAAGATTCTTTGTCAAGAGAACACACGCAGAAAAATAACTTTCATTTAATTTTTTTACTTCACCTCGCTTCACTTATTCTAAGAATTCATTTCACACACAGTATTCCTGTCAATTGAATAGAGTCTACTATGCTATTCTATATCTAGGAGGATTAAATAAGTTTACATATAATTGAGGTTTGTTAGGATTTTAGGGCATTATTGTCTCTAAAAATAGCTTCTAAGTTGAATTTTCTAATACAAGCAAAAGCAAGGGGAATTTTTGGATATATGGAAAGGAAAAAGACAAAAGTACCCTCATTTTCATAATTTTGGGATGATCTCATGGGGCCAAGAGCGAGAATCTCCTGGGTAGTCGTGTCTGTTGGGCTTCCCTCCAACCCTCCCTTGTCTCATTATAAAATCCCTCCTGTTTCTTCTTTCTCTCCATCCCTCCTGTTTCTTCTTACGAAGCAAAAAAACGGCAGCAAAGAGAAAAGAACACCAAAAACACAACCTATGACTTGTCAAACCTCCACCCTCCTCTCCAAGGGCCTCTCTCCGGCCAATATCTCCGGTTGCGCTGCTTCGTTTCCTCCGCCCAAACAACCCACACCAATCCCTTTCTTGTGTAAGTCCTTCGTTAGCCTCTCTTTCTTTTCCCTTCTTCTCAAAAAAAAAATTGTCCCATATTCTTTTTCTTTTATCACCACCACTTTTGCGACGTTTTTTTTTTTTTTTTTGGAAAATGTTTGTGTTGATCTCATGTAAGAAAGTAAGCATATTTGGAATTTGGGTTTTTTTTGGAGTGTGAGTACTTTTTTCCTAACGATTTCTAACCAACCAAAACAAAAACTGAAATACTGAAAAGAACAGCATCTCATGATTAACCAAGCACGGTTTAGATCTTCCGTATCGATTTTGTCAGATGTTTTGGTCAGTTGGAAAAATCCACTTTCTTTTTACAACAATGCTTTCCAACTTTCTTTTTTCCGATACCGGTAGGAACACAACACAAATCACAACAGTCTAAGTGAAGTAGTTTCAAAGTAGTTCCAAAGAATTTATCTTTTTTATCTTGGCGTGGAATCACAGCTTTATGTTCTGGAAATGGAATAAAAATGAGCTTTATATATATTGAGTCTCTTTTTACCGGGATTTGAATTGTTTTTTTAGTGAATGGCACTCTCGTAATTTTAAATGTAAATATTTTTTTGGTAAACATGTTTAGTTCCCTAAATTTCATTTCTTAAGCAGGTGTTTGGTCCGTTGGGAGTAAAAAAGAGTGGGGCAATCTCGGTGTTCATCTGAGATGCAAAGTTGTATCAAAACCTAGTACAGAAGGTACGAATGAATTCTTGTCAAAATAAATTCCATAGAATTATAAATATTTAATTTCTTAAAGTTACTATATATACAGGTAATTAAATTCACATATGTATATATCTACGTGACGTGAAAACACACGAATTCCTTTTATGTGCAGAGTATCAAGATGTGTCTCATAATGGTCTGCCAGTTATTAAGCGGAATGGCATTGTGGAGAATGACACACAATTAGAAGAAGCTCTAGAAAAGGTGGTTTCAAAAATCCATTTCTTTTTTCTTTTTCTTTTTTTTTTTTTTTTCACTTTTGAGCCGTCTATTTACATGCAAAGATTACGTGACAGGATAGATCTAGTGAGAGATCTGCAACAGACCTCATAAAATCCCTGGAGTCTTTGTGTTTTCATTTTCTATCATTGATTATCTTTGCGTGTTGTGTAATTTCTTGTGATAAAAAAGGACCGGGAATGGAACAAAATCAAACAACTCATCGACGCAATACGATCAATGTTGGGTTCGATGGGGGATGGAGAGATAAGCATATCGGCTTACGACACTTCATGGGTAGCTCTAGTGGAAGATATAGGGGGAAGTGGTGCACCTCAATTTCCTTCTAGCCTACAATGGATTGCAAATAACCAGCACCAAGATGGTTCATGGGGTTTTAGCTCCATTTTTGAAGCTCACGATCGTATTATCAACACATTAGCTTGCGTTATTGCATTGAAATCATGGAATATTCATCCAGACAAAAGCGAAAAAGGTACCGTTTTTGTGTGTGTTTTACCCGTCCTTTTTGTTTTGAGTTGGCTGAGAATGCCTTGGTTTTGTTACATTATTAGGACTGTCATTCATCAAAGAAAACCTGAACAAGCTTGAAGATGAAGATGCCGAGCACATGCCAATTGGGTTTGAAGTAGCCTTCCCTTCACTCATTGAAACAGCCAGAAAGTTAGATATTCAAGTACCACATTCTCCTGTCTTGCAACAGATATATGAAAGAAGAAATCTAAAGCTTTCAAGGTATATATACATGTAGTTATGGCCATCTCAAACTGTTTCCATGCATATGTAAAAGGCTCTAAACAGTTTAAGCTAACAACAACAACATGCATCACATGAAGAACTTTTAATCGGTGCAAAAAATGTCTATAGTAAAAATATTTTTGTCCGATAAAGCGCACGCTTTCCAAAAGTAGAACAAATAAGATGAGACGAAGGTTGTGTCGAAAATATCAACCAAACAACCATATTGGATATATCACATCTCCAAAATCTCAATGCCTATCCGTCGATATTGGATAGCATAAATATTATGTTGGTGAACATCGGCATCATGGGTGCAAACTTTCGATGGTGCAGATTTTAAAATGATATAATGATGGTTAGTGTGCATAAAGAATCACTCAAATAAGGAACAACTCAATTGTTTTATTTCATGGCCCTAGCCATGATTCGATAGAGGATAAAGGAAGTAAAAGTTACCTTATCTTGCAAAAAAAAAAAAAAAATTGAAGTTTTTATCATGATTTGGACACATATATACATGTAATAATGATGATGTGTGTGCAATAGGATACCAAGGGACATAATGCACAAAGTGCCCACAACACTACTCCATAGCTTGGAAGGAATGCATGGCCTGCAATGGACAGAGCTACTTAAACTCCAATGCCAAGATGGGTCTTTCTTGTTTTCTCCATCTTCCACTGCCTTTGCACTCATGGAGACCAAAGATTATAATTGCTTAAGATATCTTACCACAGCTGTTGAAAAATTCAATGGAGGAGGTAAATAAATTTAGAATTTATATTACTACCATTTTTTCCGATCCCCAAGTAGAAAGTAATTATCCTTTTTAATTAATATTCCTTTTTAGACTGCTTGATTTAATGATCAAAACTTATATATAATTCTTGTTGCTTGACTAGTTCCCAATGTTTATCCGGTCGATTTATTCGAGCACATGTGGGCAGCTGATCGTCTTGAACGCCTCGGAATTTCTCGATATTTCCAATCTGAAATTAAAGAATGCGTTGACTATGTACACAAGTATGAAAAAAAAAGAGGTGCATAACTATTATTGAATGTTGTTATGCCATGCAACAGAAACTAAAATTAATTACTGTATTTTTTCTTGGAAAATTGATGATCCAAATATAGATATTGGACTGAAGAAGGAATATGTTGGGCAAGAAATTCAGTGGTGCATGATATAGATGACACTTCCATGGGATTTAGGCTTTTGAGATTGCACGGCTATCCTGTTTCTGCTGGTAATTTCATTGTCACCCCTTTTTATTTTGCTTTTCTGCATGTTATAGTTTTCTTTATTCTTTAAAATCCGTCACAAAATCCATGAATTAGAACCTTTCCAATTTTTATTTTTTTTACAAACAGACTTTATGCAACTTGATATTCACGTCTTTTCAAAGTTATCTATTAGGTCAATTTAATATTTTCTCAGAAAACATTTTTCATGGAAAATATTTTCTGGTGTTTGGTATAATAGAAAATAAGAAGCCAACGGAAATTATTTTCTTAGTCAATGGAAAACTAATCCTTATACGGCAAAAAATGATTTCCCCAAAGAACATCTGGAAAACAATTTTTGAGGTCCCCGACAGATCTCAAACCTGTGACTTTAAGATCGTTTCGAGTAGTGTTGTTAGGAGAAATAAATATTGTTTGGCTCATATTCTCATAATCATACTCGTTTTTCTTTTATACATTATACAGATGTGTTTGGACATTTTAAGAAGGGCGATGAGTTTTTCTGCTTTGCCGGGCAATCAACACAGGCGGTAACCGGAATGTATAATCTGTACAAAGCTTCTCAGATTTCATTTCCAGGAGAGAAGATTCTTGAGGATGCTAATAAATTCTCGTCAAAATTCTTGAGAGAGAAACGAGCTAGTAATGAGCTGGTAGATAAATGGATAATAACCAAAGACTTACCTGGTGAGGTACGAAAATTAGGTGAATTTCGCGCAAAACTTTTGTTCCATATTGAAATTAAGGTCCACCAATCACCATATAACAAATCTCTAACTATTTTGTTACATATATGCTTTTTGTAAAATAGTATGAATCTATTTTTTACCATATGATATACATTTGTGTGTATGTATTGAGCTATTAAAAACAGGTGGAATATGCACTTGACATTCCATGGTATGCCAGCATGCCTCGTGTGGAGGCCAGGTTCTATTTAGAACATTATGGGGGTGAAGATGATGTTTGGATTGGAAAGACATTGTACAGGTACTTGATTGCTTTCTCCACTGCTCTTCATTCTTTTTGTGTTTTAAAGAAAGCTCAAAGTAAACACTTGCCTTTTGAATGACACTTGAATGATTCATATAGGCTCCATTTTTACAACTAATTAAATTTATAACCGATTTGCCAAATTTATCTTATAGGCTCTATTATTTTAATGATCGAAAACATACATCTTATAGAGCATGTCGAAAATAATAAAAATACCAAAATTTAAGTTTATTGGATGTCAATAAATGCATGATCTGACAAGGCAAAAAATGAACTCACACAGAAGACAAATGTGTTCCGATCATACATTTATTGACATAAACTTAAATTTCAAAACTCTTTTATTTTCGACGTGCTCTATAAGATGAATGTTTCCGATCATGAAAATGAAGGAGACTATATGGCAATATGACAGGTCGATTGTAAGTTTGGTTGTAAAAATGGGAGTGTGACTATACCATGATTCAAAGCAGTGGTCAACTTTGAAGTTATAAATCCAAAGGATAGTGATATTTTCAAAACTATTTTTGTTAATCCCACAACTTTATTCCATAAAAAGCCTTGTACCATGCATATGGTACGATACTCTCATGCACCAAAGTTTTGGCATTATCATTTTCCTATCCGAATACAACGAACCGTTTTTAGGCCTGATTCAATCAATTTCTTTTAGAAATTTTCTAACATAAATGATAATACGAGAACTGTTTTTGTTAATATCGAAATAATAATACATAAGAGACTTGTACTTTATACATCTACTTTACGTACCACAAGTTTTGGTATTAACAAAAATAGTTTTCTATACTCTTGAATCTTTATCAGAAAAAAGTCTAGCTACACATAAAGAAGAGTGGCAGAGAACAAGGTAAGAAGTTTAGATGCGCCTCTCTAATAGCTTGAACTTTCAAATGAGTTGCGTATCTAATAATATGACTAAGAACATACTCCAAAAAAATAAAGTGCTGATTATGTTCACTTCAAAATATTAATAAAAAGAATGCTAACTCTGTTCATAAATAATACTTCTATCTCAGGATGCCATATGTTAACAGCAACATATATCTTGAGCTTGCAAAATTGGACTATAATAAGTGCCAAGCATTGCATCAGCAGGAATGGCACAGCATGCAAAAGTATGTCACTACAACTTAAAAACCATCAGTAATTGCAAATTAGTCCTACTAGTTGTAGTATTTACAATGGTATCCTGCGCAGATGGTATGCAGATTGCAAGTTTGGGGTGAGTCAAAGAAGCCTACTTTTGGCATATTATTTGGCCACTGCAAGCATTTTTGAACCAGAAAGGTCAAACGAACGGCTAGCATGGGCTAAAACTAAAACCTTGATAGAGACGATTGCAGCTTATTTCGAAAAGGAGGGAAATTCTAGTGAGCAAAGAGGAGCCTTTGTTCGGGAATTCAGAAACAGCAGTGATCAACTAGAACATGCAAACAATGAAAGGCAAGTTAACGACTCAAACGTAAATCACTAAGCCCCGATCGCATAAATGACTGATGGTTCGTATTTTGTAACTTCTCAGGTACAGGAAAACAACAGGATATGGACTCGTTGGCGCGTTGCTCCAAACCATAAACCAACTGTCGTTAAACACACTGGCGGAGCATGGTAGAGACATCTGCCGCCACTTACTTCACGCAGTGAGTTTCTATCACACTCTTTTGCAGGTAAATTGAAGTATTGGTCTTGATAATCTAAGCAAGATTTCACTCCTTTTTTTGTCTATGAAGTGGGAATCATGGATGATGAACTGGGAAGAAGAAGGCGATATGTTTGAAGGAGAAGCCGAGCTTCTTGTGAGTTGCATAAATTTATGTGCTAACCGTTGGGTAACTGGGGAGGTATCACTAGCACCAGTGTCAAATTCTCAATACAAGCAACTCTTGGGCATCACCAATAGCGTCTGTCGCCAACTTCGTCATCAATTCCAACACAATCATATGGTAAGAAATGTTAAAAGAAATTGAAACACGACAATGATTTTTCCATAGTTCATTAGTCTCTTTTTAAATATGTTGGTTCGTAGATCCAACGTATTATAGAAATATCATCATTACACATTTCACATCAACTTTTACCGATTAACTATTTACTCATTAACTTTCAAAAGCTCAAATAATAATTGTACAAATTTTCACTCATTAAATTTTTAAAACACACTTATTAAGAGAAAACCCAAAATAAAATACTCTAATTTTATTTGGGGACGGAGGGAGCATTTGTTTAGGGCATATCCTAGATTATGCTTACCTATTTATCCACTGTCCATTCCATTTTGTGGCGGAAGTACACCAGTGCAAGTCCGCACTTTATATATATATATAGTGATAAAACTGCGATTTTACAGTTTTATCGAAAAATGCTCGGATGAAGCCCTTCCCGGTATTTTTTTTTTCCCATTTCTCGCGTGGAACCTTAAAAACACATTTTAAAAACATCCAACGGTTTGGATCCCGGCCAAATGGCCGGGAAGTGAAAATTCCGGACCTAAGATAGGTCCGGGAGTCCTGACCGGAACCGGACTCTATATATATATATATATATATATATATATATATATATAGTGATAAGGTGCATGCTCTCTAGACATAAGGTTGCATCTTTGAGTCTCATACCTTTATTTTTTTTGCGCCCAATAACATATGAGAGCTAAAGCTATCAAATGGAGCTGTTGGAATTGAAACTCTTGACCTGGTTTCCAAAAATATTCCCTTACGTCTTCCTTGCGAATAGACCAACACTACTAAGTACTAAGAGCATCAATATCAGGGGCATCAAATCCCCCGATGGCTAAATTTGATAAGTGAAATGCAACAAAACCCTTCAAAATCAAGCTCAACAAATGTTTTGCAAATTTGCAAAACTTGAAGCTTTGCTAAAGAAAATCACCAATTTTGTTAGCTTACTATTCACCGGTTATCTATTATTTCATTACATTATTCTCTCTATATCTCTCTCTCTCTCTCTCTCTCTTCCACGCGTAGCTATCAATCCCATTCTCTCTCTCTCTCTCTCTCTCTCTCTCTCTCTCTCTCTCTCTCCCATATTAACTATAAAAAACATTATAGATGAAAAGATATAGACAATATTTTGAGACATCAAAAAAAGAAAATAGACACAACAAATTAGGACGGAGGGAGTAATTGTTTATACAATAAAGTGACTTGCATAGCTCCCCAACCAGGGAGAATAATACTTTAAGAAAACGATTTTTTTTTTTTTATCAGACTTGAGGGGATTGAAAGTCTAATTTTGGAAATTTTTGGATAATGACTTGCTAAATTTATTAAAAGTGTTTTTAAAGTTAAATTTAGTGTAAAATTTGGTGCTCCTGATAAGGATGCTCTAATTGTAGTGCAAATCAATAAAGCTATTATATATTCTAAAAGTATTGAGGTAATAATTAAAAGATATTTGATGTTGAATTTTTTTCCGTTATAGCTCGACCCCATTACCCTTAATCTTATTTCCCCCAATGATTCCATTAGCCCTCTTCTAAAAGGATCTAACTGGTTCCGGGAAATGAAAAAGGACAAAAGCAAAGAGATTAGCATGACTTCATTAAGTGAAAATAAAACCTCGTACTAGCCAACTTAGCATTTTTACTATTGGTAAGTAACAATCCCATGTGATTGGTTTTACCCAGAAACGGAAGTAGGATTTTTGCTCAGTGAGACGGTGTATATATGTAATAATAGGGTTTTTTCAAATTATAATAGCGGTGATAGTCTCTACTAGCCATCCTCTGACTCCACCTTTGGTTTTACCAGTGTAGCTGGTTTTTTTTTCTTTTAAAAAAATGCAGTATATCACTGTATTGCTTTTGCTTAAATTAAACCCACACTTGAGTTCATGGAGAACTATAGCAAAATCATAAACATAGGTCATCATTTTTTCTATTTTCTTTCTCTCAACCAATTATTGTCCACTAGCTTTCAATCAAATTTGGCCCAATGAGTCATTTGACTTATTTTTTTCATCTTTATTTATTTATATTTTTTTGCTTTAGTTAGTTTTACAATTTTGAGTATTATTAATTTGTCCTAACGAAATGAATCGAAAAACTAAAAAGTTATGATCCAAGAATTAGGACCAAAAAAAAACTAAAAAGACATATATTTAGCTTATTTTCCCTGTATATGTATAACTTCGCCATCCTTTGAATATGCAGAATTTGAAAATGTTACTTCATAAATTCAATTTATTAAAGAAACATCATCATTAATAGTTTTCACGTCAACTTTTATCTCCACTTTACACTTCTCCTAATAATTTTTACCACCACTTTTCAAAATTATCCTCTACTTCTACTCGTAACTTTTTAAGAAGCAAAATAATAATTTACAAACTTTATACATTAACTTTTCAAAACACACACTTATTGAGAGATATCCCAAAATGAAATACTCTATTTTTATTTGGTGACGGAGGGAGTACAAAGTTACTCAAGTGTAATCAATTTCTTTTGAATCAGTCCATGCAGAACTTTGCTCCGGCTGTAATTGAGTTACTTGTAAATGGGCAATAGAGTTGAGCCTCCAAAATTAATTGAGTAAACTGGGCAGTGGATAGGGTCATCATGATATCACTCAAAACATTGTAATTTTCCCATTTTTGGACATTGGCTACACTAGGGCCGAAGGGCCACATAGGACAACAAAAATCAAATATATGACTAATGAGCAAAATTTGATTAATTTATTTTTCTGGTGTGATCAGGTTCGTGATATGGATGATCGCAATACAACTGTTCAGATCGAATCAGACATGCAACAACTCGCACACTCAGTGCTCTGTTCTTCGCCGGACGATATTGATCAGGAAATTAAACAAACTTTTCTTGCAGTGGCAAAGAGTTACTATTACAATGCCCATTTTACCCTTGGCACTATCCATTTTCACATTGCTAAAGTACTCTTTGAGAGAGTTATTTAGTTTAGTTATTGGATAGGAAATTAGGTATACATGTTGATATACCATTGAGCTAGAGGTATAGGAAGAATTAAGTGTCAATTTCAACACAATCTATTTGTCAAATAAGATTTCTGTAGACAATGGTGGAGCCAGAAATCGAAGTCAGAGGGGCCGGTTTATGAAATAAATATTCGTACAATAATTTTTTCAAGACTAAATCCATCCGTTTTAATGAGATGGTTTTGCTAAATTAAAAAATTAATCATGAGAATTTTTGTTATCATATCATTTGACGAACGCATCATCATTATCACACGGTACCATTCATCATAACTTAGTGTTCTCGAAATAAAAATTGTTCTTATTAATTATTTTCGAATGTATAATTTTTTCTTACTTATAGTTCCTTTTGGGAGTTCGTGCCACTTTTCAAAATATTATATCTTGTAATCTACAATGTTTTAGGTGATTTTGAACACTTTATTTATTAGATTAAATCAAGATCTATCAAACAAGATCCATATTGCATATAAAATGTATTACCGATTGAAAAGATATAATCATTTTTTATCCGGTTAGGATAGAACGAGGGACTATAAAATTGGGACAGAGGGAGTATGTAAAGTATACTCCAAAATAAGAAATCGGGAGGGGCCGGGACCACCCCAGCCCCCAATGTAGCTCCGCCACTGTCCGCAGATCAAGCTTAAAATTAACAAAAATAACGCTTTACCTTCCGAAAAAAACGGGTGAATAGTTTTATTTTTCTTCGTTTCTTTTTTGCTAGGTACTCTTTGAAAGATTAATCACAGCCGTCTATTTGCCAATCAACCGTCTGAATTATCTTCACGTAAAGATAAGTATTTACCAATAGAATAATTTGGGTTATTGATTGTCAAACGAACAACTGTGATTAAGGGCCTACGACCCTGTAATGCCTAAAGCACTGGACACTACAGGATCTCCAAACCTAGGGACAGACATGTACACAGTGAAACAAAAAAAAAAACCCAAAAAATACTCAACCTAAGTACATCATAGAAAAAAAAAAAAAAAAAAAATCAGATTTTGTCGAGAAGTTACAGAAATAATTTCTGCAGAGAAAGACAACAAAGGTATTGTACCAGTCCCTGGTAGAATATCTCTTACCTATGCGCCCGTGCATGCCCACACTTGTATACATTTTTCCATTCCTATTTTTGGAAACAAACAAAACATGTAAAACAAAAACATGTACACACACAGAGCCAAGAATCATTTTTAGTGCCAAAATATTCATCATCTTCTTATAGGGTACGAAATTCAAGATTTGTCGATAGCTCACTGGCACAATTTAATTAGTGGGAATATAGCACTTGTCCTCTTTCAATAAAAGGCAAGGGACAAGAACCTAAAACAAAACACTTGGGAAAGTTCCAAAACTAAAGTAGAATGAAAGACATATCTAGTTGGCAGATATATATTAGGATACCACGTCAAGATTAGCTGAGTTTCCCACTTAAAATACTGTCTTCCCGTTTATAGTCAAAAGTGAGTGTTATTTCCGTTGAATGGTACTATGAGGACAAAAACTTGTTATAAACTACTTAAGGGGGTGTTCCACTAACAAAAATTATTTTTTTCAAAAATCGAGATAAGTCATTCTCTCACAATACATCACATAAAAAACCGTGAAAATTAGTTTTTTCAAAAAACCACATTATTGGAACACCCCCTTAAAATACCGTGGAAAAAACCAAAAAAAAAATACCGCAGTAGAAACTCAGCCTAATAAATACTTAGTTGCGGAAAGGAATTTGCATATCTTTTAAGGTTGTTGGGATAATGTTTTCCTTGAACTTGTGTAGGTGCAAATGGCAGGACAAGTAAAGGAAGTTGTGTGGGTATGATGGTGGAGGAACCACCAAATCTCACACTTTGATTTTCCATTTAAGAGAAAATATAGACAAGGAGAAAATCCCCAATACTCCCACAACCCTAAAATCATTCTTATTAGCAATAGAGACACCTTTAAAACTATGCTAACAATAAGCTTCCAAAAAAACAAAAGTATTAAGATCCATGAGCTTGAATATAGCCCAAGAGTTCAACACAGCTGGGAGTGGGTAATGTGAGGGTGCGAACGGATCGATTTGGTTCTGTTTAAAGATGAATCAATTTCCAAGCACTATTCATTCAAACAGAAGATGAACAACGTCTCGAACCACAAAAAGCAGAGAAGAATGGTTCGTTTCCAGTTTGGTTTCCTAGTGTGCTTGGGAATATATCACTATATCAAGACTATTCAGCTAAACAAGTACTAATTCGATAACAGTTCGATTCGGTTCCATGCCATTCCTGTGAGCATGAATCTGTAAACCAGACCGTAAATCCATGGTTTAATTTCTCTAAAATCAGAATTCAGAACCCAACTTTGCTATCAGAAAACCCAAATCAAACCATGCGTACAGTGAGGACTTACAAAACTGGTTTGAACGGGTTTACCAGAAATTTAGACCGTCTATTCAAGCATCAAACCCGGATGTCCACATGACTTAAAATATAAATAATGATATGCTAGACATGTCATGTCATAACAAACAAGCCATTACTTGAGGATAGAAAAAGGGGATTCCAAGAGTGGGTTGGATTGTGTATTACAAAATCTGCCATAGAGAGAGAGAGAGGGTGGCAAGGCAACTGAATCATGGAGAAGTGAATGAATGCACAAGAAGCACTTGAGAATTGGGGTATGGGTTTGAAACCTTTTTTTGATAGCGATTGATGCCCATGACAGAGTCTGGGGACCAGTGCACAACACGCGTGTTATGTCTCGGTGACTCGGTCCTGTTATTTAACTCAAATCTTTTATTTTGTTCATCTCATTGGGTATATAGACCACATAAAAATTCATGTTGCTCGGACATCGGTAACTATGTTTTCATATTACATTTTCTTGGAAAAAAAACACTTAATGAAACTGAAGTAGGTGATTTTTATCTACAAAACAATAAGTTAAAATAGTCACCGATCAAATAGTTACTGATGTCCAATCACCATGAATTTTTTACGTGGACTACATATGCAACGAAGCAAACGAAATGAACGATTTGGATCGAACAACGGAAACTCGGGGCAGGTACCAAAGGGGCTGCACGGCACGCATAGAAGAGAGAGGTAGGAGGAAATCAACTAGATGGTGTAGAAAATAGAATCGTGCAAGAAAAAGCAAATGACATCTATTCTAATATAGAAAGGGACAATACCACTTTGGTGTCTTGTGTCGACTTTTTATCTTCCTAAATTACCCTTTTAGAACCTTTTTATCACAAGTTTAGATATACTATATCTTCAATAACTGTTGGGGACAAATCTGCCAAGAAAACCCACTCGCAGGCCACCAACTTCTCCACGTTCTAATGGCTACACGGTAATTTCTCTCTTTCCCAAACGATTCTGAAGACCAAAGGTTTCTCAACTGCTATACTGCAGTCTATCTCTCTCTGGGAAAGGTTCGTCTTTATGTGAATTTTCTAAATTCTATGAAATAAAATGTAAGCAGAACCATCAGAATGAGTCTTGATCTTATAGACCCATTTGCATCCAATCAAAGATTTTCCCACATCTTTTTTCAAACATTAGAACGGGCATGAGAAAGATCGAGTAGTTAATTTTTCTTTATTTATGTTTTTGTGCATCATGCTATCTGTAGATGTATTTCTATAAACTCGACGTGCACACAAATTGTGAGTGTGTGCGCCTCTAGTGAAAAGAAAAAAAAAAGGGAGGGGAGAATTTTGTTCATAATCAGTCAAGAGTACATATTACCAGTTCTGCACCACTAGCCCACTTCTTTCTCTCGTCGATACAAATTACTATAAACAATGTTTCTTTCTTTCAACCAGAAACTACAAAATGAGATCCCAATTTTTTATATATTAATCTGTACTTAGTACCCTTTTTTTTCTTTTCAGAATTGGATACCCAAGCCAGCTTGTGCGCAATTAGTACCTAATGTCATAATCATTTCAAAGATTTTTTTCAATATCCATATAACTTGCTCCAAACGCAAATATTGAAAGTTAGACATTTTCTCCCATAACTGAGATATACAAAGTGTATCAACTGTATTTTAATCCCAGCTTTTAAGATAACATGAACAACGATATAGAGCATCCTCTGCAATCTCCTCCATCATCTCCATTTTTTTAATGAAATCTCGATCTTCCCTACTCAAGGATTAAATGGAAATTTGAAGATGGGCGAGAGATGTTCTTACCTTACACACATAAAGAGGGGATTCAACACCAAAAACGTGTCCCCTGCAAGCGACAAACAAGTAAAATCCGTGGCAACCTAAATCAATTTCACTTTTGGGATAAGTTCACTCTTGTAACCTAAATCAATTCAACTTTTGGTCAATCATTACCACAACTCTCAATTACGTGTGCCCTGCAAGCGGCAAACAAGCAAAATCCATAGCAAACCCACTGTGGGTCCTCAAGATGGGACACCATGGCTTTGAACTTGTGCTGTCCTCTAAGATGTCCCCCCCAAAACTAAAATACTACCCCTTGTGGAGATGTTATGGGCACCTTTTGGCCTCAAGACATTCAAAGGACTGGTCAAAGTTCTTGCTCAATGGATCCCCCGTGTGTCGAAATATATTTTCATCATTCTCTTCCGAACCTGTAGTACTAATAACCGCCAACCAGACAGTAGTTAAGGTGCAAATAACACCAAAATGTTAAGAAGTTGACAGGTTAAATAAATAAGCACATATGTACACACACACACACACACACACACACACACACACACACACACACACACACACATATATATATATATATAGAGAGAGAGAGAGAGTCCCGATACATAAATATCGGAAAGGGCTTGATCCAAACAGTTTTTCATAAAACTGTATATATACAATTTTTGTGAAAAACTGCTTAGATCAAGCCCTTTTCAGTATTTTTTTTTTGAAGATTTCTCACGCAAACCTTGAAAAACACATTTTGAACACATTGGACGGCTCGGATTTCCCAAAAACAATTTTTAAAAGCATCAAAACACCAAAAAAAGCTCTCATCCGGGAAATCCGGGATCCTTGACAGGATCGCCGGTGTATATTTATATATATATTTACTATAAATCTATTTGATATTCCAAACACACTTTTGAAACATTACTCCACAGACTGTCCTAATCCTATTTGGAACTTTACATGGCCCAATCTCATGGACTATGTGGCCAAGAAGCAGCACCAAAAGGCCCACATCAAATGGTTAAATGACCTAGTCAAATATGGAACCAGTCCATTTCAATACGTGTGTGAAGCTGGACAATCTGAGCCTACTTCAGGACTCAGACTAACTAATTGGGGCCCTTTTAGGACTACCAGTGCAACAACTTAACAACAGGTTTTAATGGATGAACGCAGTTCCAAGTGTAATTAGGTCATGCACTTCCGGTGTATAATGTAGTCCAGAAGATCAAATCAGACCCACTAATCACCAGTCTATAACCTGTTGAATTGAGAACGGCTATGACTTAAATTGCACAGTTCAATATGTCGAAAGCAATATTTTGCTAAAATATGCATCTCCTAAAAAAAAGAACCGATAAGGGTGAAAGATGAGTGTTGTTTTCTCAGTAAAAGGCCAACTCAGTCTACAGCAATGACCACTCATAATTGGAAAAGTCGGAAGGAACATGATTAAGCACACTCAAAATCTAATGATACACTTCAAAATCCACAACATACCCACGCTAGTACATTACTCTCACATCTCACAAAACACGTGATCAGCAGACATACATAATCCCATGCCATACCTGAAAGCATGCAATTGGTCTTGATACCCAATCTTTGCAGCTCTCTAAGTCACAAGTCAATAAAAGGATTAATCATACTCTAATTCATCAGGAGTAACTGGTCTTTTGAGGGGTATAACAGATTTCTTTTCGACATCCCTAGATAATGCTTTCCTCATATCTGTAAAAAATAAAAAATAAATAATGAAGAAATGTGAGATGCAGTAAAAGCCACAATAAGCAGAGTACCGATTTCCGGGATTAAGCATACAGACTCACCTAACCCATCTTCCTCCCCAGAGTAATATCGCAGTACCCGTCTGTAGATTATATAACCCAGCTGAAAGGAAAAAGGTACATTGATTCATTATCACATACACAGATTTGACACCCACGATCAAAGGGATTCACCAGCAATCTATTAAAAAACAAACTGTCGTGAAACATTGAGCATCAACGATCTAAATACAGTTCATATCGAATTAGTTATCTGCTTAGGACGTAATTTTCTGCAAGAAATATGTCAACCACCATCCAGCAGATTGTGAGTTAATCTTTCAATAGATAGGTCATTATGATATGCTTTTATTTCGTTCTAGCATGTCTTCTAAGAATGGTGGAATGTGGATGCTTCCCAATCTATGCACGTATGCATCTCTTGATGAACCAAAGTGTGGTAGTGCAGGCAATAGACAACAGAAAGAAAGTTTCAGCACCCAAGGGACAACAAGGGTGACTATGCAATCTAAAACAGAGACGAGTTAGAAACCCAACCCATGAACATCAAGAATACAAATATCTTTACTACTCCTTCAAACATGTTGAGAGTGATGCAATGCATGGGGGGTCAGGTGGGCTTTGTAGCAAAACAAGTACGTAACACATGATATAGCTCTGAAGAACATTCCTTATGACCCAAGTAAGACAAGAAAACCCAAGCGCAGTGATAGACTGAAAATCCAAGCGCATTTTTAATTGTTGAGATTAGAGAAGTGGAGTCAACTCACTTGAAATCTTGTTAAGTGACTCAAGTCAAGTTGGTTGCAATTGAGAGTTCTTTTGGTTTGCAATTTTGACATATTTTGCAATAATGAAAATCTGTGTAGCTTTGAATCACAAGGGATGGTCTGCCTACCTATAACCTCAGCTTGGTGAGAATGGTTAGTTAGCTAATGAAACTTCAAAAAAATGGGGAGTCGTACTCCACCTTATCTTATGTTCAATAAGGAGGTTTGGCACCAAATTGGGAGTTTATGTAACTTCCAAAGTGGAAAGAAGGGCCACTTCAAAAGAATCGTCTATTGGAATTCCAAAACACATATTTATCATACTAGCCAGTGTTTACAGCTTGTAAAAAGTTCTACTACCAATAAAAATAAAAATAAAAATTGGTAAGTTACCAATAAAAAATTTACAGTGAAGAATATTGAACTGGGAAAAAAAAAAGTTAAGAAAATAATTACCTTATCATACATCTTTATTGCTGGGGTGTTTGATGCTCTCACAAAGAGGTCCACAAAATAAGCCTTATCACTGCCAGGAAAAACAACTTGTATGATGTCACAAGACATAACTTTGAGACACAAATATTAGATGTATAGTTTTGTAACTTTTGTGAAGGCAAGCATGCATGGCTAATCAAAACAGTATATGCTACCACGAGCTCATCCAATTCCATTTGTTCCGTCCGAAACATATTTTTCCGTAATGAAACCCCCACGATTAAATATTCATAGAAACAAAAGAAAAAAGAGAAACATCCCTCTTGGGTGAAAAGGCAACTTTCAACAAAGCAATACTAAAGAAACCTATGATCTACTCATCTCAGCCCAATTCCAAGCTTTGAAAGGAAACGACGACTATTTTCACTCCAGATATTTATCAATTTAAGAAGCTTATTGACATCAAAACCAGGCATTCCAAAAACAGTATGTTAACTAAATTAACATGGTGAATATTACTCTTTATCGATGAGAATTGAGAGCCAACGCATGAAAAAGGAAATATACCATCAATCAATTCATGAAGAGCTAAAGGTCAAGCCCAACAGAGGAAAATATAGGTTATGAAAAAGGCCACTAAAGGTAGTAAATAGTAACCAAAGACCAGAAAAAATTGAATATTGAGTTTGAGGCAGAACTGAATTACAGTACAAAATACAAATAGCAATAATAAGAATGGGGAAATCAACAAAAATACTCCAAGTTCATGCAACAAATCCCAAGTACCAAGGGGAAAATGGTTTGTCAAGTGGAGATTGAATATCCAAAATTCCAATGTTCAATTCAGAGCATGACAAAGGCTACTCGTTGATCCCTGGAAGTGTTGTTCGAACCGGGTCTACATGGAATCGTAAGACGGTTTCACACATTAAATAATGGAATTGATCCGAGGATCTAGGTTTGTACTTACGCAAAAAGGTCAGAAATCTCTAGTTGGGGTAATATTTATTCAAATATGTGAAATAGAAGCACATGACTGTACTTGCAACCCAATATGAATCTACTTAGGACCCTACCACAGTAACCATGTTACACTGATTCTGGTGTACCTGTACCCTACAAACATACAGAAAATGAGAGAGTATCGAAAGAATTTCAGAGAGACAAACTAATGACAAAACGGGTGGAAGAGTCAAAAGGGTCCGAGCAACAGCCCATCATTTTTTTTCTTTTTCATTTTCTTTTTTTGTCATAAGTACGCAACAGCCCATCTTTTAACAAGGTAATTAAACCTTTATCAATGTTATGAATTCCGTCACAAATAATAGTTATTCTGACGCTCATACTCTAATATCAATAATGATAGGACACAATTTGATTATACATAAAATACCCATTTGACCAAATGGCTACTTATGACATGACATCAGCAAGATGGAATCCCAATTCCTCAGCTCAAAAGATAAGACGAAAATATCCAAACCAGGAATTAACAAATGTCACTAACGTAACAAGTTTAAACCCTAGATGTCATAAAACAAACAATTCCAGCGAAATAAAAGTTATAGAACATTTTTACAAACATTAGCATTCAGCAATAATGCCCAAGAGAATTAAAAGAACATTAGTACACTCAATATGTTTTGTTCTTACATCTTGTCGCTTATTTCTTCGAGCAGGTTCATCAATTTCTTGGCCAATTGCTGCCTCCGATACTCAGGAGCAACAGTCACTGCAGTTACATGACCATGCCAAGATTCACCTTGCCCTTCAACTTTGCCCATAACTGTAAACAGGAAAATGCATTTGAAACTACGTATCATTTTGCCAACCAATGGAAGCATTAGTTAACTACAAGGGGGATAATTAGCTGCAAACAATACGGGAACCAACTTATCACAGCATATAATGGAACTGCGTTACCTTCCTAACAACTACCAATCTAAAACAGCACATTCTGCTAATACAGCAGAAGAAGTAAAGTTTCAACAGGAAACGTAGTATTACACATGATGCTCTCATTCTGAATAAAAATACAAGGTCAGACCGACTAATATGTGTATGTTTTCCTCCTCTGCCTAACTTCTCACTTAGGAAATTTAATAGACTTTCTAATCCAATTTCATAATAGCCAATTTTATCCCCTTTTAGAAAATTGTACAAACGCCAAAATAATCAATAAACTGAACCATTTATACTTTATTGACAACAGAAGAATTCAGCTTTTTCAGTCTCCTATCTTTTGATTCTTTTCCCTCCACGAATCCATCCACAAGTCTGTGATCCAAGCACTGACTAAAAGAGGTAAAGTGGAATCGAAAGAACAATTGAAACACAACCCAGGAAAAATGCTAGCTGCAGCCCTGAGGCGGTTGATAATGCGCATTAGTAACCATGAGATGTGTATTGATATTAATATTCACTGCCTAAAAGTAGTCAGCAGACCCAATTAGAATATAGCATCACTCGCAAAGTCAAATTAAAGGGGACCAACATAACGCAAATAGCTTCTATGAAAATAGCGATTTAATAGATGAATGCAAGACAATTGAAGAGCATAGCAGAGAACCGTACTGTATCCCATAACTTGATGTCCAGGAGCTTCAGCAACGTGAAAATAGTCTGGCCATCTTGCGAGGTAGGTCATATAGAACGACATGTTGAACTGCATTTCATCACATCTTAAAAAAATTAAGCAAAATTCAAACCCTCATGAGTTCAATAACAGATGGTCGATGAAAGAAAATAAACAAAAGGCCGAAAACGAAGAGGGAAGAAGAATTACCGTTTCAGTTAGATGATCGAGATTCACAGATGCGAAACGCAGAAGATCGTTGCAGCAGAATCTTCGAATCGTCGTCATCTCTCTCTCTCTCTCTCTCTCGAATGGAGGAAATTTGGGCCGACACAGCCCAAAAAATGTAGGCTCTGTTTGGAACTCCTGTTTGGTGCCTTGGAAAGGGAAAAAAAAAAAGAAAGGAAAATAAATAATTTCCTGTTTGGTATCAGGTTTGTCTGTTTGAGAGGAAAAATAAATAACCTGTATTGTTTTAGAAACTTACGCCCTGTTTGGCAGCATGATATAGAAGGGGATATAAGGAGAAGGTGGATATACATATCCGGGTAGTGTATATCCATTGTTTGTTTGGTTTTGGTAGGCCCGATATTTTTTAGATGACATATGTATATCCCTTGCAGGGAGATAAAACTAAAGCACTCCTCACCCAATCTATATTATATCCGGGCAACCTTTACTTTCCTACCCCTCTATTGGGCCCACCTCTGCCATGCACGCAGGAGAGAGTTGTGAATTGGCAGAAGAGAAAGTCAGGTGGCAGTCCACCACTATCCCATTTTCTAATTTTTTATATTTGGGTCAAAAGAGACATTTCACCCAACTTTACACTATCCAACTCCTCATATCCCTCTTCTACAACAACTAAACAAACACAGTAAATTTTAATCTCCCATTCTAAAATAATATTCCTCCAATTATATCCACCTTTATATCTCCCTCTTATTGTATCCCTCTTCTCCCCTTATATACATATCCCTCTAACAAACAGGGTGTTGATATTAGCACTCTCTTTTTCTTTATTAGCACTTTTTTTGTCTTTATTTACAAAGTGCAAGGATTATTTTACCAAACACAAACAATAAAGGGAGTGTCAATAGAGAAAAAGAGAGTGTCAATATCACTTCCCTTGTTTTAACTAAAAAAAAATTAATTTGACTTTCCTCATTCTTTCCTTCTTTTTTTCTTTCTTTTCCAGGCTATCAAACACAACAGGAAAAGAAAAAGAAAATAAGAAAAAATAATTAAAAAGAAAATTATAGGAAAAATTGAAAAGAAAATGAGAGGAAAGTTAAATAGAAATTTGAATATTTTTCTTTCTCTTTTTTTAGAACCAAATAAAGCGAGGGACATTTTTACATATTTCTACCAAATCCTTTTATTATTAAGTACGGTTGGTACCATTTCAATGTGTTTCGATTCTTCCGAACAAGAGAGATTTGATGCTTCTAAATCCACTGTATTAATTCAACTTCCTACCTACAGTATGCTCTTTATGATCTCGGCTCATGATTCAATTGTCATGCATATAGCTATTGAGCCTCAAAGTTTATGTTTTTATGTGATCGCAACATCAAAAAGAAAGTCTGAATTTTCCACGAAAGCCGGCTCAAAATATTTGGTCTTAGGTGCATTTTCTTCTGGAATATTATTATTTGGGTACTGTTTACATCTAAAATCAACCGATCCAATGATTAATTGACACGTAATCAAGAGTGCCAAACGTTGGCAATTACTCGTCGATACAGACACACTGGATTAAAAGAACATATTTGAGTAAATACGATGTCGTATCGTGTTCAAATATAAAAACGGTTATTAGCAGTTACGAACCATCATTATTGGAAAGAATTGACCTCAAAGCTATGGGATCAACTGTTAAGTATATAAGTTCTACGTGTGAACTTGGGAAACAAGGCAAATTGGCAGTTATAACACGTGGAATACTTATAGAAAGGCAGTTTTTCATCTTAACGCTTAATCATTTGAGTTCGTTTGAACAACTGTACAGATTCAAAATCAAAGCTTTTAGAGGAAGATTTCAGAAGAATTCAAATTCAGACGTGGAGGAAGGAACAACCGCCAACTCGCGGAGTGGAAGTTAAAGTTCAAGCAGTTCGATGTTCAAATTCATTGAGCGGGAAGTTGAATCATGGTTAAAGATCTATAAATAGAAGAATTCAAAGAGTAAAAGCCCCGGGACAAATCTTCAACAAACGGTATATCAAAAAACCCGATGCTTTGGTTTGTTCATTGGAAAAGTAGTTTAGGATTTGAACTCGGTTCAAGTAGATTAGGAAGTAGATTAGGATTTAGACTAGGATTAAACTCGATTGTTCTTATAACAATCACCCCTATCCCGATTGTTTTCGCAACAATCACCTGTTCGAAGTTCTGTATTTGAAGTTGGAGACAATTTCGAAGTAAGTTTATCTTTGATTCATTAATCGAAGTGTCTTGTTTCTTTGTTGTTCTTCGATTTCCTAAGTTTGTTGGTTTACATTTCTTCACTTGTTGAAAAAATCCTATTAATTGAGGTAATTGAACCAATAAAACACAATCGCCTGATTAGATTTGGTTTTTCCAAAGTTAATCTGAGGGAGGAGATTTAAACTCTCTCTGGCACGCTCGCACACAATTATTTTCCATTTGCAAAGAAGTAAAAGAACCAAACAGGTATGACCGGACAACTACCGATATATATTAATATCTTTTTTAGGGGTACTTTGGGTAAAAAAATAGTTTTTTTTTGTCATTATTCATTTTTTTCAAATTTGTTAGTTTTGTGTCGATTTTTAGTGGTTTCTTTGTTTGTCTCGATGAAAGGAGTCTAAAAGGTATAAAATTATTAAGCAAACTTAAAGTTTTGTGAATAAAGATAAAAATAATCCGAAACCACAACAATTTGGATTATTTTGTCTTTATTGAACTTTTTAAAAAAATTTATCATGATTTTATACTTTTTAAATTCCTCTTGTCAAGACTAACCAAGAAACAACAAAAAAATCAACATAAAACTAATAAATTCAAAAAAAAATGAATAAGGACAAAAAAGAGAGTTAATTAGGCATCTTATACAAAAAAAAATATCATTATGATTCCATCCTATAAGACTTGAATACTTATGAATCCATCCTGAAATTCAAAAAAACCCTAAACTACCCTTTCTCTCTCCTAATTATCCTACTATTTCTCTCTCTTAAAGTTTTCCTAATTTATCTCAATCATTATCTCCTACCTTCTTAAATCTTTCTTTTCCCTAATCTTCTCTATCCTACACTCACCTAAAATCTCAAAACAAAATGAAAAAGCTTTCTCATGACATAAAAATTCTTATGACAACGAACACACACAAAAAAAAATGATAAATTATTGAACAATCTTAGACTATGTTAAAAATATGATGAATTAACTAACCATCTTAGGCTTGATTTTCCATTTGCTAAAATGGAAATCTCATAAAATCAAATGCTTGATTTTAACAAATAAATTGGGGAGGTGATTTTATCTCCAATAAATCCGGACGTATGTATGTCCAGATTCATTGGAGATAAAATCATCTCCCCACTTCATTTGCTAAAATCAACCTCATTTTATCTTTTTGGCAAACTAAGCCTTAGACTACGTAAAAAAAATGATAAATTACTTAATATACTTTTGTTACTAATTCACCATTAAACATATGGTAAATTAATGCACTCAAGCCAAAACCATAAAAAACGTGGTTGATTAAAGCACCATAAAACCACATGAAAAACATGGTTGAATCATATATTGGTTTATTATGTTTACTATGTCAAATCACCGAAGTTCTAAAGTGGTAAACCAATGAACCATCTTTTCTTGTATCAAATCACTTAATATGAAAAATCAATAAACCATGTTTCACGTGTCATTTATTTCATTCAGTGAACATGGTTTACTAATTTACCACTTTTACTGTGTCAAATTACCAAAATGGTAAATCGGTAAATCATATTCACTATATGAAATAACCATCTTTCAAAGGATATGTGAACATGGTTTATTGATTTGCCAATTTTATTGTATCGAAGAAAAACATTAGCCTTGAACTCGGGAAATAAATAAATAAATAAACCTCCATTGAATCGAAAAAACAATCAAAATTGCATATTCATAGTCTCAACTAAGACCTTATACATAAAGAAGAAATTGAAGGGCCTTACAAAAAAAAAAAAACAAAACGACGACAATAACAAGGACAATTGGACAAAGCGCAACCAAGGCTTGGGATAATTTATATTTTCCAGCAGCCTTCGGTGAAATTTTTCATCGCTGATAGCAATTTTTCAATTCCCCGGTTGAATCTCTTCATCTCTTTAATGCCTCTACATCCCCCACTGTTGGAGTTGGCTGATTGCCAACTTTGATGTTGGTGCAGCCTCTTCGCTGAGATAAAGAGAAATGAATAATTTTTTTTCTGTAACAAGAAAGAGAAGAAGAACAAAAGGAAAGAGTAGTTGGTTTCATCCAAATAGGGAATTTGAATGCCTTGACCAAATAAAAAAGAAGGCCACATGAAGGGATATATAGAAAGGATTATGTGTGAAAGCCTTTCAAAAAAAAAATAAAGGAACATATGGGTAATATATGGAAAGGAATTAAATGCTTATGAATTCCAATCATTTGTTTTCTTTTTAAATACCACAAACTTTTATTGCACGGTAAGTGCTAAAATAAGAAACAAGGTATTTATATTGGTATTCCCATACGAGAAACAGAATCACACCAATTTAGGGAATGTGATGATAATTCCCTGAAATTTTGGTAATAATAGACATCTAATGCATAACGGTACAATAGGCCGAATATTAAGTTTCATGATGGAATCATAAAGATTTAAACCTCATAGGGTGATATCTTAAGAATGATATTAAAATAGGATGACTAATTAAATTTCTTTTTTTACCTTAATATTGTTGTTAAATCTCTCTTCCTTTTCCGAAGATCCAAACAGAGCCTAAGTCCAAACAGAGCATAAAATCAGTTATCGCCGTCGGGGGGAGAGAGAGAGAGGAGCAGAGATGGACATCCTGCAGCAAGAACTGGCGAGGAAGCGTAAAAGCCTAGAGCAAGACGTCGGCGGCCGGAAAATCTTCAAACGATCCGAAATCGAACAGAAACGCATCCAACGTCTCAGAGAAGAAGAAAAGCGCGAATTGGAAGCCAAAGCCCTAAAACAACAAAATCAACAAAACTCATTGAACTCCTCTCTTTCTTCCTCCTCCTCAAACCCTAACTCTAACTCTAACTCTAACTCCACCTCCAAATCAAATCCCGATTCCACCCTCTCTTCTTCCAAAAAACCCCCAACCAACGAGCAAAAAATCGACGACCTCAACCTCCCAAAGCAAGAAGTCATCCGCCGTCTCCGGTTTCTCAAACAACCCGTCACTCTCTTTGGCGAGGATGATTCGGCGAGGCTGGTAAGATTTAGAATTGAATTGAATTTGTTGTTCATTCCATTGTAGTTCAAGTGAGATATTTTATGGACGTCTAGTTTATTCTATTGGAGAATGGGAGGGTTTATAATTGGGTGGATTCAAAAATGAGGAAAGAAAGAAAGGATGGGTTTTTTATTGGGAGAATTCAAACATAAGGGTGGGTTTTTGTCTAGCTTACTTTTCTTCTTTTCACTTAGGATCAATTATCAATAACTCAATCAAAATGCAATTATCTCCAAGGGAAAAAAATGTATCTCGTTTACTATCTTTAGTTTGATCTTTATCTGTATGGAAGATTTTTTTATTGGCTGAATTCAAACAAAAGGAAGGGTTTTTGATTGGCTGAATTCAAACAGAAGGAAGGGTTTTATCTACCTTACTTTCTTCTTTTTTTACTCATATTAATTGTCAATTACTCAATCAAAATGCAATTATCTCCAATGAAAAAAACGTCTGTTATGCTTAATATATTTAGTTTGATCTTGGATTATGCTCTTTGTTTGACTAGTTTTTTCTTCTCCAAATTGCCCAGAGGCCTCTGTGTGTGTGTGTGTGTTTTAATCTACTTGTTGTTATGCCAGTCATACCTGTGTTTTTTCCCCCTCTTGTAGGACCGTTTAAAGTACGTGTTGAAAGCTGGGTCATTTGAGATTGACGATAGTGATATGACGGAAGGGCAAACCAATGATTTCTTGCGCGATATTGTAGAGTTGAAGAAGCGTCAGAAGTCGGGGGTTTCGAGCAAGAGGAAGGGGGTAGAGGATGGGGGGGAGGATAAGGAGGGAGGGGGTGAGGATGATGTGAGCGGGGGGGAAGGGGGATTGTCGGAGGTGGATTACGATAAGGATTTGAAGAGTATGAAGGCAAATTTCGAGGACTTGTGTGATGAGGATAAGATTCTTGTGTTTTTTAAGAGGCTGTTGAATGAGTGGAATCAGGAGTTGAATGAGATGGGGGATGCAGAGAGGAGGACGGCAAAAGGGAAGTCTATTGTTGCCACATTTAAGCAGTGTGCTAGGTACTTGCATCCGTTGTTCAAGTTCTGCAGGAAGAAGGTAACTTTTGATTGCATTCAATGGCTTACTACTATCTTATGTCTGTGGTATGCTGTGTTTGGGTACTTACTGTTAGTCTATTTATGCTGAATTCTTAAGAGATTTTGTTAAGTTTTGAATCGATATGAAGTATATTGTCCACATGGGGTAATAAAAAGATTCTTTTCTTCCCCCAAGTGAACCATGGAGGAAAGAATCACAAACAAATCACAATTAAGACAAGTGATAAACAAGCACACATGCAGATGCGCTAGCGTGCACACACCAAGGAAGCGCAGGAATTTTCCTTAGTCTATGATAAAGGGTCTAGAACTTTAGGTTGAGTCATAGACCATTGGAGCTCAGGAATACATTTGATTTAGGTGTGAATAAATAAGTCATTTATTAAGGGAGAAGATGTGACCCAACACACTCCATAAACAAGTTTTTTGGTTTGGGCACAACAGGCAGGGCTGTTCTCAGATGATCAAGGAACTTGTATGGATGCTTTTTAGAGAGCAACATACATGGTATTATTCAACTTGACATATGGTAGAAAACCAGAATCAAGATCATTGTGTTTTCTTTATGGCCTCTTAAGTTCTAGGCCTCCATATTGTATCTCTGAAAAGTGTAACACGCCGCACCTTTGTAGAGAACTGCCGTGGTTCTCACAGCCTATTACTGATGAGTGATGATAGAAGCTTCCTCCTAAACCTAGTATTCTTTAAAGCAAAACAGATTGAAGGTCTAATTCTTCAAAAATTTGATGTATTGTTGAGTGAATTGCAGGTCTGAAATCCAGCAAGTGATCTTCTAGGTTCTAACCTCGGGGGTAGTTGTAACCTTGTAGGAGTAATTGTTTTTGACATTTGATTGCTTTCATTATATTGTAGAATTGCATCTAAACTTGATGGAATCCCATCCTTAGTTAGACGTGATGTAAGCCAGTGACTTAATTTAATTAAAACTATATTGAACCTTTTCTTTCTCTTCTTGTGCTTGTACATGTTTCCGAGGTTCATGTGCTCTGCTCGTACCCTAATTCAAACCCCTTTTGGATGTTAAATTATATTCTCGAAGATCCATAGGTGCATGTTGGCAAGCTTATGGTGCTTCATAATGGAGATTTGGGATTGTTTTACAATGTTGGGGTTTGTAAGGAACAAAGAAGGTTAAACACTAAAGGTCTATATGCTATGCAAATGATGTAACAGAGGCTATTGGCTATACGGAGTTTAAAACACTGTGGTTCCTATTAGGTAACCGTGTAAGACTGCTAACCACTTGAGGGATAAGAGCTTCCAAAGTGTGCTTTATAAAGCTTTCATACCAAAAGAAGTGTTTCCTAGTAAATAAAGAGACTACTAAGCGGCAATTTGTAGTTCCAATAGAAGGCTACTGATCACTGAAAGTAGTGATTCCTGGTAGTAGGGCTACTGGCTACCGAGGGCATGAAGAGTTGAACTTTTTTTTGAACCAGCATGGGCAAAGAGTTAAAACTTCATTACACAGAGTTTATATGATGGGTCTAGCATATATGTTGCCTCGTTAATTTTTGTGTTGTGTCATTTGATGATGTCTCAATTTGAAAATAGATCAAAATTCACGTGTTGATGTGAAGTACATTTGTGTTGCCTTGATTTGTTTGAGTTCAGTGAAAGATTTGGACCATTTTGAAAGATTTGAACAACACGCGTGCCTCAATTGATTGTTTCCTCTATCAACAAAACTGGATCAATTATACAGATCTCAATTATATTTGTGTGGAAATGAGGATCCTGTTTGTTTTAACAAGGAAGGAATACCTTCCATTCAAACAATAGGCTAAAAGCTGAAGCGAAAATCCTAGAGGCAATTTGCCAAAGGTTTACTTATCATAGAATTATGGGGGTTTAGCTTCCCATAATCGATTTGAGAACTTCTAGTGTGAACCTCAAAACAAATCTTCTCTAAGAGGGAGGGAGGGGGTCTTTGAATGCCTCGGAAGACTCGACAGTTCCATTCTTGCCATCTATAATAAACAGTAGCAGACCAAGCAAGCTTCCTAACTGTGTTGCTGAAGAATTTGCCTCTGAATTTACCAATAAGTCAAGTGACCTCATCATTCCAGCTATGCAGGTCCTTAGAAACACCACAATGGTAGCATAGTTGCCTCCATACATCCCCAGAAGTTGCAGGCGAAGAAGATATGAGAAATGGTCTCAATTTCTTGTTCTTGGAATATTTTTTGGGAACCAAAGCAACTTATGCCAATGCACATTAGGGCAGTGAGTTCTAATGGCATCCCATGTAGTTGCAGCAGAATAAGTAGAGGGAGAGGTAGACCACAAGACTTTGTGAGCCATTGAGCAATTAGGAGCAAAGGATGGTTGTAGAGAAGGGGGAAAAGGCCATGCCATTATATATGATCAGACATACCTTTGCTGAAAGAGGAATTCCAGAAGACGAGATAATCCTGGGACTAAATTAGTCACATAAAGGGCCTTGAGAAAGCCAAATGCCATACCATAGAAATACCTTCTCCATTAGAAATTGTGTGTTTGATAAAAGGCTTAGCAATCTCTCTTAGCTCAAGTAGTTTTTTCATGTCCAACAGTAGTCAGATGGGGTTGGAATAGTCCAAAAGCATTTGTTTTTAATGAGGTAGTGTTAGCACCATTGCACCCATTAGGAACTGTGCTTAGAGCAAACAGCCCAGGTCTGTCTAAGAAAGGAGGCATAATTCTAGTCTTTGGTTCTTCTCAAACTAAGATCCCCTTCATTTTTAGTTAAACAAATGGCTGTCCAGGCAACCTTGTTGGAATGATGGTAAGAGTTACTGTCCATCGGTAGTTCCTGAAGAATTGCTCAATGTGTTTACAAATGGAGCAAGTAAGGATAAAGTGCATTGTCCAGTAGATCTGTATAGTTAATGGAACAGATTTAATGAGCTGCAAGCTCCCTGCATAGCATAGAGATTTGTTAGCCCAGCACTTTTAGTTGTAATATTGTCGATAAAGCCATTGCAGTCCCTTAAAGTTAGTTTAGTAGAGATAACAGGCACTCCTGAGTATTTCACAGGAAGGACCCAACTGAAACCCCAATAAGCTGCAGAGTTCTTTTGTTTGATCATCAAGGCCAGCAATGTAGATTCTGCTCTTATTTTCATTAGGTTGGTGCTCTGAAAATTTGCAGAACTCAAGGAGAGCACCATAGACAATTTGAAAGGATTGAACATTAGTATAGCAATAAAGCTATCAACAGCAAAAACAAATGTGACTAATCCCCAGGTCTTTGCTTTTGGGAGGAAAGCTAAATTGTCCACTGTCCATGTGATGTGAAAGAGCTCCATAACCAAAATGAAGAGATAATGTGGGGTTCAGGCCCCTAGTGTTCCATGATGCAAAGTTCATTTGTCATGATTAGTGCTCAAAAATGTTGTGCTGTTAAAAAAAGAGGAAAGACTAATGGCATCAGAAGGTGCCTCTTTTTGTATCTCTTTATTTCCCACCTCCCAAAAAGATGGATGTCTGTTGTTCCATAGTTCTGTAAGAGCATCAACCTGATGTGATTTCATTAAACTCTCTCTAATCACACTGATTCACTGAACCTTGCGTGATGAGCCTGATGCACCTAAGGAAGTGGCCCCTAATATAATCCCTACCGGGGCAACAACTGCTGCTATCCTCTCCCCTTTCACTCCACTGGTATGGTAATGAATTGTTTCAGTTAATAGTCTTAAGACTTGGGGCGTCCGCGGAGCTTCCTCCTGAACTTTGGCAGGCCTCAATATCAAAACAGAATAGCACTCTCTTAGCTGTTGGTGTATTGCTTGTACAATGCATCAGGTCAAACCATCAAAAAAACTAATCTGATGGTTTCTGGCCACCAGGTTTGTGGAAACTGTTTCAAGTTTTAACCCTTTATTTTAATGTATATGTTCACTTCATTAAAAAGCCCAAGCGATACACACTTTAGCGAAACCTGCGAACTTGAAGGAGCCTCAACAGGCATCAAATCGAGGCAAAAACAACGCAAGAAAGGTGCAAGGCAAAACAAAACTGAAATCAATACATTACCGCCAAAGAAACTAGTGAAGCTAAACTGGAGGGTAAGTGGTATCCCCATCCTTGTATTGATATGGCTAGTGTTGTAAACCTGTGCCTTGAGTTACTTCGAGGATTAAGCCTCTCTTGTTCTCCTTGAGTCATGTAATTTGCCTATACCATAATTCATACTGCTTTTGAACTGTGCATTTCATATGAAGAGAAAGTGTATAGCATTATAGCTGAACTCGTGTCACCAATTTGTAGGTTCTTCCAGATGATATTCGTCAAGCATTGCTCTTGATGGTTGAATGCTGCATGAAGCGAGACTACCTAGCTGCAATGGACCATTACATCAGGTTAGCCATTGGAAATGCACCGTGGCCCATTGGAGTTACTATGGTTGGTATCCACGAACGTTCTGCCCGTGAGAAAATCCACACCAGTAGTGTGGCCCACATTATGAATGATGAGACAACTCGCAAGTATTTGCAATCTGTTAAGAGGTTGATGACATTCTGCCAGCGGCGGTATCCGACAATGCCTTCCAAAGCGGTTGAGTTCAACAGCTTGGCCAATGGTAGTGACTTGCACTCGTTGTTGGCTGAAGAAGAGAAGTATTCTGGATGTAATCAAGTCCAAGCCGAGGAAAGACTCCGGATAATGCCTGCCCCAAATGATAGCTAATCATCATGGGTGATGGACATGGGTTTGATTAGAAGTTCTTTATGCAATTTTATGCATGAACCTTAATGCAGTTTGAATGTAAGTTCGCAAAGCAGATTATCTCTGATCCTTGGTTGTGCTTGGATCCAAGGATCGAACTTTTGTTTCTGTATGCTGTTTATATTAACTTTAAAAAAAAAAAAAAAACACTTAGAAACATTTAAAACGTATCAAAAATGTATTCAGAGCGTAATGTATTACGAACTTTGGAACCTCGGGAAATCATTGTTGGATCTTTCTAATTTGTGTCAAAACACCCATATGTCATCGGTATGTTTCATTGAATTTTGCAAGTTTCAGTGCATTTTGGCATGTGTGAGTGAAAACGTTGTGATTCTTGAGATTGCGTAAATGTGATTCTTGAGATTGCGTTGGGTGTTTCTTCCAGTATGTGTTGATACAAGCGAAATGAGATCTTGTTACGTTCTGGGATTTTGAATTTGTCTAGGGATTTTGTTCCTTTTTTCCCTCCCACTTTCTGACTTTTCATTTGCGGTTTGCATCGGTACAATGGCTTAAAGCTTGTGGTAAAAAGAGTTGGATAATTTCCCAAGTCTCTTCTGTTCTCACACAAAAAACAGATCTGAACCAGAAAATGTCTCCGGCTATTTTAACAAGCAAACAAACCCAGCAATGGTAATCTCTCCTCTTTTTTTGGTTCGAAACTCTCTAAATTCACCCGGATTTGGTGGGGTATTTTGGTACCAAAAACCCACAATTCCCCCTATTTGCTAACGACAAGGGGGAGGCCGTCGTTACCAAATCTAGGTGGCTACTCTCAACAGCAAAAATTTTCTTCCAAATCGGGGGGGTGTTTTGGTATCTCGAACGCCAAACTAAGGTGGGCCCGGGATTACAAATCTGGGTCTTTTGCAAATCCGGTTGCCAAATAGGTCCACAAGGTGTAATGACTACACAGCCCCGCTCCCCGGGAATATTAGTGAAATTGATGGTATAAGGATAGAGCCTAGTTCACGATTTAATAATCAACCAAGAATATAGATTGCTAGTTGAATCGAACATAATCGTGCGAAAACATCTATCTGCTTGTTCTCTGATAGAGGTAGAATTCACGTTGTTACAGAGAAAAGAAAAAAAAAAAAAAGCAAACTGAGAATGACTTAGAAACCACGACCTTGGAGTTGAGAAAATCTGTAGATATAAGCCTCGCAGTATGTAATTTGAAAACACAACTCGGAGCAAATAATTTCAAAAAATCTAACTTCTCAAGCTAAATTGAAAAAAAAAATGCTGTAGAAAAGTATGGGAATGCTACTATATTGCATCATACTTGACTATCAATCACATTCATCGTCGTAAAGCAAACGCGACGTTGTCTTCTTGAATAATCTGGATTTTCTGAACAGTCATGCTGCTCTGAAGGTGAAAGCAATGTCTTCTCGTATAATATGGATTCCAAACATTCGCGATCTGAATTCGAAACTATCACCCCAAATATTTCAGCACTCGGGTTGGAAAAGAAAGCGCGGTTCGTTCTATTCATTCTTCCAAGCACACAAAATGAGGGAGAAACCAAGACCGTGTAACTGAGAATCCCTAAACCCCTGCGAACACGACCAGCTCAAGATGGACTGATCGGAGATGGACTCGCTGCTGCTCCACAAGTATTTCTCGGACGAATGACAAGTCTGGAACATGAAAATCGCGTCCCCAACCACGTTACCAAACAACCAGTTATGAACATCCCACAGCACTTCAACCGGAAGCCCATCCACCAAAATGGTGTGGTTACCCCTAAACTTCCATCGCAACCGTTGCACCTGCATTACTGCTTTACTATCTATCCGGATGACAAGGGTTGGATCACTGTTACCCGCGGTATCACACTCAATCGACACGCTATGAGTTTGCCCCTTCTCGAAAAACTGAGCCCTAGCACCGTAAAACTTCTTCCCAAAAATGTTCTCTCTTTTCGCGACGAAAATGGCTTTCGAGGAGGGATTAGGGGTTGCATCTATCCTCTTGGAAGCCTCCTTTCTCAAATCCCCAATGAGTAAAACAATTTCTTGGTCACAAACCACAGCTAAGTAGAAACCCTCAAGGGGTTCTGGGCCTGAACCAAATTTAGCACATGATAAATCCCAATGCACATCTATTGCACAAGAATTTACATCCAAATTCTTGGACCCTTTTCTCTTAGAGAACAACCAGGGTTTTACATCAAATTTACTGATGGTTTGATTTGCAGAATCATCAATCTGAACACTTAGCCCTTGACCCATCAAATTCTTGGTCCAAGTAATGGTAATCAAGCACGAAGTGTTGCTTAATCGACATTTGTAGACACAAGAAACTATATTTTGGGCATTTTTACTTGTATGTGAGGATGAAGAATCAGAAACTTGTACACCAGTTTCACCAAAACAAGAAGGGAAGTCTCTCATTTTTTCCAAGAAAAATTACTCAGAAAAACCCAACATTCCAAGGGAAAAAACAGAAGCATACAGGAAATGGGTTAAATTAGACAAAACCCAGAAAAGAAACAGGAAAGCAGATAGAGATACAGACCTTCAAAAGAATTGAAGCTGAAAAAAGGGTAGTAGATTAGCTTGTGAGGGCTTGAAATGAGCTGGGTTTGGTTTTTTTAAGGAAGGAATAAATGTGTTGAAGAAGGATACAGAAAAGGGTTTTTTGTGAGTTGGAAGAATTTGTTGCAGTATCTGTAGGCACGAGAAAAAGAAGCAAAATTTAATTCGAATTGAAGATGAAGAATGAGACAGAAATGGAGGAGAGAGACTGAAAAAAACTGAAAAGAAAAGAGAAAGCAAACTGAGAGAGAATAAACGGTCTGGAAAAGGCTACTGAATGCTTGCTGGAAAGGTTCCCTCTTAATATAGCGTTACAGACTACAAAGGTTCTCTCTCTCTCTCTCTCTCTCTTGCTCTATAATCTATAATACACCGTAGGAGTAAAAAATACTGTCAAACAGGAGTACCGGACAGAGGAATGATTTTGCAGTCCAAATTTTTACTCCCTCCGTCCCAATTTCTTGGCCCCTTTTGGGGAAACGGGTTTTTAAAGAGTGTGAAAATTTTGTATTGACTTTTCTATTTTGCCCCTAAATTCAGTCAATATTACTGTGACCAAATTTGTGAGGCTAATTTATTATATGAAAGTCAAAACATATTCAATATGGATCTTGTTTGATAGATATCAATTAGTTTTATTATACAAAATTTTCAAAATCATAAAAAACGTTATAAAATAAAAGATAATAGACTAGCCAATTAAGATGGTAAAAGTACTTTTTAAGGGTAAAATTGGAAAGTGACCCAATTTTGATGGATGTTTTTAGAAGTAGGACAAATATTTTGGGACATCCCAAAATGGAAAGAAGGACCAAGAAATTGGGACGGAGGGAGTAGAACCCTTCTACATGTACAGATACATATGTACTGACAACGTACAGTTGGATTTGAGGGACTCACAAGTGGATCTCATAGGATCTCATACGTGCGATCCGAGTCTTTTAATCGTCTTAAAATGATTTTTCGAGGAGTCCCACAATAAATCAGCTAAATTTGACGTGTGTAAGTATTTGATCCAAAATCTCCCCGTTTCATTAAAAAAAGAGTGAATCTCCCAGACCCATACATATGTATCAGTCCCTATTGTTTTTCCGAAATTTTTATACTCCCAATTGCAATCCCATAATTACTTTTTTAGTGCTTCAAATTTTACACAAGAAAATTACAATTAAAAGATGTACATTTTAAAGTACATTTATTAAAGGTTGAGTGCAAAAATCATTTTTCTTTTTATTAAACAAGATATTTCATATGATTTTAATTTGTCGATTTTATATGATTTGTTTTTGTATTAATTAATGGCCAATCAAGTTGATTGTTAATTACTCCCTTTGTTCCCAATTTTTGGTCCAAGTAACCCTTTTAATTGTCCCAATTGAAAACTAATGAGTTTACTCTTGTAACCTTATTCGTTGAAATTAAGTAAATCAATGATGATGTTTTGAACTGTCTAAAGAGGAAAGAAAAGAAAATATGACAAGTGTGATAATGATGTTTTCCTAATAAATTGAAATCCCAAAAGAGATTAATAAATTGGGACAGAGAGGGTAGATGTTATCCTCAAATGTAAGACAAACGGTGTGGATCACTATTTTGAACTCAAAATAGATAGTAGCATGAAGATGAGCGACCCAATGGGTAGATCAAGCGTCAATAAGGTTGAACAATAAACTCACATTCCAAATTCAAAACTTGGCAACCATTTTGGGTTAGGTTATAAGAGAGAAAATCTCTTATGAATCTCTTAGTTCTGACATCGATGACATGTCCTGGCTTTGACCCGACCAGAGAGGAGAATTGTAGAGGTTCACACTAATTCGTCCAAACATCCGTCGGGAAAATATATATATATATATATATAAACCATGGAGGAGAGCTGACCCAAGTGGAAGCTTGACCTTGAATTCTTCTGCCGTCTATTATGCTGCAACAGAAGATAGTTATCCAAATCAAAGAATATTTTCTCCGGACCAATTATACTACTACATGGTGATATGGTCAATCAAATTATGCAAAACGACAGTCAAAAAATCTACTACAAAATAATATCCATATAAATTTGCATTTGGTCTGTTAGAGATTTATTCAAATACGCTTTCACGTTACATGATCAGATGGAGATACCAAGTCTTTCTCGTGTTAGTCTAGAAAAAATAGTATTTGAAGTCGAAAAGTGCGACGAATTCAAAACTTGATAAAAAAAAAAAAAAAAACCCTTGGAACTCTTAATTTTCTAAAACATATGAATTTTATGAAAAGTAGGTTGAAATTCTAAATTGATGAAAAAACACGTCTTAACAAAAAAGCCATTGAATTTAACAGTACGGTAGGGGAATTGGGTGATGCTAATGTCAAAACCGTTTTTGTTTGTGCCAAAATTATACTGCTTAAAAACCTTGTACCATGTGCAAAGTACAAGCCTTTTTTATGCACTACAGTTTTGGCACAAACAAAAATGATTTTGGTATTATCATTTCCCGGGGAATTTAATGAGGGAAAATAATACTAGGAAAACTGAAGTGTACATACGTACCTAACTTTTGAGATTTTTTGACGTGGTATTTTTTTATTGTTTTCTCTTAATTTCTATTAGATTTTAACATAAATTTTATATTATATCGTTGAGTTCGACAAGAGTAATCATAAAATTATAGAAACTCTCCGTGATTCAAAATTCAAATATAGAATTCATTTTGAACTCTCAACCACCCATTTCAAATTCTCTGAACTAATCACTGGTTGAAAATTATGGGAATTTGGAGTTGAACCAGAAAAGGAAATTTGTTTGACTGGTTCTGCAACTGTAATTTGTGATCTGTCTCTGTTTACGCTCTTTTCATTTATCTCACGGCATATTTCTTTGACGTCTCTTTCCTCCCATTTCACAATAGCTGTTCAAGAATTGTTGAGGCCTTAAGTTGAATATGTTACTACCAAAAATGTTTAGTTTTTCTGATGAACTCAAAACCTCGGTTTGGATAAAAACACGTAGTTGTGCATGGCACGGTTCGGTCGTCCATTCATGAAAATCTTGCGGTTTGGATCAAATACAATTTCAGTGTAGTTGATTTGGTGGGATTTAATCCCGAAGCGGTCGATTTTTTAAAAACGAATATTTAGATGGGGTCAAGACAAGCACTCACGCACCCCAAGACCCCTTGTCCAACTAAAGCGAGTGTTAGGCTATGTACATAAGACAGATTTGTCTCCATTATATTGCAAACAGTTTGCCGGGACATATGCTTGATTTTGAAAACCCAAAAAAAAAAAAAAAGCACTACAATCGATGCGTAATTGTCATCGGAAAGGGACACTTCAAGACATAAAAAAACGTGTCCGTCAACGACGAATAAGTGTTAGTGGAAAGACACAATTTCAAATCGAGTCAATTTACATTCACACTTAAAGCCGTCTATTATATTTGCGTCACCTTTGATTAATTCTGAGATAAATTTTTTTTTTTTTGTGATCTCTTAACAATTCTTGGATGGAGACTGGGACTCAATTGAATCCGTGTGAGCAAGTTGAAGCCAATTAGTTTTGGACTCTTTCAACCAATTGGTTACACAATAGTTGGCTTATAAGTAATGCTTCTTCTTTTTTGATGTTTTTTTTGGATTTGGTAGGCCATACCACCTAAAACTTAATTTCGGGATTCTTAAGGTATAATTGGATATAACCCCTAAGTATACTCCAAGAGTTTAATTTGCAAAGAGCTTTTATAAGTAATGGTTACGGTTACAAAAAAATTAAAAATTATTCTATAGTAAACAAAAATTTGTTTTCACAAGTAGTTGATTACATGAATGAAAAATATTACTAACTATGAAATGAGTATAAGTTGATACGGGACACCTTGCATAGCCGAAATACGAGAGGTATGGAGGCAAGTTTCTTTATGAGCCATTTGTGTTGTTGGTTTGTCCTCAATTTAATGAGTAACTAACCATACCTAATGATAGCTTCTTAACAACCATAATCGAGGTTGTCCAATAATTTTGTTGGGAGATTATTTGACAGCAGAAAACAAAGGTTCGTCCAGTTAGGGAAAATCTTGTGTTCTGCGGTCCACTCTGAGCTACCACGTCCATATCATGATAGCTCCAACTGATAAACTACTATTTGGGCATCATGGCCCAGCACATCCCCCAAAGTGGGGCCCATGTTATCTATAAACCTCAACATGCATGTGAGCTCTAATGGTTAGTTCGGTTAGTGATGGATTAGTTCTTTACATAATTGACTACGGTTTGGTTATTAAGAATAAACTGTAATAAAATAGTTTTTTTATGAATTCCCTAGTCTTACCATGAATGACTTGCCTTTGAAGGACTGAAAAAGAGATTATTTGAGATCGGTGTAAACTTGTTCAAACAACCTCATGATCAAAAAATAAAACCTCAACATGCATGTCATGTGGGGATTAATTAATTAATATTTCTACTCAACCAACACTCTCTTTTCTTTTTTTCCTTTTTTCTTTTGGTTTTATTTGTCAGTTGTGTTNCGGGCTAACTCAATCGCAGCTTGATTAATTTCTTTTCTAGTTTAGTTATAGGCAAACTATCCATCCCAAGACTAGGATATTCATAAGAAATTACATTATTGCTACCTAATGCCAAAAATTGAACTCTAATTAATTATGTGAGGTGTAACTAACCCGTGGGGCTAACAAAGTTCGTGATAATTATCAACATTAGTCTTTCTAAGTGATTTTCTTTTGTATGTGTAACTAAAGTTCACCATGACAGAAATATACTACCGATAGGGTTAAGTTTGGACTTTGGATTTGTGGAGAAATTAAAAAGAAAAACTGAAAATATTTGGAAAGAAAATTAACAAAATAATGAAATACTTTTCATTTTTACATGCACAAAACATGTACTCAAAAATCATTTATGATCACTCAAAGAATTACAGTAATACATAAAGCAATTATGTGTTCTTTTCCACTTTTCTTTTGTTCTTTGTTGCATTGATTCCGCTTATAATTCTCTTTCGCATGTTTGAGTATTTTGTGAGGTTGTTGGCAGTGTGGTTGCATTGTGATTGCAACTTATGCATGCGCAATTATTTAACCAAAAAAGCATGAGGAGTAGTATCTAAATGCGGTATATTATTGTCATTCACATTTTGCACCTCGAACTTCTACATTCTTTGTTTTGATTTGTTGATCATATCCCTGCCAACTAACGGATTTTGGGATGCACAACAGGTATTATGTACCATCTGAGCTGTCCATTGCTCGAATAGATGGCTCAGATTTGTTGATCATATTCCTGCCAACTAAGATGGGATAAATCTCGAAGTTCTACGTTCTTTTGTAAGCTTCTTTAGGATAGGATCGTTATAAATCTCTTATCAATAGTTACCTGATGTGTTGTCCGGAGCAGTTTACACATTCTTAAACTTGTATTTGGAGAATCACTCACACTGTTTATTAACATGGCCAGGTTCATTTAAAGCTAACGTAAAACATCGTATGGATTGGCTCCGCCAGCAGTGGTCGATGTATTAAGGGGTCAGTGTGGGCCGGGCTGGAATTTTGGATTTGTTTTTTTGAAAAATTAATTTTTTAGATTTAGAATAAAGGTAAAGTCCTTTTTGGTTGTTCACCTGGGAACCAACGCTGCCTTCTCCAAGACAAAACCCGTGCAAGAGCACCCATCTACAACGTTGCCTTCCAAGTCCGACCACCTAGCTGCAACGCCTCGCCGGAGCTCAAACATGTACACTGGACGCTGAAACATGTACAACGGGGGTTTCACTCATTTTCTTTAATTTGTTTCCTTCCTTTCCTTGCTAGAAAATTAGGGCTTTTAGTTTTGGCATTATTTTTAACTTAGCATTTTCAAGTATGAATTATGTGAAGAATCAATTGTGTAACCGCATGGGTGATCAATGGACGAGTGATTGCATGATTGCACATATAGACCAAGGCACATCTAAGAGTGTTGACAATGAAACTATCATGCAAAGCTTTCAAAACATGAAAACTCGTCATGGTCTATTGTAAAGCCTAAGTTTAGTAACCTTTGTTCATGACCACGACAGTTTTGTCTTGTATTTTTTTATGGAAAGGTTGTTAAGTATAATGTGGGCTAATGAATATATAAAGGGGTAGGATCCAATCAGAACCCTTATGGTCCGGAATTGTCCTAACTTTTCATTTCCATGCCAAATGGTCGGGATCCAAATCATTGGATGTGTTCAAAATGTTTTTTCAAGGGCCTATGCGAGTATAGGCCAAAAAAAAAAAAAAAAGACCGAGAAGAGATTCATCCATGCAGTTTTCGATAAAACTGTAAATATCACAGTTTTATCGAAAACTTCTCAGATAAAGTCTAGACAATTCCAAACCATAAGGGTCAGGACTGGATCCTACCCCTTTATGCATATACATATACATATGTTACTTTTTTGCTAGTGTTTTTAATGAAATAAGTTCATATCAGCGTATCATTTTGTCACTGAATTTTTTTTAGCTTGTGTTTTCGTGTTGTCCACAGAACTTCTTATTCCTGGCTACGCCACAGTCGATTTTGCCTAAGGGGGTTAAAAACCTGAGATTTAGAAAGGTATTCCTAACTCAGGCCTTGAAACCAGACGAAATGGTTATTTCATCTCTAACTGGTGAAGCTGAAGCATTTGGGGGTATTGATACAAAGGTCAAGAGATCTCACCCAGTTTTTCTTTTCTTTTTTGTGCAAAAAAAATTTAAAAATGTTCTGTTTAATCTCTTCAATATATCAAAAGAGAGATCCCCGTCACCATACCCCTCTTGCCCAGCTTATGCGCCACAGCATTCCCAGAGTGCTCTCGCCAATTAAACCAAAGGTAAACCATATTTGACTGCAACCTTCAAGGCTTCCCTCATGGATTTTGCTTCCACAATCATCTGCCTTGTTAACCAAGCCAAGACCGAGCGAACCACTAGAAACCTTCCTTGACCATCGCGCAGCACTGCCGCAATTCCTAACCTTCATAAAAAGCAGTCAAATACAGAGAGAAGGCGAGCGAGCGAACCACACCGCCCTTGCAAAAAGGCAATGACCGAAGAGGTGGAAAACCATTTCCATTTCTACATTACACCCAGTTAAAACACAAATGGCATTGCAATCCTAAAACCATTTCTTCATGTCAGAATAAATGAATCTCTAAATCATACCACAAATCAGAGGGTTCCAATGTACCACTGCATCACAACAGTGCAATTTATCAAGAATCTGCCCATTTCCTTCCTGGTTTTGCCAACTCAAATAAATGAAATGAATTTTCTGATCACTCTCTTCTTCTTTTAATTCCCTTCTCAAACCAAGATCCAAACAAAATGTTAAAAGGGAGTTGAACTATCATCCTATGCATCACACACAGCACAAACAACTATAGGAAAAGAGCTTTGAGTCGAATATTTGATGGTGAAAATATCATACATTATACTTGCGATGTTTCAAGAACAGCAAACAAACCCCAACAAAAAGACCCAAAAAAGAACAGCAAGAAAAGTTCATGATTTCTCAACCAAAAAAAAAGAAGAAGAAGAAGAAGAAAGAAGGAACAACAAACCAGATCATCACCAAGCAGAGATTGTGGTGCTATACGGTGCCTATTCAATCACACACAAACCACACACACAAGAACACAGAGTATTTACGTGGTTCCCCAAATTCGGGTACGTCCACGGGGGCAGCGGATTCACTAATTTGGAGGAGGATTACAACAACCACTCAACTCAACACTGTCAGCCTCACTATATACTCTCGTGTATCTCTCTGTTTTCTCTCTGATTCTGATACTGATACAATGGAAGAGAAGAACAGATTAAATAGGCCAAAAAACCCATCTACTGCCATTACACCTAGCAACTACTTTGGTGGCCAATTAATATGTTGATTGAGGGTTGAGCCACCAGTCAACAGAGATAAGAGAAAATAGATAGTAATCAAAATTTCAATTATGAGTATATAACAATCAGGTGGCACGATAGAAAGCACCCAGCTAGATGGTGCCAAGAACATGTGAGAAACATCTAGTTCCTTTAAAGAAATCAAATTCACATGTCAACTGTGGATTCTACATACCCTCGATACAACTCGGACACCTTTCCAGTGGGAACAAGTGATAAGAGGAACACCATTGCAATTCCGGACCGGGTAGGTCTCTTCTCTTCGCAGCACCCAAACTAGAGCGTGAACCTCTGCAGCTCTAAGATTAAAACAAAAAAAAAAGGGCAGGGTAAACAATGAGCTGGTGGCAGTGACATGTTGCAGTTTTATAGCTCATATGCAACGTAATATAACAAAGTCAGCCAAGAATGTCAATAAGAAAGGAAAAATGTAGTTTTTAAACACAGATAATAAATCTGACTAACGGGAAGGCAGGAATGCCTTGCCAATTTACTTTTTGCCATCTCTCAACATAGAAGTCATTTGATTTCTCCACATCGTTACAATATGGTTCTGGTACCACTTACTGGTTGATACCTTTGTTGCATCAGGACATGAATATATATGTCACTTTTGTACACGGCTCCAATTTTCTAGGGTCAACATTCTCCACTAAAGTTAAAATACGTGTCAGAAATCAGAGACAACATTTCCAGTTCCTAATTTCTCAACCCTCAGATGTCACCTGAAGTTGTATCATAATTTCTATTAAAAGTTCTCAGAATGTCTCCAACTTTGACGCCAAACTCGAACAACCAGAAGTTCCGTGTAGGAAGTGAGGATACATAGTCTCACTCCCACCTCATCACATGTCACCAATAGTCTCCACATAGCCACTTTACAAGACATGTAATGCCACATTCAAAGAAAGTGTGCAACTCTTTGATTTGCTATTTCCTACTTAAGTCTAAAATTACCAGACAACACCTTGAGTCGCTCAAATTTGTGGCTTACCCTCCAAAAGCCTACACCTTGTGACTACAGTCACTAAGCGATAGCACAAGGTGCACCTTTTCCACATTTATGTTTATGCACATTTTACGTGAGCCAATAATATAGCCAACACATCATCACTCTCTCTCTCTCTCTCTCTCCCCGTCAATCTTTGCTTGAAGTGAGAGAGTGCCAATTTGAGTATGTTTCTCACATAAAAACTAGTGTTCACTTATGTTAACAAATGTATTCCTATGTTAAGAGATTTTATAACTTTAATATCACTCTTCCCCTTTTTCGTAATTTTCTTTTAAAGTTTTACGTGTACTTAGTACACCTTAATAAATTTCAAATGCTTATGCCTCCCTAATGCCTTTTGGGTTTGATTTGGAGGCATGGTTCTACGGCAAAACTGTCCCTGTAGCTCCTCGATTCTTGGAGGTTTAGGGAGGCCACTGTTTTAGTGGTATTCTAAGCACAGCCACCTTGTGCGTATTGCCAAAGGTTAGGTATGTCTTCAATCATCTTCCGCTCATACCCTCGATGATTGGGGATTAGATATGATCTGTTATTGTTTGTTTGTTTGTATGCCTCAATGCCTCAAAACTTGGTTCTTGCCTTATGAGGGACAAATGCCTCATATTGCGCATTTGCCTTTAAAAACATTGATTTAGATTCGATGAGTTGCCAGGCATATTGCCATGGCCCAAGCATAATGCACCATTGCATATTCAAGCTTGTGCAAATTACGTTGAGCTCAACACATTAGAGTGCAGCGGCTGCAGCCTCCACACTAATACCCTTGGCCACTTGGTCTTGCTACAATCCATATTGTGGTCACAAAAAAACTACTCGTAGAGAGGAACAAATATTTGCCAAGTGGTCTTTCGTAATAAATATATTTTCATTGCAACATTTTGCTGAGGATGGAGAGAAGGATTGTGTCACTCCTTCTTAAGCCTGAGCTCTGAAAATCATTAAAATGGCAAGGTAATCTTGAGAAGACTCGTGAAAGAAAGGATTGTGTAAAAGGGTTAAAAACTTAAAATATCTTCGAGCTACTTGATCTCCTAGATGGTCCACAAGTGTAACCGACAGAGCATGGGAAATTGGGAAATTCAGAGGTCCATTGGCTTATTAGGTTTGAAGGTTAAGTAGTTAGAAGCTAGTTGGCAGAACAATAGAAGCTCAGGCAGAGTGAAGGGTTCGTGGATTCTTCACGGGGAGCTGGGGAGGTACAATGGAAGATCATGAAAAAAGAAAAAAATGTGGTTACCCTTCCTAGAAACTCTGTAAGCCATGGTCCATACCAAGTATTTTTTATTAATATCCTAAAGTTATGTTATTGGAGTTTTATAATAGGGAAATGGTTTCTGCACTCAATAAATGGATCCAATTTCCTGTCCTCTAGTGTACTTGTTGAGTAATTTAAAATGTGGGGTATAAAATCACTCCCATGTATAATACTATATTGTACTCCATATAATGCTTCTATCCCTACTACTTAGTCATTTGCTAATTCAAAGAGCTTGCTTTGAGTTTACCCCTAAGTCTTCTAGGATTTGATGTTCCATGTCATCATTATTTGCTTTTGTAAACAATTTCACTCTACAACACAGTGGTATGTAAGCATTTAGCACACACGTCTAGTTGGATGGCTGTAAATGTGAATCCGTGCAATTGATTATAGCTTTATAGGAGTTCGCGAGCCACATTTAGTGGGTGAGCGAATTTACCTCAAATCGCTCAATTTGTCAATCGCTAACTTGTTTGCCATACGAAACCCTAGGGTAGCAAACTATGTGACTAAGGTCCATACAATCTCGATACTCGGTATTTGGATTTCTTTCACACGTCTTTGCTACTTGCTGAGGTAGATACATAAATGAGTGGTCAAACTTAACAGACGCAACCACCTGAAGTAGCTGCGTTGACATGTCCCGCATTCGTTGGTTCATGTCAAGTAGTAGTCTCCTCCGTAAGGATTACAAAGGCAGCCACCTGGCTTGGTAGCTACATCAACATATCCCATTCTCATGCACAAAGGTCTTGAGTGTTAACCTTGTGGGGGTATACATGACTTCCAAAAGTGACTCTGAGATCCCCAAGAACAGATCAATGCTGGTTCACATCTACGCGTAGTCTCATTATCAACTGCATTATCTAACATGCTTTATCATTTATGTCCCAAATCTTAGCGACATTACTCGCCCTATTCAAGGCATTTCAGAGTGAAAGCATATATCATCTCATGACAAGAAACAAGGTTCATTTTTCTTATAACTAGTGGATAAGACTGCGTATGAGAAAACTCAACTTATACAACCTACCGACAAACATGATCAAAGAAAGTCTTGAACAATCATACAATGTAAAAGAAGGGACCATGGCAAAAAAAAAATAAACGGGATCATAACAACAAAAATAAACGGGACCATAGCAAAAAATAAACCCCGATACACATGATTCATTAGCAATTTACCTCCAACGTGAGTAACATTGGGTCACTTAGAGAGTATGGAATTGAATAAGAAAGAGGAGGGAAGGAGAGTGTAAACCTAGGGAACTATAATTTCTATTGCACTTTTATTACAGGCCCCTACTAAATAATGAATGGGACTTCTTAATTGACAAGTATATCAAACAGGAAAGTCCGTGAAAAATGTCTGTCATATTGCACATGCTTGACACAATTTGGACAATCCTAAACATAAGCTAGACTCGTAGAATCATCAAGATGAAGAAGCTTTACAAGTCAAAACCCCCCACAAAATATGCAACAGGCACAAATTCATTAGACTCAAAGGGAAAAAAAAACTACTGAATTGCTCTCTCCATCCATCCTTACAAAGAACACAAACACACATACTCAAGGAATAGTGAACAAGGTCCAAATTATCAAACACATAAGCGTATAGAGATTCATCCTCAAAATTACAAAGAACACATACCAACTACACACAAACACACAATCTCAAGGAATAGCGAACATACATGGCAATTAAGCATCAGCACTCTCAGCTCCACCAAAAGGATCATGGGATGGACTAGTATCCTGTCCAATATGGTGTTGCACAAGCCGCTGCAGATCAGACATAACCTTTTGTTCCCTCTTAACGTTCTCTTCGTAGTTAAACATGGCCAATGCCCTCTTGTCCTCAGCACTATAAACCTGGTTTTCTTTCCTGATACGGATAGCATTCATCCTTTGATTCCTACTACCACTCATCACATACCCAAGATTCTCAAACTTCTAGATCTCATCAGCTGAAAGACTGACTTCACCTCTACGCGGGATACGTTTCTCTTGTTGAATATAGTGAGCAATGGCATCACCTTCACTAGGCCTGAGTGCCCCTCCATAACCAAAATGGCCTTCAGCTCTAGGCAACGACATAGGTCCAACCACCGGTTCATTCTCTAAAACAGATTTCTTTCACAATTCAATCATATCTTTCAACAAAAGTGCTTCACTATCGACCTCAACTATCTTTAAATCCTCTTCATTTGACCAGGACACAAGAAGTGGCTGAATATTTCTTCTTCTTTTCCTCGATCATTCAATTTATTCTTTGCAGAATGGCCTGGATACAAAGGTAGAGAAGTTGAGGAAGCAGATGAAAGAGAAGAAGAACAGGGTCAAGAAGATCTGTGGTTTAAAGAAAGTAAGGGTTTTGACGATCCTTCTCTCTCTCTCTCTCTCTCTCTCTCTCTCTCTCTCTCTCTCTCTCATAGACATTTGCAATCAATGATTTTCTCACACAATGTGCAGACCAAGGCTAGAGTTTCTACTAGGCTGGAGATTTTACTAGGTTGAAGATTCTACTAAGGCTAGGACGAAGAAATGAAGGGTCACAGTCACGGATTTTATGGTGGGAGATGCATGCCAAAAGCAAGAAAAAGAATGTTCTTATGCAGCAATTTTCTTCATACAACATTTATCTGCAACGCTTTTTAATTGTTATAGTATTTTTCTAATTGTCTCTACTTGTTAAGGAGACCTTGTAAGTTTGTCCCTTCAAGAACAAATCTTCAAGAAATTTTGAGATGTTTCTGCCATAGTTCAGCTAAATCTTTGGTTTTCAATAACATTTGACAAGTCGGTTGTAAACAAATGACTGTGCGATCTCTTTGCAATTTAATTCCTAAGCAGTTAGATTATTTCTTAGCACTATGTACAAGTGGTTGCAAATACTGTCAATGGCTCCATGTTTGTTAGTACCATATACTAGTAGTATTTTGCCATTCTGCTGCAAAGTAATATCTCTTGCTCCTACTTTTAAATGCACTCAAGCATGAGAAAATATACGGGAAAGGATTTTTTGATAGAATAATTTTTTTTTATGTTTTTACCATATTTATTTTGCTGAAATTTGACGAATATCGTTTAGAATTATTATTCTATGGGAAATTCTTGTAACATATATTTCCTCCGCCACCCTCCACTAAGCTTTCATTTTAATTATCTTCATGCAGGTCTATATTAGTATTCATTTGCTTTATTCATCTCATTAGTTTTGGAGAAAAAAAACGTACGCGATAACTTAAACTTGTTAAAACATTTAAATAAATTGCTAGCTGTCAAATCATCTATTTGTCAATGTTTGCTTTTAATAAGTATCATCAAATTAATATCAAAAGTGGAATTTATCAATACAAATTCAAAAATGTTAATTGTACAACTATTTCGCCTCCAAGTAGCCTTTAACCATTTACAAACTATTCACATAAACGTGGGGCCTACACCTATAATTGTGTGTGGACCTTATATGTATGTGAGGGGATTGTAAATGGTTGTAGCCGAAATAGTTGTGTATGTAACATTATTAATAAAAAAGATGAAAGTAATTACAGTACTTAAATTTTCTGGACAACTCTTACGTGGCGCCCAACATGTGTCTGATTATATATGGAGTTGACACCACGTGGTGTAGAATTTTACATTAACATATGATTACAGAGCGAGTTAACATTTCGGTTTCAGCTTCAACCATTTACAAATTACTGCAATTACCTCCATGCTTTGCCATTGTGTGATGTTTCATGTTTCATCCTTTTTCTTTTTTCTTTTTTCTTTTTTTTTTTTGGGTATTTAATGAATTCTCAGTAACTAAGGGACTAAAATTGAAACCCAAGATAGATAAAGCTGAACTCCGTAAATATACAACATACTCGAATCGGCCAAGGTATATATATTCTTCATTTTCAGAAACTCTCCGTCTAGGGTTTTGGGGCTTCTACTGTTTTTGCCGCATTTACCAGCACAAGAGCAGCTTCCGCATAGACCTGATCTGAAACCCTAGCGATGGTAAGCCACTGGAACTTCTCCAGGAATGAATCTTCATCTATTTCTTTGTGCGTTTCCAATTGATGAATTTCTCTGTTGTTTGATCGTTGTAGTCGCTGGTAGCGAACGAAGAGTTCCAGCACATTCTTCGTGTTCAGAACACCAACGTCGATGGGAAACAGAAGATCATGTTTGCGTTGACCTCTATTAAAGGTATCGGCCGTCGTTTTGCCAACATCGCTTGCAAGAAAGCCGATGTCGACATGAACAAGAGGTTTTACTTTTCCTTCTATCCCTGATTCGATCACTAGAATAACGAATCGCATTTCGACGTTCAGTGTTTATACTTGCGGTCCTTTCCATGTAATTCATTCTAGCGTCTGTGTGCTGTTTTTGTTGAAGTTCTACCGGGGCTGCAAACTTATCGAGCCGAGCTTTGACATGTTAGACCTCGGGCCGTGCAAAGATAGTCTAGCTCGAGCCTGAGTCGAATCCAAATAATAGAGCTCGACCTCAGCTCGTTTACTGCACGATCTATGAACAAGCTGAGCTTTTATGAACGTGTCGAGTTACAAGTTAAAACTAAAGGAGCCTCGTACTCGGGGTCAAGCTCGACTCTTTACTATCGAGCTGAACCGAACCTGTCACTAGACCCGATCATGAACAGCTAGGTCTGTTTGCAGCCGTAGTTATATTTCTACTAGTTGTTTTGTGATTGTAACCATGATTGATCTTTCGGTAGTTATTTCATAAATGCCACAATATGCTTGTAATTGATTCCCTCATTTCATAGGAGCCAGAATCTATTTGCATGTGTGAGCTTTTTGCAGAGGTTTTATCCTCGTTTTGGTCCTTTTGGATAACAATAATGGTAGGTTATTGAATGAATTGGGCCATCGAAAGTCCCATCCACGAAGAGCCGTACGATGGAATTAGAGATTATTATTTTCGTTGTGAATTGTAGTCTTTCTACTATGATCTTTGATGTGTAACATACGTGTATACTGTCAAATTTTTCAGTCTCTGTGCAGCGAATGATTTGTAGTCTTCTGCATTTTACTTCGTTTTGTGATAAAGATTTCTGACTCTCAGTAATGTCGACTACTATTGGTGGAGAATTCATACTGTGTTCATTCTCGTCAAAGCAAATTGTAGGTGTTTTAAGTTTTGTGAGGGTTGTATTTGTCTGTCTTACGCGTACACCTTACATTTGCACTAATAGGTTCTAGGAGGTAGATTGGTCATAGTGGTCAAAGGAACGAACCTCTGGGTTAGTATGCCGCGATATTATAGAAAATTTCAGAAAAACACCTGATCTTTCACCTCAATGCCCCTTAAAACACCTATCCTTTTGACTTATTTCAATTGGACACCTATTCTATGCACCCGTTATTAAATTGGACACCCGGCCCAATTCACCTAGCTGGCTTCTTTTTTCGCCAACTCCTAGATATATGGAGAGTACTAGTTGAATTGAACATAATTGTGTGAAAACATCTAATTGCTTGTCCTCTGAGACAGAGGTAGTAGAATTTACCTTGTCACAGAAAAAAAAAAGCACACTCAGAATGACTTAGAAACCAGGACTTTGGAGTTGAGAAAATCTGTAGATCAACCTACAGATGGAACTCGGCGACACTTGGCGTTGAGGTGACCAAATAGAAGTGAGTTGGCATGTTTGTGGGGGGAAAATACAGCATGCAAGGGGCATGTGAATTGGTTTGGTACTGAAGCCGCCACCAGCAAAGGCTCCTTGTGTTTGGCGACATTGCAGGTTTTTCACCCGGTTGTTCTATGACCTGATTCATTTTGTTCTTGCATCATAGATTTCAACAGAGGAGAAAGGCTACAATACACACCCCTATTTGGGTTTGTATCATATGCACCCTTATAAAAGTTACGAATCGATTACCTCTTTATTGACAGAAGTTACGATTTTTTTTTCTTTAAATTTTTATTTTATACTCCATAAAAGTTACGAAATGCATCAAAATGTTATGAATTATATTGCTAAAAAGTTATGAAGTGCTAAAAAATGTTACGATTACCAATGTGGTGGCAAAATATGGACCATCCAATAGGTGCATATGGTACACACCTTAATTGTTGTGTTTTATAGGTATTCCCTCAACAGAGAAGTTATGCTAATGAAGAGATTTAGAGCAACAACTAAGCAAGCTCTAATGGCAGATTACAGCTCTATACCATTAGAGCCAGAAAATTACCCAAAACCCACATGATTGATTTTTCTCTCTCCAAGATTATTCGCTGGTTTTGGTTCGAAGTGGTTCAGTAGTACTAGACTACTAGTAGTCCTGATACTACTGAATCTGTTCTGAGCCCAACTTTGACACTCAATTCCAAACTCTTTTCTTGTTTGAGAAACCCAGTTTGGTCAGATTTCCACACCAGAAACCAAACCCCAAAATCTGAAGCTAAAACCCACTTTGACAAGTTGGATTCAAGAGGGCTTGGTTTAGGCATTGTTGATGAACTTATTACTGATGCACCGTGTGACCCAAAACTAAACAAATCACAAAGCCAAATGGTATTTTTGGATCTCCATTGAAGATCCAGAAACCTCCCCTGCCTCTGCCTTCCTCTGTTTTATCTCAATTGAAGATCCAGATACGTCCCCTCTCCTGTTCATTACTAGTGGCGGCAGGTTTTTGGAGAGAGAGAGAGATGCCAACTCACTTCTATTTGGCCATTTCAGCGCCAAGTGTAGCCCAGTCAGCAAAATAGAATAGGTGTCTAGTTGAAATTAAGTCAAAGGGTAGGTTTTTATTTATTTATTATTATTTTTTAATTTCCCCGATATTATATGCGTAGTGTGTTCTTTTGGAAGTAGTATGTTTGGGAGAAAAGCTAGCTATATTGGAACTATTTGGGATCTCTTTCATAGTATTCCTCTTTAACTTTTTTTGAACCGAGTATTCCTCTTGACTAGGTTATGTAAATTTTGTAGGGCTGGTGAACTTTCCTCGCAAGAGCTGGATAACCTGATGACTATTGTTGCTAATCCTCGCCAATTCAAGATCCCAGACTGGTTCCTTAACAGGAAGAAGGATTACAAAGATGGGAAGTTTTCTCAGGTGACCTCGAACGCCTTGGACATGAAACTTAGGGATGACTTGGAGAGACTTAAGAAGATCAGGTAATTCTAGCGCCTCTTATCATTTAAAGATTAGCACGAATTAATTTTCCTCCCGAATTCTACAATCTGAACCATACATTAGCCTTTTCTGGCACTAGTACTTTCTTGCACCAGATTAGCTCATTATTGTTATGATTTGGACAGAAACCACCGTGGTCTCCGTCACTACTGGGGTCTTAGGGTGCGTGGGCAGCATACCAAGACCACTGGGCGCAGGGGGAAGACTGTTGGTGTCTCCAAGAAGCGATAATCTGGTTCTTAGATTTATCTTGCAACTAGTTTTGTTTGGTTACGGACTCTTTTTCTTTTATCGGCAGTTTGGTTACAGACTTGGTATTTTAGTTTGAAAGTGTGGTTTGTTTGCTTCTCCTTGTGATACCGTATTCGGGGATTTCGCTGGCTTATATACCGTAATATTTGTCCTCCCGATTGTCATTGGGTTTGCATGCATGTCGCTTCTTCTAGTTAGGGATATACTGTGGCGTATGAATCCCCCTTAGTATTTTGAACTCTTGATTTACCGTTGATGTAATATGGTTAATCTATTGAGTAGGGATGTAAACGTGCCGAGCGGAACTTTGTATAGCTTGTGCTTGGCTTGTTTCAAATAAATCCAGCCAAAAAATTGTGTTTGAACTCAAATTTCGCTCAGAAACGCAGTCGCCCTCTTAACGAACCCAAGCCGTAATTTACTTAACAATGTTCTCCTTAAAATGAGCCGGCGCTTATATAAATGAGCTTTTCTTATAATTGAGCCAAGCTCATTTACTAAACTAACTTAAAAACTCGAGCTTGGGTAGATTATTAATGAAACAAGCCCCCGAAATGAAATTTGAAATTGGCTTTTTAATGAAATGAAATACGAAAGAACTCCTGGCTCATTTACAAATCCTAATTGAGAATACCAAGAGAAGATGAAGGTAATTCATTCACAGAAGGTAAATCACAAAATTCAAATTACAAAAGACACATCGCCAGCAACTCCTTACACAAACAACTAATGGGGCTGTCCCAACAAAACTACAACCTCCAAAGGGAAAACAAAAACAAGTAATGCAGTTTCACTTCCTATCCCCAACTTCTGCCATTTTTACATCATTCCTTGCTTTACTGCTTATTTAGCCTGGCAGCAGCGGCCACTGAATCAGCCACGCCTCCGGGATATGCACCCATCATGGGTTTGTTCTTCATCTCGGCACTAATAATCCCCTCTGCATCTTCACTTGTCGCTGGTTTGTCGCCCGGTAGCTTCGCAGTTGCATCCTGGTAATCAAACACCCACATTATTTACATACAGTATATTAATGTGTGGAACTACTCATTAGAACACCAAAAACGAGCCATCAGTTCGTATCATACCTCCAAAACATCGGCTATTGTGGTCTTTTCCTCGAACCACGAGGTCCTGTCATTGTGTGTGGCTGCCGACTGCGCAGCAGCACCAATTCCACCAGGGAGTACGTAGCCAGTGGCTCTCACCTCTGCCGCCTGTATTGCCGCGGCATCACTCTGATCAACGGGCTTGTCCCCAGCCCCAAGGGCAGATGCTTCCAAAGCTTCTCCAATAGTGATCGGAGAACCTGGTTCCAAAGCATCTCCGGCAGCGATCGGAGAAGAACCGAGAATTACTGGCTCTGTTGCTGGCTGTGTGTATTGCCCAACCACCTGTTCTCGTTTCATCGACAAACAAAACCTTCGATCAGTCCATCAATAATTCTACGTACACTAAAAATCATTGATCATTCATAAAACACCAGAAAAATCTAGATTTTTCGTTTCGTTTCTTGTCAAATTTTAAAGCCGCCAAACCTGGTCTCCAACTGCTTCAACGACTATACGTCTGGTCCCAACGTCCGTTTCCATGACGGTGACCCCCTCATCTGTGGCCATGTCTGTCAAGTCGACGCCGATCTGCTCGTTAACCACCGCAGCCGACTGCATGACGGAGGCAGGGCCACCCTTTTGAGTCTTCCCAAGTGCAATGTTCTCAGCCGACTGCATGGTGGCCGCATCTTGCCATGTAATCGGTTTCGAAGCTAGATCGCCGGAGACGTCAAATACGTCGCCGTATTTGATCGGTTCCTGCTCGCTCAACATGGGTCGTCGTCCTTGTTCCTGGCTCATCGTTTCTTTTCTTTCTTCTCTGCAAACACAGTAAGTGCCGAATTCGATTTGCTCTCGGCCTTTAAGCTGGGAAAGAAAGGAGGTGCTGGGTTTGGTTCTGGATCGGAGAGAGAGCTGAGAGAGAGTTTTTTTTTTTCTTGATTTTCCTTTCTTTCTAATGCATGCAAAGCTGCTGCCATTTTGTAGGCATAGTGTCGGCAGGGAGGCTGGAAACTTATCCAGTGTTGCGCGCGCATGAGGAGCTGAGAAATAAATCAGTGGCTTGGATCAAGACTGTGGTGTGATCTGACATGCTGGAAGCCACCACGTGTCCTGATTGTGTCGGCATATTAAGGCAATGGGAATGGGGCACATGGAGTGTACCAAGCTGGAAGGCTGAGGTGGTACCCTAAGGCCAATCACAGGATGACAACAGGCTTCCATCTCACCCCTTGTCAGCAAATGGGCCCCTTAGCAATTGACTCATTTGGGATAACGGTGTGCTTTGGGTAAAAAATCAAAAACCAAAAAATTACTTTTGTTTTTATTCAATTTTTTTTGCATTTGTTTGTTTTGCATCAAGATTTTGTGGTTTCTAGCTTCCTCTAAACGAGATGAATCTAACAAGTATAAAATTATGGTCAAAACTCAATTTTTTTTAATAAAGTCAGAATAGGTGGATTATTTTTTATTTTTGATTTTTTACCCAAAGCACCCCAATGGAAAACGTTACCTTGGCCTTTGTCTATGTTTCTCTCTCTTTCTCGGTAAAGCTCTCTCTCTCTAAGGCCTCGCTCCGCTAAAAAAAATAATTTTGTTTTAAATCAAAAATTAATTCAAACACTAACTAAAACCCACAATAAACCAACAAAATAACTACTTCATTCCACTAATTTTTTTTAAAAAAAAAACAGTCGCACAATCAGTAAATGTACTTAAATCATGTGAAATTATGAATCTGCCCTCCCTTGTTCTTTAGCCCCTCTTAACTAGTAACCACACACTATCTCCCATCCCTATCCCTTCCCCCCACCGCCACACCTCACAAGCCCTCAATCGGTTCCTTCCCACCATCCCACCCCACGCTATTATATACTCCTATCTAAGAGCAAGAGAGAGAACACAAGTATTACGTGCCTGTTACTCCATCTCTCAACTCATCGATTGTGGAGCTGTGGACGGAACTGCTGCCATTCCACTTAAATCAGGAACTTGCTCTTCGTACTCCCCGATTTGCAACTCTGAAGCTCTATTGATTGCACGAGACACGTGAGTATATGATTTTAGTGGAATTTTATTGAAAGCTAATCTTCAAAATTGACATTTTGTATGCTTATCTTAAAGTGTTCTATTTTTGGTATAAATTGAAATCTGATGTCGTTTGGTTTACCGAACTCATTCCTTAACCGCTCCTATGCCGTGGGCCCGTGGGTTTTAGAAAAGGGAGCAATAGTTGTTTGGGTACAATGGTAGATTGGTAATTTGGTAACACAACTCAAAAAACTAAAAATCCAAAAAACTGAACAAGTTGGTTTTTTAAAAAACCTAATGATAAAAAAAATTCAAAAAACCAAAAAAACAATGTTAGTGGAACACCCCTGAGTTTTTGGATCTGGGTCTCTCTCTTTCTCTCTCTACTATTGTTCACGCAATCCCCAAATAGCATAAACCAGTAGACCCAAAACGATACAACATGATTTTAGAGCCATCACTCTCCATTTTGGTCTTTTGGTTTGAAATTGAAGATATTGTGTGCCGGTACTCGATTCATTATGCAAGACATTATCCATGTTAAATTGGTTAAAAACAAGTGGAGTAAAACTATGCTATGACATTTGTGCTCTGTTCTGATTCTTCTGAAGCTAAGAAACAGAGATGAGCATGGCTAAACTACTCTTTTGAGAGAGAGAGAGAGAGAGAGAGAGAGAGAGAGATTTTCAATGCTCTATGATGTTTTATCTCCGTCAATTTTAAAAGGGTCATTGTCTAGTTGGTCAAACTCTGACACAGTTTGGTTATTTGCTGTCATTCCGAGATTGGCTAGGGGTACCACATCAGCCTTCCACCTTGGGGTGTTTTTGGGTAAAAAATCAAAAACCAAACAACTAAAAAGTCAATTTTGTCCTTATTCCTTTTTTTTTTTTTTGCATTCGTTAGTTTTGCATCAAGCTTTGTGATTTCTGGATTCCTCTCGACGAGACGAATCTAACAAGTATAAAATTATGGTCAAAACTCATTTTTTTAATAAAGCCAAAATAGGTAGATTAAAAAATTGAGTTTTGACCATTATTTTATATTTGTTAGATTCGTCTCGTCGAGATGAATCCAGAAATCACAAAATCTTAATGCAAAACTAAAGAATGCAAAAAAAAAATTGAGTTTTGACTATAATTTTATACTTGTTAGATTCGTCTCATCGAGAGAAATCCAGAAATCACAAAATCTTGATGTAAAACTAACGAATGCAAAAAAAAAATTGAATAAAAACAAAAATAGTTTTTTGATTTTTGGTTTTTGATTTTTTACGGAAATCACCCCTTGGTACCCTATTGGCACACAAAATTTTCTCTGGAGTGGGAGTCATCAGCTCATGGAAAATGAATTGGTGTGACACGCACATAGGAGGCTTTGAGAGATAGATCAACGGCTGAGACCAAGCAGGAGCACAATCGGACGCACTTGGAGCTGACATGTGGCACATGGAGTTGAACTCATTAATTTCCCGCTGACACTTGAGCTGCCAAAGAAAAGGGGTGTCGGCCGTGATTCTCGTGGAGTGAACAATTGCCTCCACGGTGATTTCTCATCCGCACCACCTGGTCTGCAATGCTCTCGATTGATGTTTAAAATGGAGTCCGGTTAAGGCACATGAATAGTCATTCTTCTTATTTTAATGCCCGGAATAAAATGATATGGTTCACGTAGTTTATGCACTTGACATGTGAATCGTAGGATAGAATTTGATGTCAATAGGACTCCACAAGAATGGATTTCTTTTTTCAATTCGAGTGAGGTTCGGCCTAAAAAGCTAACTTAACTTCTTCTTTTTTATGTTTGTTAGTTTTGCATCGATTTTTTGAATATTATTTATTCGTTTTGGCGAGAGTAATCTAAAAAGATAAAACATTATGACTAGAACTTTTAATTTTTTGACTTATTTTTGTATTTATTCAAAAAAATTTATGATTAGATCATAATTTTTTATTTTTTTGATTCATCTCACCGAGACGAACTAATAATACACACAAAATTGATACAAAACTAAAAAACATGAAAAAAAAAATCAAATAAAAACGAGAAAAATAAGTCAATTAACTTTTAAATCAAAACAAAACACACCTTCAATTCCCAATTCCCCCGCCACTTGCTTTCTCTTTTCGATTCCACTGACATTGATTATATTAATTAATGAATTGATTAATCAACACTCAGGCCATGGGGCGATGGTGATCCGAAAAATGATCCAGTGTTCTTGGCACTTAGATATCTATTATCAATGTACTAGTGAATGACCCGTTCATGAAGACACTCCACTGAACAAAATTTTAGTATAAAATGGTGGCACAATCTAAAACAACTACTTTGCCTTGCACCAAAGATCTCTTCACACACAGCCAAAAAATTATTTTACTGTTGATTAAAAGTACTTCCCTGTGTAATTCAACAATATAAGCCAACCACACTATGTTACAATCCACGCCTATTCAATCCAATCATATTTGCTCGATCATATAACGTTGTTGCAAAATCTAATTATAAACAAAAAAATAGTTTTACCTGAAACCAAAGATCCTTACACAAATTAACCGTCACATACTTAATTGTCCAATAAAGTTTTAAGCAGATCATGATTTCAAGGGAAAAAAGAAATTGAAGAAATGGTAAAATGGTATAAAATATGTCATGGAGTCGAGCTTGGCAACTCCAAGATCGTTTGAACAACACCATGTCTTGATATGTGAAATACTGTATATTTGAAAAAGTTCGATCGAGTAAAAGTGTTGAAACAAAGGTAGGAGAAATGAGCTTGGTGAGAGGGTGATTTGAACCTTTGATAGGCGAGAATCAAAGCAAGGGTAGTTGCAACTTGTAAATAAAGGCGGACAAAATCTGATATGCTTCCACACCCTTTTAGAATTGTACAATGGAAAAGTGGAAGAGACAAAGTAAGGAAGGGAAGAGAGAGGGGGGAGTATGATTTGTTTCACCGAAACTGTAGAATTAACTTTTGGGCTCCCAAATATAAATTGTGGTTTCCAAGTAGTAAATTAGTAATACGGGCTGCTCCTTTCCTTTGATGGAGTACCAAATTAGGCAATGTTTTTGGGTTTCCAAGTATGGCTGAACATTCAGGTGGCAAAATTTGAGTCCGAAAATGCATCTTGACCATCAATTAAAAGCTTAATCGATCTGAGCCTTTGAGGGCTGACGTGAAAATTAATCTCGACCATCCATCGAATCGAAGGGTTGAAAATATAAGGGATTCAAAAAACTGAACCCTTTTATAATATATAGATAATATATGTAGATATCTATTATCAATTCTACAACACTTGTGATACCCGTTCCAGGTATTTAGGTTTAATTCACATTTTCTAAAATTTATTATGGATTTATACATGTGTTAAACTTAATTGCGTGTATTACTTGCATTAAGTGACATTATTTGAAAGTATGCAAAACATAATGTTTTCATTGGGTGGGAGTAGTTTTGGAGATGTGGGGTGGCTACACCCAATAATTTCCCTAGATGGGATATTTGTTCTCCTCCTTATCTTGTTTCCAAAAACAATCAGTGAGAGGGAGAGAGTGAGATGTAGAGGAGAAGAAGAAGAGGAAGAAGAGGAAGGAAAAAAAGGGGAAAAAGGGAAAAACCTAATTTAAGATAAGGGTTTTGATTCTTGAATTCTTGAATTTGTTGTTGATTTCATGTCATAGATGGATTAATTTCAGTGTTTGATGGTGTTGGGTTTGATTCTTGGAGTTATAGAACTCATTCTTTCGTGGGTTTGGTTATAACCCACTGTTGGAGTTCATGAATTTGGATTCTGACCTATTTTCACAAAATTATTTTAGGTACTTAAAAGCTTGTAAATATTTGATATTTTAACAGTAGATTCTTCCTTGTGTCTATTGTATTGTGTAAAATGTTCAGATAATAACTCAAAGCACAGAAAATATGAAAAATGGTTTACCGGACTGTGGTGCTAAAATTCGCAGTGTAAGCAGCACTGTCACATCTTACGGGAACGGCTATAATTTTGTCTAGGAAGCTTGGATTTTCAATCCGTCTTTTGATTATAAAACTAGACTCGCATACCTTCGAGAATATGTATAGATTGTGCCTTGGTTCCTGCCAGGTTATAACAGTTTTTGATTCAAAGTTGATGGTTTTGCTGAAATTGCAGATTCATATTACTTTTTGCGTAGTTTCAAACAAGCATATCTTGGTCAGCCGGATTCCAAATAGGGCAAGTTATATGTCAAAAATTATGTATTAAAAGTCTACTTTCTAATGGTGGTGGTCTCATGACCTTATTCTGAACTCATAGAAAACGATAGCCCAGATACGATGGGCTGGTTGTCATATTTCTTACTGGTCTTGAAGTGTTGTTGTGTTTTGACTTGTCTTTAATTATGATGACCTCATAAGTTGTTTATGTTACACCATTATATTTTTTATTATATGTGAGACATCTTTGGAAGCTTGTAGACTGATATTAGTTGGATTGTGGCTAGGTAAAGAGCCGGTCATTCGGGAGGTGCCAAAACCATAGTTTGCCATACTTCGGTCGATTCTCAAATGAGTGTGTTTGATAAGGTTATCTTCAATGAGATATGGTTGTAGTAGTGTTGTTGGATCATGCTAATTGAAGATTTAGTTTTTGATATGCATGTTGTGTGTGAAAGATGGTATCTGTGAAGGGGTTGTGGATTGGGTTATACCACGAGTACGTTATGCCGCCTAATTACCGATGACAAAGAGCGGGGTATGCTCTCACAATGACCTAGGATACATAGGATGTGGCAGATGTGGCAGACGTGTCACTGCATGTGTTGTGACTATGTACTTGTTGTTGATTGATTGGGTACTTCAACTATGTTTTATTGAATTTATTCTATATCTCACAAACTCTAGTTTTCTTTTGATTGCCAGATAGGTGATGGTTTGAGTGGGTTCACTACCACTGGTCATTTTGGAGCTTCTTTTTGGGCTGGTCTCGAGTGACGTAGCTAGTCAAGTTGGTTTGCTCATGGATGGGCTAGTAGTTGTCTATTTTGAGTTGCGTTAAGGGAACTTGAGAACTTGAACTACATGTTATGTAATTAAGTTGTCAGTTGTTTGATGTTTAAGTTTGTGGTTCGACATATACAATTTTTTTTTATATGTTATAAGACTTCTGTTGTGTTTTAATTCTGAGGCATTTGAGTAGGTGATTTTTTCTTTTGTGTTGGAATGTCACATGGCCACACCGATTCGAGCCCATAGCGGGTGCCGTTTGCAGGGCGAGGAGTGACAACACCAGCCACGAGGATTCCACTCCTAAAGAAATAACTTGCTCTCAAGTTGGATAGTAAGACACAAGACCAAAAAAAAAAAAAAAAGTAGACATAAAACTATGAACCTACTAATTAGGCATGTGGTTGAATTTTCTTGAGCATGTCACTCTCATGCAATAACCTATCTTAATATGAGCATCCATTTATATACATCCACCGCATTGATACTTGTATGCAACTGTATAACCCATGTGGCATGTCTCTTGTATAGAAAGGCATAATCAAAATAAGCCATGACACACGTTCCCAACGCACACCAAGAATTATCTAACATGAATTGCAAAAGTATTGGGAACATGTGTCTAAGATTAAGTCACATTGGATAAATAGAAAAATGGTTGGACCTTAATATTTAGTTGGGTGACTTACCACTAACAAGGCTTAGCCTTTTAATTGATCATTTTAGTAATTCAATGTATATTGTGCCCATGTGATGTTGAACAGACTCTATGGATAATCCCTAATGGATTGGGCTTGCAAGCATATTGCAAGAACCTCAGGTGGATTAGAGTCGCAACAAAAAAGGTCCAATTTCACTTTCGTAGCCAATGCTTGTTTGACTAAAGACCATGCCTAGATATGATCTTCAAGCTGTTCCAAGTAGTCGAGTTTGAGCTCGGCTCGTTTACTAAACGAGCAAAAAACTTGAGCTCAAGCTTGCCTTAGCTATAAACGAGCTTAGCCCTAAACAAAGAAGACATGCTCAAACTCCACCCGGAGTTAATTGACTCTACCGCAGAGCCTCGTTTACGCTCGCGTATACTCCCAATAATTGAACATGAATTAATAATGGACCCGAATCTCCACAGATATTACCAACATTAAACATTCCAAACAGCCTCTATAATAGTATTTAAAATGAGCATAACCAAATTAACCCAATTCAACTTATCAAAATAGTCTATCTCGGAAAGTTCAATGAAAATCAAGCTGTTTCTTTGGCGGTGTCTACATGGAATTGTGTCGGTGAATTCGGCTTTAGTTCAACGGAAAGTTCAAGTGGATTTGAGATGCCCTATGTGTGGATTGGCGGAGGAAACGCCATCTCATATGTTCTTCAATTGTGATAGAGCTACACGGGTGTGGTTGTTTTCTCCTTTTAGATTCTGTCCAGAAGAGTCCATCTGAGCACAATTGAAGAATGTTTGGATGAATCTTAGTGCTGCCCACAATGGAGAGGTAAGACAAGAAGCTACATGTTTATTTGCTATGATTGGTTGGCATGTGTGGCTTGCTAGAAACAGTTGAGTTTTTAAACATTTGTGGATCTCAGAAACGTCAGTTATAGAGAAAGCTGTTGAAAAATTTCATACTTTTTTGCATGTTACACGGAAGGATTATGTACTACCAGTCCAATTTTGATTGCAAGCGTAGCATATTGGCAAGCTCTTGAACTGGGATTTTTGAAGATAAATATGGATGGGGCTTTTGATGCAAAAACCCGTAGGGGTGGAGTGGGTATGGTGATTCGAGATTACATGGGTAATGTCGTGGGTGTTTTGCTGTCTCCCCTCTCAAATGTTGCATGTCAGTCGAGGTAGTTGAAGCTGAAGGGTTTCGGTTTGCATTAGGCACGCCAATATGTTCTCTAGAAAAAGATTATGTGGTGGAAGGGGATGTGCAAACGATCATTAAGATGATTGTTGGTAAGTCTGTAGTCAAGCCTACTCAGAAGTCGTCATCAATTATGTTTTATCTTTGGCTCGTAAGTTTCGTTCGTGTTCTTTTCTTTTTGTTCCTCGTGAATGTAATAGGGTGTCTAATGCTATAGCTAAATATGCCTATCATTGGATAGCCCTATAATCTGGCAGGAGTCTGTTCCACACTAGATTAGTAGGGAAGTATCCCCCGATGTTTCTTCGTTGACGAGTTCATGAATAAATTGATAAAAAAAAATAGTCTATCTCGGGCATACCTCATTCAAACGAATTGCATAAAGGCGCTGCTTTAAATTAAAAATCCTCCCAAACCCACTTTGCACCGAGATACTCGAAAACACTATCCTACATTAGACTTCTTCAATTTCCCCCACCAAGCTTTGTGTATTTCATGCTGCTCCAAACTTCTCAACTTTGAAGCGAGCCGCCATTGAGACGAACACAAAACGCAAAAACCCTTAAGCAGCGGAAAACCAAAGCCTCAGATTGAACCTGGAGCTATAATATCAGTTTGTTAAGCCAAAACCCGAAGTATAGATTATAAACACACCAACAAGAAAAAAAAAGTCACATGATTTTACGTGGTTCCCCTCAAATATGAAGCTGTAAAGGTACATCCACAGGAAAAAAGCAAGAGGATTTACTGTAATGGGGAGAAATACACAGAGCTGGCTATACTCGTAACTTTCACTTGAAGCACCCAACGGATATCTAGGGATAAATCTCTCAGGAGCAACCTACAGAGCATCAAATATCTCACAAATATACGATAAAGAGACACGCGCGCACGCCTTTCCCTCAATATCTAATCCCTTGAAAAGACTATCAATGGAACAACTGAGAAACCTAACACTCTATAGGAACCCTGCAGGAGCTCCCTTAAACGGATTCACTCAATAAGTCTAAACCCTAACAGCCCCTACTGCTATTTATAAAAAAAAGTACAAAAAAATAGGTTAAAAAAGACCTCAAAATGCGTAGCCGCCACCAACCGCGCCAAACCCGTGTCTGACTGTCCGTACAGACTTAAATCCCATATTGATGAACCTAAATCCTGTCTGGATTAGAATTTTTGCAACTACCCTGCAATAAAAAACTAAGCCTGCATGCGCACAAACACTGTACCTTTCTTCAAAACACTCAATTTCAAGGCAAATTCCAACATTGGCCTTATAAGAAGCGGCACTGGCTGAATCGGCGTTGTATTATAACTAGGAGATTTGGAAGAAAAAGAAGCGACAAAGCTATTTCCTTCGCGATGCCCTTTTCACTGTTGGGAGGTGACGGGGAAGGGGAAGAAGGGCAGTGGACCAAAAAGATCTGTTGAGCCAATCGGGCAAGCGTTGTTTGACCATCTCAATCTTGGAAACTATAACATCTATATTTAGAGAGAAATATTTAATTTATACCATACTAAAACAAAAAGAAACAAAAAAATGTGTTATGCAGGCCGAACCCGATTAGGGTTCACCAGAGATTTTCAAATTTATCCCATTTATTAGACGGACTAAACAACTCAACCCAGTCTCATAGCATGGGCTTCAATGCTAAATGTGAACTGGCTGATTGGGCAGGTTCGCGAGTTCTGTGTTTATCAGCTCTTTGCTTTAACACGAGACTATTGTTGTCACCACCTCTTTACAATTGCTATTACATCAACGTACATCCATTACAAATACAAGCACTTCCACGGCCTTTACAAATCAACCACCACATCGTCAACTTCAACACCACCTTAAATGACCACCCATATATTGCAATCCTCATTCTAGCTTTCCATAACATCGCCATCGATATGACTCATTTTTTCTTGGAACGCATTTATATATATATATATACAGTTTCCTTCACCTCCAAACTCCCGGAAATTACTAAAATCCGGACCTCACGCGTGAGCCGTTGGATCTGATCCAACGGCTGAGGAGAGAAACGGGTTAATAACAATCTCGCGGGTCAATGGTTCCGGGTTAATCGGTACCGGGTCTATTAATCGGGTCAATATAAGAGGGAAAAACCCACCCTATTTCCCCACATTTCACGTTTTACAGAGAGAGAGAGAGAGAGAGAGAGAGAGAGAGAGGCGATTTGCGATCTTCAACGAAGAAGACGACGCGACGCGACCAAACCCTGGATCGACCAAGAACAAGCCATCGATCGAGGTCATCTCATTCTCCCTCCATCCGACTTTCTTACTATTTTCGGTTTTTTCAGAAAAAAAAACCCTAACTTTTTCAAATGTGTTGCAGGCCGAAACCCTAGACGAACGTGAAGAAGATCCTTCCGAAGGTCGAACATTCGATCTCCAGGTCTCTCTCTCTCTCTCTCTCTCTCTCTCTCTCTCGCGTAGAGTCTGTCTAAACCCAGATCTAGGAATTTTTTGAAAACGACTCACAAAAACACTATCCTACGGTTTTTTGTATGCTTCTTTAATGTTGGTCAATAGCAGAAGAATAAAATGGTGTGTTAATGTATTAGATTCTATTCAAACCTCTGATTTGATAAAATGTGCATCTGAAGTTGTCATTATGGGAAATTTTGTTGAGCAGTGTAACCAAAATCTTTCCCTCTCTTCGAATGCTCGTTTGCAATAAGATACAGTTCATTAGTTAGTGAAGGATTACAACCTAGGATGTGAGGACGTGGATGGTTCGTTCACCTCATAGTACTGTTGGCATTTGTCAGAGTATGTAGTATCTATTTTAGCATTTCGTCATCATGGTTGCATATTTGAGGACATACATCAGTCTATGAGAACTCAAGCTCAAGCTTCTTTGAGAAAATAATTGGGTTTTATCATGGTAGTAGTTCTATTTACTGATGGCTTTGAGAGTTGAATTGTTGTTTCACTCGCTTACTTCTTTGGTAATTGTTGTTTTTTTTACTAGATCACTGATATAGAAAGGAATTGTTGTTTGTTGTTTGTCTCTCTCTCTCTCTGCCCTTAGTTTTTAAATTCCAAATGAAATGGTGGTTCATGGGTTAGAGAGAATGATGTGCTCAAGTGTTGTATCAAATTTGGAACCCAACAATGAAGAGGGGAAAACAATATGGTGGTTTAAAAATTGAAACTCTCTCTCTCTCTCTCTCTCTCTCTCTCTCTCTAAAGAATCTTATGACAACTTATTACTCACCATCACCATGTCCACCACCACTGTGTTATCTTATTTAGAGAATTTATTTTTTGTAGAATGGATTCTTTCGAAGATACAGAAATATGCTCACCGTCACCATGTCCACCACCACTGTGTCAATCATCTGCCAGTTCTTGTCAACATGTTTACACTCCTCAAGTTAGAAATGACTTGATACCAAAAATTGGTCAACATTTTGACACATTAGAAGAGGTTCAGAATTTCTACAACAACTACGCTAGAGAATCTGGATTTGGTACGAGAATTAACTCTAGCAAAAAGAATAGGGACAATGTTGTCATTAGGAAGGAGTATTGTTGTTACAAAGAAGGGTTGAGAAAACCTAAGGCAAACAATGAGGAACCTAGTACCCGAAGACGAGGGATTATTAGAGAGGGTTGTGGGGCAAAACTATCAGTTGTGAAAGACAAAGAGGGTTCGGGGTTTGTTGTCTCCCAATTTTTCGAGGGTCATAACCACCCTCTTACAACGCCAAGGAGGGTGCATTTGTTGCATTCTCATCGGAAGTGTTCCATTGCCAAAAAGGCTTTAACACAACAATTGTCCGATGCAAATGTGCCAACATGCCAACAAATGGGTATTTTGGCAGTGCAAGCCGGGGGTATTGAAAATGTTGGATGTTCACAACAATACCTTTATAACGCTGAAAGGGATAGGAGAAAAGCGTTATTGGGACAAGATGCCAACATGTTGTTAGAGTATTTTAAGCTTGAACAAAAAAATAATCCGGCTTTTACATATGCGATTAAGGAGGATGATGAGGGGAAATTGACTCACTGTTTTTGGGCTGATGCCACCTCTAGGAAGTCGTACCAGTACTTTAGGGACGTGGTGGTCTTCGATACCACTTACAAGACAAACCGATATCAATTGATGTTCGCACCTTTATTAGGGGTTAATCACCACGGGCAGACAACTCTTTTCGGGTGTGGCTTTTTAAGTGATGAACTCGCTACTTCTTTTGAGTGGCTTTTCCAGCAATGGTTAAATGCAATGCCAACAAGCCCCCCCCAAATGATCATTACCGATCAAGATCCTGCAATGACAAAGGCAATTGCAGCTACTCTTCCAAACACTCATCATAGGTATTGCATATGGCACATTGTCAACAAATTTTTTGAAAAAATAGGTGCAATAAGTTATACACAACATTATGATGAGTTCAAAAGTTGCATATGGAAATCTGAAACCCCACAAGAGTTTGATGCAAGATGGGTACAAGTACTGCAGAAAGCTAATTTGACTTCCAGTGAATGGTTAAATGACATGTACAATGTCAAGAGGGATGTAGAGAGTGCTCAAAAGGGTCGCGAACTGTCTGTAGACAAGTCGTCAAACTACATTACATGCAGTTGTAAGATGTTTCAAACTGACGGGATTCCATGTCGGCACATGTTGGCGTACTTCAATTTCATGCATATTAGAAAACTACCTAACAATTACATCTTGAGGAGGTGGACGAAATCTGCAAAAGCCGGAAGAGTTAGACTAGACTTTGGTGGGGGGAGTAAAGAAATTTGTGATAGTTTAGTGTTAATGAGGCGAAGTAAGCTTTTCCTTCGTTATTCTAATGTAATTGATGATGCCGTATTAACTGAGGAGGGAACTAAAATTTACAATGAAGCTTTGGACTTTGCTGAAAAGAAGCTTGCAGCCCTGAAGATAAGTAGGAGGGAAGATGGCGAAGAGAGTGGCATTCAAGTGTCTATTCCTGTTGTAAGCGAAGCTTGTACTTTGAAAGAACCAAATGTTGCTAAGACAAAGGGTAGTGGTAAAAGACTAAAGGGAGGAAAAGAGAAGAGTGTGAACAAAAAGAAGAGGCGTTGTAATGGTTGCGGGGAAGTAGGAGCTTCGCATGACAAAAGAAATTGTCCCAAACTTCTAGCCATGTAAGTGTATGCAAGTAAATAAGTTCATTTATATGTGCATTTAAATAATTATTTTTCCCATAGGTCTTCGCAAGGTGTTAGCTTGAATCAATCGGAAGATGAGGAAGACGAAAGTATGGACCATGACGATGATTGTAAGTCTTGTAATGAAATTTAACTTGTTACTTGATTATTTGTTTTTAGAAATGTATCTTATTTGTTAAAAAAAATTTGTTCACTAATGTTGTTGCATGTTGCTGCTGCATTTTTAAGGATTTGCTCACTGGACGTAGTCACTGGAAATAGAGAATCTGGATTTGGTCACTGGATTTGCTGAAAATCTGGATTTGCTCACTGGAAATAGAGAATCTGCATTTTTAAGGATTTCAATATGTATTCTGTTCGGACAATATGTTTGTTTCACTGCATGTCTTGACTGTAATGGTTTAGGCTCTAAAATTGTCCCATTTTCTTATGCTGCTCAACGACAATCTGTAATATTTGTAGAGGACAATCTGAAATTGATTGAATCTGTTTCAGTTCTGTGAAGATTGATTGAACTTGTTTCAGCGTTCAAATGTGATTTTTTCCTTAGATCATGTCGAACCTGATGGTTTGAAGAAGTAATTTTGGAAATAAACTTCGAAAAACTTAGGTCCAACTAACCAATTTGAGGACCAATTGTGGAGTCTTGAATGGAAGAGGAATGGAAGACAGAAAATCAATTATGTTAGATCAAGTTTCTTTTCATATATGTCTTGACTACAACACATTATGTTCAAAACCCCAGGGGTGGAAGCAGCACACATTTCATATCCCTATTGAATGTTAACTATTATTAACTTGCCGAGCAAAAAAAAACTATTATGAACTTATTATGAGGAATCAAAGTTGAAAGAAGAAAGACGAGAAAGTGGGTTTCCACACATGGTGTTATGCAGCTATCTAACAAAACTTTAAATTGCTCTAGCAAGCTACAAAATCTTTAAACAAGTCAATGTGGCAATGAAAAGGGGGAAAGCAATTTAAATTCTTCTCATACCTATCAACTTAAGATCAAACTAGGCAGAGGTCTCTTTCCCCCAAAACACAAGCTCATAGGTAACAGGAAGTATAGTGATCCATGAAGCACAAAAACAATTTCCTTAATCATTGGAAACACAGATGAAATTATTCAATGAACAAGGGTAAAAAAAATTCATATCCTTGCCATAATTCCAGTCAGTATTCATGTTTGGGGCAGTACCAGATCCCGTGCTATTGCCTTCCTTGCCGACAAAAATCTATTTCTATTTGCCAATTAAAATGTAATGCCTTCCAATTAAAAACAGTTAGTCCATGGATTTTGCTAATGGTTTGTCTTGTATCATAAAAGAGTAGCCATTGAATTAGAACTAAGGATTGTTGACAACCCTGATCTCATAGTCCAAGTTATCGTCATCGTTTGAAATTTCATCCCACAAAAGACAACAATTAAATACAGTCAACTACTTCATCAAACAAAAATACAATGCCCAGCAAAATTGACAACAAATTTGAAATTTCACAACTAGACATATTTACAGACTTCAAAATATTTCGATAGATGCATGACATATTTACAGACCGACAACAACATCATGGCAGAAAGTTGCCATATCCCAGAACTACAGTTTTTCTTGTGAACCACAACATGATGCATGCACATAGAAGAATTAAGCTCTTCCATTTGTATGATACCACTTGACCTTCTACAACCATCAACTTCTTCTTGAGCTTCTTGTTCTCTTTCGCTAAGTTCTGGACAAAGATTTCCATTTCTTGACACTTCAAATGTAGAGCACGTTTTTCACTTTCCAAAACTTCTAGTTTGTCCTCAATTTGTTTCACTGTAGGGTCCGGGTCAACCCAATAGAAGTATTCACATTTTTTTTCCCTTTCTGCCAAATTAAGACGCCAAAATTATTTAGGGGTTAATAAACAACAATTTCACTAAATTAGCATTGACAATTACATTGAATCGATTTTTTCACTTTATACCTCATAGTTGCCACATCCTAAGAATCTCCTTCCTGGATTCTCTTTAGTGTTTGACTTCCTCATGGGGGAGGGCTTCCCACAATAGCAAATAAGGTATTCCATCTGGAAAGTTGAAGAGGTAGAGGACGAGGATGGCATGGCCCCACTTCTACAATAAATAATGAAGGCCCCAATTCTACAATAAATAATGAAGGCCCCAATTCCTAATCTGAACCACACCTTAATTATAAACATTATTCACTAAGCCACAAGTTTCAAGTTTCAAGATTAAAAGAACCACATGTCTTCTCTCTCTCTCTCTCTACAAATTTTCATAGATATTGACAAATTTGTAAAGGGACATCGGACACCGTTAACCGGTATATAATTCTGTATACACCATTCAAATACTAAGAGGAGTCCAATTGTTGTTGGGGGTACATGCCTTGTCTTTCATACAGTTTGTGAAGCTAATCCTAGGGAGCATTTTCCTATGTATTAAAACTACAAGAAACACGGGACGTTTCCATTCTATAACAAGAAAGAAAATAAAGATTGATAATCTCCTCCATGGAAAACGTGCAGAAAAATGAGAGCAATACAAGTGCACAAAAATCATATAGATTTGTCCCATACAGAACACTGACATTGAAGGATAACTCTCTGAAGTGAAACACCTCTACTAAAAAGAATCATTCACTCCAATGTCGAGCCTTGGACTTACAATCAAAGAACATCAATTACATGGGCTTGTATTATCATCACACAACAACAAATTCTACAACTCTTCAACAAATAACTCTCTGAAGTAAATCCTCATTTACAAACATGTTGCCAAGTCAGACATAAAACATTAATTGAGAATATTCAGAAACAACAACAAAAATTTTGTACAAAAACTAGGCTTTGTATCAAATCGAGAGACAGAGAAACAAATCTCGATCCAGATGCAAATCTCAAGAGAGAGAGAGAGAGAGAGAGAGAGAGAGAGAGAGACCTGGAGATCGAATGTTCGACCTTCGGAAGGATCTTCTTCACGTTCGTCTAGGGTTTCGGCCTGCAACACATTTGAAAAAGTTAGGGTTTTTTTTTCTGAAAAAATCGAAAATAGTAAGAAGGTCGGATGGAGGGAGAATGAGATGACCTCGATCGATGGCTTGTTCTTGGTCGATCCAGGGTTTGGTTGCGTCGCATCGTCTTCTTCGTTGAAGATCGCAAATCGCCTCTTTCTCTCTCTCTCTCTCTCTCCTCTCTCTGTAAAACGTGAAATGTGGGGAAATAGGGTGGGTTTTTCCCTCTTATATTGACCCGATTAATAGACCCGGTACCGATTAACCCGGAACCATTGACCCGCGAGATTGTTATTAACCTGTTTCTCTCCTCAGCCGTTGGATCAGATCCAACGGCTCACGTGTGAGGTCCGGATTTTAGTAATTTCCGGGAGTTTGGAGGTGAAGGAAACTATATATAGTTAGTTAGTTAGTTATGAACTGGTATTACATATCAATCAAAACGACATATATTTATTTATATTATACATATATAACAGTTGAAATTCGAGGGTGCACATGTCATAGGTGTATGTCATTCTTAAGACTTAGTAATAAGTATAGACCACCATATGTAACAAATCATTATTACGAACAATTCTTATTCGTGTGGGAATTTTCTTGGAGAAGAGAGTCTGGGAGGTACCACGGCTTGAACCCATGATGTGGCACATGACACCTCCACGCTCTCAATACCAAAAGCTTGGACAACTCCAAGGTGTCATCTTAGTGGCTAAAGTTAGAGACTTAAGGATTTACATTTTATTTTAATAATAGAATGTTTGAATCAGCTTACGTGCACTTTAACTAATTTTAGAGCCCTAAAAATAACGACCGGGCGTAACCCCGAGAACCATGAATGTATCAACTCTTTTGAGATCAATCAATGCGGGATCCCGCAATGACACCTTCAACATACCCCTTGAGTAAATAATGAAATTGATCCATGTAAATTTTTAACTGCGCATAAGAGCATCTCCACTCTTGACTCAATTTTACACTCAAACTCAATTTTGAGTAAAAATCAACAAAAACATCACTCCACTCCTTACTTAAATCGATTATCAAATTTGAGTTTGCTCTAATTTTTCACCAAATTTGGTTCAAATAAATCTTTACTCAAATTTTTAAGGTTATTTTTTTCCTCTCAAATTTACAATTGTGTCATTAATGAAGCATTTGCTCAAATTTATGTCTATATTTGCTTTTGCTCATTGGAGTGTTCCATATCAAATCAAGTTTTTACTCAAATTAGGGTTAAAAATTGAGTCAATAGTGGAGATACTCTAAGCTCACTAAAAGAAATTTCACATTTAGTGGCATTTTTCAAATGCCGGAAAAACCACTAAAAGTGCCGGAAAAGAGTATTACTGGAATTTATTACAAATGCCGTCTACACAGGTGTTGGTAATGCCACAAATGCCGGGAAAAGTCTTCAAAAATGCCGGCAATACTCGAAACTATTTGCGGCATTTGTGAAAATGCCGGGAATGCCTATTGTTTTTTTAATTAAACAAAATGCCATGTGGCGCCCACATGGCTGTGACGTGTCTTGAAAATTTGGGAAGAAATGCTTCCCCCAAGATTCGAACCTGTGACCTTTGCTACGGGCACGCGCGTGTTTTTCAACTGAGCTAGCCCACACGTTGTTCAAAAATGCAAAATGAAAAATATATATACTATACAATCGGATTTTTTTTTAAAAAAAATAGACTTTTACTGGCATTTGCATAAAAGTTATATTTTGGAGGGAAATTTGGCTTTTGCTGGCATTATTTTAAACAAATGCCGGTAAAAGTTACTTTTTTAAACAAATGCCGGTAAAAGTTATTTTTTGGTGAGAAATTTGGCTTTTGCTGGCATTATTTTAAACAAATGCCGGGAGTAAAAATGCCGGAAATATCCATATTTGGTGTAGTGGCTTATCGAAAAAGGCCGGACTTATCAGAAGAGTCAATGTAATTTAATCACCAGAAGAGATAGCCCAATTTTTGTTATTTTCACAAATGGAAATGATCTACCGTTGACTCTATACTTGCTGTTAAAAAAGAAAAAAAAAAAAAAACAAAGGACTCTATACTTGGGGTTCAAGTTTTTATTGGAGTGTTATTTATTATAATGTACTTGGAATTCAAGTTTTTTTTTTGGTTAAAGTGAAAAGAAGATCTTAAGAAAAAAAGAACTGAAAAAAAAAGAAGAAGACTTTATACTTGGGGTTGTTTTTATTATTTTTTGTTGTAATGTACTATTTGGGATTCAAAATTTTTATAAAACTGAAAAAAAAATCCTTTAAAATAGAAAAAGGAACTAAAAAAAAAACCTTGAGGTTCAAGTTGGGATTCACCAAGTGCTTCCTCCCTCCAGTCCACCGTCCATCCAAGTTTGAGTCTTGCCAACTGCAGAACTAGTGTAGATGGTTCTTTGTCTATCTAATACTCCTATTGTTTAGTTCTTTTACTTCTTGGCAATAGAAAATAATTGAGTGCGAGTGTGCCAGAGAGAGTTTTAATCTTCTCACTCAGATTAACTTTGGAAAACCAAATCTAATAAGACGATTGTGTTTTTAATAGTTCAATTACCTCAATTAAAAGGATTTTTCTTTCAAAGTGAAAAAATATAAACCAATATACTTAGAAAAATAAAGAACAACAAAAAAACATGATACTTCGATTGATAAATCAAAAGTAAACTTATTTCGAAATTGCCTTCAACTTCAAAATACAACGTGATGAGAACTTCGAACAGATGATTCTTACAAGAACAACCGAAATTAATCCTAACTGCTTCCTAATCAGTTCGAAATCCTAAACTACTTGCCAATGAACAAACCAAACATTATTTTGTTTGATAGCTGTTTGTTGAAAATTTTTCCGGAGCGTTTTCATTCTTCAATCTCTTCTATTTATAGACGCTGCTTGCTAGTTGAACTTCTCGCTCAATAGTTTTGAATTTGGCTTACTTCAAACTCCATCTCTCATACCTTGAATTGACAATTTTTTCCCTCCTCCACACCTGAATTTAAATTCTTGTCAATCTTCTTCCAAAAGCTTCTCATTGAACCCACACCAGTGCTCTAACTAACCCAAATGATTACATTTTAAGGAGATTATTGCCCTTCGAGACGTGCTCCACGTGTTTTAACTACCAATTGTCTTGTTTCACAAGTTTACACGTGGACTCTATACATTTAGCAGTTAAAATCATGACTTCAAAGTTTACCTTTTATAGCAACGATGACTAGTAACTGTCAATAACTATTTTTCAATCTGTGAAACAATACGATATCGTTTTTACTCAACTCTATTGCATTAATCCGATGTATTTTCATTAACAAGCATTTGCCAATATTTGACATTTTTGCTTACGTGTTAATTAATTATTTGATATGTTAATTTTATATGTAAACCCCTATCTAGGTGGTGCTGTAGTGACAGACTGCCGAATAGTAGTATGACTTAAATCGGACATTTCATAGTGGGCAGAGAACTCCAATGGTCATGTATGGGGTTGTTATATTGCTTGTCCATTTCCACCTTTTTTGCCGTTAAAAAAAAAAAAAAAATACTTGGGGTTCAAGTTCGGTCGGGACAAAATCGTGATTGGGAACTAAACACAGGGACTATCAAGTAAATTAACACCACGGCACCTCGCATCGAAACCCTAGCATTTCGATAAGTCACTCTTTGGCTATAAAATGAGTTCACTCTCGCAAACCCTCTCTCTCTCTCTCTTCCGCCCCCTCTCTCTCTTTATCGCTCTAGCATCTCTCTGAATAGCTAGGGTGTTCACTGCCTCCTTCACGAAGTCTCTTCTTGCGAGGTAAACCGATTCCTCAATCAGTTCTTGATTCAAAGTCGTATCTATGTGCGAACAAGCTGTTTTGTATCTTGAATTATGTGGTGCTTTACTGTAAATGATTTGTTTTTTTTCATTCGATTAGATGTTTAGATTGGTGGATCTGTTTTCTTGATACCTGTTGTTAGATCTTGATTCGTTATCGGATATAGATAGAATTTACCGCTGTGATTTTTATGTGGTTGTGGTAGAGCTGCTTCAGATCTCTTGTCTGTATCCCTAATTCCGCATATCTACTGTTTGAATACTGTCGGAATTATTTGCGAAAATTTGTATGGAGTTTTACAGGGTTGTGAAGTCTTAGCTTCCAATTTTATATAGCTTAAAAGCATCAACTCTATCCCATAACGGTGTTGAGTTAAATAGTCACATACTAAGCGTCAGATATTGAAAACTAATGTGGATTAGTTGTAAAAATATTTTTCAGTCTTTGTTGATGAGAATATTAAAGATTTTCTGATTATTTTTAAACGTCATAGGTAAAATTGTGTGTTGTAATGACGTGTCTTGTAACAAAATAAGTTAAGTATTATCATCTCGTTGTGATTGATTTACTATGAAACAAATTTTTATGACATAATCAAAAGAGTGCCCCTACTCCATCTAATTTTTGGGTTCGCCGCTGTCTGTATTCTGGGAATCTTCTCTGTTGTGGTGACCATTGTGGTGATGGTATTTTGATTGTGTTGTGGATCCATTTCAAGTTAACATTAACTTTGCCATTAAAATAAGTTATATTAACTTTAGGCTGCGTTTGTTGTTGTCAGTTGATTTTACTCATCTATACCAGAACGAGTACTATTTTACGAACATGTTTATCTGCTTTCCAGTTGATTTTGGGTTGAACTGTTTGATTGGTTCTCATATTGGGTTTTGGGGATTGGTAGGAGATGGTTATTCCTTTTGTATAACCAAAATTGAAGTTAGGGAATTGTAGATTGTGAAATTTTCATTTATTGGACATTTTCATACCAGTTTTGGCACATTGATGGTCTAGTTGTATCAGCTTTAAGTTAATTAAAAGATAAACGTTTTTGTTAGTACCCCTTATTTTCTCAAATTTCCATTACTTATCCAGTTTCTTTTTTAGTTGCATAATAAACAGTATGATGTAAAAAAAAAAGAGCAGAATCCAGGCAACAGAGCCATATTTATATTTAGTCGTACTGTTTCCATATTTATATTTAGTCGTACTGTTTAGATCGTTAGAAATAAGTTGGTTGTAGTGAATCTTGTGCTGTCTACCCACATTTTTGGTTAGATTTACTCCAACTGTCTAATGTTTCAGTCATCATGGAAAATGCAGTTGGCTATATAACATGCTCTTTGTTCATCTGTGATGTTTGTGTAACTTGCCTGCCTAAGTGGTGTGCTGGGTTATAAATAATCGTTCGTTGGAGGATTAGATGAATCTCAAACTTTTGTTTTTTCTCCTGCAGTTTGATTTTAAAGGTCTAAAATGGGTAAGGAAAAGTTTCACATCAACATTGTTGTCATTGGCCATGTCGACTCTGGCAAGTCGACCACGACTGGGCATCTCATCTACAAGCTTGGAGGAATTGACAAGCGTGTGATTGAGAGGTTCGAGAAGGAAGCTGCTGAAATGAACAAGAGGTCATTCAAGTACGCGTGGGTGCTTGACAAGCTCAAGGCAGAGCGTGAGCGTGGTATCACCATTGATATTGCTCTCTGGAAATTTGAGACCACCAAGTACTACTGCACGGTCATTGATGCTCCTGGTCATCGTGACTTTATTAAGAACATGATTACTGGGACTTCACAGGCTGACTGTGCTGTTCTCATCATAGATTCAACCACTGGTGGTTTTGAAGCTGGTATCTCTAAGGATGGCCAGACTCGTGAGCATGCTCTCCTTGCTTTCACCCTTGGTGTGAAGCAAATGATTTGCTGCTGTAACAAGGTCAGTGTAATTAACATTTTTTTTGCTTCCAGTTTATTGTGTCTGTGTTGCTAACGATTACCAATGGCATTACAGCTGTCACAACCTCCTCTTTGATGTGGCGCCCCTCAATGTTACCAATGCAAGTGGATGCCCTTGTTCCGGGGTTATCTTTTAATAGTGTATGGTAGATTAAGAGGGGCGACCCTTGCAAAGAGATTCTTGGTTGAAATTTATATATCGGGATTGTAGTTCAATTGGTTAGAGCACCACCTTTTTAAGGTGGAAGCTGCGGGTTCGAGCCCCGCCAGTCCCGATTAACTCCTAGACATGTGGTTGCTGTTTGGACAGTCCAGTATTGTTTGTAATCTAATCCTTCACAATGTGCTTTCTATAACTTATCATCATATTCAATCATCTTGGGTACTGTCTCTTATATGTGGATATATCAGCAGTTTTCTCTTGCATAATTCTTTTATTCATGTTGACACATTTCTGTATATGACTTGGATTGCTAACTATAATATGTTAGGATCTGTACCTTTGTTGTTAGTTTTTTGTTTTATTGTTGATTGAATGACGATGTGAATTGTGATTTCTTACTTCCAGATGGATGCCACCACTCCCAAATACTCAAAAGCAAGGTACGATGAAATCGTAAAGGAAGTATCTTCTTACCTGAAGAAGGTGGGCTACAACCCCGAAAAAATCCCCTTCGTGCCAATTTCTGGCTTTGAGGGTGACAACATGATTGAGAGGTCAACTAACCTCGACTGGTACAAAGGCCCCACCCTCCTTGAGGCCCTCGACTTGATCTCAGAGCCCAAGAGGCCATCCGACAAGCCCCTCCGCCTGCCCCTTCAGGACGTCTACAAGATTGGTGGTATTGGGACTGTCCCAGTTGGGCGGGTTGAGACTGGCATTATCAAGCCTGGAATGGTCGTCACCTTTGGGCCCACAGGGTTGACCACTGAAGTCAAGTCCGTGGAGATGCACCACGAAGCTTTGCAGGAGGCCTTACCTGGTGACAATGTTGGGTTCAACGTGAAGAATGTTGCCGTGAAGGATCTCAAGCGTGGGTTTGTTGCATCGAACTCTAAGGATGATCCGGCTAGAGAGGCAGCCAATTTCACATCCCAGGTAATTGTCATGTATAATCTCAGGCTGATTGGAAATAGTGCATTTCAACCATCTAAGCTAATGGAGCTTAAGCTGTAGAAAGTGAAAGCCTGTATGTATATGTTTACGTGTATTTGTGTGAATATATGTTGTCACTATGTAAATTAGGCTCAATCTGCATGAGATTATGTTCTTGGTCATAAGCAACTGTGTTAGTTACCTTATGGGAACCTGCATTCAAATAAACATGTTTCCTATCCCTTATTGTCCATGGAGTAAATTCAATTTTAGTTGTTTATCCATAATGGAGTCTTTCATAACTACCCCTACATGGTGTGGGTAAGGAAATACATGGAAACTCCCCATAAATGGTGTCATGAGATAGAAACACTGGATTTACACACCCAAATGCATATTATGTTTAATCTCAATCACTAAGAGAGGTGGCTTATTAATGCCTCAGGTCATTATCATGAATCATCCGGGTCAAATTGGAAACGGTTATGCCCCAGTTCTTGACTGCCACACGTCCCACATTGCTGTGAAGTTTGCAGAGATCTTGACCAAGATTGATCGACGATCTGGTAAGGAAATTGAGAAGGAGCCCAAGTTTTTGAAGAATGGTGATGCCGGCATGGTGAAGATGATTCCGACCAAGCCCATGGTTGTGGAAACATTCTCTGAGTACCCACCTTTGGGAAGGTTTGCTGTTAGGGACATGCGCCAGACAGTTGCTGTTGGAGTTATCAAGAGTGTGGAGAAAAAGGATCCCTCAGGTGCAAAGGTCACAAAATCTGCTGCCAAGAAGAAGTGAACCATGGAGTCTGGTTGGAGTTTCATCCATTGCTATCACAAAAAAGACTTATCATTTCCCGATTCTATTTTAAGTTATTTAGTTTATCTACTTTGTTTCTTCGTTTGGGACAGGTTTTTGTCGTTGCTACCTGGTTGTAGCTCCCGTTATTGGGTGCTGGACAGGCGGTGGCGACAATTAGGTTGTGTTTGAAAGGCCAAGTTTTGAATTTGGTTATACTTTTTCTGGGAAGTTAAAAAGACAATATCTTGTTATGGATTTTGCTACTCTTTGTCCTCCTCTGCTATTGTTGGGTCGTGATTTTGGCAGGTTTCTACTGTTCACTATTATGTCTGCACTGAAAAGTTATATTTTTGCAGAACTAGGACTGCCATACTGGGCATCTTGGTGCTTCAGTAACTGGGCTCGAGTTACATGGCTGGAAAATTCAGCTTTCCTTCATCTTGACCACGGATACGGAACCCAGATCAACATACCATCGTTGTTCAACCAGGAAAAACTTTGAAGAATTATGTTATGTGCACAAAGCAGTTCATGTTGCATCAGTGTGTTACATGGTAAAACTTTTCCGAAAACAATATCAAGATTGATTGTTACCGACTACCGAGCTTGCCAACATCTACAGGCAAGCAATATTGACCTCGCATTTGCTCCATCTCTATTTCAGCTGGCTGACTTGTTTACCAAAACAAACACGGTTGCTCATTTTGCTAACGCGCAATGCTCTTTTTTTGTCTCGATTTCTCATTACTAGTTTCCATTTATTAGTGCAATATTTCTCCGGCCCCTCTCTGAATGGTTATCGAACTTCAACTATTTTACTATGTGATCTTTTGGTTTATGGCGAATGAGCTCTGAAGTAGATTTTACTAGAACTTCCGTAGTTCATATTTTTTGATCATCCCACAGTGGAATTTTAAACTCATGGTTCAACTCGATTCAATCAGAATTTAACATTTTCTCGTTGACCCGCGTAGTTCTGATTAAAATTTTCTAATTTAACCTGTTTAGTTATAGTTTTTTTTTATTCTTTTTGGAATAGCGACGTGTACTAAATGTCCCATCCAAGCTAAGGAACTTACTCCCAAGAGTCCTTTCTATTTGAGCATTGATTGAGTTCAAAATGTCACAGAATAAGTAATTCTTCCAGATCAAGAATTGGTAAATTATCAATATTATATGCCTAAGATTCATGCATGAAAGTTAATGTTAATTAGTTGTCCAAATGCTTTGTTAATCCTTCCATCTATACACTATCCATCGAACAATTTTTTTCCTTTTTAGTAACTTGGTGTCCAAGCCAACTTACGTTCACCGCGTGACCAATCCTACCACGTCTATCAAACCAGTTCTTAGCATATACAGGTATATGAAATATTATGTGAAAATTAGTTGTTCATTGGTTACTCTTACTCCTTCAAACGGTTCGGGTGTCGACATTAAGTAATCATACGATACGTAGAGAATCGGGATACATGTGTACATATATTGTACGATTCAACATTATATTATGGGATTTCTATTAAAAAAAGATACGCGATAGGATATGTATTGTATGTTGGAGACGATCTAACTCGCAGGATACGTATCCCGTACTAGAAAATCTACTACAGTGCAAGAATTGATTCAGGGCAACCATATGTGGTTTTCGAAGTTGACTAAGGCTAATGCTTTTATTGGGTTAATCAACTACTCGCAGACAATGAGATTTTGAGTTCAATTTGGAGTTCTAATTTGGCATTTCGAAGTTCGAACTTAAGCTAACTAAAGCTACTGACATAAGAAGACTTGGCAAAATATTCTCCGTTTAAACTTCTGAAATTTTCTTGCTGTCTACATGATTGAAGATCTGTGCATCAGACTTCTGCAAATGATTGATGTGAAAATAAGATTCTATTATTCTACCTGATGCTCGGTGTTCTTCAATTTTGTGTTGTGGTTGTCCAATTGTGGAACCGCCAACTCAGTAAAACATCATACTCTATTTTTGTTTGGTGCCGTTGATCGGAGAAGTATTCCAAGAAATCTGTAAGCCGTACGCTCTGCTCTCTCGCGACCCCTACTCTTAACTCTAATCAAAAGAAAGACTAAAGGCCCCTTTTGAAGAGCCAGCCAAAAAGGCTTTATGACTCAAGGTTCAAATTAGGGAAAGGAGAGTGCGGGGAAGAGGGGGCAACTCTTGGTTCGATCATCCAATTCGCTCGAACAGATAGGCATGGTTGTGTAGTCAAAGCAACTTCGACAATTTCGTGTACCCATCGGACGGTGGCCCTTTCGGGGGTTCCTTAGGGACTGATTCACTCTGCGTAGATTGACTGAACGCAACAAACCTTCCACTAGCAAGCAATCGTGTCTTTCACAGGATTTTTCGTTACTCATGTCAGCATTCTCACTTCTAATATCTCCACGTGTTGTCACTAATAACCTTCACTGACAAAACATCCCGCTACCGACACTTGAAAAAGCAACTTTCAAGGTCTCGTCGTTTCAGTGAATCACTTGAGCCCTGATACATTTTCAGTGCCATGGAGCTAGACCAATGAGCAATTACGCTTTCTTCACAGGATGGCTGCTTCCAAGCCCACCTCCTCTTTGTCATTGCTCGATCACTTCCTTTTTTCATTAAGTGATTGCTTAATTAGGGATCTTAGCGACGTTCTGGGCTGTTTCCCTCTAAACTTGGGATCTTAGCCCCCAAAAGTCTCTTTGTACAAACAATCTAAGCCTGTATTCAGAGTTTCCCTGGGTGTTGGTATGGCTAAATGGGGGCACCCTAGCCCATTGAGTGTTTTACCCGGGCCATCAACATTTCAAGAATTTATTTATTGATTTACATTGACCACGGACAATGATAGGATTGGTCTATTGTTTTTTATTTGCTAATCCAAGTTAATTAGGTCCATGGATATGCTTGGGCTATGTTTTTTCCGCAAAGTTGGGATCTGTGCATCGGGGTTGAGAGATCCCAATAATAGAATTGGAAACTTAGAGACCAATATTAATAAAAGAAGAAGAATGCTATGTAGAATACGACGTGTCTTTTTCATAAAGTTATTGAAAATTATCTATACAGGATTACAGGAGTTAAACCCATAATCTCATTGTAAGTACTTTCAACTACTTAACAGTTGTGATAATTGCCTCAGTTAATACCATTTGTTTGAGTCGTGCATTTAGGCATGAACATGCACTAGGTGGATTCAGCCACGGGTCAAAAGATTTAGGTGGCCATTTCTTATGATAAAGAAGTATGGCACGGGCATGTGCTGTTAGTTTACTTTCGATTTATAAGAACAATCCCCAAATATTGGGGCTGTTATCTGTGATGAATGTATTAGCGACACCTATATTTGCAAGCCCAATATTGATTTGAATGTCCTCACGTTACTGGACATGGTGTTGAGATATTGCACGTGAGTCCAATATTGATTTACGTGTGCTAATTGTTCAAGTTGGGCATTCGCTTGTACCCAAATTATTACACAGAATATATCCTTCTACAATTTATTTATGATTGGCAACTTCAATCACAAAGGTTCGCGATTCTTCGGTGGACACAAACATCGTAAATTTTTTTCAGTGATTTGAATTGCATGATGAAATTGTTGATTGACCATTAATTCCCACACACGGAGAGGCAATAACAATTTCAAGACAACGTTATCGTACTGCTTTCTGGTTAAGTAGATTTATCTTGGGTTTTGATGATTTAATTCTAAGATAATGTTTGGATAAAACGGTAAAACGATGATGTAGAAGAAAATCTAAACAAAAAGCAAAAACCTACTAAAACTCCCAACCTAACACCGCCGCCTGTGTTTCTAACCACAGGTTACATATCTCACCGCTTAACTATCATAGATAGCTACGTAGACAATACATCTATTACTATTTCCTACGTACTCTTGCTCTCATTTCTCCATTTTCATACTCCTATTTTCGCCGCAATAAAATCAACCGTTTCGGTTTTCCACACTCTAGCAAGTTAAAAAATAATTTTAACATCAACGGGTGAACTTACGCCATTAATTTCCCAATGTACTTTTGAGAAAAAGAATAGAACGCTACTACGCCAAGACACCACATACACGCATTCTAAAATGCACACTCAAGACATTTCGATCGCCCATTTCAAAGTTAATCAATTGGCCCAAGATTTTAAAAATTTGTTTGCTAAACAAACAAATTGTTTCGAAGTGAAACAATTTATTTAAAATCCTGGGCGAAAATAAAAATACCGTCCGTGCTGGTGTGCATTTGGGGTGTGCGTACGTGAGGTGCGCGTATCTTTTTCCAAAAGAATATGTTTTGACCCAATCTTGAAATGAAACATAAATATCAGGCCAACTCCAAAAAGCAAACCACTTTCGTTGGTCTGTCCTGACTCTTGAAAAAGGCCTCAATTCCAAATTGCTTGTCGTGTCAACAACGAGGATAAGTCACCACCAGTAAGGGCATGTCAATTGGTATACGTAGTGCGTGTGTGGAGGGACGTAAAGCAAATCCAAAAACCCACCATTTCTTTTTTCTTCTTTTGTTTTTTGCTAGCAGTGTTGTCCCGACCAGCTTATGTATACGTCGACTAAATTTCCTTCCCGCAACGGTTGAAGGAAGGCCATCCACCACGCCGGAACTAGTTAATTCAAAAGAGTAACTCTCACGGTTTGGGCCCAAGAAGTTACTGAGTTTGAAACGGGTTTACAGCTCATCTCTATTACCACTTGAGCTAATCCTTCGGATTAAAATCCGGCCATCTCTCTCCTCTCAGCATCTAGTCCTGATTTTGAAAAAGATACAACACGAATAAAGAAACCAGAAGTAGTTAGGGACCAGCTATCTTACTTACCCATATGATCAAAGAGAGAAAGACACGGCCAGAGACACGCATCCTTCTCAAATTTAATGGATGTCGCAATCCGGTCGGGTCCGAACGGTACGAACGGACGTAAAGAGGGTTTGTTTTGATCAGTCACAATCGTCCTAAACATGGGATGAAAAAGATAACAGTTAGAATCTAATCTAAGCAAAACCGGAGAAACTTAAGGCAATATAAGTTAGCAGTTATTCCATATAGGTTTTTTGAGTAAAGAGATAGAAAAATCCATTAAAACAAAACCCTGTTACAACATCGTACAAAAAAAAAATGAAAAAAAAATAGAGGAAAAAAAAAAAAAGCAAGCAGAAAATACTGAAAGTATAGTAAAATTGCCGAAGCTTTTGTCGGAGTTGTCACTCCTCCGCCGCTGCCGATGTCTAGATCTGGAATTCCTAGATCCGGCTCTCCCCATTGCCCAAAAATCAAGTTTTTGCCTGTCATAGGAAGAGGAGAGGAGGTCAATCGCTGTGGAGATCCGCTGGAAACCATGTGGGGGAAGCAAGAAAGGAGAGGAGAGAAGAAGAGGAGAAGAAGGAAGAAGTAGGAAGGGGGCCAGTGGGGGAGGGTGAGTGTGGCAGCCGCTAGGAAACCCTAGGAAGAGGCTTCTCCGGCAGCCTCTCGCCCTCCAAAACTTTCTTATTCCATATGGTGGAATGATATGCTTTTCCAAGCTATGATTATATCCTCAGTCTATACAACACAAAACACAAGCCTTTAGTTCTTTTGGACACATAAAATCAAGCTAGGAACACCTTGGAAGATCTCATTTTATGCAAACAGGAAGAGATACACTTTTTGTAAGAGCGCACCGGTAGAGGGAGAGAACCTACATTTCGATACGTGGACGAATAGTACATGTGACAGAATTTGGAAGAAAAAATATAATTTCATTCGATACTTTATGTCACATAAACCCTAGAATTTATACAAGACGTGAGATCTGTAATTATAGAAAGTCATTCATAATCAAATCATAATCAATTCCTTATTGCAATCAATCTAGAATATTCTATACTATTTTAATAGTACAGTACCGGACCTACTGGTCTATCAGTAAGGTAGCATTCAATATTAGTTTAAGGCTTATTTTAGCCTAAAAAAGTTAACTGTGACTTTTGTTTTTTAAGTTTCAAAAAGTCATTTGTGTTTTTAAGTTTGAAAAAGTCATTTGGTTTGGTCTAATAAGTAATTCTTATGGCATTTTAGACCAAAATAACTGTAAAAAGTTTTTTGCTTTTCTCCTAATCAGTTAAAAAAAAAAAAAACATGATTTACATAAGCCTATAACCCTAGCACTTCGTTTAATTCTGAAATCCTACTCTCTTCTTGTATCTTCTGCAGATTTTTGATTTTTCGAATACAAGTTCTTTTCAAGAATTCGGTGAACTGGAAGTTTTTCTGCTGTAAATTAAAAGGAGCGAGAAGAATTGAATTTCGTATTGATTAGTCTGCAACCAGAAGGTAATGGAAATTATGAACTTGCTATTCGAAATGAAATTTGAAAACTTCAACTGAGATTCAAGCAAAACGTCAGAAGGACAAGCGAAACAAACTTTACAGAAAAGCAAATTATTCATTGACCCTTTAAAAGTGTAGAGAACACATCCGTCAAGCATGAAGGGGGTGCTGGTGATCGTCCCTACGTGATCCCCGTCAAGCAGAGGACATGTATTGATCGAATTCCCAAACTTCTTCCTCTTTTCTTATTACTTGGTGGTGATCGGGTCAATTTATACGCATCTTAATTTATACGCATCTCGAGGTCAAAATCCCGGACCATTAAAGCCGGGGCAATTCATCATCTTCAACATCCGAACCGTCAAAATCCGTGTCTTTCGGGACCGTCACAACTAACTCACCGTCGTCATAACCGGCCACAGCCAGTTCCGGCCGCGAACAGGCCGGTAGCCGGAACCGCCACACGTCGAGCTCCAATTCGCCAACCGGAAAATCAAAAACAGTACCCCCACGTATCACGATCTTCGTTACCCCGGGATAGATCTCAACATTTTGAGCCCTGACGTCGTCGTCACCGCCGATTTCGTCCTCCGTGTGGACGACGAATCGGAAGTAGTCGGGGGTTTCTTCGACGAAAACGTCGGCGTTTGAGTGAAAGGGAAGCTCGAGGACTTTGGCGAAGATGTGGGGGAGTCGACGGAGTTTCTTCTGACGGCCGGCGAGGGAGGGTGATTGAGTCGAAGCGATGTCGTATCGCAGCGTGATGTTCCGCTTCTTTGGCACTGGATGAACCTTCATGGTACTCAAGAGAAGGAAACGATCGAACTGGAGAGAAACTGGATTTTAGAGACAGATTTTACTGACAAAAACGTTGTAAGAACAAACTGGAGTCTTTAGAAGGGAAAAACGGTTGAAACCGTTTGTTTGCTTATATGCAATGGCTCTCTGTTTTGGGAATTTCGTTACAGCTATATATATATACGAAAAACCTGGGGGTACACCCCTTTTGATTGAAACGCACTTTTGGCTGGGACCCGGGGGCCCCACATGAAATGATCCAACTTATTTTATTTTTCTTAAAATATTTTTTGAGGGGCCCATAAAAAAATCATTTCAATCGGACGGTTAAGGGGCCAACCAAAGTTTCCCACCGCTTCAAATCAAATCCCTGATTCGGATCATTTCAAAACCCAAAATGGGGTTCCAGTGGGGATGGAGTGCCAAAAGGGGTTGTACCCCTAGCAGTGTTCATAATTCTACTTTTTTAATTTATAATTACTCCGACAGTTTGTTCGGGTTAGTTTGAGAGCCTACTTTTCAGTTTTTCATTTTTCGACTTTTTGGCTTTTTGACTTTTTGGATTATGATCAGAATGTGTTTTGAATCTGGAAGAAGTGTTTGGAAGAAAAATGCAAAATCCATTTTGTAACAATAGTAGTGTGTGGGAGAACAGTTATGAAAATGGGTTATGGATTGATTGTTTACCATTTTGCCCTTATTTATTAATTATTATATTAAAAATGTATACAGATATTGTTTTTAGCAATTTTTTTAAAAGTCAAAACAGAGAACCACTTATGAGGAAATGAGTTTTGGTAGTAGGAAGCCAAACACCACTAACAAGAAACTGGAGAATGGGAAAATGCAATAAGGAGGGGGCCAAACACCCTCTAAATCTTGCATATCAATCCCACCCGATACTAGCAGGGCCCTTGTAAAGGAAATTTGAGATTCAGAAGTGTGACATCCCCAAGTGGTTGATGCGGTGATCGGCTACGATTTCATCTCGACACTGCATTTATTTGAGCCGCCGGTTCTGCCGAGATGAATCCGAAGTCATGTAATCAACGGCTTCTTTGTACTTGGGACGGACGGCGCTTTAATGCGCACAACACTACATGACTTTGGAACCCTTTTACGGTCGAAAGAAAACTCAAAAGAATTAATAAGATTTCTTTAGAAGTTTGAACCCAAACATTAGGATGTGGTAAACTCTTAAGTCTCCATTTTTTGTTTTTGAATTTCATGCAGGACAAAGGGGAATTTGCTGGGATGTTTCCAGGTTCTGGTGGTGCAAATATGCTAAAGAGCCTTCAAAAGCACCCCCCAAAAAGGTTCCCCAAGCCTAGATTTGTTTATCATTACAACGCGTTTCGCTGTGTTATTTTTCCACAATGACTCGTTTGGTAAACGGTATTAAAATGTTAGTTTGTTTTTTGGAACTGGAACATGTTAGTTTGTTGACTAATGTTTGTTGTGAGGTTCTACACTTTGTTCGGTTTAGGTCTCAAGATCCATCCTGCACGGTCCCCAATAATTTTTTTTTTCTATTTCTCCTTACTAATTACCCTCAAAACCCAAACCGAACAAAGCCCTATCGTCTAATATATTAACCATGTGAACTGTGGTTCATTGGTTTTAACTAGTTGCTTTCCTACGAATTATTATCCTCTAGGTTGTTTGTTTGTTCCAATATAAACAAACTTGATACAGGGCTGGCCCTAGGCATAGGCCGACAAGGTGGTCGCCTAGGGCCCCGAGTTTTCGGGCCAATAAAAGGCCCCCAAATCTAATATGACAAGAAATATTATTTTTGTCTAAAACTTACTGAATTCGATAGTTGGCCACGGTGGTTGGATTGGTGTTGTTTTTCATTGTTTATGCAAGTTTGAATCCTGCACGGAGCAGTCTTTTGGGCTCTTTTTCAAAGTTTTACACAAAAACAAAAGGCTTCAAGTTGACAGCCCCAAGACTCGAAACTCACGGCCTAATGGCATCTTCATTGTTTTAAGGGGAAATGACTGTTTAGTGGAGTAAGAGAGAAATAATTCCACCTTGATGACACACTTTTTGGCAATCATCACTTAATGGGTGGAGAAAAAAAAATTCCAGATGCATGAAGTAAGATTTTTTCCCGGACCAAAAACCCCCTCCCCTTAAAATTCTTCACAAATCATTCCGCCCCTCTTACCCCCGATTGAAATGTCAATCTCCCCTTTCCTCCTAAACCTAGCCCTTTAACCATCAGAAACCTCCCATGCGTAATAGACGAAAATCCCACTGTGTGAAGACAAACTCATCAGAAACCTCTAGCAAGGAGAAAAACGTGGTTACAGATGTTTTTTTCCAAAAATCCCATGCGTTGAATCTCCCTAAAGCCTCTAAAAGCCCTAATTTATCCAATCAATCTTCTTTATCTGTACATACTTGTATATGTATTTGCTCCATCCAAGCAGAGGTTTTAATCACCATAGCCATGGCGAGTAAAAAAACCCCGAAGAGCCCCAGCCGAAATCGAGGACAAGCCCAGTCGATTGGAGTTTGAATATTCTACTTCTTCTTCATCCTGGTCTTTGTTGTCATCTCTCTATGGAGTGTTCCAAAGTTCTAATTGGTTTGAATTGGAAATGGTAAATTACAAAGTTCCAAAATGGAAAATCGGGATTAAGACAACATACTTCCTAAACACTCGTCCTCATTCGAGTGCAATGGTATTATCTAATGGTGAAATGTTAATTTACTCAAGGTGCAATATATATTTTTATTTAAGGAGCAAATGGGTTTTTTTATTTATAAAAAAAACGAAAAGTTTGATTAAGGAGCAATGATTATTCTCAAAGGGTGTAATATTAATTCACTTAAGGTGCAACTTAATTTTTTGGTTTAAGAAGCAATGACTATTTTTTTCAAAAACAAAAAGTTTGATTTAAGGAGCAATGATTATTCTCAAAGGGTGCAATGTTACTTCACTCAAGGTGCAACTTTTTTCGTTTAAGAAGCAATTGCTATTTTTTTCCAAAATATTTTTTTTTGATTAAGTAGCAATGGTTACTCTCAAAGGGTGCAATGTTAATTCACTCAAGGTGCAGCTTTCTTTCGTTTATGGTTACACTAGCAACCCATTTGTCCTCATTCGGGTGCAATATTATTATCAAAAGGAGCCAAAATAATTCAATCAAGGTGCAAAATTGTTTTATCAATGGAGCAATAGTTATTCTATCTCCTGGTATCACTTATGTTAAATTCCCAGTATTGCACCCTGGGTCCATTTTTATTGCACCTTGAGTGCAATTGTGTTGCACCCACAAAAAAAAAAAAACATTGAACTCGTGTTGAGTGCAATGTTGTTCTAAAAAAGGTGCCAAAATAATTTCCTCAAGGTGCAATGCTATTTCATTCAAGGAGCAATGCTATTTTTTCAAAATAAAAAGTTGGATTCTTCTCAAAGGGTGCAAAAATAATTAACTCAAGGTGCAATGCTATTTCATTCAAGGAGCAATGCTATTTTTTACAAAAATAAAAAGTCGGGCTATTCTAAAGGGTGTCAAAATAATTCACTAAGGTGCAAAATAGATAGACGAAATTTAGTTCTCTCCCCCTCTCTCTCTCAATAAGCAGAGTTCCACTCTACATACATAAACGACAAAGAGTGCAGAGCATTTCGAACAACTAATATTAAGAAAAAATAGTCCAAATCTCACATTCTCTTTGCATTGTGGGAAGAATGTCGGTCAATTACACGGTGAAGGAAGAATTGAGGCTCCAATCATTCAGGGGAATCTAAATAGTGCATTTCAAACAACTAATTGAAGAAATAAGAAATGAAGACATGTCACCAGTAGTTCACCCCTGAGGGATGGCATGAAGACGACTAACACACATGATCCGACAATTCGAACAATCACGAGATGAAGACGACTTTTACTGGGTTTTCAGATTATGAGAGAGAGAGAGAGAGAGAGAGAGAGAGAGAGAGAGATCGGGGGGGGATGAAGACAACTTTTACTGGGTTTCCAGATTATGACACAGAGAGGGAGGGAGGGAGGGGGGAAGAGGGAAAATGGGAGGAGGACTATATACTGGGTTTTCACCCGAGGGGTAATTTCGTCTATTACAATTGCAGTGCCGTTTATGTGGAATTATTTGTTTCCTTCCCATGCCTACCGTGATTGCCAATAAGTGTGTCATGAAAGTGTAATAATTTGCCCCTTTTCTCTCTGATTGGTCATTTCCCCTTGTTTTAACCAACAATCCATTGAACCACAAGGCACTTTTATGCTTTATGTGGAACAACTAATATATGTAGAAACAATTAAGACGCCCCATTATCAAATTTTGCTTAGGGCCCCAAAAATTTTAGGGCCATGCCTGACTTGATATGACTAATCACTTTGACACTTGTAATCTCCTAGACCCGTGCTTCATTAGCATTTCATAATCTCATCTTCTTTGGTGTTTTCTGTAGTAGGCCAAATGGCGGGTTAGTCATTCTGGTCGTGGAATCAAGTCCGGCCAACTTGGCGCAAACCTAATCGATCAGACGACCAAAGCCCACCGGCAACGAAACAGGTTGCCCAACTCAGACTCAACGGGCGGGCCGAGGTGCGCGTTAAGTCTTAGTGTGCGTGGCAATGACTAGCAGAAGGATAATGCATGTGTCAATGACTATCTTTTTGGTTAGGCCACATGGCACGATCACATACGACCTGACAGTGTGGCACTTGGCAATCGTCACGAATGACCCCTCAACCTAAAATGATTATTCATTGTGGGAGTCGCTTCACTAGAATAACATCTTTGATCATTTTGGTTTAGTACGGAGGGTGGTAGGCTGGTTGAACCTTGTTGTAACCTTAGTTGCTTGCATGAGAAGATGACATGCACACTGAACAACCACATTAGTGAAAAGCCCGGACAGTGATTGTCCAGAAAGGCACTTCAATGCTTAAGTAAGTAATCGGAGGAGGAGAAGTTTACTAGAAACTTAGAGAGAAAAAAATGAGTTAGAGGGGATTGAATGTGGAGAAAGAAAACCTGTGTGAGGTAGGAGAAAGATGTATTTATAGGCAAAGTGGAGCATGTCTGTCACGTCTCTCATGACCCCTACGCGCACCGCCCGTACCTAGGACGAAGCCTGGTGTGGTAAGAATGTCTTTTGCAGACGCAACGCTTCGGCTGACGTCATGCCTGATAAGTCTGAGGGGTCAACTGGTTTGGGAGTACTCCTCGGTCAACCACGTGGTCTTGTAGGCATAGCATGCAGGATAGTTGACTGCCACCATTAATGATCTACCTAGTCTATCAGGCACGCCTCTACCGAGCCCCTGATAGTTACCGAGCGCTATGAGACCGACATCAATCAACTCGGCTTGTAAAGCACTTAACATGGCGGGCCTGTCGAATTGAGCAATGGGCCTCCCTAGAAACAACCGAGCGCTCACCTGAAGGCTGTAAATTGAAGACCTCAACTTCCTTTTTGATATTCGTGTAGATTCTGACTAAGCCGTCTTATGTTGAGTGTATATCCCATTCGATAATTAAGTATCAAATGGGTTCAACTTGCATTCACTTTTGTTACTTTTGAGAGGGTTACCCTTTGCCCCTTCATCTCTTCGAGGCAGACCCTATTGTTCTTCGTGGACCCGGCCGCTACATTCATAATGTTACCGGAGGCATGCGCTTAGCACAAGCAATATTGGCCTTCAAGTCAAGAGACTCATATATATAGTACAATTCCAAGCATAGATAGGTAGGCCATCCTTTCTCGTTCGAGCTTTGCGCTTCCCTTCTCTTAATCAGGGAGTGACTTAGTCATCAAAGTGCCTATCGGTCGGCCCTAGTGGACAAGGCACTAACTTGGTTCCCCTTAGGTCTAGAAGAGGAGCTTGTTCCAGGTCCAACTTGAGAGACACCCCACACTTTCCAAACATAATTAGTGAACCAAACGATCCCTAATCGTTTAAGCACTTAAAGCTTAATTTGTGACGTTGTTCTTGTAGCTGACCGCAAATAAGATTTAGTAACTCTTTTGTATCCATGTAATTTAATTTGTATGTATCTTATTTTATACATATTCACAGATACCAAATACATACTATGTAAGTATGTATCTAATGATAGGTTCAACAATTGTTATTTAGCAGGAAAAATCCGCGATGAAAGTTACTGAAGAATGATGCTGAGGTCGTCAAGCATGCTTAATGCTTTGGTGCTCCCCTGCATGACTGAATTAAAAACACAGTCCATGGGTATAATACGTCACATTACATCTTTGATCCGGACACAAATTTTTTAATAATTAATCACGTGAACTTATTATTAGTTTACTCTGTATCTTTTCTACATTCGAACAATTTTTTAAATTTTTTTTGGACTTAATTCTGTTAGCAAAAATCGGTTTCCAATCGTTGATATTCTTTGTTAGAGTGTATGGACTAGAAGTATCCACCAAAAAAAAAAAAAGATTCCCGAGCAAATTGGCTTTACAACGTTTAGGGATGGATTTAGAAATTTGCATTAGTGATGAGCACATAAAATAATAAACTTAACCCATATGTAGATAGTAGATAATTTTTATAATAATATATTTTCCCAGTAAAATAACATATTGGTGACTATAGATAACTTCATCTTATAATTAGCAAAACGGAATGTGTATACACAAAAAGATGGTGTGAAAATTTACAACTCTCATAGACAAGTATGCGCATAAAGAAATATTGTGTATAATTGAAATAATTAACAATATTCATGTAATTCCACAAAATCGAGTGAGGGCCTCACATGGGTTTATCCTTGGTGAAATATTTTTTAATACAATGGTTATTTGTAACGTTATCTTACATGAGGTAGGTCCCAAGTATGTGTAGATCTCACTTCTTGTGATAGAAACATTACAAATATTCAAATAATTGTTGCTTTGAAAATTTTCTCAGCCCCATTTGCGAAAAACATTGAGAGAGGAAACCCATATTATTAATAAAATTTGATCGTCCCAATTTACATATTATTAGTAATCTCGATTATTGGGGATGGGATCACATCCCTATTGCTAAATGGAGTAATTAGTTCATCCATCTCACGTCACAATTGCACGATTTTCATAAAACTAGCTTTGATTTCGGTGTTTAATTGATAAGATTTGGGTCATTTCTGGAATAAATAAAAAAAGTTCCAATCAGGGGCGGAGTTGTTAAGAGACAACAGGGTCAGTTGACCCTCCTAACCCCCAAAATTCCTATAGGGATTTTAATAGTATACCTCGCAAAATTGCTAATTGACCCCTCTTTGATTTTTTTTTTGCCTAGGCTTATGTTACATTTTGCTAAGAGAAAGGAACACGTCTAATTCTTGCCCCCCCTAAACCAAAATCCTGGCTCCGCCCCTGGGTCCAATAGTGCATGGGTCTGTATGTTTTTATTTATTTTGTTCTATTATTTGAGTTGTGACCTGCTGCAATACACTTTTTTTCAGTATAGATTATCTCCAAAAAAAATATTCTGAATTAAAATAATTCAGACACATCCAAACGTTCAACCTCAGGTCATCTTTAGCCCATCGCCAAGGGCCCAAGGCCAATTAAAAAAAATCTTTCTCCCAAAAAAATTCACAACTGGTGACTCTACAAACCAAACCAAATCAAATCAAATCAAATCAAACGAAACCACGTCTTTTGTCCCAATCTATTGGAGTCTGCTACACGAATCCTATTTTTTCATTGAGCGTTGTCTAGGGCGATAAACACACAAATTTCTACTAACAATCAAGCAAAAACACAAAGAATAAATGACACGGAGAACAACCAATCTTACAAATACCATGAATTCGATCGTACAACCCAATCCCACTCAAAAAGAATTCAAGGAGATTTTTTTTTTCTTCTTTTTTGTCATTCATCATTCCTAATTGAAGTGAAACCTTGAATTCGTTTGTTTTCATGGGGAGATTCATGATGGTCAATTTTATTTCTCATGTCACATATTACTATAAATAAATAAAAAGTGGCCCAAAAATATAATGAATATTATCCTGCATCTATTTAATCTATATTAGGTGCTGTCTCTTACATCATTCTTGCCTCGTACCAAAAAACAAGTTTTAATTTCAGTGCTCAATTCATAATGTGTTGGTTACGCAATTAAAAATTAAAAATATAAAGGTCCATCAGTCGTTTATTGCTCACATTGACAGTTTAGTATGTACTATTATTTTGTGCAAATAGGTTGGAAGTCATTGTCAAAGAATGAGGGCAGCCAAGAAATAATAATTGAAATTTGAAAATGAAATATTAGTAAGGACCATTATCAATGAAATTTCATAGATTGACTGGCTTGAGAAACAATTCAATTTTGAATAAATTTTCAAACTCATTAAGATTTCAACTAAACTTGAATAATTTACAGTTTTTCTCGTTTGCCTGCCCTTCCTTTCTTCTTTTTTATCCACGTAAAGTTATGACATTGCTATTTATGTGAAAAAAATGAATGTAGTAATTTCACATGAATAATGACAAGAAACTGAGTGCATGAGGATAAATAGAGAGTGCAAAAATTGTCTTACTTAATTAATTAACAAAAAATTATTACGAATATTACGAAACGGGGACCAAATGGTTGGTATTTCTTGCCTACAGTGTCGTCTTATATAAACTTTTTTCAATTTCGGTCCACATTTTAATACTTTTCAATTCTTGTTCTCGAGACAAATTATTAATCTTAAATTTTTTGAAGAAAAGGTAAACAAAAATTGCAAAAACTAAGTTGTAATAAAAAAAAAAATTACGTAAGAAAAAATATAAACATGAACTCACCTTGTATATCTTCAATTTTTATTTTTTATTTTTTTTCTGGGCCTGTTAAAGATCATCGAGCCTCATCAATGGTTTGCATCCTAGAAGTATGGGCCCTTATCGGCCACAAGTAGCTGGGTTCTCTTTCATTCATGGCCACGTGCGACGTGCCAACTTAGCGAGTCCACAATTTATGACCCCAAAAGTACAAAGACTCAACTGAGCGAGTCCACAATTTTGCACTCTTTTTGGGCTTTCCCAAAGCCTTTAAATAATTGGGCCGACTCAACTAAATGGGTCCACAACTTTGCACTCTTTTTGGGCTTTCCCAAACCTTTAAATCATCATTAGGCTGCAACCGGGGTGGATGTTGTGCGGCCCGTGGCCCGGCTACGCTAGCATCGTTCCAACTATCAGAGACGTCCACCACGCAAAGTTTATCGAGTACTACAGCTTGCCAAAAATCAACTTAATCGGATATCATTAAGTGTCTTATCAAAACACATATAACTTGAAAAGATTGGATTCGATGGTTTTGATCCAGTGTTTTGGATCCATTAGGAATCATTTGTTTCCAAGTTATATGTGTTCCAATGAGGAACTTAACAAAATCCGGTTAAGTTGATTTTCAATCCATTTGTAGTATTCAACGAGCTCTACGTGGTGGACATCTTCGATCATTAGAACGATGCTGCGCGCGACCGTGCCATGAGCCACACAACATATTACGCAACACGAGGTTGCACACCCACCCCAGTTCCCATTGGGGCTCAGTGTCGTATCTTGTTCTGCCGTCTAACCTGTAGCATAGCATTATCATTCATTGGGCCAAAGGGTAATTTGTATGGCAATTAAGGATAAGCTGTAAATCCAAACATTTTAAGTTTAAAACTTGACAGCCTCTAAAGTGCGACCAATCTCACTTCTTACTAATGGAGATCTTAATAAAATTGAAAATCCGTAGTGATAAGAAAAATGTAGAGTACTGTTTTTGAAGTTACATAACTTACAGTCACACGCCCAAACACACTAGTGGTGTACACTCTTGAAGGTATTCTCGATTTCACTTTTTAAATTTGATACTTTTTGAGTGATATTTAAACCCAGAAATCAAAGGGTAATTCATGTCCTAAGTTCGCATAAAGATCCGATTACTGCAGTTTGACTACAAAGAACAATGTTTTTCAATATCAACCGTTGATCTTGATAATCAATCATTCTCATTTGTTGACATTTCTTACTTTGAACTGTTGAAAATACTTTGAAACTATTGCCATTGCTTTGAACCTGATGGAGTCCAAGGGGAAGCTTTCCAAATCGGCCAAATTGCCAAAGTGACTAAATATGAACTAGCGTTGAACCCGTGCTATGCACGGCGAGATTACATGAACCCATAATGTATATACATGGCACAATGGGTGCAGCAGGTGGACACTAATCATACATGCGAATAACGTATCTGACATTGTACCCGTTTGATACCGGGAAGAAAATTCACATTGGTATGTTTTTTTTTGTGTTCTCGTGTGTTGAAAGGGTACAATGGCATTTTTTTTCTTTTCTTTTTTTATGGATGTAATTTTTTTTTTTTTTTGGTATAGGTGTTGAACGATTAATGAATTTTGACAGGATGAATTTAGATACACACAATTAGTTTAAATTGTCAAAATTCATTAATCGTTCAACACCTATACCAAAAAAAAAAATTGCAATTTAGCAAAATATCTAAAAAGTAACCTTACAAAGAAAGTTCATTTGGAATACTTCAATGCTCATTTACTATTACTCGACATTTCTAATTGAAGGGACAATAACTTATCATATATAGCAAACAGTCATTGTAAGTTAATTGAGATGTGTTTTGGCCAAAAGAGTTAGTTGGCTTTTTTTTTTTATTTGATTTTTTTCATGTTTTTTAGTTTTGCATCAACTTTTTGTGTATTATTGGTTTGTCTCGTTAAAAAATACATATAACTTTTCCATTTTTTAATCCATATTTTGGCTTTTTGCATGGATCATTAAATTAAATTTTTATGCGGAATTCATTGTTTTCGGAGAGAGAAAATCTTGTATAGTATTTAAAAAGTAAAAGTGATTACCTTTGCTGTAAAAATCTGTATGTCTTTCCCTCTACACAATTGATTTTGCTATAATAAAAAAAAATGTCAACCAATAGAAAGCTTATTGACCAACAAATAAAAGTAGAGAAAAGAAGATAGATAGTGGTATAGCAAAATGACAACATTGATAAAAAAAAACAAATTTGATGTCTTATGTGGACAAAATCATTCCTTTTCTTTTGTACGAAAGAAAATTTACATTGATTAAACCCAAACCAACTACGCAATCCATCTTTTTTTTTTTTGAGACCGTTTCACTTTCAGATTATTGTTCTCATGATCCATGTTGTGACGTTATCATTCCTTTTCTTTTGTACGAAAGAAAATTTACATTGATTAAACCCAAACCAACTACGCAATCCATCTTTTCTTTTGGGACCGTTTCACTTTCAGATTATTGTTCTCATGATCCATGTTGTGACGTTAACAAAGTTTACATAATGAATCACACTCATGAACCACACTTGACAGTGTCTTATGTCCAAATAAGGTTAAGCATCAATTGGGATACGATTATTGTTAAATGATTTTTGTTTTTTACTTTGAACATATAAGAAAAAAAAATCTGACTTTACTTGGATAAAAAAAAATGCATATAACTTTTCCTTTTTTTTATCCATATTTTTGCTTTTTGCATGGATCATCAAATTAAACTTTTATGCGGAATTCATTATTTTCGGAGAGAGAAGATCTTGTACAGTGTTTAAAAAGTGAAAGTGATTACCTTTGCTGTAAAAATCTGTAAAAAAAATGCCAACCAACAGAAAGCTTATTGATCAACAAATAAAAGTAGAGAAAAGAAGATAAGATAATGGTATACCAAGAAGAGAAGAGGGAGAGAGATACCTGAGAGAAATATTAGATTGTAAATCACCAACTCATGTAAAAAAGCTTAAAATGTTAGAAAAGAGCAGAGAGAGATATATATACCTGATCTTACCTTCTCCGGGACTGCCTATCATTCAACTTTGGCAAAGCTGCTGAAGGGAAGGATTAGGGATGGTACTGATACGTAACTCAATTCTCCTTCACTAATGGGGATATGGTTGATGCAAAGCTAGACAATTAATTTGATCATATAATAGCATGTGATTAGTTAGGCAAAGCACGGGATATAGTTTCTTGAACAATTTCCTTATTACTCTCCCCATTTTTGGACTTTCTATTATTCTTCTATTAAATTAGTTAGGCAAATTTCGTAAACAAATTCCAAATTCATTTTCAGAATTTGTTACCATAAGACTATTTTTCCTTAGGAAATTATATTTTCTTAGGAAATTAAGAAGTTTTTTCCTATGTCAACGACATGTTTTATTAGGAAATGAGACACTTGTTTCCTTTCTCAATGAATAAAATCATTCTTTTTGTCGTTAAAAAATATGTACGTGCGTATAAGTAAAGAATCATTCCATTTCCTTTTCTTTTTACCGAAAAAAAAACACACACACACACCATTTCTTTTATCATTCAATTTCGTTAATATAATTTTTATGGTAACCTAATATAAAAATTCGGGAAAATTGAAAAAAATTCAAATTGGAAAAATTTCCTTTTGTCATTCAATTTCGTTAATATAATTTTTGTGGTAACCTAATATAAAAATTCGGAAAAATTTTCAAATTGGAAAAATTTCAGTTATTGTATTGGAGAAGAATTTCCTTATTACTCTCCTCATTTTCGGACTTTCTATTATTCTTTTATGAAATTAGATAGCAAATTTCGTAAACAAATTTCTTTTCCAATTTTGCTACCATAAGACTATTTTTCCTTAAGAAATTATATTTTCTTAGGAAATTAAGAAGTTTTTTTTCCTTTGTCAATGACATGTTTTATCAGGAAAAGAGAAGTACTTGTTTCCTTTCTCAACGAATAAAATCGTTCCTTTTGTCATTAAAAAATATGTTCATATAAGTAAAGAATCATTCATTTTCCTTTTCTTTTTACCCAAAAAGAAAATCAAACACCATTCCTTTTGTCATTCAATTTCGTTAATATAATTTTTATGGTAACCTAATATAAAAATTCGGAAAAATTAGAAAAATTTCAAATTGGAAGAATTTCAGTTATTGTATTGGAGAAAAATCATTACGGCCGCAAAGCTTAACTCGGTAAGAAATTAAATACTACCATTTAGGACTTTGCTAATTGCTTAAAAAGTGCAAAGGATTAGGGGACACGTGGCAAGCTCAAGAAGCTCCATTCACCAAAAGTCATTCTGCAATACTATAATAAATTTCGAGACAACTCATTCTCCTCGCATACATTAATTACTTTTAGCACTCTTGGGAAACTCCACCTATTATGGACGGGAATGGTTTCAATACACACTTTTAAAGGTGTGTACCATATACACCTATTGTATGGTCAATATTATACCACCTTATTGGCAATCGTAATATTTTTTGGTGTTTCTTAAATTTTTAGCAATATGATTCGTTATGTGTTTTATGATTCATAATACTTTTGTACTTTTTGAAACTTTTATTTATAAGAAGTAATAAATTCGTAACTTTAATACACACAAATAAAGGTGTGTATCTAGTTTTTCCAATTATGGACAGAGATTGTAGCCAAGTCATAATCAGATTGGGATGGCATTTTCGTAAAATCCATCGCCAGAAAGGTCCACGCACCCACTATTCCAGTACCCGAAACGCAACATTTAAATCCAACTCTGAGAGCCATTTCAGATCCGAGGATTCTGCTCTTACAAAGCAAGCTCAATCGCTACACTCCAAATGGCGGTTTGACGAAACCCTGGAAACGCCATCACTCCATCATCACCACCAGGAAAAAATCTAACACCTTCTACTACTCTTCCAATCCGCCACTGAATCAATCGCTCAGTTCAAACTTCTCTGTCCTCTTCAGGTAATTCTCTCTCCAATTTTCTCCGTCTAAATCGAAATGGAAGCTAAAACTCCTCTACTTTTTCTTCTCTTCTGATTTGTTTTTTTCTTTTGATTTGTTTTGCTTTGTATAGATCTGACTGTCAAGTGATCGAAGACTTCATTTTTGAATATATATGCTTGATCTACGACCTGGGTTCACGGAAATTAACGACAATCTGCTCAGGTTTTGGTGGTTATGGAGACGATTTAAAACTCCGTGTTCATTTTCCAGCTTATAAAACCCTTGTGGTACGTTTTCACAATTTATGGAGTTTTAATTGACAGAAGATAGTTGAGCGATCGGGATTTCTGAGAAAAACGAATTTGGAACTCTTTAACTTGTAGCGATAGTGTAGAAGAGGACTTAGTGTAGTTATGATGGAGACGCTTGTTGTTCTTGATGAGCATAGAAATGAATACTTCAACAGGAGGGCTCGAGGCCCAGCTAGATTTGGGTCAGCTCCTTCTGGAGGGTTCAGAGGTATCAATTGCCGAACCTTTCAGTCTGGAGTAGGGATACTCCCGACCCCATTAAAGGGTGCGACGAAACGGGCTTGTTCTTCTTCACCGAAAACACCGTCACCTTCTGTGAACTGGCACTCGGAAGAATCTAGACACTTGAGAAAAGTCATGAAGAGTAGTTCTATTCCCATTCCTATGAACATTAATGATGGTTTTAATGAAGGTTTTTTCTTTGAGGGGTTTCCTTACTCTGAGCTCTGGGCTGGACCTGCATACTCTAACTCACCGCCTCCTAGTTCATTGCCCATACCCAAATTTTCACTTTGCTCGAAAAGGACTGTCTCACTTGACTTGCCTGAGAAATCGGCCTCCGATGTGAATTACCACTCCATGGCCAAGTCTGCACCTGCTTCCCCCACGAGGGACCGTAGCCTCTGTTTTTCTAGAAGTTTCTTTAACAGTGATGACTCTGCGACGATGACCCTGCGTCGCATTCTGAATCTTGACATTACTGATGAATGAAGAGGAGCCGAGGGCTCCTGTAGATAAACTATTGTACATAGAGAATAAAGTAGTGTGACTACCTAGTGGTTTTATTTCAGTAGTGTAGTGGTGTTGAATAATAAGTGGTGGCTGGTTGTTCGACAATCTTCAGATATTGCCTTGACGTTTAAGGTGGGGATCAGTTATGCATTTCTTCAAAAGATGTTACTGGATTACGGGGCACAGGTAGCTGCTAAAATGTTTCAGAAACAGAATTAGTAGCAATGGATGGGAATTTTCTAGTGCTGGTGTTTGATTTCAAAGCGGTCATTTGAGATGGGTTCATGAAAGTGACTACCTAATGCTCATTCAGCTTAAAAGGAAGTTGATTCTAGTTGATCGATGAAGATTGGTGATGTGGCGTGGGGTGAATGCGTCCTGCTTTTCCCTAGTGATATACTGATGAGCTGTTCTTGGTGGATTTCAAATTAGGATATATGATTACCTTTTCTATAACATGAGTGTACTTCGTTAGGTTTAGGGTCTTACTTTCATATACTTTTGTGGATAGTGTAGAATCCCGACTCTATTACTTTCACACCTTCTGTAGGATTTTTGTTTATTGATGATTATATTGTCTCCTCAATCGTGTCTCTAGTGTCATTATCTGTTACTTCTCCATTGTAGATTTAATATTGCCTGACGTAGCCAATCCTTTGCTTACTTCTACCTCTTTCTTTTGGCCTTTGTGGCCTGAATGGGCTGCTCCATTTGTTTCTCTTCATTTGCACCATTTCCTCCTTTGTTGCTTTCTTTCAGCTTAGGTCTGACTCCTATGTCTTCACTCTGAGAGAGTGTTGAATTCCCCTTCACCATCTTTTCTGCTTTTTAAATTGGAAAGTGGGAAGGGAAAGTAGTAGCTAATTGCCTCATCTTCTCTCCATTGCTCAGGCCCCAATAGGGTCATCTGTGTTTTGTTGTCCAGCGTAAGCCCTGTCACTTTGGGTTCGTGTGTTCTGGTACTATCTTTGAGTCTATGTAAGGTTCGTGTGAGATTCTGTTCTTGGAGATTGTTGATCATACCAAGCCATTCGCAAGGTAAGCACTTACTACTTTGCAATACTGTTGCATTGATGTTTTTTTTTGTCACGTAATTGGCACTAATCAGTTGTTTTGGGCTTATTGATGCAGGATAAAGGGAGCCAATTGAAGGAATTTTGGAGGTTGTCAACCAGGATGTGTTTACTGGGTCCTGTCTTCGGATCTTCTTGTTTTTCTACCTCTGTTTTCTTGCCAGTCTTTTGCGGAACCATATGCGGTTGATGTTCTGGTCAATAGTTAGTATGATCTGTGTTTCTGCCCCGTCACATTATGTTTGTGTGCCATGGTGATATGGTTGTATTAGTTTCAAAGTGTTTCTGACCACTTTTGAGTCCTTTTATGGTTCGTGCGAATTCTGCTCTTGGAGAGTGTTGATAAGACAGTCATTCGCGAGGTAATCACTTTTGTTTCACAGTGCTGTTGCATTGATGTTTTTGTTGTCACATGATTGGTTCTAATGTTTTTCCCCCCCCTTCATAATAATGCAGGAACAAGGGAGCCACTTGAAGGAAGTCAGGAGATTGTTTTTCAACCAAGATGTGTTCTTTGAGAGAGTTCCTTATAGTTTACTGGGTCCTGTTTTCTTGTTTTCCCACCTCTGTTTTCTTATGATTCTGTCGTTTGTGGAACCGTATGCAGCTGATATTCTGTTCAATAGTTGGTGTTATCGTACTGTGTTTTTATCTTTTGGAACCTGCATCCGTTAGTTTGTGGGAAGTAATATAATATCGTATGGATTGTAGTAGCTAATCTGTTTCTTTGCTGGCTACACTTTAGACTGCAGTGTTATTTCTGTTGCCATTTTGATTAGTCATGCAAATTGGAATGGATTTATGGACAGTAAATGTTTTTTTGCCTACTCACGTGAATTTTATTTTCTTACTCATTCAAAAAAAATTCCTATTTTTTGGTTGGTTAGTATTGGGATAACATTATGTTATTTTTAGTATCCCTTTTTGTATGTATAAACATCATATGTGAATGAAGTAAACTGTTCATAAAAAAACGAAGTAAGAAAGAAGTTTGAGTGTTATTTGAATTCTGTTATTGGGAATAACAGCAGAACAATGGAGGTTTTCCCCTATTTCTTTACATTTAGCACTGAGTAGGTTTGGATCAAAAGGTGTTATCGTTTTATATAATGAGGTGTACGGGCTAGTATACGTGCTCCTCGACAAGTTCGGGGACCAATCTCACCATAATCTCACCATCAACTGGAGGGGCTCATTGAACGATGAGGCGTATTGTTCTGATACTGTTTTTGACAAAAAATACTTCATTGTTGTTACTGGTCGATATTGGTATTGTATGGAAACTGCGTTTGCCTATTTGGAATAGTAAAGTTCGGGGGTATTTTTATGTTAGGGGTCCGAAGATTTTTTTTTTTTTTTTTCCTATTGCAAAAACAAGTTTCAATGTGCCTTGTCATTGAAACTAATTTTAGTCAGCTAATTATATTCTTTGATAAGAAATTTATATTCTTTGATAGTATTATTTTTGGACTGTGAAGGCTCCTTTTGGGTGGTTTCTTGTAATCCCTCTCAGATTTATTCACAAACAGATCGAAAGTTTGTCACGGCAAGCATAAATCTCCATTAAAGGAAGTAAACAAGAACAAACTGAAAAGAAAAACCAAAAAAAGGAAATGTCAGTTTACTGGAGCCGCCGCCTCAAATCTGGCCACTTATTCGCAGGTGGAAGTGCCAAATAACCCCAAAACTTTGTGTTCTCAGCAGATGTGACCCTCCTGAGGCTTGGATCGGTTATCGGAGATGAGGGTGGTGGATTTGATCCTCCATCAATGTAGCCGGTGGAGGTTGGACTATGGAGGCTGCGGAGGGCTTTGAAAAGACTAGGTCGTAACCTGGAGAGTGGCCGGCGAGTAGGGGGAGTTGGAGGCTCCCCGCGGAAGGATAGGATTGGAATTTAATATACTTGAGTGGAAACTTAAAATGATTTGGATTGTTTCTAATTACTACCTCCGTCCCAATTTTATAGTCTCTCGTTCTATCCTAACCGGATAAAAAAACGATTATATCTTTCAATCGGTAATACATTTTATATGCAATATGGATCTTGTTTGATAGATCTTGATTTAATCTAATAAACAAAGTGTTCAAAATCACCTAAAACATTATAGATTATAAGATATAACACTTTAAAAAGTGGCACGAACTCTCATAAGGGACTATAAAATTGGGACGGAGGGAGTATTAATTTAGACTGGACGGCGTAGTCTTATTGTAGACCGTCTCCGAATTGTACATTTATCATTAACAGCATCTGAGCAAATTCGAAATATTAATATACCCACGTATAACCAGATTTGAATTGTCCAGTCCAAAACTTGGTCCAGAGAGACTCCGAACCCAGCCTGAAATTCAGTTGCCAATAGGGAGCAGGGTTTGCATTAAGTGGAGAATGGGAACAGGTGTACCAATTTGATTCCCCCATGCATATCCATCTGTCGGTAATAATTGAAGGTTTCTTGTGTTTTTGTCCCATATGTTGTCTGAATGTATAGGACAATAAGGAAGTTGATATTCAATTGTATTTATGAGTATCATACAATGAATTTTGTTGATGACTACATATTTTCTTCCTTTTTCATTTAATAGGACAAAAGTAAGTGTTTTTTTTTTTTTGAGTTCCTTTTTCCACCATGGTCGTCTCTTTTATTGTTATCTCCCCGGGCGATTTAGAATTTGATTTTTTTTTAATAACTCAATCAGTGTTCTAAAAGAAGGTCTGAAAGGCCGAGTACTCGCCGCCTACGTGCTAGAAAGTCCCTCGCCGACTAGCCCAACTAGACTGACTATCCCGACTAGGAGCTGAGCACTCAACCTTGGAAGCTAGAAGGTACTCGGTTTGGGAGCGTCTAACGAGTTTTAAAACCTTGAACTCAATTGCGCTTAAATGCATCTCGATTAATACTGGACTCAATCCTACAGTTCATTGACGGAGAGCTCAATTAAAATTGGAGCATAGCTCCACATGTATTGGCCATACTAGACTCAATTCAGCCGTTCAATCATGCTTTGGATGGTCAGGATATGTTTTGATTTTTTACTGGTAAAAATAAATCAAAATTGTCAAACGCATCCGAGCCATTCAAAATATGATCGGACGGCCGAGAGGTTCACAACGCCCCTGTTCCAGTTTATGGTACCTAAAACACCTGCTAACCCGTTGGATTAGAATCTACAAATAACAAGAAAGAAAATTGTTATGGTGTGATTGTGATGGTTTGGACTTTATCTCACAAAGTAAAAATCCAAATTATCAAACTACTTCCAATTTTTCAACTGATTGGATCAGCACTGGTCTGAAAAAGACAAAAAAAACTTTGGATTTATTATCTTGGGAAATTAAGTTTCGGATGAAACTTGTTTAATTACTTCTACATAGTATTCATGCCCAAAATGATTACTCAACTCGGATTAAAATAAGGTAGGGGTAAGAGATACAGGCAGAAGAAGATAAGATAAGATACAACAGAAAAAAGAATTAATTATAAATTAAATAAAGAATTTTTGTCAATAAAATACTCAGACTCATCATAAAGAAACATTATGGAGATTAGCATGGAACTTAAAGTCTTAATTATGAGATATGGGGTCCCTGCTGAGGTGCATGGCACCATGCCATGCATTCCATTCGCCTATCCATTGTGAAAATGTACGGTTTAGATCAAATCCAAACAATAGCTCTCAAGTGAGGTTGGATTTGATTAGAATCATGCATTTTAGCAATGGAGAACCGGACGAGTGCATGACACGGTGCACGGGAAAGCCGCCTCCTAAAAATTGGTGATGTAAGATTTTAATATTTAATTCGGCACCTACTTTAAGCAAGAAACGGGGGGAAAACCCCAGAAACAATTAAATACTCCGTAATAATTCCATCAATATATGTCTGCAATACAACCCTCTCTTTATGTCTACCTCCAGGGAAGGTTACAGAAAATTCCAAGAATATATTACAACAAAACAAAATCCCAGGAAAAAAAAAGGATTGAAAGTAAAGAACTGATTCCGTAAGCTATTTTGGTCCGTAGAATGATAATTGATAAGTGACCCTCCAGTGGTCAAAGCAAGAAAAATGAAATTCTACAATGCTGAATTTAATCAAGAACGATTCCTCGAAGCATAATTAAAATTCTGGATTCGCCACTTCGTCAAAAAGCATTTCTTGGCAGCGGCATTCGGCGCTGCAAAAGGCCTTCTCACCTCTGCAACAAAAGAAAGCAAGATTACAAATGACCATGGGAACAATGGGATTTAGATATAAGACTGTGAAATGAACCAAATTATACGAGTCTGTATTGTGTTCGACTCGTTAAAAGTTCGGTTGAGAGTTATGGGATTTATTCAATTTTGTGAGCTCAATTTGATAAGGTCATATGCATTGCTTGAACTAGGTTCCTTACTAATTAAATTGAAACTAATTTGAGATGACATTTATAAACATAAAATTCAATTTTCGACACATTTTAAAGCTCATTAACTTAAATTGGCTTAAAAAATTACTCCTTGGCTCGACTCGACTCGTTTCGTTTGTAGGCTTGCTTAGAAGATGTTGCCTACAACGATTCATGAGAAAAGGTGAAATCAAATTCCAGTTCCATGCATCACAGCACAACCTGATTCTTCAGAACTGCAATCTGAAGTCTTAACTCTCAAGGCCTTTATATATCTGAATTCAGTTCTAAATGGTAAACTATTGAGAGAGGCAAATGGTATAGAATTGACTAACTTGTAGATAAAAATGTCTTGCCCCAGTTCAAGATTCTTCTTGCAAGAGTAACAGAAGCTAAGGAAACTCTCCGGTAGAAAATTCGACCTTTCCGGCGACGAACTGTACTCCTTGTTCATTCCAGAAAAACCAACACTTCCACATCCACTCTCAACAATGCAATCATCATATATAATGGTGGTTTTTGGATTAGGCCCATGAGAGATCACACATGTGTAGTCCTCAGAAAGCTCCATCTCAGTGATCTCACTAGCAGAAAGAAACTGAGGAGTTTCCTTTGTTTGGGTGCTAGATTTCGCTGACCCAAATGGGGATAACTTATTCACAACTTGTGAATTCCTAGTTTTGATTCCAAAATCTGCAGGAGAGTTGGGTGATTCACCAGGAGAAAAGGCATTGGGTGGAATTTGGGGAATTTGAATCTTAAGCTTTGATCCAAACAAGACCTTTCTACTATGGGAGGAAATTTCGTCTTTCTTTTCATCAATCATTGAGTCAACAAGAGCAAGACCAATGCCCTTTGCGTCCAACTGTTCCCATGGGTGTTTGTTTCCTGAGAAAATATTGTGGGGTTTTGGTCTGGACTGGTTTTTATCATACCCAAAAGGTCGGTTGATTGTAGTGAATGGCTTGGTGTCAAGAACTGACGTAGGGCTCATTTTATCAGTATCAAATTGACCTTTCGACAAAAACCCAGTCAAATAATTTGGTGAACCAAGGAAAGATGAAATGGGTTTGGTGTGGTTTTGGGAAGGAGGTGATGGAAAGCTCTGGTCTGGCACAAGGGCTTGTTTGGTAGTCACTGCTCTTGATCTATTCCTCAGCATAACTTAAATCAGAACGAATCTTAACCAAAAATGACTTAATCCCACTGCAAAAAAAGATACCCAGATCACAGATTCATCAAAAGAGAAATAATCAGAAGGATGAAATCAAGAAGATAAGATAATACCAATAAAGGACACTAACCTTAAAGATAAGAGAGATTACTCAACCAAAAATGGCTTAATCCCACTGCAAAAAAAGATACCCAGATCACAGATTCAGCAAAAGAGAAATAATTGGAAAGATGAAATCAAGAAGATAAGATAATACCAGTAAAGGACACTGACCTCAATGATAAGAGAGATTAACTAGCTCTGAACTTCAAAAGTAAAATGAAAAAAGCAACCCTCTTTTGAGAAAACAAAACGATGGTGCAAAAGAGAAAGGGGAAAAATCTTCGGTTTCAGTAGCCTCCATGCCTGGCTTGAAAAAGGAAAAAAAGTGGAAGAAAACTCAACAACTTTTTTCTCTCTTTGTATTGCTTTTTCTCTCTATATGCTCTTGTTCCATCAACAAGAAAGGGAAATCAATCAAAATTGATTCCACTTTTCTCTCAATTGGGTAATGAAAAAACCCTCTCTTTCATCTCCTTCCCCCCTTGCCTCAACTGTTCTGTTAGTGGGTTTTTAATTGTAGCTGTTGTCACTTTAGCACGTCTGTTTTACTCTCTGCAAAATCGCTTACTCTCTGTGAAAACAAATGGACGTGAACTTACTACAAGTTAAGCTTACAAAAAAGAAAAGAAGAGAAAGAGAAGAGCTCTGGCTATTGGTCGAAGGAGGACTGCAATCTGATTTTAAAGAGGAAGAGCGCGTGGCTTAGGCCCGTTATGACCAAAAAAGTTGGACAATTTTTTTGTGTTGTATTTATTTGATTTTTTTTTTTGTATTTTTTAGTTTTGCATTAACTTTTTGTGTATTATTGGTTTGTCTCGGCAAGAAAGAATAAAAAAGTGTAAAATTATGACCGAAACTTAAATTTTTATGAATAAAGACAAATAAGTAAAAAAATCAGCTTTTTACATTTTTTCAATCTTATTCAAAAAAATTGAAAGTCCTAGTTATAATCTTTTACCTCTTTAGATTCGTCTCGCCGAAACGATCCATTGATACTCAAAAAATCGATATAAAACTAATAAACAGAAAAAAAAATCAAATAAAAACAACAAAAAATTAAATTACTTTTTTAACCACACTTAGCCTAATTAAATGGCGTGTGCCATGAGAATGAGAGTCAGCAAAAGTGGTTTGTTTATCACCAGACTAGAAATTCTCTTCCCCTCTCTAGATGCTTTTTCAAACAAACACGTCAATTGAATTTCGTCCTCTAGCCCGAAAAATTAGTACGGATATAGTTGGTGAGTTTGCTTTCCCTTTTTTTTTTTTTTTTTTTGAACTGGTCCCTCACGGTTAATTAGAGTTTAATCTTGAAGTCAAGTGGGAAGAAAGTATTTTTTTTTTAATTCTTTAGTCTTGTTGTAAATGATCCGTCTTTTATTGGACCAAATAAAATATTGGACTTGGTTTTTTATTTCTTTAAAATCACGCTGATTTATAAGCAATGAATCTAATCTAAACATACATACGCCCGCATTCATTCTGAGATAAAAATACCTTCCTCAGATGCCTACAGATTCATTTAGAGATAAAATCACTTCTATTTGTTAAAATTAATCACTTGATTGTATGAAATTTTTATTTTAATAAATAAAAAACCAAGCCTTAGTCAAAGGCTCGTAAGTGGAAACCATCCACCACCGTGAAACCAAAAGAATAGAAAAAAAAAAAAAATTTCGTCCCTTTGTTCTCTCTCAATGGAGTTTTGTCCTGACTCGTTCCATCACCATAATGCAATCTCATAGTACTGTTTTTAGGGACCAATCGCTTTTGATGGATTCTCGCGAAAGAACTATTTTGTGAATTTATCACAAAGGTTAGGCCATGTCTCAAATCCATCCTTTCACAGTATTGTGAAGGAGCCCACTTTTTGATTTATCACAAAGGTTAAGTCAGCAATCCTATTCATCCTCCACCCATACTCCTAATTATTAGGGACTAAATGAGTTATGTTATTGTTGTTGTTGTTGTTATAGTACTGTTTAGTAGGTGAATTGGGGAAAAGTAATCAGAAAATGCTAAGGGTTCAGAAAAGTTGCTCTAAAAGTACTCAGAAAACTAAAATGAATAGTTTGGATTCACTTGCATTCATTGCAATTTTTTTGGTATTTTCTAGACAAGTTTTCTGAATAGGTAGTACTGCTGAAATTAATCTCTCACAACTGAATACAGGCGATCCCAACGGAATCGGGAATCCTGTTGGACGAAGTGCCCTGGAAGGTTATAATGCACAATTTGGGTCGTCGAAATTGTTTTTAAGAGTCCATATTAACTTACCAGTAAAATAGTATCTTACATGTAAGATAATGTATAAAATCTGAATCCTTGAAAAAAACACTTTGGACGGTCTAGATTGTGCACTACAAGCCTAATAGGTACTTTCGCCTTGCAAGATCCTTGGGTTTGATCTGAACGGATTTGGGGATCTTGCCACACTACGTGGTCATGCAATTAACAACTCGGATTTTATCTTGGTACTTGGACAATCTGAGCCGTCCATTGCAGAGATGAAATTCAAGCCGTTGATTGTCGTGATCAATGACTCGTGTGTTGTCCTAAAGTGCAACACTGCACACTGCACTATAGAATCCTTGGATCCTGACCCAACCCGATCGATACCTCACTACTCTTTATGACACACACTCTTTCTCCCTCTCCTTTTTTCTTGTGTGTCCTTGATAGACGTAGGTAGGAAAAATAAACCAAATCACTCATGCTTGAGCTTGAGCTTGAGCTGAGCTAATTAAAAACTTCTTGGTGAATGACAGTGGCGGAGGTGTATACGCTACTTTCCTATTTTGAAGTATACTGTGCATATTTTTGATATATTTAGAAGAAAAAAAAATTTCAAAAAAAAATTAAAAATAAGAACAATTTTCATTTCGATAATACTAAATTATGGTGAAAGATCCTATGTCATAATGATTCTGGTTTGTCAAATGATAGGATTGAATTTTCAAAAAAATGATTGAACTAAGCTTTCTTTCATAATTCGGTCCCCTCCTGACTCTGCCAGTGGTAATTGATAAATCACACTTAAACATCTTTTGAAGATTGATGAATTTTTAAACTAAACTCAAACAAGTCATTGCATGGTTCAAAGGAGTTACAATGTATTAAAAAATTAAGCTACTTGATATTGGTTCATGTCCGAAGCGAATAAAACTCTTTTTTTTGTTAAGAGAAATTAAAGCCCATTTGGAATTGAATCTCTTTATAAAAAGTCATCCTTGCAAATATTTTAATTTAAAGCTTGCGAAAATTTTAAATTCTTTTTATTTGGCTCGTTTGATTCTTTTTTTAACCCCAAACCCCACGGTAGAGTCATTCCACACGCCCTCACTTCGAACACAGGATTACGAGGAAATAATATACCAACTGCCTCATCCTTAACAATAATTATAAAAACTTTGAAGATAAGCTTGCGTCTTATTTTGTTCCTTTTTCCTTTTTTTTTTTTTTCTTCTAAGGATGTTGAGGTTCTTGTCTCAATTAATTTCTACATATAATTTTGGTTGTTTATATTTTAAACAATCTCATTTCATTCAACGTTATCAAAACCCGCTTTTTATATTCCATGTTCCGCATCGTATAGTTAGTCTACTACGCCAATTTTTAAAAAAGATATTGTTCTAAAAATAATTCTGCATCAAATGAAAACCTCAAATACTGTTTTACGTTATTTGAAATTTTTTAAAAATTGTGCAAGAAGTATTTTATTTTTAAATTAAATTATTTGTCTCCACGTAAAAACTTAACTTTACATGATGAAAGGAGTATAATATTTTAAGTAGTTTCTCAAAATATGCTTCAGAGTTAATATCATATTACTCCTCAAGAGTTAATACTAGGTTCCGTTTGTTTTGATGTAAAATATTATCCCGTACAATGCAAATCATATTACTCTCTCTGGTATATATGCATATCTGTTTGATGGATTGAATCAGAGATGACAACAATGCAAATATATTTATTCCAAATACTCTCCTAAATTAGGTCCGCCCCGCTGTGCCATGGAGATCCATTTTATTCTCACCTGGCGCCATTTATATATATATTTTTTTTTTTTAAGCCGCCCCAAAACCCTGCTTTTAAAACCGGGCCCCTACGCCACGCCAGCTCCCCCTTTCGAGCCGCTTCACAGGCCGGGCCTGCTCCTAATTGTTGGTAAACTCATCAGTGTAGCTAACAATGATGGATCAGGAAAATTGTCATTGTTATACAATTTTTCCAATTGCAACCAATCGCTGGAAAATGAAAGTGGCAAATTTTGTTTTGGCAAAATCATTTTACATAATAAAATATTTTGCAGCAGAAACTATTTTACGGGGAAATAAACAGAACCTTGATGAGAGGTAGCTGGTCCAAAATCCAAACACTTGAATTGTGAAGAAAAACCACATCAAACATAGAATATATAGAAGGAAAATGTGAGGCCTTGTTCTTGAATAGATTTTATGAGATAAAATATAGTTTTGTTTAGATGTGTGATAAAATGACATTGTTTTCCCAATGGATTAAATCTAGGGCGGTTAATAAAGGTGTTTGGTAAATGATTTTGTGTCATAAAATCTAGTGTTGATAAAATTTAGTTTTGCTAAAATCCATTGAGAATGTTAGATTTTATCAAAATTATATTTTATGAGATAAAATCCATTCAAGAACATGGCCGAAAAGATCATTTCATGTGCTTGACTCCGGTCACAAAATGTGTAGTGTTTAGGAGTGTTGGGATACCGCCACTTAGTGCTCCAGGACCACTTAGGCTTAGTTTGGCTAAATTGAAAAAACTAGTTTTTTGGATTATTGGTTTTGTCCTTATTCAATTTTTTTTTTGCATTTGTTGGTTTTCAGTCGATTTTTTGAGGTTTCTTGGCTTATCTCGACGAGAGGAATCTAAAAAGTATAAAATTATTAGCCAAATTTTAAGTTTTGTGAATAAAGACGAAAAATAATCCCAAAAATAATCCAAAAAACTGGTTTTTGGGATTATTTTTCGTCTTTATTCACAAAACTTAAAATTTGGCTAATAATTTTATACTTTTTAGATTCCTCTTGTCAAGAAACCTCAAAAAATCGACCGAAAACTAACGAATACAAAAATAAAATAAAATTGAATAAGGACAAAACCAAAAAAATCAATAATCTAGTTTTTTCAATTTAGCCAAACCAAAATAATTACTTCTTCCTTTGTCTCATACGACATTTCATGTCCACTGGCACAGTTCACAATACCTCAAAAAATTGTTCATATTTTCAAATGTATAATATTGTAAATATTCAAAACGGATCTTGTTTTATAGTTCTCGACGAGTTCTATTAAACAATGTTTTTCAAAATTATAAAAATATTATATTTTGAAAAATATAAACAACTGAAAAATACTCCATTCGTCTCATTTTGATAGTCCAGTCCAGTCTCAAATGTAATTTTTTAATTGTTAATATCTTTCTATCTATAATGAATTTTGTGTACAATATGGATCTCATATGATAGATATCAACTAGTTTTATTATATTAAATTTAAAAAATCTTTAAAACTATTGTAGATTGAAAGATATCAATAATTTAAAAATTATATTAGAGATCGAACTGAATTATTAAAATAGAACGAAGAGAATAATACTCATTTCAAGAAATGGACAAGAAAATTGTGAAGGAGGAGGGAGTACCTGTTAAAGCTCCTTAGCGGGCCCGACATAGGTTAGAGGCGTGCCTTTGTCAGAAGAGTGATTTGACATAAAATTAACAGGCCCGAAGTAAAGATTACTGTCTGAGGTCTGGCCCACCGTCGGCCCGCTTCTTTCTTTTTGCCACATCGTGGAGACAAAGCCCTTCTCATTTTAGAGCATTTCATTATCAAAGGGAGATGATTTTCGCAACAACAATCCTATGGATATATTATTTGTGCACTCTAAATACACACTGCTCTAATTTGACAAATGAGGAGAGGCTTAATCTGGGTCGGCAAATGCGGAGAGGCCCAATGTGACCCACATTGAGCCTCTCCTCATTTGCCAAATTAGGGTGATGTACATTTGGAGTGTATAAGTGGTGTACCCATATCATATTTGTTTTTGCACCCCAAAATTGTTAACCACATCTCCAAGGGGTGCAAAAAAAATGATTTTCGTACTCTCAAATTGATTTTTGCACTCGGCCCCACAAAATTAATACAGTAATTTGAGAAGTGTGAAAATCATTCTAATTTGATTTTTACACTGTCTTAGAAAATACGGTTAACAAGTTTGAGTGTGCGAAAATCATTTTCCTTATCGAAAAAGGGCCTAGGGAGGGACCCTCCTTTGTTCGGTTTGGTTCTCGTTGTCAAGAACCTTTCTCTCTCCTTGGACAATTTTCATTATAGTTTTTCATCAATCTCTCTCTCTCTCTCTCTCAACAAAAAAAATGGGGGAACTGAAAGGAAAAACCCTAAACATTGGTTTTTCCTGCAAAAATCGGTGAGTTTTCCGTAAAAAAAAAACTTGCCGGTAAATTATGGACTTTAAGCAAGTTGTTTTCGCTATTTGGACTTTTAGTTAATGCATGTGAGGAGAGTGTACTGTCTTGAAATTCGTATTTTTGTAGGCTTTAACCCATTTTTAGTCAACTAGGAAAATGCAAGCTCAATTTATTTCCAGTAATACGCCCCTTCCATGACTCTATCCATGCTCACACATGTAGATGAAGTGATCGTAAGAACTATTGAAAATAAAATTGAATCTAAAACCTTTGAAACAAACAAATCTTTTATTGACTTTACTACCAGAGCAATCTCTTGGGGCCAGCCTGTTAAATTTCTTAAATATCAAAATCTCCTGTATTCTCCTATGTTTTGACATTTCACAAATCCAATCATGAAAGTATTAACAAAATCAAGAAAATTGGCCTGATTATTGAGAAATTTCACTTGTCAATTTCTTCTTATGGAGAAAAGAGAAGTCTTGTTAGTGTTCGTGTTATTTATAATTCCACAAAAAACTACAAAAATGTCAGCATTATTATATACTACTAAACGGGAAATGATTTTCACACCCCCTGTTATCCCCAAACACTCCTTTTTTTTGTCTTTATGTACTTTGAGATTACCAAATTACCCTTACCTCACGAGTCATTTTTTATCATATGAAGGGCAATTTGAGGCTTTCAAGTAAATAAAGACAAAAAAGAAGGTGTTTTAGGAATAAAAGAGGGCGTAACATTCATTTTCCCTACTAAAATTGAGTAAATCCACAGGTAATTGTAGCTCCAGGGCCGGCCCAAGGGTTTGAGGTGCCCTAGGCCTAGCCCGAAAATTGTGCCCTTCAAGTACAATGCCTAAATTATTTTTCGAGTAACAATCACTATACGAGAAAACCAAAACAATATAAAATTCTACAAACATCACATAATAACGGAAAAATTAAAACACGAAGTCTCTAGATACATATAACGCATGAGTATCACTTGAATATTACGAGTGTTGCAATTTTAGAAGCAAAAGTATCAATTATACTTGGGCCTTTTTTATATTGTGATTTTTTTTAAATCAATTTTAGTTTTGGGCCTTTTTTAAAATTTTGGGCCACAATAATTTTTGGGTCTTTTTTAAACATTGGGCCACAATGTTGGGCTCTTTTGTCACTCCTAATGGATTTTTTTCTTTTATTTTGGTCCAAAAAGTGTTCTAGTCAAGCCCATAGGTATAAAATGGTAGGGTGCCCCAAAAATTGGCCTTTTTTGTGGTGCCCTAGGCCCAAAGCCTTGGGCCTGGGCCGGCCCTGTGTAGCTCGGATACAATTTCAAAACCTGTTATACAAAGATCCTGCTGACTCCAAGAGACAGTAGCCCCCGGTGTAATTGTAGCTCGGATACAATTTCAAAACCTGTTATACAAATATCCTGCCGACTCGAAGAGACAGCAGCCCCCGGTCCATACAAATGATACATCTTCCTCTTTCAGCTTTCATCATGTTTTTAGGTGGTCCAGTAACTCCTTTTGGCAATGGAGTTGCATAATCACGGACATTCCTATTACTAAATGGGACCATTGTGATAGAGGTGCCGTTCCACTAAGGGTGAGTTTACGCTATGATATTTTCGATATTTTTAGACTAAAAGTTATCTAATCATTTATGTGAGGAGAATAACTTGTGGAAGAATATAAAAAAACACCGAGAATATCGTAGTGAGAATCACCCTAAGTACATTTATGGGTTTTTGGGTTTTTTTTTTTTTATACTTTTCATTATCTTCAAGACAAGTCATTTTTCTCACATACATGAACTAAAAAATCCAAAAACTAAAATTAATGGAATGGTGAGTATTTTTGCCCTAACTTTTTGAGACTTTTTGGGATAGTCTTCTTTGTCATTCTCTTAATTGTTAGAAATTTCAGAGTGCAATTTTACATCACATCATTTGATTCGATGAGAGAAATCAAAAGAGTATAAAAATATAATTCAAAGTTAAAAAAATTCATACAAGACGACAAAAAGACCCAAAAAGTCGGTCTTTTTTTTTTCTAAGTCTTTTGGTTGTCTTATATGTCTTTTGTAAATATTATTTATATTTATGTATTATTCCGATTCCTCTCGCTAAAACGAACAATACTTCTTCTTCTTTTTTTTTTGCTTTTTAGGTCTTTTGGTCATCTTATATGACTTTTTTAAACATTGATTTATATTTATATATTATTCCGATTTCTCTTGTCAAAACGAACAATATAATATAAAAATTTGATCGGAACCTAAGGAAAATTAAGAAAAAAACTACAGCTATGTTTGATAAAGCTGAAAACTGAAAACTGAAAATTAAATACTGAAAACTGAAATGTTGAATTTCTTAAGCTAATAAGCTGTTTGATATATACTGAATTTTAAGCACTGAATCAAATAAGCTGTTTGATATGTACAAAGAGCTGAAATCTTAATTTCACTCATTTTTCAACTTTGCCCTTCATGGATTGATATTGTCATCCTAAAACCAAATTAATTAAATGACAAAAAAAAAATGCATTTATCAAATTCATATCAATCAAACATTGATATTGTCATCCCAAAACCAAATCAATTAAATGAAAATAACATGCAGTTATCAAAATCATAACAATCAAACATTGTCAAATATTAAAGTAGAAAAATTACATTCGACATTCAATAGTAATTCATATCATTTAATTGCATTGCAATTTGGTCACATAAGTTGAGCATAAAAATTTGGTCAGCTTGGGTCGATCCTCCTCTTGCTTCTAAATTATCCACGTGTTGTTGAGCATTGCCGTAAAAACCATTTGGATCATTGAATTCGTCAAGAAATATATCTGAAATGCAAGTTCTCCGAATATAATTGTGCACGATTATGCAAGCAATTACTATATTCCTTTGTGCCGCAAATGGATACAATGACATTCTTTTTAGTATTGGAAAACAAGCCTTCAGAAGTCCAAAAACACGTTCAATCACGTTTCGTAACCTAGCATGTGCAATGTTGGATTGCTCTTCTTTGTTCCTAGGGCGGCGACCATTTCGAAAATCAGCTAACCAATACCGCACATTTTGGTATGGTGTCATAAAGCCACGGGTATGACTATAGGCAGCATCACATAAAAAGTATTTTCCTACAAAATAGAAGAAAAATCATGCTACTAAATACTACAATCAAATTTTTAAAAAATCATCTTACCTGAAATACTGGTCTAATACGACAGTTATGTTGAATTTGATGCATAGGCTGATCATAAGGTGTGACAACAATCATCTCTTTTTGAGAAGTTCAACATAGCATGTAACACTTCATAAAAGTACCTATGTATTGTTTGTGTTGAATGATTGAATCTTCTTTTCACAAAACAATTCCGTATATTCTGACCTAATGCTATGAGAAACATTGCGACCTTTTCTTCTAAAAATATGTAACAACTATTTTGAAGCCATCCTCTGATCCGAAAGTGCTGACACATATTTAAGAAGGCTTCTTTTTTCATCCATAACATCTCCTGAATATGTTTTGGGTTTCCATCTAGAATTTCTTTCACATATCTAGGTTCGGTAAGCAATGAGACAGTATCGGGCTTTCTGCCAATACATTTTTTCCTTAGTATTTTGATGATCAAAATAAGTGTGATAACCTTTAATGCACTCTTTTGCTTATCGGACAACATACTGCACCAACATTGCATGAATTTAATCAGATAAAAAGGAGATAAACACCATGACATAAAAAAGGATACCAAAACAATTGCAATCAATCCAATTAAGGACAAATACATTTATTAGAAAATTGGTCAAAAGGACAAATTTGGGGCTTTAAATGGTGTTTAGTCCAGCTTAACTTATTTTAAGGTATCCAATACATTGATAGGAAATTTTTCATGTCTCAAGGACAACACTGGACAAAAATGCCCTTAATGAACCACACTACACACGCACGGAGGAATTTCCCGTGGGCAACACTCACGCTCACACCATGTCACTTTTCCAACTCTCTTGACCGGCTAAACCCATTGAATATGTGGAACCATGGGTCAACAACTATAGGGTAGTGAAAGCGACGGGTAAACAACTATAGGGTCAGTGACTATGAGTTAACAACTATAGTGCCATTGAAAGCGACGGGTACCCCAGCTCACTGTCACATTGTGACGGTATCCTTAGTACTGTCATTGTGACATGCCCCACGCCGCCTCCTTCTCGCTCTCCCTCTCATGTGGGACAAAATTAATCTCTTCTTTAATTTTTGGGGTGGGTTCAATTTTAGGGGTTTCGGCTCTTTGCGGTAGGATATAATGGGTTTAAGCATTTTGGATTTAGGCACTTAGGGTGCACTCTCCAACTATAGGGTTTTAACTGTTTAGGCATTTTTATAGGTTACCCTAGTATTTTAGGCTTTTTCATAGGGTACTCTAAGATTTAGGCACTTAGGGTGCACTTTCCAATTATAGGTTTTAGCTGTTCAGACACTTTCATAGGATACCCTAGTATTTTAGGCACTTTCATAGGGTACCCTTGAGTTTAGGTTTAGGAACTTTCATTAGGTTTTGAGGTTTAGACACTTTCATTGGCTAGTGGAGGCATTTTTTGAATGTGTAGGTAATTTGTCCTTTTGACATTAAAGAAAAAGTTGATGTCCTTATTGAAGTAAAACCCCCTTTACTATGTCCTTCCAAAAAACGGACCCTATATTTATTGAAAGCTAAAGGTCCAGCTAAATGTAATTAAGAAGCAAAAATAAAAATAAAAAAACCTTAAGCAAAGTTTGAAATTCAAAAAATATTTGAATGTCTACTAAATTCAATGTAATCTTAACTTCTTGCCATTCAACTGTATCCCGCCCTTTCTAACAGCTCGTGGTTTTTCACGTAATAACATCCATTGCTCCCTGTGTGCCTTGCTTTCGCAAAAAATGCTACATGCAACTATATATAGCGGGTCACTCATATCAAAAAGCTCCATCTCATCAAGAATACGATTGCATTCTTCTATTGTCGGCCCATCGGGATCTTGCAAAGTTTGAAGAGCTTCAAGTAATTGTTTATCAAGCTCATCAAATTTGTTTTTCTTTTGCCATTTATTGTCAGGTTTTGCCGAGTCATTTAATGAAGAAGGTGTCTCAACAGATCCAGTGTCAAGATTAATGTATGTTTCTGGCTGTGACTGTGATGGAGTGCCATCAGCAAGAAACCCTTATTTTGATGGCCCCCCATGAAAATCTTCCCGTTGCTCTAACACCGTCAAATAATGCTTTTAAATCTTTCGCATTTTGAAGTCTAGCAAATCGAAATTGTTTGGCATTCGGATTAGCCTGTAAAATTATAAATGCATAAACCTCATATTCAAGGAGTATCATGTTGATTTAACTTTGAAACCAAAAGGAAAAAAAGATTAACATACGAGGCAATTATACCTGTATGTACTCAGTGCATTCCTCTGTACTCCAGTTGACGGCATTAGTTACAGGATCGTAACCGTTACCAATTTTTAATATTATCTTTGAACACTCTCCATATTTTGATTTCAAATACTCCCATTGATTTTTCAGCTATTTTTGAGATAAGTTGATGTTTTTCTCTTCGTTCAAAGCTACCCGAACTCTATCCCAATTGTCTTTTTTAAGGCTACCACCATTTTTTCCGTTCTCCGTAGATTCTTTCAAGCACAAATCGATAAAAAGTTTATAGAGTTCCGGATCTTTCCAATTTGCTCTACCACCATCACCAGAAGCCATCCCTACAAGTAAATAGCTTTAGATTCAATCCATTAAATTTCACGTAGTTTCTCACTGTCTCTAAACCATTTTGAAGATAGCTAAACTACAAAACAGAAGAACTTCGGTTCAATATCAGGGAATACCCACGTGAAGTAGCAAAAATTTTATAAGATCAAGTAGTATTCTAATCAATACTTCTAACATTTCATCTTTTGAAGTCATTAATTTGTTGTCCTATTATCAATGCTCTACCTCTATGTGCACACAAAATAGGGATGTTTATATCCATATTATAGAATTGACTAGTGGGAAAAACCAGTGCTCAACTGCAGGGTCGGCTCAAGATTTTTGGGGCCTAAATCGAACTTGTAAAATTGGGACCCTAATTTTTTTTTATTGTTTTGTGTGTCTGTGCCGGTGCTACAAAGCGACAAACAAACAGAGGACATGGGAGACACATACAAAGCAACAAACAAACAGAGCTCATGGGAGACACATACAAATCAACAAGACAATATTGGTTGAAGTTGGAGACACATACAAATCAATCGATAAAATATATATATACAATATTGGTTGCATTAGAGAAGTTCTGATCAAGGACCTCAAAAGTCTCACAATTAGCCAAAAAATTTCGAGAAACCTAGAGATAGCGCACCGACCAGAAATCCCCAATTATATGAAAGATAGGGTAGCAACTAGAAATCAAAATCTCAAACAACAAATTCGAAAAATCCAGAAACCCACATCACAAACCAAAAACTCAAGAAAAACCCCTGTAAATTATTGGGCTTTCTTAACGAAATCAAGAAACCCACATCTGAAACCAAAAACTCAAGAAAAACCCTTGTCAAGAAAATTGATCTAGAGAGAGAGAGAGAGAGAGAACAAGCTTGGAGAAGGTGTTGAGGAGAGAGTTTCACAGATTTTGGATTCTGGTGTCGCTAGGGTCGAAGTTGGAAGAGGCGTGGGCAAGTTTGGAATAAAAGAGGCAGAAAAGAGGGAGGGTTGCTGAGCGTGTTCAGTGATAAGTGAGTAAGTCTTTAAATATTTTCTTCTTTACTTTTACCTACCTCTTAAAATATTCCGTGCCCCTCATTTTAGTTATCAAACCAACTTATTTTATTTTTACTTAGCCTATTCAGTTTTAAGTGCTGAAGAAGGTTATCAATCACAACCAACCAAAAAGTCTTACTATAAAATGTACTACAACCAAACTCACCCTGCATAGACTTTTATGGTCAAAGGACCCCCACATTTACCGGGTCAATCAATTGGAAGTCCTTTTCTTTGTACCAAGTGTCATTTACAGCCTTTGAATTCAAAGGGCTGTAAAGGATTTGAGCCGTTCATGAACTATTCGAGACTCGATTCGGTAAAATCTCATTCGAATTTAATTTGGATACTAAACAAATTGAATTTGAACCTCAATTTTAGGCTCGTTTAATAAATGAGCCGAATGTGAACTTGATAATCTTCGGCTCGATTAGACTCATGAACTTGGAATATATGTATATCTCATAAGAATTTCTTAAATAACATTGGATATTTATAAACTTTCACATATGCATAACGAAAATTTTATAATTTGTACATGTATAAACTTATAAAAGTATTATGACTTAAATTTTAATATGATTTTATATAGGAATAATTAGTCATAAATACACTATTTTTCCTATTTAAAGAGAAGGACAAGGAACTTTTGTAATCAAACATAAAGGCATTGTTTGTAACTATGATTTAATAAAAGGAAAAAACACACCCACTCTCTCTTACCTTTGGTCACAAATATCCTCACTCCTTAAAAAGACTATCTCAACTATGACCTCCAGCCCCTGGCATATATTTCTCTCTCTCTCTCTCTCTCTCTCTCTCTCTCTCTCTCTCTCTCTCAATCAAACATTGATCCACTGGTTTTTTGTAACATAGGAGTCCTTATGGCAAATGCATCTATTTGCTCTGCTTTGAGCTTGTCTCACCCAAGTACCCAACCTCATTGACTTTGAGTTTCTACAATAGGATCCTAAAGTCTTTGTGCTTGGATTTGGAATTCTCGAGGAATTTGTTGAGGAAACGAGAAGACTACGGACACAGGAAACTAATTTCTTGATTTCTTTTCCTTTAAAAATCTAACTTTTAACACTAAATTAGAACTTCAGAAAATTATTGATTGCCGGAAGTGGTCAGCAGGAGGTAAGAGTTGATTCTTTTGAATTTTATATATGAAATTATAATTCTTAAAAATTAGTAACATGTCACTAATTTTTTTGTTCGCCGGATGTGAGGTGGAGAGTTTTTTGAATTTTATGTTTGAAAAAAGAATTTTTTTAAATTAGTGACATCTCACTAATTTTTTTGGTCATCGGAAGGAGCCAGAGTTCGGGTGGCAATTTTTTTGAATTTATATTCAAAATTAGAATTTTAAAAAATTAGTGACATCTCACTAATTTTTTTGGTTGCCGGAAGTGGTCGGCCAAAGGTGGTGGTCGTTGGCTGGAGGTGGGATGGTGATTTTTTTTGAATTTTGTGTTCAAAATTAGAATTTTTAAAAATTAATTACATCTCAGTAATTTTTTTGGTCGCCGGATGTAGTTGGCCGAAGGTTGGGTGGTCATTGGCTGGAGGTGATATGGTGATTTTTTTGAATTTTATGTTCAAAATTAGAATTTTTAAAAATTAGTGACATCTTACTAATTTTTTTTGGTTGCCGAAAGTGGTCAGCTAGAGGTTGGGTGGTCATTGGCCGGAGGTGGGATGGTGATTTTTTTGAATTATATTTTCGAGATTAAAATTTGTAAAAATTAGTGATATCTCACTATTTTTTTTGGTCGCCAGAGGTGGGGTGGTGGTCGGTTCGAGGTGGGGTGGAGATTTTTTTGAATTTTATGTTTAAATTTAGAATTTTTAAAAATTAATAACATTTCACTAATTTTTTTTGTCTTTATGTTCGATTGCAAAAGTTTTTTGTCCTTCCTTTTAAAAATGTCAAATACTTTTTGTTTTTATGTTCGATTGCAAAAGTTCCTTATCCTTTCCTTAAAAAATGTAAAATGTTTAGGATTTTTAACTAAGTGGCCCTTTTATATATGTATGAAATTATTTTATGTACAAAACAAAAACATTATTTGAAGTTCTAGGCTTATATGAGAGCATAAAAATATAATATTTTTCACTCGTTAAGGCTCATGAAGTAGTTCGAGTTCGACTCAAACCTAGGCAAGCTTGGCTCGTCAAATTTTCAATGAGTTCGAGCTCGGCTCGAGTTCGTTTAAAAACTTAAAGAACGAATCTAAACATTCTAAAACTTGGCTCGATTCAGCCCGTTTACAGCCCTAAGCACGACCACTCCATGTCAATTTTGTGTGATACAGTAATATTTACAGTATTTGTTTACAAATATATTTATATTATCAAGTGAGAGAGAGAGAGAGAGAGAGAGAGAGAGATCTTGTCCCAAAATCAAAATTCTATGCGAATTTTATTCCGAATAAAGGTTCAAAGTAAAATTATGTTTCAAGGAATATGTGATTTATGGATCATCACTCGGTGAAAACAAATTGCTTCTTTTTTTTTTTTTGGTGAAAGCGAATAGGTAAATGTTGTATTGTTTTGCATCATTCCTTGCAAGTTTTTATTTGTTGTACTAGGATGTGTGTGACAAATATTTACCAATTTCTTAAGCAAAATTTTTCGGAGGTCCCTATCATTAGTGAGAAAGAAGAATGTAATAGACGGAAACTTGATGGGTAGTCATTGTAATTTCTCCCTTCTTTTTTCCTCTCAAGTCTCTATTGTCCGCCATTTTTTTTAGCAATTCTGCCTTGGTTTCACTAGTCAGTGCTAGCTTATTAGTTTTGGAGGCAGTCTACCATGTATTTTGCATAATACAAAATTTTCAACACATCTTCAAAAAAAATCATTATAAAATATTTATAATCGCACAAATTAAACATATAATCATCCAAAAATAAAAAACCCTTGTACTAGTATATAAGAGGTTTAAATATTTGAGGCCTATAATTTGTTTACATTTTTGGAAGCCTAAAACAGGGGTTTCATTGGTTTATAGTATGAGCCAGCCTAGTCACTAGCTAAGATAGGTTTCCAAAAAAGAAAAATATCGTCTCCTTATTGTAACACGTGTCTCGATTACGAAAAAAAAGGAGTACAAAAAGTAAAAAACCAATACCCTAATCAATTAGGGGAAAAGATAGTAGTACTAACAGAGACTCCAATTGGGTTCAAAAGTAACGTACCTAAAATGGCTTCCATGCTTAGTGACGCGGTAAAACAAGGGGTACAGACCCCATGTGTACAAACCACAGATGGGGTCGGGGACTCACTCTGTTGTGGGTTTCAAACGATAAATTCAAATTGTTCATTCTTCTCAAAATCGAATTTCGAATGGGACTACGCTGGAATCAAAGCAATCAGACAGTTGTATGAGCTCGATCCAAAATATGAGATTTTGCGGAAATCAAGGCAATTAGACGGTTGTATAAGCTCAATCCAACTCAGAATTCGATTTTGAGAAGAATGAACTGTTCGGATTTATCATTTGAGACCCACAACGGGATCCCCAACGCCGGTCGGTACCTATAGAAGCGTCTTGACTAATGACGAGTCAAAAATCAAGTTCAACAAGATATACAGAAATCAAGTTCAACAAGATATATAAGTGCCGTTGCTAAGTCAGCAGACCCATTCCACTAAAACACTATTAAAGCAAACCATACGCCAAGAAAACCCCAGCACAAGTGTCTATGTTTTTGCTCTATGAGCGTCCGTAGAAAAACCGAACACTAACAAGATCTCTTACTCTTCTCATCATTTTTGAGCTTTGGAGCGGAGACCCAAATCTGGAGTTTCAGATTTGAGTTTCGGCTCTTGAAGCAGGTCGATTTGGTTGATAGGTTCCAAAGCTCTTCAACGGCTACGATGAAGGTGTCAAGAGACAAATCATGTAGGGGATACTGTGGAGGGAACAAGTCCAATAGCGATCCTTCACCCACCCACCTCTACGATTTGAGTGTTGAGTCCAACATTGGAGCTCGGCAGCTTTTCTTGTATTGTATTTTTCTTTTGTTGCTTTGTTCAGTTTTTGTATTTGGTTCTTGATATATATAAATGGATGATCTGCGGTCAAGTTGACAGCCTTAAAAAATAAAAAAAATATGCATGCATCTAGCACCTCCAGATGTTTGAAGTTTGAACATCAAATGCTCGAACAAACAGCCCTTGATGTCTACCTCTGAAAATAATTTTTCCTGAGTGAAAAATCTGCCTAATTCTCAAACAAAGAAGAAGAAGAGTAATACGTCTAAAACCATTTCCGCAGGATGATAAATAACTATAAGAACAAAAACAAGAAGAGAAACCCTGCATAATGCATACAAAGTTGCTCTCAAAATTGCACATTACCCAAAAAACAAAAAATATCCAAAGGGTGCTACTCCTACCATCATCGAAATCTTGTTAGTGTTTGGTTTTTCTATCATTTCTGCCCCTCTTTCTGAACTCGCGCTTCTCCACGGAGTACTGCTTCTTAATCAGCAAATTGTGCATTGCCGTTTTCAGAGTTTCTGCAGCTGCTAGAAATACCTCCTCCTTTATTTCAGCACTTCCTTGCAACTTTTCGAGCAGTTGCATTCCCCCAGGGATATCTTTGTCTTCCAACACAGTCGTTTCAACCTCACCAGAATCCGGCTTCATTTTGGTGAAACCAGATATAGCCTTCACACGGGCCAAAGAAGTGGAATTAGAGCCTTGCAAGCTGGAGACGCCAGTCACCATCCACAATACATCTGAAGAGGAGCCGGTTCCCATGCTTGTTGGAATGAAGGCCTCTCCCTTGATGGAAATCACCTGAAAGATTCAACAGTTGGAGGAAACCGAAAAAGAAGTATAGGTTCCAAGGATCCCAGCTATTACTAATAGTGGGAGAAACCAAAATGGAAGAAAAGATTCCTTAGATTTCAAAATTTCGAGAAAGCTATAGAGCTTTGAATGTTCTGCCGTTTCTAGGACAATACAAGATGAGAAGCTGCATTGTCCAAAGGCAAATGCTACTCTTACACAAAACAGAAACCTTCAACTGGGAATTAGAATGTGGCACTGATGTTTTTGTCGTAAAAGGCATCTGGAGGGCCCTTCATTTTGAAAGTTCATACCAGACAAACTAACTCTGTCCTTGATGTGCAAGGACAAGATTTATCCATTGGGAAGCTTGCCCTACTTATAAGGCTAATAGTATGTACCTGAGTAATCGAAAGAGTTTTGTCAAAAAGGTTGCATCTCAAAAGCACCACTCCTGAAAGGCTGCAATGGCATTGAACATCCATCTCAGATTTTCAAGGCATTAAATCAAATTGGCAAGTAAGGTTGAATTAGGGGCCAGAGACTTACCCTTGAATGGCCACTGCAACTAACGAATAGATTGGAATGGGACATAGATCAGTAATGGCAGGGCAGCATTCATCTTCTTTTCCATTAGACAGTTGAAATCCTTGAGATCCTGCCTTTACAAAGCAAGAGTAAGCTAATATAGAATAACCGACAGAAAAACAAGCAGTCCATCAGCAAAAGCTGATTAGGAAGAACATACTGAACTGAGATATAAGAGACTCAGAACTCCAGGGCTTGTTGGAGAGGAAATGGGGAATATCCATCCCTAGAACATGATGTTAATACAACTGACCTCACCCGACCAAAACGTCAACAACACTACAATTTCAGAATGTTGGCCGAATTTATTGAAAAGGGACCCAACCAAAGCTTACCTCTGCTCCAACTTCACAGGTATCAAGGAGAGATCCAGACATTATATCCCACAATCGAACCTGAAAATTCACAGGGCAGTCAGATATGTGCCATGTCTAGAACCATAAGGCTGTGTTTGGATATTAGGTTTTCAGAGGGATATGTAAAGGGAAAATAAAAGGGAAGAAATTCCAGTTCACTTGCTAGGAAAAGAAAATGAAAAAGAACCCCATGCCCTTTTCCCATTCACAAATCCATCCAGGAATCCAATATCCCAACACAGACTAAAGGAAAAAGACAGGCAAGAAGCAATTTATGCGAACAATTTTATGATTACTCACTGTTGAATCACCGCTTCCAGAGACAAGGAACCCATCAGGATTATCTGAATCCCTAACAAAGGATAGGCAGGAAACAAACCTGCCAAACAAGACAAATAAAAACATAAATAAATCTCCCCCTAAAATTGTTCACTACATGTTGGTGCTTCAACAGTACATCAAAACTCCATTGTCAAATTCGATTTTTGAAAGTGCCATTTAATGATGGCTTTCAGACTTCAAAAGTGCCTATTTATCATGCAAGCTGTACTAATACAACAATTATGGACTATCCACAAGAAAATAGTGAACCGTAACATGTAAGGTTCTAGCTTACCATGTTCAATGTTTTCATCCCATATTTTCTCCATGAATAAATTAAACAACGAATGTTTCAATCTTAAAGATACTTGTTTATTCTAACTGCCACTGATGCAAGATAAAAACATGTGGTCACATAAGACTCACTCGGTATGACCAAGGCAAAAACTCTGTATCTCATGAGCTCCATCTGAAGTCTTCTTTGGAAACACAGTAACCTGTCACAATGATATCATTGTCGGAAAAACAGCATAGAGGGAATTGACCATTTAGTAATAGTAATGTTTATATGGTTATGGTTAAGAGTCTTCTTGGGTTTGCTTGGAGGCTCTGATAAGGTGATGCCAAGTTCACTTGTAAACTGAGGATTTAGGGTTTGAAGCAAGGAAAAAGTAGGTAGAGATGGAGAGGAAAGAGAGAGAAGAAGAATTAGGGTAAGAGATTAAGGAAAATTTAATCAACCCCTTCAGCCCAGCCCACATGTAATCTTTTACAAGAATAACTTGGTCAAAATTAACAAGTAGAAAACATAATGAAAAATAAAACAACACAATTTAACAGTTCGAAGGGAGTTACACGAATTTTAAAATCCCGATCAGCACTAATGATGAATCGTCCGTTTGGCGAGAATTCCTGCAAGAACATATAAAGTTTAGGACAAGCCTAGCTTGCAATAAAGGTCACTTGGGCAGACAAAGGGTGGACTTATTCCAAAAAGGAGTCTTTTACATAATATAGCACAAGAACAGTGTTTAGAGGAGCAAAAAGACACTTGTACGAATTTTTAAAAAAAGAGTACATGTAAAGTGGAGAAAATAGCCACATATATAATTTTTATTTTTCATTTTTAAAAAGAACACTTCGTAAAGCAGAAAAGGGGAAAAAAGAAAGAAAAAAGAAACCTATTGCCCACAACTCTCTAGGACAGATCTGCATAACCAAGTCTTACACGTATAGGAGAACAGAATACTTGTGCTAGTCTATTACTATCAGACCAGTTTTTGGTATAGCTATTGCGGTGGGAAAAACTGAATCGTGTACGGGAGGTATTAGCAAAGTCCCACAGAAGCACAAACACAACAGAGGAGGAAGGAGTAATAAATTCAAGATTGCAAATGACACACCAGGCTAGTAATGATGCTACAATAGTGGGCGAGAATCGGCACAGCCTTCTTACTGGCTAAAGATTGATTATCATGAAATCCATCCAAATCCACGACCCAAACAACTCCAAATTTGTCAGCAAAAGAGATAAACAAGCCATCATTGCTTATGGCAACCGCACTAACTCTCTTCTCGGACAACCTGTCACAAATACAGCAGCTGTACGGTATGATTGGAGGAATTTGAAAATAATAATCAGCTCACCCATGGGCTGAGGGGATGCTTATGCTGAAACTTACTGAATGCAGTAGGTGTCTGGTATGCAAAAAATATCTCCTAGACTGCCATATGGATTCTTCTTGGTTCGCCCATTCAGAGGGGGATAGTTTAAATATGTGTATGTAGTATATAACAATAAGTGAAAGTGTATGAGTACAAGTGAAATGTGCACAAATATTCTCAAGGTTTGGTCTTCATTCAACCTTGTCCACCATTAATTGGGCGGTTGTTTGGGTGATCTATTACGTATGTTAATGGAAAACAAAAACGCTGAAACATGTTATTGATGCTTATGTTATCCATTACCTCAATCACGTCTTGGGTTGGAACACATTACTAGAACCCCTCCCTCAAACAGATTAGGTCCAAAGTCCCAAACACATCAATCTAGAACTACTGAACTTAGTTCAATTGAAAAAAGTAGGCACGCCAATTGAAATTAGTGGTAGGAGCAACTTCACAAAAATGGAAGGGTACCTTTGCCATCTTTCGCAGAAACTGTAGTACTGTACTAATGTCTACTGTCTAGTATACTTACAAAAATACCAGAGCGTCATGGACATTAAAAAAACTTACACAGTACAAATACAGCTCCAGGCATCCGTGTGCCAAATCTTCACAAGTTTGTCGTCACCAGCAGTTGCTAAAAGCTTGCCGTTTGAACCATAACAGACTGCTCTAATGGAATCCCTATGAAAAGGCTCGGCAGTATCGTCCACCAATTGAACTGGACAGCCAGTCCTGTGAAGAAAAAGTAAATGGCAGAATCGAAATTAAATTATTTCAATTTGTTTCTGTGTACCATAAAAGTGTGATTACGAATGACCAGTGGGATACTCTACAAAAAGATATCAAAGCAGAATAAAGATAGTTCAACTCTAACCGAAAATAGAAAAATTCTTGAACCACTCTACATGATTATTTCTATCATGGGGCATATGATAAAAATGCATCAACTCTAAACACACAAATACTTACTTGTGAAGATTTTAGCGGCCGATTCGTGACTATCGAATTAGGCTAGAGTTAAAAGAAAATGGCCATCCTCGTCATTTTACTCAAATAAAGTGGAACTAATTTCCTCTACTTAAAATCTTCTACAAGGCAAATTAGTGGCTTTCAAATTTTCTGCTTTACCATATATGAAGCGTATGCCTTCTCTGCTGGCTAAAAGGTCAAACCTTTACCCATTTGAGTTGCTCCATATCCTTAAAACCTCGAGCCTTTACTCAAGTAGAGTACAATTTCCAGTGAAGGGCTAGATTTTCTAAGTTAAAACATAAGAGAGTCGAATAAACCAGCACAAAGGTTGAAGTAGAAGAGCAAAAGCAACTTACTTGAGATTGAAGACGCGGAGGTCCGACCCGACGGCGACTGCGACGGAATCTTGGGTCGGGTGGACTGCAATTAGGGCCGGAGCCACCTCCAGCTCTTTGTTCTGCTCTCCGTCTTCCATTATACTCTCCTCCATTCCTTCTTCTCCACTTGTTAGATGAATGAATACAGCAACGCCTACGTTTTTAGGGTTCTATCCGCACATGCCTAGATTTTGAAAAGTATTTGGAATAGAAAACAGAGGGGATTACAGTGTGAAATTGGAGGCGTTGAGAACAAATTAAAATTTCTCTGAAACTACGAGGACTAGTAGTGTAATTTTCGCCACAAAGTCCAATAGCCTAATATCAAGTCGCTAGGCCTAGCAAGGAATGCCAAATCAAAGGGCGCTTGAATGCTTTGACATGCTGCTTCCCAAACAGATGCTTTTGTCAGAACCGGGGCCTGCAGTGAGTTTGGTCACTACAATCGTGTAGTGAGTAAACACGGCTGACGTTGACAATCAATTGTCCGGTCCTGATTAAATGTATTTAATCTAAACTAATTTATGTGTACAACGATTTTATTTAATCTGGATCATTGACTGCCAAACCGACAACCGTGATTGCTCACAATCTCTCACACATCTCTCTCTCACACACACATATGCACGCGCTCTTGAATGTGTATGCAAAGTATATGTGTATATGCGTGTTTAATTAATTGTTGCATTATATAGGTTGGCATTGAAAAAGAACAAATAGCTTGTAATGGTAACTGTCAATTCTTAATACCAGTGTATATGTTATTGGATAGGAACAAATTTCAAGTTTGTGTCCAACCCAATTAAAAAGAGCAACATAAAGTATAAGAATCTTTCCATTTGTCGTGGGGGGCGATGTGATCAACGCAGTGCAAAGTTTCTTTCAGAATGGCCATATTCTGAGGAGTCTCCATCATACAAGGTGAAAACCCCTACTCAGGTGTCTCAATTTCGCCCTATTTTGCTATGTAATGTGATTTATAAGATCATAGCCAAAGCAATGACTAAGCGTTTGTGGAGAATCTTGCCTCTAAACTGATTAGTTTAAACCAAAGTGCTTTTGTTCAAGATAGGCAAATTTCCGACAACATTTTGATAGATCATGAAGTAGTCCATTAGCTGAAGAACGAAAAGAGTGGTAAAGAGTGTTATATTGCTTTAAAACTGGATATTGCTAAGGCGCATGAGAGTGGAATGGAGGTATTTAGAAACTGTGATGAGGCACATGGGAAAACTGTAGTCCGGTAAAAATACCCAAAATTACTAATAACAATTGTCAGGCCTCATGGGGATCACTGATGAATTTTAATCACAACCCATGTTGAAATTGAGACCTTGGTTTGTAGTTGTAGTGCTGCAAATGGTTGGCTTTCCTTTCTCATGCAAACGATTGAATGAAAGGAAGGAAGATTAAACAATTGAATGAAAGGAGGGGAGATTCTTAGAATGAATATTCTTCATTCTATGATGTTTCACCAATTCAGTGATGCAGGAAATTTTTGCTGAAGCTTGATGGGTTGCTTGGATAACATGGGCATGGTTGATATTCTCATATTTTGATGTTCATATTTCATTGCTTTATGTGACCTGGAGATTGTTGAAGCTCCCGAGTCCTGACACAAAGGTATTCCTGTTATAGTGCTTTTCCTTTTTTGGCTGTTCTTGTTATACATAGTTCCTTACAAGGCAAGGTTCTGTATGGTTCCACCTTCTAATTCTCGGAAGGTTCATGAGATATTGGATGTTCAATATGTTCACCATCTGGACCTCTTTCTGTATGATTCGAAGCTTACTGGGTCATTTTAAATGTACTTTTCAGCTGCGGTCATCTTTTGTTGCTCAGCCGCACATACACACGCACCCAAGAAAAAGGGCAAGATGGTTTCTCGAAATGATGTAGTACACAAACTAGAACCTGTTTGTTAGTTTTGTTTTCAATTATCCTTCCCTCTCTGTTCATCTTAAAAGGTCATAATGATTTTGCACAGAAACTGAGCAGGAGTATTGTATCTGCAACCTATTAGATCATGTGGTTTTTTTGGCATTCTCGCATTGCGTCTTTAATAGTACAATAGTATGGATTACGTACTCCTGTATCCAGACGAAAGCAGAATTAGAAGCATTCAAACATAAGATTGGAAATATCCTTACAGTGAAAGTGAAAAGGCCACCTAATTGTGTCCAAGAGTATCTCGACATTTTCTATTACATACATGCCTCATCTTTATAGAGTAACAATATTTATAGAGTATATTAGATAGGCTTATTGGGAAGGAAAGGTCAATAGGCACAGAGGAAGTTGATTTAGATAGTTTCTCAAGTCCAAGCATATGATGTGACGAAGATGAGGAAGAACAGCAGAGAAAATGGCAACTTGGTAGCGTTTCCATCTGAAGAGTTTGCCCCTGTCGGTACTGTCTTAGATCCACTTCCTGCACACAGTGGACATCGACGTAATGTGTACTACTAGTTCAAGAAGAAAACATAACAAAAATCGTATATTGACTTGAATGTTCAAATGCATGTTCGATGCAGGCTAAATGATATTTCCTTTGGCTCAGCATGCACCCGAATCACTCATGGATACGTGCTAATTGGCATGCTTTACAAGACTAGTTTGAGGAAGTGGATATAGTAAATAGTAACTGGAGAAAATCATTTACCTGAAGAGGAAGCTGGTGCACCAGTTGGGGATGCAGTAGGGGAAGTGGCTGCTGAAATTGAGAAAGACAATGAGAAAAATGATTTCAAGTGCATGTAAATCTCAAGATTGAGGTGCAAATACTATTCCTAATTTGCACTTATAATTTGAAGGAAAATTTTGCTGGATATTCTCACCATTACAGCGGCTAATAGGGGGAGTCTGGACATTGCATGCATTGGGAAGTGCCAAAGCCTGAGTGCGATTTATGTTAATACCAAGTGATGAGCTATTATTAATGACCTCACAGAGGCACTCTGGTTGGGACCCAACAACAGTGGCGAGTTGTGTGCAGCATGCAGGAGATGGAATCGATGTGTTTCCTTGTATAAAATCAAGGCATGGGGATAAGCTAATGAGGACACTAGAGCAACTTGACTGAGCCATGGCTCCTCTCCAAAAAACTGCAATGAGAACCAGGGTTAGTACCAGCTCCATCTTTCTGGTTGCCATAGGAGGTTTTTGGACGCACCAGCTGCAGTCTTGTGATCTTAACTGTAAGTGATTTACTTTCGAAAGATGTTCTCTTTTCTGGTTTGAAGGGGTAGAATATGTGGGTTTATAAAAGAGGAATTCTAATAAAGAAAAGCAGATGGTTTAGTCGGTTACTAGCTTTCCTACTTTTATCGTCTTTGCTAAACGACTAAATCTCTATTACGTGTTTTCATCTGGTTTGCTTGGAGCTGTGTTTTTAGCCATTTTTTTGATTTACAATTCAGGTGCTGATGTATAGAGAAGCTGATGATGCCAATAGCAAATGACTTTTGCATTTGATATTGTAAGGTAGATAGCTATGTGACTTCATATGACTGTATTGGTCAACCGGGCTGTTGCATATAATGCAGGTGTCACTGGAGCATAGATGGAGTAGAATTGGAAATTCATTATGTAGGTCCCAATTTAACTAACACAAACCTGATCATGTTAGTCTGATGTTTAATACAATGGCAGAGTCCACGATTGACAACATGTTAAAATGAAAACCTGATAGTACCCAAGTTATATTGTTCATACAGAAAATCTTAAATTGCGTCGCATAGGAGAAAAGTATTCAACCTGTCTTGTTTGAGCCTAGCTAGTTGAAGCAGCTAAAACTTACACTTCTAATTGCTAACTTGGGGTTCTTACTCCATGTTGCCTTCAGTAGTTCAATGATGGGGTTCTGAATCAGACTTCAATGACAAAATGCTCTCGTAATGGTTTGTTGGCACACATCTATCGAGCAGTTCTAGAGTATACAATTCCTAGCACGTTGCACGCATTTGGTTTAATTTTTATTTTTATTTTCTTGATTTACTTTTTGTGGCTGAACTTTTGCCTTCAAAACCCTTTGGCCAGTGAGCTTGAATGTTTTCACGCTTCTAATTTTGCTTTCATTTTTGTTTAGCCGACGCATGTTGATGGTGAAGTGTGAGATAAACCATGTTAGTTGACCAAACAATAGATGCACAAATAAAAGGTCCTGCTCATTCTTTCCTTACTTCCTCAGTACCAATGATATAGTCATACATATGAAAATTCCATCTCCTCGATTAGGAAAACAGAATAATAATTCAATCAATGAGAAAAATCATCCTCAACGCTGTAAACCAGACCTCAAAAAACAACACTAAAGCAGGCCCTCTGTAACTCTACCAATAGATTAGAATATGGTGGCAGTCGAAGCACATGAAACAATGAATAGAAGAAATACTGCAATTTGAAGGGGTGATTTGATGGTGCTTCCGTTGGATGAGGCGCCATTTTTTGAAGGCACTGTTTTGGAACCTGCTCCTGCAGTAGGTTTTTTATGCATTAGCACAAAATGTTCTTTGCAAGTACATTTAAAAAAGGAGCTAGATAATTATAAATTGCTACAGATCTCACGTACCAGCTGATGGATTGCTTGACTCAGATGGTCCGGTTGATGGATTGCTTGACTCAGATGGTTCGGTTGGAATTTCAGGTGTTTCATTGGAAAAATCTGAGGGGGATTCTGCTGGAGAAGGAGAACCCACTGGAGCACTCTCCGGGGTAGCTGCTGAAGCAGTGGGTTCACTAGCTGCTGCAGCAGTGGGTTCACTTGCTGCTGCTTTCACATATTCAAAATAAATCCAGACTGGTGAGTCCCCTTATTTTCCATGAAGTTGTATATATAAGCACAAATGTATAAGCAAAAACTACATAAGTTAAGCATACCGTTACACCGGCTAATTGGTGGAGTCTGCACATTACAAACACCAGGGAGTGCTAGAGCAAGAGTTTGATTCACACTGATGCCATATGTGGAACCACCACCATTGAGCAATAAGCAAAGACACTGAGGTTGTGATTGAACCACATTGCTGAGCTTTGAGCAACACGAAGAAGACGGTGTCGATGAATTCCCAGTAACATAGTTGAGACATGGGGATAAGCCCATGAGTGCCCTTGTGCAGCCTAATTGAGCCACAGCGCCGTTCCATAGCATGAGAACAAGGAACATGACTAGGCCCATTTCAATCCCCTTGGGTGCCATCTACAGATTTGCTTTTGTTTGGGTTTTGGTGAGGAGGGAAGAAAAGGTTTTGGGATTTTAAATATGAGGATTAGTGTAGAAGAGACGAACAGAGATGGTACCTTTGGGTGGCCAACTCTCAAACTACTGCATGTGTTCCTAAAATGCTGGGATGCTTGGATGAGTGAAACATGTTCGGGATCCAAAGTCTTAACCTCTTGTGTATAACTCCATTTCTTTTGGTTAAAGCGCTTAAATGTATTCTAATGCATATACTAGTTTTCATTCAAAATACCATCTTCCCGTTTTAGTCAATATTGAATGTGGTTTCCGCTAAACGATATTTTTATGATGTCTATGACTTGTCGGAAAATGCCAAAAATACCGTAAAAAATTACACTGGGTGGAAACTTTACCTAACTTACTGTCACATACAATGATTGTATGGGACCTATTTTCATTTCTCTCTCTCTTACAAGTACTTATATTACACTCGGATTGTGTGTCCAAGATCAATTTTTCATAGCTGATAGGGGGAAAAAATGATCAAACCAGAATTGCTGATAATGAAAGGGCTGCTGGAACATGACTCCTCGAGAAACGGGCCAAACGACAACACAATCCACAAAGAACAATCAAGCAATTTATAAAGAAAGCAAGACACAAAGATTTTATGTGATTCCTTAGATGTGTAATTTGGGTAAATTCACGGTTCATACCAGTTTTCACATGTATCAAATGAACATAGTGTCATGTCGACTGCTATGTATAACCATTAATTTATATTTAAGGTATACATAATCAATTACTGTAATAGCCCTATCGAATCTCTTGAAATTCTACTAGTATTTTTGGTTGCCATGGTAATGCAATTGGTACATGGGTTACACAACTAATCGGTTAACCAAACTCATTATGAAGGCTTGCAAGGATTATCAATGAAGGCGTGGTTAAGTCAGGCACTGCTTAATTTGAGTAAAGAACAGGCCTACTATTGGCAAGCCAAACTCACCTAACTTTGACATGACCATATTTTCAAATCAACTCAATTAGCAAAGGAATTTGTAAAAAGAGAGAATATTGAAGGATATCCCTTATGATAGCAGCACAATCCCAAGGTGGAACATTTTCAGTTGAGCACAACTTGATCATGGTCTAGTTATTGTTCTCAACGGTTAGGTGGTGGTTGACATTGTTTATTGTCACTAGCCTCCTCTTTCCATTCAGTGGTTTTAGCTCATTGGCGATTTATCATTGCTAGGTGTGACCGGTTCAACTCATTGCCGATTTATCATTGCTGGGTGTGACCGGTTTCCAGGCCTTATGGTTAATGGTGGCTGTTTGGCGGTGTTTGGATTAGTAGAAGTGGGGGCGGTTGTGGTTGGCTTGGGTTCTTTGTTTAGGGTTTGGGCCTTTTTCTTTGGGCTTTCATTTCTAGGCTTATATGTTTGTTGATCTGGGCTTCACTATTGTTATTCTAGGCTAGGTCATTTGGTGTTTTCGGACTTTGCCTTTCAAGTGTTTTTGGGGGGTTTGTCCCTTTGAGTGTTTTTAATTTCTTCAACCTCGGTTGGAGTCTCCTCCCATTTTCCCCAATCTTGATGTACCCTTATTAAGTTTCACTAATAAATTTTATTGTCGATATAAATAAAAAAAAAAGAAAAAAGAAAACGGTGGCATCAAGGATGTTCTTGGTCTTCAAGAGTTGCCCTGCAAGCCTAACTGCCAAGGCTTCTCCTTGCAAAACTGATGAAAGCATACAACATCTCTGACGTCCCATAAAAAATTCTGCCACTATACAAGGCCGACCTTGATGTTTGTCTTACCCAAATCCGATTCAAGTTTGGTTATCCATTTAATATTATTTTTTTTCCCGCACTTAATATTAAGTTATACTAATAGATAAAAAAAAAAAAAAAACAAATACTAATCAATAAATATCAACATTACATTGAACTTTTAGCTTGAATTACATTAATAAATAAAAATTAAAATATAACCCCAGTTAGTGTGCTTTATGATTAATACAATATGATTCAAAGAAAACAACTTCTCTTTGTATTTTTTGAAACAAATTCTTATTGGTGTTTTTTCTTATACAACTAGGGGGGAAAAAATCAAACATAACAAAGTACCGTTGATAATTGTGTTTTCTCTAACTAATCATGTTATCAACTTTACTCTTATAAAAATACTACTTTTAACAATAAAAATTATTAATGTTAAATCTTTTTATCAAAGTTGGTTGAGTAGAAATAAATTATGAAGGTTTACTTATTGTCAATATTTATGTATGTATTTGTGAATTCGATTTGAAAAGTTCGAAGTAAAATTAAATTAAACAAAGAGAGAATAAAAAAAACTTATAAAAACAATTATGGTGTGCAAAGAATTTGATCTTTCGACTCTACAACGTCTAAAACATACCTAAACTTTAATACCAGTGTTGTAAGACTTCTATTTTTATCTATAATAGATCCAACAGAAAAATAAGACAAAAAATCAGTTGGCCAAAATTGATTCCAAGGGGATTTGAACAGCACAACATCTTCCTTATGTTGGAACTTCGAATAATTTATATATAATATTATTTATTGGCATTTTTTTTTTTATTGTCCCAACCCTGTGTTGGGCTCGCCTTTGAGCCCGCCCTACTCCTATAATCAAAACTAATTCCAGGAGGGACCCAATGATTTGGCCTTGAGTTTGGGATCTCTCAATGCCCAGAGTTTCTCTGAATTCAAGTTTTCCATAATCGAAACGGTCCACTTTATGACATATGAGATAGATAAAGAATTCACTTAGTTATTTTTAAAGTGATGGTGAAAAGGTGAGAAAAATTAACCACATGTTCTTTGACCAATCAATAGATGAACAAGGTGAAGAGTTCTTGCTCATTCTTTCCTGATGGATTGAGCAATATTGAACAAAAGGCACTGAGATTGTTAAGCCACAGCGCTAAGCTTTAAGCAACATGAAGGAGCTGGCAGGGCGAACGGATCACCGGCAAAAGCGACCAGACATGTTTGTATGAGCGTGAGTTTGAAATTTGGATTCCGTTTGAGCCGCAGCAGCACGGTTACATAGCACGAGGCCAAGGCACAGGAATAGCGTTCGGGGTTTAAATAGAAGAGGGATTGACGGGCCGGTACAATTGTTAAAGGCAAATTACGTCCAAGTACTAGCCCAGTTTTCAAAATGGACGTGCAACTCCAGATGCCTTCTGGAAAAAAAGCACGAAAAGTGAATTGGGTGGGTAAGCCAATGAGGAAAATCTCTCGTCTTTCTTTCTTTCACTTGCTTCTTTTTTTTTAGCACGAATTCCAAAAATTAAACAGCTTCAGTATTTGAAGAGAAACTAAGTTTTTGAGCTTAAGATACAAAATTGAGAGATTATATGATCAGTCAGGATTTTTTTTTTTTATTGAAATAATTAAGAAATAAAGGAGAGTGGTTAAATATTTTTTACTGCAAAAAGACATGTGATTTTGCTTTGGCAATAAATTACAGAAACTTACAATTTAAATTTCGAAATACTTTTGAGCTATCTGATAAAGATGATCTTAGATCAAATGGTAAAAATAATAAATTAATAAGAATTTTGTATTTTTTATTTGAGAGAGGGATTCTTTAAATTAGAAAAAGAGAGAATGGAAATATGAATGGTGACTTTAAATTATTTTTTAATTGAAGTAGAGGGGTGTGGGGTTTGTGCTGTCGTGCAACACTTTTCAAAGCTCTTAAATTTGGGTTGTTTTAATCCCACAAAATTTCTTGATTTTCTTGCGAACTGCTTCAAATAAGGATGGAAATGAGCCCACTAATTTTGTTTTTTGTACCTAAGGATTTGATTCATGAATCGTGGACATGTATTTTTAAATTATACACAAGTTTATGTCTTAATGTTGAAAATTGGTTGATTTATCTTATTTAGCAGGTATCACGTGGTGCTGATCGTGATACCCTGCAGTTAATTTAAACACGCCGTTTAGTGTGGGGGGCCTCCATTCGCTACTGCGTGGCGCGTGCCACATGGGTCAAATGGGACCATTGGTATCGCATGGCACATTGTGGCACGTGGCGGCCCCTCGGCACCTAAAAATTTTCCATTTGTTAATTTACAAGTGTTCTCTCTACATGTGTACTCTAGTGCACGGTCCTATTTTTATGTGCACGTGTGAAACTGTGCTTTTCTGGGATTAAAACGACCCAGTTTGAAGAGTTTTGGCTGCCTTTACAGGTGAAAGCGATTTGGCTTCAAAAAAGTGCGGCGTGACACTCTATTTTAATGCGCACCGTTACGGTGCTGTGAGCGGCTGTGCAGCACAGAACCCGCACCCGAAGTGGAGCAAATATTTCGTATGTCTACGTCTCTCGATATTTTTGGCATTTATAATATTTGAAAATACGCTGGCGATGCTCTAAGATGGTGCCTGGTCAACCTCTCAGCCTTTTTGTAAAACCCAGCAACAAAAAGCCTAGAATATTTGAATTTTGGTTTGTACATTTTTACATTTTTTCATGGGCTGAAATGCATTTATCGGAAGTGCACTAGAAATTAAATGGAATCACATTCGGATTAGTTTTTTGAATTCTCATTATATTTTCCCATGCAAATCTTTGTGCAAAATATATTCTGCTCGTATCAGTAAATACTTTTACAAATTCTTTATAGATTCTAATTATGATCCAAAAGCCTAGAATTTACAGTTCACAACAAAAGATCTAAAAATAATTCGTTAACACCCCCTTATATAATTCCACCCAAAAAGTATTATCATGACAATCATAACATTTTTTTAGTCTCTCCGTTTCAATTTGTTTGTCTCACACTCTCTCTTGCCTTTTTTAAATAAAAATGAAATCTTCGTTTTTTTCATTTTTCATTTTTTTCATGAATTAAAGCATAAGCGATGAAGACTTTTTAATTTGATGAAAAAATTTGAAAAAAAACGATACACTTAAAACACATTATTTTTTCATTGAAAAACGATTAAGCGACTTTCAAGGTAAAAAGAAAACAAATAGAAACGGAGAGAGTAGTAAGAATTATCATCACGGCGGTTTTGATGTACAACGCAAAGCAAGTCCTCCCCATATTGTTTAATTTCAGCTATACAAAATTTTGAATGAATAAAATTTCCACTCTAATTGGCATATTAATTTTCTTCGCATCTTTTTTAGATGAACAATCAGAATATTCAAGGCAGCTTGCATATTCATCTTTAATCCAGTCACAAGAAATAAGTCTCTACCGGCCTGATCCAAGAATCCAATCCTAATGGTGTTCGGGAAAATCCACCGAACAACGGAAGAAACCTCGCGGCTTTCTTCACATCATCTCCTACTCGTCGTCCTTGCCAGCACCTGGTTCTGTAGTTATTGATTGATGATTCAAATGGGGAAACTTTCCAACGCTTCATACTTATCCACAATCTCCATAAACGACGACAAACCGATCTCCACTACTCCTTACGCGGAACCCCTCCGTCGATACACTGCGACGCGACGCGTCGTCTTGCATGTCCCCAATCCGAATCTCAATTTCTGTGCACAAAACCCCAAATCACCCACCCACTCCCTCACTGAACCTTTTCTTATCCAGGTTCGTACGCTGGCTATGGCACTCTTCGCATGGCCGCCACATAAGTATGACACCCGTCCGCATGCATGCCCCTCTTTCTTCACTATTTATACAGTGGCTGCATCTCTCACATTCTTTAGTGAATAACACGGCTGGGAAAACAGTATACTCACCACCTGTTTATGAAAATGACAATGTGGGGGAAATTGCATTTACTTGTTTTCTTTTTCTGTTCCGTCCTTGTGTTGGCCTCTGAGGGTTTGGGTAAAGAAGACCCGGAGCTGAAACAGTGCAAGCACCAATGCATGGTGCAGCAGCAGTATGACAAGAGTGAGAAGCAAGAGTGTGAGAAGAGGTGCGAGAAGTATTATAAAGAGAAAGAGAGGAGAGAGAGGGGTGAGGAAGGGGAAGAGGAGGTGTGGAACCCTGAGAGTCCTGAGAGGAAGCTGAGGGAGTGTCAGAGGCAGTGCGAGCAGAGAGGGAAAGAGGAGGAGAAGAGGGAGTGTCAGAGGCAGTGTTTGGAGAAGTTTAGGAGGGAGGAGGAGGAGCGCGGTGGTGGCCGAGGCCGTGAGGAGACGGTGGAGAATAAGAAGGATCCTGAGGAGCAGTTCAGGAGTTGCAGGGAAGGGTGTCAGAGACAGAAAGGAGGGCAGGAGCAGCAACAGCGGTGCGTGGAGCGGTGCGAGAGGGAATACAGGCCGCATCAGCACGAAGGTAATCTAAAAGCTGAAACTGTTGGGTGGTGTGCATGCAATTAGTATTTAAAATTGCCATGTCAGAGCATCTCCAGCCTTTATTTGAGTAAATATTTGGGTGAAAGTTTTATTTTCTTTAACAGGTAGGGAAGAGGAGAGAGGAGGCGGTCGTGGTGTAGAGGAGGAGGACAAGAAGGATCCTGACCGGCAATTCCGTGAATGCAAGGAGCAGTGTCAGAGACAGAGAGCGGAGCAAGAGCAGCAACGGCGCTGCGAACAACAGTGCGAGAGGGAATACGAAGAACAGAGGAGAGGGGGAAAGGGTAATTGCAACCACGAAGAAGGTACTCAACTAAAAGCATATATTTGTCAAGAAAATACTACTCCCGTCCCAAAATGAATATCCAAAACTACTATTTACAATTTAAAAAAAAAGAATCATCTATAGTATTTCGTAATTTGTAACTTTTTTTTTTGCGATTTTAACAACTTTCTTTAATAAAATTGAGAATTATCAAACTAGATCCATATTGCATATATAATATATTATGACTTAAAAGTATGGATGATTTTATGAGAGGTGTGAATAGGAATTTTGGACACTCATTTTGGGATGGAGGGAGCGATCAGTACTTATACAGTGAATGAGTCATGTAATCAATATAAGTGAATGAATTATCTGTGGGTTGAACAGGTGGAGAAGAGCGGGAAGAATTTGAGGGGCAGCAAGAGGGGAGGCCATATGTGTTTGAGGACCAGCATTTCACTACCAAAATTGAAACCCAACATGGAAAAGTGAAGATTCTGCAGAACTTCAAGGAGAGGTCAAACCTTCTTCGTGGCATCGAGAATTATCGCGTCGCGATTCTTGAAGCTGATCCTCAGACCTTCATAGTACCAAACCATTGGGACGCTGAAGCTATCATCTTTGTTGCAAAGGGTTCGTTTTCTTTTTTGCTCTCATTTTGAATTTTGATTCTCTAATGCAGTATTGTATTTCCTTTACATTTAGATAGTCTGTAAACCATCTATCCTGTATAGGAAAAGGATCAATAAGTATGGTTCGCCAGGATAAGAGGGAGAGCTTTAACCTTAACTGTGGGGATGTCTTGAGAGTTCCAGCAGGCGTTACCGTTTACTTGATTAACAGATCCAACAATCAGAAACTTGTATTAGTCAAACTCCTTCAGCCCGTCTTCACTCCTGGTCATTTTGAGGTGAATTCTTGTGTATCGAAACATTATGCAAATTCTTGTATACGCGTACTGAAAAGTTCTTGTAATTTAGGCGTTTTTCGGCCCCGGAGGAGAAGACCCAGAGTCCTATTACAAGGCATTCAGTACTGATCTTCTTGAGGCGGCTCTCAATGTAAGCTTTTGCCAACTACTTGCCTTACGAGTTCATGAACATTTAAATAGTTGGGTATTTATCCTTAGTATCGGGTGTTTAACAAGTAGTGTTTATTTTTGTGTAACCTCAGACGAGGAGGGATAGGCTTGAGAAGGTATTTGGGCAGCAGAGGCAGGGAGTCATTATCAAAGCATCCGAGGAGCAAATCAGAGCCATGAGCCGCCACGAGGAAGGAGGAATCTGGCCGTTTGGCGAGAAGTCGAAAGGCCTCTTCAACCTCTTCCACAAACGTTCCTCCCTATCTAACCAGTACGGACAACTCTACGAGGTCGATCCAAATGACTGCAGGGATCTAGATGAACTTGATTTGGGCGTCAGCTTTGCCAACATTTCTGAAGTACACGCTCGCTCTTCAAATTAACTAACTGCTGTGACATTTTTTTTTAACCGGATGTCAGGCCATCTCCTTAAGTATTGTCTTTACGGACTAATTTGTGTGGTGTAGGGTGCTATGATCACTCCTTACTACAACTCAAGGGCCACAAAGATAGCTATAGTGATCAGTGGGGAAGGGTACTTTGAGATGGCATGTCCTCACTTGTCCTCGTCGGAGTTCGGTGGTGAAGGCAGGGGACACGGCGGCCGTGAAGGAAGGCAACACGGCGGTAGCCAAGGCAGGACTAGCCCAAGCTATCACCAAGTGAGGGCACAACTCAGACGCGGCGTGGTGTACGTTCTCCCCGCTGGTCACCCGGTCATCACCGTAGCTTCCAACAATCAGAATCTGGAAATCCTCTGCTTTTATGTCAACGCTAGGAACAATGAGAAGTTCCTTCTCGCTGGTAAACTCTTTACTCTTTTCCCCAAATTACGAAGTCCTTTTTTACACTCTTTTGTATACTAAGAAGATCCTCTCTTTCGAAAAGTCATGAACAATAAATAATTATTTAAGTTGGAATTCTCAAAAGAAACTCTATTTCGAGGACGGGGACCCATAATAAAAGAAGAAATTTTGAGGCGTTTATTTATTTATTTTTGACAGGGCGGAGGAACATAATTAATCAACTGGAGAAGGAGGCTAAGGAGTTGGGTTTTGGAGTGCCGGCAAGAGAGGTGGATGAGGTGTTCAAGAGTCAAGATGAAGAGTTTTTCTTGCAGGGGCCACACCAACGGCGACGCCGCCACGACGGCTTTGCCGAGGCTTGAAAGGGTGGTGGGTTTTGTAGTCGGCGGAGGAGGAATGAGCTATAACAACTAGTTATGTTATGGTTTTTTAGTTTGTGTTTCGTGTGCTGGATCCGGGTTTGTTTTAACTTCTCTCAAAAAGAGTACGTGTATGTGTAAACGTGAATGTATGTAAACATGTGAGCTAGCTAAAGCTCTAAACTTCTACATAAATAAAACTGAGCTTCTCCTGGCGAAGTTTTTCTCCCCTCTCTGTGTGCATGTGAAACTGATGATACGTCCGTAATGCATTGTACGTTCCATTAAACCTCTTGTTCTGTTACCTTTCCCCATAAGTTGTCTATCTACCATAAAGAGTTAGGCTGAGTTTTTCGTTTAATCCTGATTTTAGCAACTGGGTTGTTAAAATCATTTGAAAAACTCAGCTTTAGTTGGGTACATAAAGTTTTGTCGAAAATTTGTGAGAAAAATTGATGATTGAGATTTACATCACTTTGAATCAGAAACATGAGCCATTCATTTCTTTTTTCTGTGTATTTTCGGGGAAATTTTTATGGATGCTTATAATATTTTATATCTAACATGGTGTAGATTTGGGTGCATTTTTGTCATTTGTGTTGATGCAACGCAAACCTGTTTCTTTCCCTCCACTTTGAATTGCTACATTTGGCTTTTAGAGCTAGGTTTTCTTTAATGGCTAGACAAAATTTAGTTGGGAGTAAATTGTTACTACATTAGGCTTTTAGAGCTAAGTTTTGTTTAATGTAAGGTTCTCCAAATTGAGGCGATATTATCAATTCTCGGTTCGGCTAGTGTAATTGAAAGGCCCAATGGGCTTACTCATGTCCAACTTTAAGGGGTCCATACATTCAATGGGCTTGTTAGCCCATTTAAATGATACGGTGGGCTTTTTCAATCAAAAACTATCCATTGCCATACCTGTCAAATTCCTATATAGCCCACAAGATCCATCACGCTACAATACATACTCGTATTTGAGTGTACCCTATATACACTTTCAAAATGTTACGGAGTTTTTAATAGAAAAGTTTCAACCCACAATAAGTAATATGTTATGGTTTTTGGTGATAATTTTATGAATTTTATTGCTGAAAAATTATGAGATGTAAATGTTACGATTCCTTGTGAAAAATGTTCTAAAATTGTTGAAAAGTTACGAGTTTTTAGTACTATATAAAATTATGAAATGCACCAAAATGTTACAAATCTTAATGAGGTGACACAATTTGAACCAAATACATATGATACACACCACACCTAAAGGTGCGTTGTAGACTTCCCTTTCATCATTATCAATCATAGTCATCCTAGGTTAGAGTATTTGAGATTTGATGTCCACTTTCATGTATTATGATGACTTATGAGGCAAGAAGGCCAAAGGAAGGTCAACATTTTACTTGAAATTTCGAAGTTGACCCATGAAATTTCCATCGACGGGCCCGCAGAGAAAATGGGGGTTCATGTCTTGTCACTTATCTTTTGGAATGATTTGGCATGGAAGCTGATTTTAGAAGAAGAATTAAAGGAGAATTGGAACTGGATATCGTATCCTTTCCTTTCTTGAATTTTACACTTGGGTTGTGTATTTAGGTCTTTAATTAGCTATACTGTTGAGTTTGGACACCCCAAACTATAAACTTGTATTGAATATTCTCACTTTTATTCAATACAAAATTACACAAAAGACACTCAGACACAAAGCATACATTTACTCACACTTTAAGAGTACTCACACGCACACACCCTCATGTGACTTTCTCACAACACTGTGTTTTTCGGTGTATCACTCACACACTTGGTGTCTCTCACCAACACACTTGGTGTTTCTCTCCAATATATCTACACAAATGAGCTCCCATCTCTATTTATAGGGAGCCAAAGAACTTTCTAGAAAAGGACTATCCTAGAATACTACAAGCTTCTAGAGAAGCCTAAATATTTCTACAATACTCTAAAAGATTCTAGAGTAACCTGGAAGACTCCATCATCTTCCATAAGTTTCTAGAAGGTTCTAGAATGACCTATAACATCCTAGAGGAGTCTAGAAGGTTCTGGTGGAATCTAGAATATTCTGGAAGAGTCTGGAATAATCTAGAGCAATCCGGAATATTCTAGAAACATCCAGAGACTTCAAGAAAGTCGGTGATGACTCTCAACACAATTTAGAGGGGAATCATAGGACATGCATAGATTCCTTTTCTTTCTTTTTTATCATGGCAGAAGCGGTGAACTTGGTTTGGTTCGGTCAGAGATTTCAATCATGGCGGTTTGGTTAATTGATCTACAAATGATGGAAACCGATTCGGTTTTAGTTAAAATATTCGATCAGCCTGGCGGTTTGGTTAATTGATCTACAAATGATGATTCGGTTTCAGTTAAAATATTCGATCGACCGATATCGTTTCGATGGTTCCGTTAGATCTATTTTTATTTTATTTTTCAGGGTTGAGCATCCAGACTTTTCAAATTTCAAAACCTCAATTCAAGACTACTATTTAAATATCAAAACCCCAATTGATATATTGGTCCAATAGTATATTTCGCTTCAGTTCCGGAGTATATTTAAGTACCAAAGACCGAACCAAAAATAGAAATTTTTACTCTTTAAAACCCGAAACTTGCCGGGACCAAACCTAGACCGACCGACCGATTCTCAAATTTTTCAGTTGGTCCGGTTTTACTGAGAATAGAAGTAATAAAGTTTTTCATTTCTCTAACAGCTTAAGTTTTTAGATAAGTTGATAGTTAACAATCTAACATGCTCATTTCATCACAAAGTTTACAACAAAAATTAAATTAAACCCAACCCAAAATGACAAACTAAAAAAAAAAGAAAAAGAAAAAGAAAGGTTGCATAATGATAGAACTAAAAAAATGACTACACGCGATAGACCTAATTGAGGCTGCATGTCAGAGGGTGTCAAAGTAGTTATCTCATGTTGCTTGGGTATGGAATGTAAGGTAACGTAATAAAATTTATTGCAAATTAACTTGCATAAAGCTATGGGTACCCAAGGTGGGTTTACCAAAAATGTACGACGGCACGCGGGGTCTGTGTTTTGGTCCAACACAAATAATCTAAACCGTTAAATAATTTTAAAATAATTTTTTGAAGATTCCTGCAAAAGTTCAGTTCAATTGGATATAAATCTGAACTTCCATTCAAAATTTTGGACATATGGACCTTGTTGACCAAAAAATGAGCCTTGCGTGCTGCTGTAAATTTTCAGTACACCCACCCTTCGGTAACCCTAGTCGGGTCCAATTAATATTGGGTTGGTTGTAAAGTTTCCAAAGGTTTTCTCAATTATATTTTCACCCCTATTCAGGCCTATTTCGGTAATCCTAGTCGGGTCCATTTCATTTATGTCACTAGATCAAAAATTTCACAGAACTAGGAAACTGATGGAAGAGTAGGGGAGGGTTTTTCAAAGTAGTAGTTCTTGCGATTTGCAATGCCTTTGTTGTTCACGAAGACGCCCAAATTCACCCCCACTGCACTGCACTTTTACCCCTGACCCCTCGTGCGCTTTGTGATCATATAATCTCAGTCTCACTCTCCCTCTGTGGTTGTGCGTGCGGGAGAGTACTACTGTGTCAGAGAGTACCAAATACAACTTTTTGCTTTAGACAACTAGATGTCCGGGTCTTTTTACGCACGCCTTCAAAAACGACCGGGTAAACAATTTATAGCTAGCGGCCCTAAGCTTTAGAATGTTCGGCCTTTGTGAGATTCAATCGAACTTTTCATCTCTCGATGAAAAATTCTTTAGTTATTTTGTCATGCCTTCTTGACCAAACCTCTCGGGTTTCTCCTGGATTGGAGAATTACTAGCGGGTGACATGATCACCTGACCAGTGAATTTCAGTACATTAAAACACTCCACCTAAATGATTTCCTAAACTGGATGTAAGTATTTTGTCATCTTATCTGATCATCGGAGCCGTACTGTCATTGGGGATTTTTTCATGGAAAAATTTTAATCAGAAATGCAAAAATTTAAACCAATGGCGGTGGTTGGTCTGCTAGCTTCAAGTTCCAATGAGGTCATGTTGTAGTTTAAGTACATCCCCCACTCCATGCATCATGGACGCAACACCTGCAATTGCTCCCCATCATTTTTCCCCAACTCAAAGTTATATTACCTAGTGGGCCCTATAAGCTTTCAAAAAGCGAAGAAAAACTTGGGTCTCGAACGGGTACCACGTGGCGGTATCTATCAAACATCTCAACTCTTCAAAAGTATTTTGAATAATCTAGATTTTAAAAAGAGTCAAAAATATTTTGAATAATCAAGAGAGAGAGAGGTTTGCGAGAAATTTGGATCGTCCATAAAACTTTTAGACGGCTGAGATGCATGCTCGGCAGCCAAGTTTTTCTCTAAAAAGCAAGATGCCTAGCAAAGTTTTAAATAAAGCCGTTCGTATCAGTTATTGTGTAACGGAATTTCAGATTTCCGATATCATTATTACTCTCTCCGTCCCAATTTTATAGTCCATCGTTCTATCCTAACCGGATAAAAAACGATTATATCTTTCAATCGGTAATACATTTTATATGCAATATAGATCTTATTTGATAGATCTTGATTTAATCTAATAAACAAAGTGTTTAAAATCATCTAAAACATTATAGATTATAAGTTATAACACTTTGAAAAGTGGCACGAACTCCTATAAGGGACTATTAAATTGGGACGGAGGTAGTACTTACTTATCGGCTGACTCTATCCGATATATGGTTTTATCACTCATGTATGTCTGTATGTAGGTACTATTTGTTTTGGATAACTAGATGTTCAGGTTTGTTTGCACACACCTAACAACGTCAACAACCGGACAAACAATCCAGCATCCCCAAGCTTTGTACCTATCAAGAATCTTTGCCGTCCAAAAAATTTTTGGATGGTCTAAATTTTAGAGAGAGAGAGACAAGGGGGGAGCGTCAGGAGAAATTTGGACAGTCCAAAACATTTTTGTACCGCCGAAATGCGCACTAAGCACTACGTGTGCACTATGTGTACTCCTACCCTCTTAACACCCAAGTTTTTCTTCAAAGAGCGAGATGGCTTAAGTAAAAGCCGTTACGTATTATATAACGAAATTTGAGACTACCGATATCGTTATTAGTTATGTATCGGCTGATGCTATCCAATATATGATCGTATCATTGATGCCGTTATATTTCCAATTCTGCAGTTTAAGATCCTGATACGTAGCCAGCTCCTTCTACCGGCACACTGTGTGGACTTTAGAGAGTGTTGTTTATCTCCGGTAGCTCCATTCTCAGTTGTTTATGGTGGTTGGTGGACTTATATACTTTTTGTGTATTTTAACGTAAAAATTTCCAGTTTAATTCGAGGATCGCAGCTACTCAGATCATGCCATATTTTGTCACATGTATTGATGTGTTGGTCCCCTTGAGAGGCAGTTTTGTCCGTTGCAACTTGCAATGCATGTGAGGGGACTGACAAGAGATAAGAGAAGCTAGGGTTTCTACTTTTAATATTGCATATTTTGATAGCATGTCTCATGTAGTAGTACTTTGGATAATATATAAACATGCTTATAATCAAGGCAATCGATATAGATAGCTCAGTGAATGAACTATATTTGTTCACATTATAATTTTTTTGGACATTTATAATTGTTTAAAAATGTGGTTCGTTCACTGATCGAGAGTTACTAATATTTGATCAACTATTTTTTTGTCTAACTCTACATAATGAACTGTTCATACCATTCTCTTGGGCTTGGAACGATATCCGTTTTCTGGGCTTGCAGGCCCCGGCTCTTGATCTGGCCTATTTCGTTCGAGAGACTCTTAGAGCATCTCCAACCCGTACTCATTCTTTTACTCAAATTTCATTCGAGTAAAAACTTTATTTGGGATAAAGCAATCTAATGGGCAAACCCAAATTCAAGCATAAATTTGAGTACAAGATTAATGTCATGATTAAATATTTAGTAAAACTCAGTTTGATATATATAGGTTTGAGTAAATGAATAGAGTGGGGTTTTGAAAAATTTACTTAAATTTAAGTTTGAGTAAGGTAAGAAGTTGAGATGCTCTGTTGATCATGGCAAGCTCTTCGATCAATAGGGATAAATTATGTAATTATCATGTGCCTTAGGGGCAAACATTAACAAAACCGTTATTCTTATTTTTCTTTATATATCTCTAATCGTTACCCTTTATTTTTTAATTTATGACCATATTTATCTCTCAAATCATTCCCAAAAACCAAACTCAAAAATCAAACCAAACAATCGGTAGCTTTGCATTAGCACTTGATAAACCATTATATGTCCTGCACACAGTTTGACCGATAAATTAAGGAAATTTAGACTGTCTTAGCTGATAGTTTAATCTAGCAATTAGATTAAAAGTGAGGTTTGGCACTTTATGAAGTTTATATATATTAATTAGTACTAGTCAAATAGCCTGGCCTGTGCAAGGCTCCATGTGAGTATCAATTTGAGGAAAGTTCCAACGTTATCTTTATGTAGGGGTGAAAATCGGTCGGTTCGGTTCGGTTTTCGGGGTGTCCCGGACCGAACCGATCGGTTTGGGGTGGTTTGGGTAGGAACCGATCCTGACCGAAAAAAATAATGGACCGATCGGTTCGGTTTTTTTCGGTTTTTTCGGTCCGGCGTTAAAATTGAGATGGACGGCTAGGATTTGTTATTTTTGGGAGGTTAAGATCGTTTTTTCGGTTTTCGGTCCAACATAGGGGTGGTTTCGAGGTATTTCGGTCCAAATTTACATGGTTTCGGTTCGGTTCAGTCCAAACCGATTTCCAGAAAACTGAAACCGAACCGGTAATTTTTCGGTTCGGTTCGGTTCGGTTTCAACCGACACCGCTTTCCGCCGACGAAAAACCAAACCGATCGGTCGATTTTTTTCGATTTTTTCGGTTTTTCTTTCACCCCTATCTTTATGGCTAATCATGTGATTAAAACAAAGAGATTTCCTCAAAAGGGCAAAAAGAAAGGAGAAAGAAGAAAGTAACGTTGAAGTGAATTCGTAGTTTCCAATGCAAATGCAAGTAGATGAAGAAGTAAAAAGGAAAGAAAATGTCAAGTCTGATCTGGAATACCACAGGCTTTCGTTGGATAAATTCCCTATCTCCTGGAAACGTCCAAACTCCAAACATGTCTCGTGGAATGGAGATGTTTGGCGGTTTAACCTACGGATAGAGAGAGGAACAACAAGAAAAGAAGGAGAAGAAAAGCAGCCTAGTGGGGTCTGGGATTGGTGTTGTGCAGTGCATGTTTGCTGTGCAGTACCTATGGAATCCATCTCGGATTCCGTTGTTTGTCTCGTTGAGCAAGTAGTTAATGCAAAAATTTAAGTTGATCGGACAACTTTAACTATTTGATTGGTGGCTATTTAGCTTATAATTTTGTAGAAAAAATCATCTACAACAGTTTCTTATAGTGTTCCATTTTCACAAAAACATACTTACCGGTATCCGATCAACCTGAATTTTTGCATGTAGTACCTAATCGACGAGATGAACAAAATAAACAATTCAGATCAAATAACGGGACCCGGGGTGGGCCCTAAAAGGACTGGACAACAACCATGTTGTGTACCCAGTGCACAACACCAACCCCTGTCCCAGCCTAGTGTATTGAGATTTGTGTTTTGTTGTGCTTAAAAGAATAATGAAATTCAAGTAACTCTAGTGGGTTGGTGCAGTGGTTAATTAACTTACTCAAGCAAAAATATGAAAAGAGTTGGAGAATTTAGTGTGGTTTATCGAGACACTCTTCGTTATCTAAAAATAAATAAACTCTCAACCGGTGGCACAGTAGAAGCAAATTGATTATTGGAGTTTGTTTCACAAAATTGACTTATTTCCAAAACGGACTTATTACATTTTATGAAACAGATATTTCTCTTACAATACATCAACTCGAAAAGCCAACTTAAGTCAATTTGAGAATATTTTGTAACAGTTGGCGGAGTAACAGTCACTTGATAATTAGGTACCTTTTGATTTTTTCTTGATAGATTTAATTTTTACTCAAGTGTGTATCCATATATGTGTTGGTTTAGGCTTTGTTAGTAGATGGAAGATTTTTTTTTTGATCAAATTAGTAGATGGAAGATTGGTCTCCCAAATTAACTCAATCTTTTGAAAACAGAACAAAAAAAAGAAAGTGCAACTAAATAAGGACAATGAAGGGACAAACGGAAGCAATATATTGCCCGTCTCACAGTGTTAGTAACTCTTGCGGATTCTGACTTTTTAGTGGGACAAACAATGATGCTTGATTTCCAATATTACTCCTTGACACCCACTAATAAAGTTATTTCTAATTATTTTTGAGGGATAATTTTTTAATTTTATCCGGTTTTTAAGTTGTCTTTTCATAAAGGATTAATATTTTAGGACATTCGAAAATGAAATACAAGACTAGCATTGTGGGAAAGAGTGTTTTTTTTGTGTGTGTAGAAATCTCTAAAAGTTGACCCTCACGTTATAAAACATAACGTGAGGCGGTGAGGGTGGACATTTTCAGTATTAAAACTAGGGTTTTGCTAACGTGTGTCTAATAGGCATACAATAAGCATATAAACAAACAAAAACAACGTACACTCTAATACACATTTTACACTTTTCAATATACTTTCACATATCCCTATACATTTTTCACACACTTCAATATATTTTTCCAACCTTAACTTGTGCCTAATAGGCACACGTTATCATTTTCCTTAAAACTATTTTTCCTTCGGTACATGACTTACAAAAGAGGTCAGAAAAACTATTGGCAGCTGTTTTGACTTTTGAGGTCCACAGGGGGAGAGAGGAAAATCAGGGGGGTTAAGGGTTATTTAAGGGAACTTGGACGATAATTAAGGGGCCCTGCTACTGGTACAAAATATTTTGTACAGAAAATGTACAAATCGTTATCGGAGACCCACTTTTGAGTTCCACACAAGTGATTCAAACCGTTCATTATTCTTAGAATATTTTTCCGAGGGGCTCCACAAAATTTAAACTCACTCAGACGGTTACAAGTGTTTAAACCAAAATCACACCGTTTCATTGTTCTAAGAATAATGAACGGTTTGGATCATTCGTGTGGGACCCAAAAATAGGTCTCCGAGAGCAATTTATACATTTTCTGTACAAAATATTCTGTACTCGTAGGATTAATTAACAAGCGCTGACTGTTGAATTGGTTATTTAAGGAAGCTTGTACAATAATTAATGATTTCTTTTCTAGTGTCCATCTATTAATACTCTTTCCGTCTCAATTTAAATGTCTCTTATAAAAGATCGTACAAGTTTGACTTTAAAATATAAAATACTTTCGGAATTACTTTTAATTTTTTTGTACCGTTCAAAAGATCTTAGTGAGTACTTTTGAATGGTGTAAAAAAATTTGAAAAAAATATAAAAAAAATATGTTTTTTTAAGTCAAAATGACACGACTTTACGTAAAGGACATTTAAAATGAAACAAAGGGAGTAGTAGAGGGAGACAAAAAAAAAACGCACTTTAACATACTTTTTTCCCCTCTTTTCTACACATTTCTATATATTTTAACAAATTTAAATACATTTTGTAAAAAATTTAATAGAGAAATGATTTTTACACCCTCCATTTTACAATCCACACTCTCTTTTTTGTCTTTATCCACATGAATTTATAATATTGCCCTTTTTCATACACCTTTTTTCACACATTCAAGGGTAATATTGTAAATTTGTGTAGATAAAGATAAAAAAGAGAGTGTGAATTATAAAAAGGGAGTGGAAATTAAAAATCATTTCCCAACAAAAATAGGAATCTACCGTATGACTTTGATTGCTCTCAGCTGCCACTTGGCAGAACATGTCTGGCCCATGCTTTTGTCCTCCATAAAATTCACAGTTACCTGCTAGCTTGCCACGTGTGTGTCGGGACCCCTCTTCTTAAAGGAAAATGCTACTGACATAGGAAAAAGATACGCACCCCAAATTACACACCAGCACAAGCAGCCGTCCGTGCGCATTTTTGACGGTTTAGATTTTAAATAAATTGTTAATACGAATAATTTGTTTATTTGCGCGGACAAATTTTTTTAAATGCAGACCATTGATTTTTGAAATTGGACTATCGAAATATGTTACTGTGCATTTGGAGTGCAGGTATGTGGTACGCGTGTAGCAGCGTTCAATAACATATGCTAGGGCTTATATTAAAGTTAAAATGTGTGAAAAATATATAGTGGGCACACGATAACGAGACCCAATCATAGAAGGACTTTGCTTTATATACGGAGTTACTATTATTCAGTCGTCTTATAGCACCCAGCAATGATACATAACATCCAGTGTGTGTGGAGCTCAAACACTTTGTGTGTGGAGCCCACACATGTGTGAGTTGGATATTTTCGGGATAATTTGGGTTGGGTACTTAGCATTTCTGTATAGCACCATTAAGTAGTGACCGTCTGACAAAATACTCTTCTAAGTTTCGAAAAAATTTGGGTACCGAATGTGTACTACGTGTCCATGTCGAGCACAATCTCGGCTGTCCAATAGTGTTTTGAACGGTCAAAATTGATTTCCCCTCTCTCCTCTCACCCGACCACTATCTCTCCTCTTTTTTTCTCTCCTCTTCCAGACCGTTGGCTGAAATTACTGAGTGAGTACCACATTGGCAATACCCACCCAATACTAAAAAATTTCTCCTTCCTCGCATATTCTTTTGAGTTTATCCACAGAAAAGTGACACGAATAATCACTCGATTAGGTGATGTTCCACTAACAAAAAATTATTTTTTCAAAAATCAAGACAGATCATGCTCTCACAATAAATCACATAGAAAATTGTGCAAAACCAGTTTATTGTAAAAATACTCCCAGCGGAATACCCTTCAAAGAGGATAAGTGGGGGCTTTTTTGTTTTGTTTATTGTTACGGGCACGGAAAACCAGCCACCGGTGAGACGGAGACACGTATTCTGAACAGGGCCATGCATTTAATCCTTTACCTTCTCTCTCATCTCACTCTTTTTATTCAACCTCTCTGGTTCAAAAGTTTTCAATTCAACCCCTTTGAATGAGGTAGTAAAAGATAACACTCTCTCTCTACGTTTGTGCGTGAAAGCAACATTGTTTTGATACAGAAAGACTGGCATCAAAACTGTGCATTGTAATCAATCAATGCATAGCACAATTGCCATCACACCACTTATCCGAGCCCACCTTAGCTATTTATGGCCCTCCGCCCTCATTAAGGTCTCTACACATTGTGTTACGGGGGTTCGGTCGTTTATAGTAAAAATGCGCAATGGACAATTTGAATTTACACGGGATTTGGATTAAGACGGCTGGAGATGTCCCTCACCTTGTGCATGGCAGGAACTCCACTTCCCTCAAAGTAATAGAGAAAGTGAGTAATGAAGTTTCTTAACTACGGTCATTTCTTTTTTTTCTTTTTCTTTCTTATTAAGAAGAAACGTACCCTATTCCAGTTTCAGGGGGAAGAAATGGAATTCGTACGGGAAGACTCGAACCCAAAACCGCCTCATAAAGGAAACATTTTAACAGTTCAAACACCTGATTTCTTGAGCAAATTATCACAACAATAATATGACTCCGATGTGGGATATTAACCAACTAGCAACTGAATGTCCTATAATTTCCAGGTATTTTTATCACCTGGCCAGGTACCTCTCTCAAGGCACTTATCCAAAGAGCCTCGAAGTGACCATTTACAGGGGCAATAACGTCTTTATAGCAAACATGGTTTTGCCTTTGGACATCATTTTTTGTCCTTAGATGATCAAGGGTTTCCCCTAGCTTATGTGTAACTCGATTAATCCCCGCAGTCTAGTCATAGGTGGACCATCCACGCCGCCCTCTACAGCCTCTCCAGCAAGGGCGGATGGAAGATTTATAATGAGAGGGGTTAAGAATCTACAATATTTAGTTCATTCTTTTCATTTTGATGGTCTTCTATGAAGTTACATGCAAATTTTCAGATTAAACATTAAAGTATTTTCGTACATGCAAATTTCGTACAGGATTTACCATTAGGAGTATGTTAAAATGGTAGAATCACAAAAGAAGGAAAAAATCAATGTGAGATTCGATGAATTATTTGGGTAATATTGTAAATATTTCTAGCATATTTGGGGCAAGTAAATTATTTGTGGGGTAAGATTGTAAGAATCACAATGTAAAGACAACAAGATATACTCCTGTAGAGCAAAATTACAAAAATAACCAAAAAAAATTACATATCCCAAGAAATTACTTTCTTTCGGCATAACACCAAGAATCAAATCCCAGTCAATGCATGGAGAGCAAACGCACGAACCAACCAACCACCCGAACATGGTTGCCTTTGAATTTTGAACTAAAGCAGTGGAGGCACCCAATTCCACCCTCCTTCTCTGAGTCTCTTGAAACATGACATCTCATTCCATTTACTCTCTGACGTACACATGTAAGAAATAAAGAACAACAAAGCTGCTCTATGCTCTCATCACAGCCATAACTTTAAACACAGAAAAAGAAAATGAAACAGCACCAGAGAATATGTCATCAAGAAAAATTATTTTATTTTTCAGTAAAAATCATCAACAGTAACAGGTGAAAAGAGCTCCATAAATGTACTTCACAGCTTCAACTTCTCTTCTTTTCTGATCACTTCAATTTTACAAAGATTATTTTCCATGGCAATATGGCATCCCCATTTCTTCCTTCCTCCTTCCTCCAATGAGGATAAAGGAAAAAAAAAAATTGAAAATACAGAATGCCCCAAATGAATTCTTTTTGTCCTTTCATGGGTAATTTTTTTTCTCTCTAACTTTATTTTTGTGAAAAGAATTTTGGTTAAATTTCAAGGGAAACTGGGAGTTTCAGCTATAGATCTGCTCATCCTGCAATGCCATGCAAGGGGGGAAAACATTAAAAAAAGATAAAGTAGCATTTTTCAGATAACATGGTGAACACGCGACCTTTTTTTTCTTTTTTTTTTTTATTTACCTTGATGGAAATCATGATTTCGAGGGCTTGGTGTTATCTGGCACGATCCCTCTTCTCACAAACTTGACAAACTATGAGAGTTGGTGACTAGAGAATCATGTGAAATCGTGGAGTTCGTAAATTATCTGCAAAATTACCAGTTGAGACGATGAGATTAAGGTAAGGAAACTAGGCAATTAGAAAATGAAATTACAAGTCAAAGGAAGGGAAAGAAAGGTTGGAAAGGTCCAACCGTTCATTTATTGCAGGCAACCAACATCTCTACCACAGTATCCATGGAAGCAGAATTTCTTTGTTCAACCTGCTAATGGGGGACCAAAATGACACGCAAAAGACTAATAAGAAAAAGCAAGAGATCTTATCGCATTGAAAACTTTAATAGACAAAGACTTGTCTTGCAACAAAAATTTCAAAAACATGAAATGCCAGAGTTCTTCTGCTCTTCTACTGTGGAATTCGAAATTATGTTCGAATCACAGGGAGGCCAAACATTCCAAACCTTAAGGCCACGGGAGGAGCTCCTGAACTAGTTGAGGTGCACGCAAACTTGTCCAGACATCCAAAGATTAAAAAAGACGTGGAACTTGACTCAATTAGCCCAACAAGTCTCAATGGCCAAAAAAAAAATCATCTTTCTTTCATTCAGTTTAAAATAAATATTGGGTGCATCGCATTACAATCCAAAAAGCGAATCCTACTCACAATTTCAATACTGTCTTTGTTTAAAGCGAATTGATAGAATCAGAGGAAAGGTTAAGCGAATACCTTAGCACCGAAGAAGCAAGATCAAGTTGAAATGATGAGGAAAAGCATGCATTCTTTCATGGATTTTGGCACTTGTCTTAATCCTGTTAGCAGTCCGAAAGAACTAATTTTAATTGAAAGGAAAAGTGAAAATTGTAAAGCTTACAGCTTTCAATCAAAGGGATTTACTAGTACCGGGCCCTCGCTAATTGTTATTCCTTGTTGTATGACTGCTTTGTATCTTGTTGGCAAAATCATGTCTTTCTATATAACAATAGAGAATAAATCTTAAAAGAGGAACCAACAAAAAGTACATACAATAATCACCAGAGAGAGAGAGAGAGAGGGAGACAGATCTTACATGAGTTTGGATGAACTCCTTAATAGAAACTAAGGCCAGAATACCCATGGGGATACGGCAACAATTCTTCAACCTCAATCTTAGAACTGGAACAACTCATGTTTTTCTTGGTTCGGTTACGATTGATGGACTCGACCTCAGCCAAAAATATGCTATAGACAGGTCTATGATCTGAGAATCTGGATTCCCCGCGAACATAAGATAATTGATGAAGGCCTCTCCCGTACCACAATATCCGATCACACCTTCACATGCAAATAGCCAGATAAGTTGCTCATATTTGCAGAATATAACAAAAATTTATCATTTCTGCAGTTCCCAAAAACATTATATTGAGCCATGACGTTATTCCCACTGGGGGTTTACGGAAAATTCCTCAGTTTATCAACACCTAGATTTTACTTTGTCAGTTTGCCTATCAAAAGATATAACAAAGATTACCATGCTGGTGTTCTCCGTTTCTCTTTTGTATGCATATCATCGCCTGCATATCTGTCTGAATTGGTTGAGTATTTGTATGTTGGAGGAAAATAAATCCTTCCTTCATTCCAACCCTCAAAAACACGTCCTCCCCTTTGCTCTATCCGAAGCTGGTGGTAAAAGCCAAAAAAGATTCAAAATCCAAAATTTCTAGGCATTGATTTGAAAGACTAGAGCTTTCACACGAATTACCACGAAAAGGAACAAAACAAAAAAGATACAAATAGTACAAAACAATATTGAATGTCCGCCCAAGATTTTTTTGACATGCCTGGTCATTCTGTAACAAAGCCCTCCAGTTGCGCATCTCCACAAGAGCCTTTGCACAACGGTAAGACAATGAAATCCGGTAATTCAGATCCCCCAACCAAATTATTCGACTATGACAAGAAAAAAAAAAAGTCTTAGAACATTGATCTAAATGAAGCTGGAGTTTCTTCCAAATAGTGCAAGTCCGGACAAATTTAATGACAATACTTGAAAAGACAGTGTAAACATTTTAATCAATCAAAACAAAAGGCCTGCAATAACTTAATCAAAATTCAAAATTCCACTAATGGGGGACTCACTCATGCTCAAGAATTGTTTGTGGGGAATTCTCATCCCCCATACCATGAACCCTTGGAAACCTCGTCTTCCTTAAGATTTCCATGACATCGGAGTTTCTTCTGAGTTCGTCACCTTCTTTCTGCCCGGAGGTCAAATGAGTACAAATAAAGCAGAAACTTGTGAGGTGCAATGACATGCTAATCGAAATTGAACCCTGCAAAATCCAGGCGAAAGGTGTTCGGATTTGTGCTTAAATGTCTAATATTGAAGTCAAATTTCAGCAGAGCAAAAAATGTACCTTGTTTCCAAGATAACCCATCAATCCTCTTCCCACACATGAAACTTTCATATTGCGCACATCGCCTCTTAGATCCCTCTTTACCCATACTGTCAGAAATATCCCTACCATTTGCTTACTCGCAACCAAACAGTACCTTGATTGCCCTGGCTGTCTATCTCTATACTCCATGGGAATAAATCCAGTGCATGACATGGGCGAATAATACATGGTATTTGGTGAATCCTCAGGCCCAATCTCCTCATCTGATGAACCCCATCTGAAATTTGGGTCATAGTCGCTTGGCCTTTGCCCGAAACTAACACGGTCACAAACGCTGAATCTACGGTCAAGTCTTGGTTGTGGTATGGACATGTCACTGCCCATCACTCTCATGCTACGACTTAAGGACTGAAATGAGCGACGATGGAAGAAAGATGAGGCATTTTGTCCTGTTGTTCCCTCAAAATCTGCATCTAGTTCCACAATAGGATCGGGAATTGGCGAAGGCGTTTGGCAACCACAATTGGAGCCAGGAAGACTATTTAGGGTCTTTCGGATTAGTGATAGCCATTTTTTAGCCGGGGCATTGTCTTCTGTGCCCAAAACGTTACCGGCATTCAGAGGAACAATTTCTTGAAACCTAATGGCAAAATGTGAAATTATATATTGCAAAGGAGGCATTGTCAAAGACAATATTATTCTCACTGAATTAATGATTAATCAAACTAACCCAAGAACATAGATGTCAGCAGGAGGAGAGGCATGAAGCCAATCTTCAAGATTTAAATAGCTCGGGGGAGATTTTCCGGCCACATTCCATGTAGCTACAAATATCCTATGTTCACATGGAAAGGAGAATTTTCAAACCAACTATTTCATAAAAACAGGTAAATTCAAGAAAATGTACAAGAATATAAAGACACCTATAATTGTGCACATCTGGTATTTGGGAGGCTTCAAGCTCAATCTTATTTCGCCGGGCACGATCAGTGTTCCTCCTACTTGATCTTTCTGTGGATTCAAATGGGGAAAAATCAAAAAAACAAAGAAACTTCATTAATTTTTTTGAAAGGGGAAAATTAGTGGGAAATGACTGTGATTGTGGTCCAGAGAAATTCTGAGTGCCTAAAACTGAACCTACTTGATCTTTCTGTGGATTCAAATGGGGAAAAATCAAAAAATACAAAGAAACTTCATTAATTAATTTTTTTGAAAGATGAAAATTAATGGGAAATGAGTGTGGTTGTGGTCCAGAGAAATTCTGTGTGTCTAAAAACTGAACCTGTTTTGCTTTTCTTGATAGTGCATGCTTCCCTCTCTGGGAAGTTGGTCCTCCCTTCTTCATCACCACCTGAAAAAGCAAAAAAAGTTGCTAAAGCTGTGGTTTTTCCACTATTTACTGCATCAAGTGCACATATTCTAGTATTCGTACAGAAAACAACAAAAATAACCCATTTGAAACCAAAGAAATGTAAAATCATTGAGTTTCAGAAACAAGAAGAAAACAAAAAAACCACAAAAACAGATCTTAAGCTGCAAATGGAAGTGAACCCATTAAAATCCAAATGCTTTGGGACTATACAAACAGGGATTGATGCAGAATAAGCTAGCAGAAAGTCAGTGAAAATTTTCAGACAATACCAATTATGTATCTCAGAACAAAATCCCCAAACACCAAAAATCTTTTTTCAGAACCCTAAAACTAGATTCGGATCCAAATGGGAATACCTCGTTGAACGACGTCGTCTGCATGGAAGTCCTCAGATTTGCTCTTGATATTGAACCATTTCTTGACCAGGGTCTTAGGCCATGAAATCTTCACCAAAAACACAAAAGGTCAGCAAAATCTCACATGCAGCAATGTCAATAATCAAATCAAAGAGGTTCATTTTTGGGTTTTTGGCATTCGGTAAACAAACCTTGCTTTTCTTGGAGTTCTCATCTCTCATTGTTTCACAGCTTCATATGGAGACACTGATTCACAGTAAAAAAAAAAAGCTACTAAAAACACTCTGTTTCTTGCCTCTCCTATCAATTGAACTGAAGAAAGTAAACCAATTATTGATCAAAAAGAGCACCAAGACAGGGACTTTTCAATCAATCCCTGGATTTTATAAGAGCCAAGAAAGGAGAAAAGAAGCTCTGTTTTGCTCAACAAACAATAAAGGGGTCCTCTGTTTTGATTAGGTAATGAAGAGAGAATAATTGATGGAGCAAAGAAGGAAATCCGAGTTTCTTGGCTTTTTGATTTGTGGGTATTGAAAGAGGAGGTCAAATCGAAGGAACCCAGTTGGGGTTATTCTCTTTTGTCTTGTCTGTACCAAGTTTAGTCGAGAGAAAACAGAGGATAGAAGAAAATTAGAAGAGAAATTCAATGGGAGCAGCGGTTACAGAGTGGTACAACACTGATGTGTTGAAGAATGCTATGAGATTCTGGTGTTAGAACAAGACAATGTAGGGAGAGAGAGAGAGAGAGAGAGAGAGAGAGAGAGAGAGAAGGGGGGCTGTGGGGTATCTTCTCTTGAAGACTTGAACCTCGTTCTGAGTTACAATCAAGAAATGAATTGAGAATAAAGTGCAGGACAGTTCAAAGGCCGACCCAGATTAAAGTGATGGGGGAAATGGATTTATTTGGTTCCCAAGACCATAGTTAATCTTCAAAATGTCATCCTCGAGCTCGCTCTCGCAAATTTTAGCAATTTGAGATGTGATTTGAACATAGCTTCACGCTCTCACTTAGGTACGCGCCTGGGGACTTCTCTTTCTTTGTCTCACAAAAATTCTATTTTTCTCTCTCCTACTACCACTGCCCACGGTCAGCAAAGTAAGGTTGGATCTAAAATCCAAGCAGTACCCATCTTCCCATTTTTTTCTTTCTTTGAAGCCCAAAAGCAGTTCTAATAGTATTCCTCTGATTTAATTTGACAAAAAAAGAAAAAAGAAAATATTTTAATTTGGAAAAGTAAGTACTAATGCAATGGGATGAACCCACAAGGGTTTTCTTAGCTTCTAAGGGTTTGTGAATCTCTTTGCAGTTTACTGGAATGTTATATAGTGAATCTTTTTTACACGAAAGACTGTTCCTTAACATGGGGTTTATATTGGGGTTTGAAACTTCTATTGCTTTTTAGGGTTTCAATAAATCAAAAGATTCTTCATAAGAGCGATGGTTGTTTCTCCAAAGTTAGATTTTTGGGGTTTGTGTTAATTTTGTGTTTGGGGCTTTAATTAATTGTATTCATATTCTGGAAATCCTCCCATGCTAATTCCCATTCCAACAATTTGTTTGTGTTGAGAAAATTTTGAAATCTATTTGGCCAAATCTAGGCTAGTGTCTTTGGGAGCAAAGGCAATGGTCCCAAAATTTAGGGGGTGTTTTCTGTGTAGGTTGCATTTGCATTTGTGATAGAAATTGTGCTTGAAAGGATACCCCTTGTCTCTTTTGATAATTCATGTGTTCGGGTCAACTTACGCGTATCTCCACTACTCTTGGAGGCCCAATTCTACCGCACAAGGTTTCGAACATGAAATCTGAGGATGAAGCAAACCTCTAAGTCTTAGGCCTTGACCACCAAACCAACCCCTTAGAATTAAGACCGCTGGTCTTCAGTTTTATTGTAATGGTCCAACAATTTCATTTACTTATTTGAGTAAATTAATTGCAAATGCAATTCTCTCAAAACTAGGAGTAGATTTCATATCTTTTGTCTGGCAAATATTTGGATGACTGAGTAAGATCACAAAAACCACTCACTTTATAGAGAGAAATTTCTGGGATCACATGGTTCAGATTTTAAAAAAATAAATTTATATTTGTAAATTACTAAAATAACACATAAAAATAAAACCCTTCGTAAAAGTCGGAATGAGTTTACAAACGGAACTACACTTCCACCCAGCCCCAAAATCGAGTCACTATTCAGTGGTCTTGGGACATCGTCACATGATACCGAACACTCTTCCCTGCCATATATCCATGTGGGGTTCATACCTTTAGTTCTGAGGTCCACAAGAATGTAGGGTGGAGAAGGTCGTTGAGTGCTACATAACCATGCCGCGGGAGCAACACGTGGGGATGTCGCAGGCGCACTGGAAATTTTTCACCAAAATACATCTCCCTTGGGAAAGTACTAAAATCACATTAATATAGGATCTTGCTAGGCTATTTGGAGTCCCAAACCCACAGCCCCCACCCATTTCCTTGGGTATGGGGCAATTATCTGTCATCTGAATATTTCAACTTTTAAGGCTCCAACGAAGTACTCCTACTAATAACTTCTTGGATTGATAAGCTCTCAAGAGTTTAATTGACTAATCTTAATACACATGCTGCATGTGGGAGACTGTGTTTGGTCCCCCGGCTTAGAATTCATTTTCCACATTTCAAGGAGAATTCAAGTTGTGTATTTTTTTATTACTACTATATTGCCGGATTAAAGTAATAGTGTTGACAGGCAAAACACTCCAAAGAAGCCCTTGTCCTAATCTCATCAAAGGGTATCCCTAAAAACCAACCCCATACTACTCACTACCCTAATGAAGCTTCCACTACCATTTTAGACATTTAGGTCCCTATATTATAGGTTCTCAAGACTTGTCTAATTGTCTTAGTCATCCTAGTTGTGCTAAGCAGAGGGTTTAGTGTTGTGGGCTCCCATCTTGATCATTAAAGCCATGCAATGAGTCCATCCATGATGACTGGTGACAGAGTTAGGATTTGAATTTAAAGGCGGTATTCGAAAAAATTAATATACTCTCACTATCTCAAAAAGAATGTCCAATTTGTCATACCAATATCTTATAAAGAATATGTTCTAATATACAAACAAATCCAACTCACCATCTCCAAAAGAATGTCCGATCTGTTAAATCGAAAACTTATAAGAATGTGTTTTTATTCAAACAAATCCATTTTTTTATTAGAAATTAAAAGAACTCTTTGATATCTAGTATTTTGTGCCAAAAAAAATTTTGATTTTTGTTGAGCCAAATGCATTTTTTGAAGTTTTTAATTTTGCGGGCTAGGCAATCTTTTTGGAATGGATGGAGTATTTAATACCCAAAAAATGTGTGTTCTAATATTAATTGTACTTGGTAGTTAGTACCCCGCAAAAATACATGTTTTCATAGGTTATCAATCAATCCATCGAAAATGGTCAAAAAATTAAAATTGGTGGGAAGGTTTCGAAGGAAAGCAGTGATTTTTCAGTGAAAGGTTGTGACGGGGTGGCCCATGCCACTAGCCCCCTTAAGAGCTCCGCCCCTGATAATAACCCTAATTAACAACCTACATTAGGGGTTGGTAATGTATTTTCCTCAATTGCTAAGAAAGAACACGGATAAAGTTTTGACCCCTGAAGTGAATGTTCCAATTAAGGAATGAATCAATGACAAAGAGAAAAGGGGCCCAAGTGGTAAATGCTTATCCAGAGGGACAAGAAAAGGTGGTTGTAGTACCACAAATCTTTCACTTTCCTTGTGAAAAGGACTGTTTGATGCAAACCAATTTTCATCAGAATGGGGTCTAACCAGGACATCATATGAAGATGCATGATTCATCAATTCTCCTCTTTCATGGCAACGTCCTCTATCTGGCAATTGAAAATTCTAGGGTAAATTACTCTTACCTCCCCTGAGGTTTCTGACTTGTACATTGACCACCCCTACTTTATCTGAAATAGCACTAACCTGCCCTGAGTTTTATATTTTAGTATCAAAAGCACCCTTCAACAGTACTGACGGGTACCGACAGCGCTAGGGACCCCCTTGTGGGTCCCCAAAGGTCAATCCAAGCCGTCCATTCATTCCAAAATCGAATTCCGAGTGGGTCTATGCAGGAATCATCTCAATCGAACAGTCCTAAGTGCTCAATCCAAAAATTTTGAACGAAATGGGGTGATTTTGGATCGAGCAGTTAGGACTGTCTAATTGAGGTGATTCCCACAATGACCCACTCGGAATTTGATTCTGAAATGAATGAACGGCTCTGATCAACCGTTGGGGACCCACAAGGAGGTCTCCGGCGCCGTCGGTACCCGTCAGTACTGTTGAAGGGTGCTTTTGATACTAAAATATAAAACTCATGGGAGGTCAGTGTTATTTCAGATAAAGTAGGGGTAGTCAATGTACAAGTCAGAAACCTCAGGGGAGGTCAGTGTAATGTACCCAAAATTCTACTATGATAGCGCATTTCGCTCATCAAATAGGCATGTAGCATTTAGGGTTAAAGTTTGGGCCCAGAATGGCGTGGCGATGCAGGTATCCTCAACTTTTACTGCTATAGCGTTGGCTCGATGATTAAAGTCCGGCGATATAGTAGAGCCAATGTATAGTCCAATTGGGCAATTGAAGTCAATTATTTTGTTTATGAAGTCAATTATTTTGTTCAATCCTGTGCTAGATTGTAATTTTCCTTTGCTTGGAGTTATTGTGTAAACGCAATACTTTTCTTGTACACATTGGCTAGCTTATGAGGCCAATGCCGATGTTTTGCCCCAGTTCCTTCGGCTACGTTATCCCTATCCTATGTAATATGGTCCAATTAAACCGTTCTAGATTCTATTGAATATAATCTAACCAATTATCCCCTTCCAACTTTTACCCGTTTTTACTTTGTATAACGAGTATTTTGAGCTTCGCCTCAATTAATTCTTCAAGTACATCTAGTTCTTCCGTCCCACATATACCGGTAAGTGCCTAATCAACTCTATTAGTTCTACCATTTAACAAAAACTACTTGTACCACACCATCCCTCCATAAAGCTCAGTCTCTGCATGATGAATCCTTTAGTATGGCAATCTTTTAGGTACAATTTTCTCTCTGCCACATCAAGGATTGTTATTTTGTTATTCAAACTGAATTTTTTTTGTTTTTGTTTTTGTTTTTGTTTTTGTTTTTGTTTTTGTTTTAATGATCTTTGATTTGAAATTTGAGCAAAGTATCTTCTTCTCTTGGGAGGGACTTTGATTTCACTATGTTTCTTTTGCTTTTTCCAGCTTTAACAAAAATAACAGACTCTTAAGGCCAGCAATCCCCAGCCTTTTTCCTTGACACAGATACTCATAACCGTTTTAAGTAGTGATTTGGGCTTGTCTCTGACATTTCCTTATGTCAATCTCCCAAAGGAAATACTAGAAACGCTTTACACACATCTATGAATGCCTTTTTTTTTATTTCGTAATCAAATATCAGAGCCTTCGCAAAGTGCATGTTAGGTTAAAGGGTTATGCTACGTGCTAATGACAACGTACAAATACTAGAAATGATTTTTTTTTATTTACATAATCAAGTATCCGAGCCTTTGCAAAGTCCTACGGTTAACAACTGGATAATAAACCTTTGGTGGCTCCAAATATTCTTCACTAGCTACAAGAGTCAAGCGCGTTGTAAGCTCCTCACTTGCAATCATAGTTACAAGATGCGACTTCCTTTGGTGTTCCACTAACAAAAAATTATTTTTTTTAAAATCGAGATAGGTTATTCTCTCACAATACATCACATAAGAAACCGTGAAAAGTCAATTTATTCAAAAAACAACCTTACTGGAACACCTCCTACTCACATACAGAATATAGGTGTCAAGAAATACCCCCCACAGCAATATGTTAGAATGATGGAAGATGGTTTTGGGTGGATGAGTAAAAAGTTGCCCTCTTTTTTCCCGTTCAGGAAAAAAGAAATATATTAATTTTTGAAAACAAATTACAAATATTAAAAGGACTCTAAGCACAAGGTATCAAGCCAGAGTAGGAGCATACCTAGAGGCACCTCCACACTCCGACAATCATATGCCGCCAGACCCAAAGGGAGAGAACTAAAAAGTTTCCCTCTTCACCTTCTAAAATCACCTTTTTTTGTTGAACTAGTTTCACCAACCCCTTCCTTCTATTAGGATCCCCTTTGGCAGGCAGTCTTTCTGAATACATGACAATAAAAATTTCGCAATGGAATACTATTAACTGAAAAAATGCCAACAAAAACAGAAAAATATCTCCACGAAAAATGCCCAAAAGAAAATCATAGAATCCAGTTCTCAAACTGTTGCTGAACTCCTTATACCAGAATATACTACAAAACATGCAAGGCAGAATCCAGATCTTCCTCGACTAAATAGATTTTGAAAAGAACACTAGTGACACATCTTTTTCTAAACTATTACAGTTGAGTTTGTGATGCAGGGAGGCATGTTGGAATAAGAACGCGCAACAAGGTCAATCACGAATTTTTGTCGTGTTGAAATAAGAACGCACAACAAGTTCAATTATGAATTTTTGTCTGAACTAGAGGTACTTCCTCCTTGAACAAACAATATTGAGAAAACTCTCAAATTTTCATTCATAATCATAAACAACTTCCTTGCCCTAAGACTTACACCACTTATTTATACTAGCATCAACCCTAAAACTAAAAAGGAAATAAAATACTAGCTAGCAACCCTAATTCTTATATAACAAGAAAACATAAAATAGGAAACTGAATCAACCTAAAATTAAGAAACTAAATAACTCCATACTAGTAATCTCCTAACAAAATACTAAACTTGAAATAGTAAAATAAATTTTAATAAATTGCTAGTTTTCCAAAATCTGATCTGCATCAGTTTGACCATTTTTAGAATAGATACATGAGATTCCCCAGGGTAAGTCCGGTTGGTTGATGGGTTTACTCCCCACACAATTAACTAAGGTTCTATTCTTGGGGTCAAGTCACAAGAACAAAATTTCTTGTGAATCCCTAGGTCCTATGTGGATGGCCTGCTTTTGATTGGACCGGGAAGGGGACTAGTCGAGATGTGTATAAGCTAGACCAGACATCCTTAAACGTCGAAACAAAAAAAACACACACACACACAAGAATAGATACATGAGGGTGGTCATTGGTGAACATTATCTTCCCAAATGGATCAAACAAGTCATTTCAGGCCACAGTTATTGAAGTACAGTTTTCTCCTTAAATGAAACCTCTGCCGAATGGACCTTTGTCATCTGAAAGCTGAGCCATAGTTTCTACCTCCAAATGTCCTCTCTTCTGTTTTTCTTCTTTGGAGGCTCATAAACAAAGAATATACAAGTCTCAATTGGACACCATGTGACAAGACAATTGCATATCTTTTTATCAGCACCGACAGATTATAAACACACACACACAAATGACTGAACTATCTATGTTTGGCCTAACTTCTCTAAGAAATGGCATCAACCTCATCTCAAAACTGATTTTGCACAAGTATGAATAGATTGCAATGAGTCATTATAATATATATTTCAGCTACAACGTTGTAATAGATCACCTTATGTAACAAGGAAAATGCTAACCACTGGGCAGTGGATAATAGCCGAAATGTACATTGATTTTTGCAAACATTATGCAAATACTTGCAAAAATGTATTTCATAACGTGAAAGATGCATTTAAATTCCACAGAAATAAGAAAAGAACAATACTTAGAAAGCAGCTTATAACTCACTTTTACCCCTTAAATTAAGTGTCTTATAGCAAAAAACGTAAAAACAAATCCTAGATGCACAAGCACTTGTTCGTATGGTGGGCGAAGAGAAATTAGTACTGCAACCATGACTAAGGTCTAAGGAAGTAAGGATTCAAATGCTTCCTTAATTTTTTCAGGGAAAAAATGGAAATCATGAAACTGTTTCAGACAGTCAATCTATATTACTTGGATATAGTGAAATGAAGAACAAGGCTGGAAATTTTACTTCAACAAGTATCAGAACAACATCTCAATGCCTAACTGTGTATCGCAGCTCCCAAATTCAATTTCCACTTCAATCAAAATACAAAGACATCTCTGATGCTCTATTACCTAACTGTGGACAGGATCGATGAGGCTGCTCAACCGACCATGGTGCGCTTCCGACCTCTTTGTCGAACTGTAACAATTTGGAAATCAACAGCGAAAGGAAATAAAAACAAGGATAACAAAAACGGATAACCGACAACAAGATTAATGTGGAAAAACCAAAAAAATAAATCATAATAAATCAAAAGCTATTGAGACAAAAAGGTTTCACCTTCAGCTAGCTTGTTTAGTGTTGACGACCATTGCTTTGAAGACTTCCTGTATGCAGCAAGTATCCGATCCATCTATGGAGGGACATGAAAACCATGAGAACATAGAAAGGACGTCAAGAGAGTCCATATCTTAAAAACATTCAAATGGATAAAACTTCCGGGGGGAAGAGTTAGGAGGAAAGACTATTCAATTGGCTCACCACGTTTCCACAAGAAGAATGCATAGAGAGCAAAGCTCGTTCAAGTACATACAAATCAACTGCTTTATCTTCTGGAAGGGTGGACGTGAAGCTCAAACCAAAGTCAATGAGAACCTGAAAGAAAAAAATAAGTAAGCAAACCCCAGAAATATGACACTGAAATAAAATAGAATACAAATACAGAAGCAAATAAAAAGGATAAAGCACTATGAAATGACGCACCAGCTGATTGGTATTACTCCGGATTAACATGTTTGATGTGGTCATATCACCATGAATGAGACCACCATCGTGTATTTTGCCTATTGCAATGCCAATCTGGGTTGCTATATCATCCATCCGTTCCTCGACAACACCATCCGATCCAAAATCAAGAAATATGTCCTTGACAGAGGAACCCTCCACATACTCAAATGTTAGTGTATGCAGCAAATGGTCAACACCATAAAGCACTGGAGTACAAACACCAAGACGCCTAGCTTTTGTCATGCATCTAGCCTCCTGCTCCAGATTTCAAATTATGGAACGTAGGACAAGAATTAAGATGTGGATCAAAGATTCATACCCCATAGGGTTGAAAAAAATTCAGAAGCAACTCCCATTAGAAAGGCTTACAGCATTTAAGCGTTTGAGGGTAAGCTTTGAATCCAAAGATGGGTGCCTGTACTTCTTTGAGAAGCGTTCTTTAACAACAGACCTCCTTCTCACAAAAATTGACTCAAAAACTCTCTGCGTGTGAGAATAGAAAAACAAAGTAAAGGAGATTAGCAAACTTTTCAGATTCATAGCTGCAAAAAAACAGCATAACCTGAAAACAGAATATTTCCATTTTCCCCTCCCCCAAACCCAAAAAAAAAAAAAGAAAAGGGAGGGACTATAAACAATTTCAGGTATTTCAGTAACCAGTATACTGAATTCAAATTGATGGATGGTCTTATCGCTGGAGGTCCTTAAAAGAAAAGGAAAGTTTCACTTACAGCTTCAGCACCTTGCTTTATCAGAGTTAAGGAACCAAAGTTTCCATCCTCGATGATGTCCATTAAGAAGAAAGTGGTAGTAGGGAATTTGCTTCGTGTTAGAACTGCATAATGCGGACAGAATTATCACGCAAGAGAGACGAATAAAATAAACAAGTGTCAAAGGGAGATCTAACAAATGATCTTCAGATCACAATAATGGCCAAGAATATCCACTATGTTCCAATATATCATGTCAAATTACGTAGGAGTTGGGACGCATTTCTAGAGCAATTTGGTCTCACGTCGCTTCTCTCTTTTGTTTTACAACTAATACCGCTTCTTGGCATACCGTGTCAAAATACCCCGTCTATCCTTTTCTAGGTAAGCGCAAAGCTCCATCAATTTGGCAACTACTTTTAGCCAGAAAAGAATTTACCATTCTAAAAGAAACAGTACTACAGAAACAACATATTCTATGCTGTCAATGCTTTGAAGAGAAAAAATATATCATTCTTGATGCTCCTTTAAGGGGGGGTTAAAACAAAAAGACAGCAAAACAAATCCCCCGGGTGCAATGGCTCCAAAATGAAGGAACTTAGCACTAAAACATCACCCTTTTGGAATGGAAAAGGACTAAACATCCCCATCTCCAAAACTTATTAGTTATTTTCACTCCCACAACAAACCTGGACTACACTCATCTTTTCTGAGAAGGGTTTTCACACCCAGGCAAGAATTAATCTAGTGATTTCTGCAAATCATTTCTGCAGAGACAAAAGAAAAGAACTCGTTCGTTTGACCAAGATACGAGCACCCAATGCCCGAATTGAACTATGCCACATACAAGGTGACCAAATATCCAGGGTCTGGTTAAATGGGCCCAAAACAGGCTAGAGTATAACTCCTTACAACTCTGTTGCACAAAAATTCTTCATAGGAATTACGCACAAACGAAGAATACGTACACTAGCTAGAGAAAATCTTTCATAGGAATACTTGTGTACAAATGTTTTAGTACGTGTGGTGACTGGTGAGGTAGAAGTAGAACGGATTGGAGGGAAAAGGTTGTACCTTTTGGGCTTGATGGTGTTGCGGCGGCGCTAGAATGGAAGGAGACGATACAAACCAGTTTGACAGTAGACTCCCCACCAAAGTCAAGCTTAAACCCGGTAAATGGTGCCTTCTCTAACCCGAACCATAAACCCGGAAGTTGTTCTATCAATTGAGGGAATCTGGGTATAACCCAAATGGGACGACATCGGGTCCAATAAATTTGGGTCATCTTTGATTGGTTCCAAGTGCCCGACTATGGGTATTGAAGAGTACCAAAAATGTACTAATGGCATGTGGGCTCTTTTTTGGGTCTCACATGAATAATTTGAACCACTTATTAATTCTAAAACAATTTGTTGTGTGACTCCCCAAAAAATCACCTAAATTAGATAGGTTTAACTCGCTAATCCAAACTTTAAGTTTTCGTCTGGAATTCAAGAGCTTAAATTCTAAATGAGAAATTGGAATATTGGCTCACCAAATTAAGCATATCCAATTGACCTGAGTTTTTCTAGTAACTCTTCAAAAGTTATTTTAAATAAACGGTTCAAATTGTTTATGTGAGACCCAAAATTGGACCCCGCATGCCATCAGTACATTTCCAGTGCCCCTTTCTTCAAGACCTTTGGCATTTTCCCCAGTTAATGGTATCCCTCTTCATTTTTTTATATTACAAGCAGTGGGAGAATATGTATTTGAATTATATTAATCTGGAAACAAGTCTACAATCACCATAAGACAAACTCAACTAACAACCCTATTACAAAGAAAAATAATCTCAACAAGTACAGGGAAAATAAAACTAGCATATGTGCGAATATTCGAATTCCTAACTTTCTAGTGAGACGCAAGAACTTGGCCAACTAAGCTAGGAACAGTTGGTTAATAGTATTCCTCTTTGGTTGGACATGTGATAAGGAATATAAGATAAAGTGTGATGCTTCAATGTGGAGTATCTCGTAATTATAATAGGACTATAACAAGATTAGGGTATCTCACATTTTATGATAAGAGCAAAATCTCATCTCACGGCGGAGTCATAATTTATTGACAATGGGATGAAATAAGCAAAGTCGTGGAGTATGATTTATAAAAACAAAGTCACGAATCGAATGTTTCAAGAGTTCTTAAGGTAATAGTACAATATTTTTAAGGTCAAATTTGTAAATATTGTTGCGAGTTTAATAGTAGATTTACTCAATTTAGCGGGGTTAGGCAACTCTACTGACTATATATATCTCACCAAGTCACCATGCTCCACTGGGATTATAATAGACCCCCATGGGGCTTGTAAAAGTTGATCGGTACAAATTTTGTGTATTGATCCGGACACTAAGTGTCATGAATCATTGGAGATACTTAGGTCCTATAAGATAATGAGTTCATGTCCATAAGCTTATTTGCGACAGTAGACTTATATATTTGTGATGGTACAACTAGCACTTGCGATGGTAGAATAATACTTATTTTGGGATTTCGGTCACAAAAACTCATTTGCAAAGGTAAAACTATTATTTGTGATGGTAGAATAGTATTTGCAACACTATTTTGGTTGAAAAGCTCATTTGTGATGGTAAAACTAGTATTTGGATGCCATTTTGGTCGAAAAGCTCATTTGCAATAGTAAAACTAGTTTTTGTGACAGTAGAATAGTACTCCCTCCGTCCCAAAATTTTTGACCTTTTTGGGATTGCGTGTCATTTTAAATTGCTTATATCTTTTTATTTATAAATTGTTATGTGATTTTGAAAACTTTGTTTAATAGAACTAATTAAAATCTATCAAAAAAATTCATATTGCATATTTTTTGACAATTACATTGAAAGATATAGACATTTGAAAAAGGCACATTGTCCAAAAAGTGTCAAAAGTTTTGGGACGGAGGGAGTTTTTGCGAGGCTATTTCGGTCCCAAAAGCTCATACGTGACAGTAAAACTAGTGTTTGCAACAGGTTAACCGGACACAAAACATACCAGTCGTAAATGGTGTGCTCACCATCGCAAATAGTATAAGTAGCTTCGCAAATAATGCACTTATTGTCGCAAAAGGTTTAATAAACTCCAAGAATCTTTTACCATCTCGAATAGTATAGTAATTGTCACAAATAGTTCACTTACAAATGGTATAACTAATATCAAAAATGGTACATTTACCGTCGTAAATAGCATAATTTGCCATTACAAATGGTATACTTACCGTTGTAAAAGGCTTGATGACTTCCAAGAATCTATAATCACCATCGCCAATATTATATTAATCATTGCAAATAACATAATAATTGCCGGAAAATAGTATAATAACAATTGCAAATGGCACACTTATCGTCGCAAGATGCTCAAGGAACTCCATAATCTACAATTATCCATTGCAAATAGAATAATTTAACCGATGCGAATAGGATAATTACAGTCGTAAAACACATATGTTTATCAATAGTCGTGTAAATAACATTACTCTTTGATCCCACCTCGAGATAGCAACCGAAATGGAAGATAAGTCCGCACTATTTCAAATGTAGCTAATTGCAAAATCAAACATGATCTTTAACCTCGTCGTGATACTTGACAAATTGGAAACTGCAAATATTGGTATCATATAGAAAGATTACAATAGCACTCCTACCTTTGTTCAGCGAAAAAAAATGTTGTGCAAGTTGTTATCTTCCTAGACCTCCTCCTTCAAAATTTGAAGATTGCCCTTTCTTGTTATCTATTTCGGATGAAGAGGTCTAAGAACTCTAGAGGTAGCTCTAGAATTTTCATTCAACGGTGACAAAAATATATATTTTGTCAATGACGAAAAGCTCTATCCAAATACTAAACCCTTAAACTAGTGAGATAAGCAAAAGGAAAATGTATAGTATTCAAATTCCTCTTTCACCTGTTTACTTATCTAGTTTTTAAGTTTTGAACTTTATTGAGCTAGGTTTATTTTAATTTGTTAGGCCGTACCATTCAGTACCCAAATTTAAATGAATTTGCTACCACCACACAGACATAAACACAAGTGTACCCACCCACAATGTGAGTACATGCAAGTGTTTCTATATGAGTGTGTACTTTAGATTTTTTGTTTATTAATTCTGCACAAGTGACCCAATGCAGACAATATGAACAAAAATTTAATTTATATATGTAAAATGGAGTAAAATATTTTTAATGCATTTTTTGGACCAAGAGGGTTCCCCTGAACCTTGTGAAATGGTGGTACAGCCGTCCCTGAGGAACACAACAACATGCACAACATACATATGTGGCATTGTCTCATTGGTAATTGGAACTATCAACTCATTTAGTTGCCAATGATACACAATCACATAAACAAGTTGTGCAAAATGACGTGCATCCAGTTCTCATTTTGAAGCACTATTGAATTTTCATTTTTCATCCACTTCCGGTACTTGATGAATATCGTTAGTGTAAGCAACATGCATGCTCACCGCAAGAGAGTGAGAAAATGAAACCTCTCTTACCAGCTTAGGGAATATGTCTCATGATTTCAGTGCACACCCCTTTCTTCTACTTCTTCTTCTTCTTCTTCTAACTCAGTGTTCGGGCTAGCTTTCCCGCAAGTTCATGCCCCTTACTTCACCTCACCCCTTGTATGGTGCACACAGCAATTCACATGTAGAATGAAGGTTTAATCCTTTCAATTACATGTTTGCTAATACAAACCATCTATGAGCTGGTGTATGTATTTCATCCATTATCAAAATAAGGATAAACATGTGTGCATCAAAGTCCCAAAAAAAGAGAGAGAATAACCCCACAATTGTCATGAATATGATCAAAGCACAATTAATCACAAGTAATGTAGGCAGAATGTAACGTAGTCACCAAATTAACATATAACCTCACCAACGTCACGAGAAATATATAAAAATAAAAAAACGAGTGCAATAAAAAGTCATACATCATAAAAGCGTTCACCTGCTTCCTCCATACGTTGCTTACAAAAAGATTAGCTGATTCCTTAACTATGTTAGGTTGGGTAGGGCTGTCCTATACAATCATGCTATTAGGAGAGAAGTTGAGTACCGCAAAACCCATAGGCGTCTTTCGTGCTGTAAGCTAGTCAGTGAGGTCACTTGAGAGGAGAAAGAGAAGCAGATCTGTTGGAGAGAGTACTACAAATTGCTCTGATGGTATTTGGAGTAGTTCTGCAACAACCTCCAACAAGGGATGCCCCAACCTCGCACCATGTGTTAACATAAGAGACAAAGTCTTCATCTGGAACCCCTGTATTTTGCTGCAGAAGCAAAGATGGTAATCACTCAAAAAGTTGCTTAGGAAGAATCAAAGACACCAAACAAACTAAAGATTGTTCTGTGAAAGAATGTCACTTTTTGGCTCTCATGAGTTGTCCAAAGGAATGCTGGGTTAGCTCATGTGAGTAGTATAGGAAGTCAACTATATTAGAAAAAAACATATCAAAAAACCGGGAAAAATATATGGGTTGTGTTTAGTTAGATAGTTTAGTTTAGTTTTAATGACGTCAGTAGGTGTAATGAGTGGAGAGAGATAGAGAGATAAATGAGGGAAATGATGATGTCATCAAAACTAAAACTAAACAGGGAAATGAACAACTGAAAACTTTTACATCATTTTTGCACATAGACATATTCTTCAGTAAAGCAATTCGCAATCATTCCAATTACTTCCCAAACACAAGCTGCTGTTCTATGGAAAAAGAACTCACCACCCACTCCTTTCGATCGGCATCATAACTCTCACCACTGTTTGGATATATAAGTATCGGTTTAGTTGTCACCTGCACAGATACCAAATATGAGCACAATTTGCCAAGGGCAAAACAAAATCCAAATTCTCAACATCTTGAGAGTTGAGACTGCTCAAATGAAACATGGAGGAGAAGCATAAATGATAAAACACGACCAAGCAAAAAATGGAAGACACCACTCATGCACAATAACATCACTGTTGTGCAAAGACAAATATGTCTACTTACACATAGATCGAGAGGTTGGGCAAAAAACCCCGATTTCAATTCATCACCACAATATGTGATATCCACGCCATTCAAAGGAAGGCAATTGACGAACACGACTCCACCGTACAGAATTGAAGCCAAACAATAGAGAACACTTGTCTAATGACCAACCCTGTATTCCTGGTACAAAGTTTAAGACTGACAGCGACAACATTTCTGTGTATTTCAATGGAGGAGAAGAATAGTAAAGAGATGGTGATAATGCTTCACTGGTGCCGTTAAAAAAAAAAAAAAAAGGGAGCTTCACTGATAGCGATAGTGTTACTGAATTGTTTAATACCACAAGGAAAAGATACGCGACAAAGATTCAAAGAGTTTCAAAAGACACAAGGGGATTATTTTCCGTGTTCAAGTTAGGAATGGACCAGAGGTTGATCATTCTGCAAGAGAGAAGTTAAAACTCAAAATTCTATAGAAAAATCAGAACAATACCTTTTTAATTGACAAAATCAGATCGTGAATAAACCTAGGTGGAGTGCAGTTGATTCCCACGGCAACAACTTTCTTGGATGCTTCAGCAATGGCAACACATTCGAGCAAAGAATCACCACTGACCACATTAACACCATCCTTAGAGTTGAAGGAAAACCATGCAGGAATCTTTATGTTTTCTTCCTCAAGAAGCTGAGCAAAAGCCTAGATGGGTACCAAAATTATCACCATAATTTAAAAAAAGTCAGTACCTTTTTCGTACCTAAAATACCTAGAGTGCAATCATAGGAATTATTCTCAGCAAACAAATCCAGCCTGAAACATAAGAAAGCCAAACAGGGAATCCGAATTGAACGATCTAGAAAGCCAATGGGCCATTGTAGTTTGAATCCATACATTGATAATGATGAACTTGGCACCTAGGTTATAATTTAGTCGATAACTGATAAGTATTAACATGTCAAACAGCCAAATTGCCAATACCTGAGCTTCTATCTTATTTGGCACTGTTTCAAAAGCTATTAGGTCAGCACCAGAATCTGCCAGAACCTTGACCCTCCTCCGATGGAAGTCCTTTAAATACTCCAGATTCATTGCATCACCGTAGTACCCACTGCAGAAGGACACAGCAAAAGAAGGTACACGTTAAGCTAGATCTTTACTAGGCACAATCACGGAAAAGACTCTGACAGTAGTCAAGGCCATGACTGGCTGTCAAACTATATCTCAAAGAAATACAGTTGTTATATAGAACAAAATTCTGAGACATGCTCACAGGTAGGATGGTGAAAAGTGAAGACAGCTGTTATAGCCATGGCCATTTCAAGGTCCATAAGGCACATTTCCATATGCTGAAAGTTTGTTCATGCTTTGAGCATGTAGAGTTGAAAACTAAACGAAGATCAAAAGATGTTACATCCAAGGAGGTGATAAGATACAATTCATATAGAGCATCACAACAAGGAATAAAGAGCAATACACAAAATATTTTAAGACGGAAAAAACAAAAGCTGACAGAATGAGGTTAAGGCAAGAACTCACCTGTATTCGGAACCATCTGCTAGATAAGCTCCATAGCTCCCAACAGATGCAGCAACTAGGATGGATCGATGTTTGAGGATTTTCCCATCACCCGCACCATCAGAGACACATTCAAGACATTGACCATAATAAATATCTCGCGCCTCAAGGGCAATTTCAACACTTCTTTTAAGCAAGGCTTCGCTCTCTCCTCGAGAAAAGCCTTTGGCCTCAAACCCCTGAATGGTTGCCTGTCAAAATAAAGACACAAGTAAGTTTTAAACGCGAGACAGACGCTTAAGAGAGAGAGAGAGAGAGAGAGAGAGAGAGAGAGAGAAGTTAGCATTATAACCTGATAAGATGATGTGATGAGTATATCTGCACCAGCTTCAAGGTAATCGAGGTGTACCTGCTCCATTAACCAAGATTCTATTGTTAGGCAAAGATCAAACTGGGAAAGTTGGGATTTTAGAGGAAATTTGGTGATACCCACAACACACATATTGAGATCCAACACTAAGCAAGTATTAACACAACAGAAAAACAAGAGTGACACGAGAGATTTACGTGGTTCAGCCCAAAACCGACCTAGTCCACGGGAGAGACACTCCGTTATATGAACACTGGAGAGATTACAACATTTGTGAGACAAAAAATAACCAACCCAACACCATTATCCAAGCCCTAAAGTTATACATACTTCTGATGTAGGACAGAATGTTGAGAGAAGTAAAAATGATCAAAAGGCAGAGAAAAGGGACTGATTTTGGGGCTGTGAACAGTAGACGTGAACAGTAGGCGTGAACAGTGAATAAGAAGAGAAGAATAGAGGTTTAAGAAGATAGATCTAGGCCTCACGCCTAGGTTACCAAAGGCTTCACACCTAAGGCCTCTTTAGCATCACACCAAAGAATGGATCGCATCACACAATCTTTTAAAGCATAAAGCTTCAGAAATTTTCATATTATTCATTCATAATCAATCTCTTGAAAGTACATCAACTTATAGACTCCTAAGCATGTGTTAAATGCAAATAACTACTCCTATTTCCAAAGATATTAATTACTTCTATTTCCAAGAAGTCTAAGTAGGCATAAATGAGCCTAGAAGTTGGAAGGCCACCAAGCATTTAAAAGTTCCAGCAGATGAATGGGAAGAAAAGTCTGAAAAGTCAACAGCCTTTAAACTTGTGCAAGCCTAATTAATATCCCAAGTGGGCCCTATGTCATCCAACATGTGCCAAATTAAGGCTTGGGCCTTAGAACCATCCTGTCTGCGCCTTTTATACACCTTTAATGGTTGCCGCCACTTCCCATCAACTTCCCCACTCACCCGCTCACTAGTATTTTCCTTTACCCTCAGTGTATCCCCGCAGCACCAAAGGTGTTGCCCCATCTCTCTACCTCTCCATCTCTACATTTTTCTTCATTACTACCCAGCCATATTCTTCATGCTTTTATAGATGCATAAAAGCATCAATTCTTACAAACTTCCAAATACATTTAATGCTGCAAATCTTCATTGGATAACTCCTGCCATTATCAATATCTAATGCAATCTAAAGTGTATCACGTTTGCAACCTAAAAGTCTAAAAAAGCAAGAGACAATCTTTGGCCACCAACTTTGACTTTTCCAAAATTGAGCCAAATTCCAACAGAATTATCATATGACTGTCTCAATAAATCCATGAAAGAACATCACTTTATATCATCACTATAGCACCACATGCATCTGATGGTCTGAATCCCACGCCGCCCCACAGATCTACCCACAAGCTCAACCCCAAAAAGGCCACAACCGAAGAGAGCAAGGACACAAAGCAATCCTTAATTCAGTTTGGAAGGGTTCATCAACTAATCTTAGTGATGGGAAAACCATGAGGAGGCTCACATGATAGCCTAATCTGCCTACGGAGAATTTTCAATCCACTATTGCTAGAACTATTGGTAGAGGTACAATAAAAGTCCAGGTATTGACAATAATTCTTCATCTGTACCAACTGATAGCTTAAGCTTGCTAAAAATGTGACCTATTTTGGTGACCATTTTTAGTACTTTTATTTTTGTGGTTCGCTGACTATAGACTGAAACTAAGGAAGACCGACATCATAGGAAGAAATCCAAACAACACGTAGAACAGAGCTCTACTGGAAACGAAGACAAATTGCAGTAAATTGTCTTGGCATGGTGAAAGAGACTTAAGTAATAGCCTAATAGGAGGGTGAGGCATGTAGTAAATTCCTCCAGCAAGCCATGCCTCTCCATAGAATTTAAAGTGTACAGGGCAAATTTTAAAGTTCAAATAAATTGCATACTCAGTCCCAAGACAGTGGGGTCCTAAGGCCTAGTTTTCCAAAAAAAATTAGCAAATGAGTTCACCGGGTGCTAAAATCATGGCATTTCAAATCAAGAAATGAAGTGGTTCCACGTATCGTTTTTTGAATTTTTTCCGCACCAAATTAAGGTACTCCTCATGTACTTTAATTCGGTGTGAAAATTTTCGAAAAATGATACACGGAAACGCTTAATTTTTTTATTTCAAAACCATGCTTTTAGCACTTGCTGAACTCATTTGCTAAAATCAAATGGAAAACTAGGCCTAACCTGTGAACAAACACACTTCCGCAGTGAAACTTTGTGGTCCTGCATATGGGAGTGTAAAAAATACGGGGAAAGGATAGGACTTTTATTTTAAATTGTAGCTATAATTGGAGCACAGTTGTCAAGTGTTTGGACACTTTCCTGGAAAACAGGAAGCCACCATTACTGAACCATACTACCCAGTGAATAACCAAGGGTTGTACTAGAAGCAATATTACATGTGGTCCAAACATGAAGTCCTATCGAAGAATCCAAACAATCTTATGATCCATGAAAAGTGAACTAAACATATACTCTTTATCTTGTGTTGTTAGTTACTATTATCATAATAAAACCTTCTTGAGTTACCAAAAGGACAAAGTCTTAGAACATACTTGCCCATATCCGCGAGTCCAGCTCAACCATTTTGGAACATAAATTTCATTCATAGTGCCAAATGACACATTAAAAAAGATTTCATGCCAGCAATATGGAAAGAACTAAAAACCACCTAAACATGAGCATTTCAGACTCAAATAGCATGTACTGCAAGCAGAACCCAAAATACAATTTGGGAGAAGTGTCAACAAAGAAAGAGGAGGTCGAGACCCCAATAAATGGATAGCCCAAACCAATGAAAATGAACAGAGGAGGTAGAGACCCCAAAAAAACGAACACAGAAGAAATCGACAACGTTCCAATTTACCCATTAGTTTGGTATAAACCATGTACCCAACGGTTTGGTATAAACATTTGGGACTACTGATTTTATGAGAATGAGAAATTGTACCGGTTGGTTGCCCAGAAACCTCAAGAAAAGAAAAACAGAAGTCTTGAATTTCATATCGGTTTGACTAAATTTGAAAAGCAAAATGCCCTGAAAAGGAAATTATTTGTTTGTTATGGTGGGAACCCATCAAAGTTAATACTCCCTCCCTCCAATTTGTTTGTCAATTATTCCCTTTTATCTCCTTTGAGACATTATAGATTGAAAGACATATACAATAGACAAAAGAAATAGTGGACAAACAAAATGGGACTGATGGAGCAATTTTTATCACTCTCATTTTGAAAACAGGCATAGAACAAATCCCAAAAGATAATAGAATCAATACAAAGTGGCCGCCACATGTCAACAAAATCCTTGCGAATACCAGAATTCGTAAAACAAAAGCAGATGGCGATTTCGATCGACGATTGCTAAAGATAAACGAAAGATGGAGAAAAGGGTACCCTTCGAATGAGGTGAGGTGAACTGAGGAGGCATTTGGCGCTCCAAAGAGGGTCGTTGAGGTCTGCGCCGTGGCGTTCGAGCTCCGTCGCGAGGCCGCCGTCTATGACAGCGAATCCCCCGGACTTCCGGAGCAAATCCGTCATCAACGACGGCGTCGTTTCCACGTTGCCTGGTCCCATGGCGAGGTTCTCCGGCTACCCAAGATGCGGAGGTCTGGGGCTGTGCTGGCTATAAGGGAACGGGAGAGTAGGACTAGTCTGGCGACGGATCTGATATATACCAAATTTCAAAACAATTCATTAAAATATACCTTTTTTAAAATTATTTTTAAAAATATGTCGTGTCGCATGTTAAAAATGCGACATTCTACGTGGCCGCGAATCTCCTATCTACGTGGCCTAATACCGCATGTTGGACATGCGACATTGTCTACATGCGGCATTTGCTTAGGTGTATAGTCAAGCCACGTCGGATACGGGGTTCGCGGACACGTAGAATGCCGCATTTTCCAACATGCGGCATGACATATTTTTAAAAATAATTTTAAAAAAGATATATTTTGATGAATTATTTAGAAATGTGGTATATATCGGCCAAAAATCCTCTGGCGACAGGTGAAGTAAAGCACAAACTGTTGGTATTGCTCGATTTAATTTAAGGGGTGGTTTGGGTGAATTGAAAAAATTGGATTATTTTTCGTCTTTATTCATAAAATTTTAAGTTTGGCGCCTAATTTTATACTTTTTAGATTCCTCTCGTCGAGACAAGCCAAGAAACCAAAAAAAATCGACTAAAAACCAACAAATGCAAAAAAAATTGAATAAGGACAAAATCAAAAAAACCAAAAAACTAGTTTTTTCAATTCACCCAAACCAACCCTAAGTCGTTGTTCTCCAAGTAGGTTTTATAAAAATCATATAAAATGAGCATTTTATGGAAATGTGATAAAATAGAGTTTTTTTTTAATTGATAAAATGTGGTAGTTTTTTTATAGATTTTAGGAAGATTTTATGAAAATCTCGTAAAATGACTTTTACATTTTATGTGTTGAGATTGAAATATCATAAAATATGAAATTTTATGTACCTAAAATCTATTGGAGAATAAAGCCTTAATGTGAGACACTTTTTTGCCCTTATTGATCTTTCAAATTTTTTACCACCTGACCGTCTTTATTTAGGCTCTGTTTGGTAATTGGTAGGCAGGAAAAAGAAAGGAAAATAGTAAAAGGAAGGGGAAAAAAAATAAAAAATAGGAATGACGGAGGAAAGTTGAGAGGAAAATTTTTAATTAAAATAATTTTAGTTTAATTGTTTTTTTCTCTTTTTCCTCTCAAACCGATCAAAAGAAGAGGAATTTTTTTATTTTCCCTGGGTTTCAAACTTTCAAACAAATCTAACGTCGGTTTCGAATAAATAAAAGGCAATTGATTTTGGCAATCCATTTTTTTTGTTTGTTGATAATCATAATCATACTCTGCTACTCCTATTTGTCTTTTAATGTTCAAAATAAAAATAATATGAACACTAAAAGACAAAAATTGGAGGGTGATTATCCAAATGTGGAGTGCCAAAATTATTTCCCTAAATAAAAATGTAAAAAAAAAGGTTCCTTATTTATTCATTTATTTGTATTTGTTAGTTTCAAATATTGACTTTGGGTGAATTTTTAATTCGTTCAATGAGAAAATTCAAAAGACTAAATAATTATTGGTCAAACTAATTTTTTTAAATAAATCAATAAATCTGTTTATTTTAGATTTTTTTTTTCTTTAATGAAATTTTTTAATATTTTAATTTAAAAAATTTATTTTTTAAATTCCTTTAGTTAAGACAAATCAATAATCTACCAAGTAATCGTGCAAAATTACCAAATGCGAGTTTTATTAATGTAGACAAAATATAATTTGTCTTTTTTTATTTAGCCAAAACAAACCATAGTGTGTATCAAGCTCATCATGTTTTGTATTGGATATTTTTTGGACATTTAAATGCTTTAGACTTCTGAACCTAGAAATTTGAAAATTTTGTTGCTAATGATGTGTCCCCCTCGTGTCTAAGATCTTGGTTTTGTCCCAGCCAACAGGCCAAAAGAGCAATTTTGTCACCCTCACTTATTCACTGTTAGTGAAGGTATAATCATTTTGTGCCTTCATTTGATGATCGAAACCTTTCATTCCGTCCGGATTCACTTGTTAGGAGACAACACAAAAATTAAGCTTAATTAAATATAGGTAATTGTTTCATGCAGAGTTTTATTTATTTCTTTAAAATTCTATCTAAAAAAATCGAACTTTGATATCAAACGCTCACAAATATTAGAATGAACTCAATTTTTGCATGGGCTTCTAATAAAAAAATTAGACAAAATGAACGGTTTTAATTCTCGATGTGACACATAGAATGAGTATACCCTCACGTGGGTGAACAAAATTACTCTCACAGTCCAACACCATTTTCAATCACACACTTATGCGCAGTCCATACATTTAGTATTAGATCCCAGAGAGAAGTTTATGGTGAATAAGTGTGTGGGGCACCATGTGACGTAATTTTTCGGCATTTGGGTATTCTGAATATTTGCTCAATCTTTTAGTGATGAGCATCACAAAATTCTCGCACTGGACTTGGGTTAGGCATTCAGCATTGGCAGTCTTTCTTTCGTGGTCTCTCTCAATCTAACTTGGTTGCAAACTTGCAAGGTTAAAAAATGTAGTGGGCTGGACTAGCTCCAGCATTGGGGATTGCAAAGCTACACTGATGCAATAAAACCACCACCACCAGGTTGTGGGCTTAAATTCCAGAGCCCTTTTTTCAGTAGAGCATGCTCCTTATTGTTTGGGGTTGGGAGAGAGGGGTTTATTTGGCAACAAAATTTCTTAGGCCGTACAAATTCTGAAAAATCCTTTACTGCTATCGGATTGAGCTAAGAGCAATTTGAATAAGGAAAAAGTCCTTTCCGATATCGGTTTGAGCTAAGAGCGATTTGAATAAGAACTCGAAATGGGCGCATAAAAATCCATAAATTTCGATTGAGTGCCGAACGAAACTCTAGAAACTCACTTAGAATCTCCTCAAAACCCCAAAAACTATGTCCTTTGGGGATGGCAAGACCTCCGAATCCCTTTTTTCAATAGCATGCTCCTTATTATTTGGGGTTGAGACCCCCATTTCTAGATTTTAATCTCATACAAAACTTCTCCAGTATGTGCTTGAAATCAGGAGATCTCGGGTGTTTCTTTGAATCACTATGTCGAAATTGACAAAGTTATTTTGGTAAATTATTGTAGTGATAAATAAAACTAAGAAAGTGATCAAATCTACAATATTCCAAATAACTTAGTGAACAAGTCACATTTGTCCATAGCATACTGTTTCAGATATTCAAAAATGTCAAAAAAAAGTAGTTTGTTCACTAAGTCACTGATAGTTGATCGACTTCATTTTTAAAGATTTGTTTTACACACCAAGATTTTCATAGTGAATGGCACATATCACATTGTTGGGCTCGGGATATAAACCCTTATGAATTGACAACAATTAAATTGGAGATGGAGCAATCTAGAGAGAGGTTTGATCATTGTGAGTGTCAAAAAAGCTGATAGGCACTTGAGGTTCTTATAGCTGTTGGGTTGGGGGTGGGCCGTAGTGGGTCTTTCCTCACTTTGTTTACACTTTCACCCAACACCATAATACCACTTTTGCCTGGGGGAGAAGTACATTTGCCCATAGTCAGAAATTGACTTAAATTGGCTTTTTAAATAATGTATTGTGAGAAAATGATCTGATTCGTAAAGCGCAATAAGTTAGTAGAAGTCAGTTACAAGAATAAGCCAAGAGTCGGAGCAAAGTCGGTACTGCCATATATTCCTTTAGGTCTTTTTATCACCACAATTTGATGTGTGGTTTACGACTAAATGTATGAATCCTATTAATATGTGCAGAAGTAGAGGGACTTGGAACATCGTTATATTGATACACCAAAAATACCGAATTATATTGATGAGATCTTTAAATTAGTTGAAATTGCTCATACATTTTTTTTTTTTTGGGTGTAAAATGCCCAATTTCTCAAAAGAACGGGCAATTTGAGATGGAGGTAATGTATAATAATTTAATGATTATATATAAGCACCTTGCATGTTATAAGTGTCTTCTCTAGTTATTATTCTCACAATCAAATATGGCCTTTGTTTTCTTCTTACCAATTACTATTGTTACAATAAAAAGGAAGAAGAATAAATGTAGAGTGCATTGGTAGCTACTCAATTCCAAAATGAATTGTACCTGGTCCCAATATTAGGCCCACAACATCCTTATGCCCATTGCTTTCAACGCAGGAAACAAAAAGTAAAGGAAATAGCCGAAAGTTAATGGGGTTTGGTTTAGTGGGTGATGAGTTTTGGAGATGGCCTATATTAAGCTAAACTTGTCTTTTGAGCCCCTCAAACAGCTTCCAAGGATGAATGGCCCTTCTATTGGGACCCAGAGTCCCCCTACACAGTATAGCGCTTATTCGAGACGTCTATTCTACAATCGATGGTTTAAATTCGCAGAAATATTTCATGAATGAGATCAAGGCTTGGATCGCGCACTACAAGAGTCTCGATTCTTATTGACAGTGCTTCCATGTTTCTCACAACTACTTGCAAATTAAATAACCCATGCCATGTAGTTGGAGCGGAAAACAGTTTGACCTTGTCAACTTTGAAAGCATTTATTTACGCTTCTCACCTGTGAAAAGCACGATCGCCTATTTTTTGGATTATTTTTCGTCTTTATTTGCAAAATTTTAAGTTTGGCTAATAATTTTATATTTTTTAGATTCCTCTCGTCGAGACAAGCCAATAAACTACAAAAAATCAACCGAAAACCAGCAAATGGAAAAAAAAATTTGAATAAGGACAAAACCAAAAAAACTAAAAAAACTAATTTTTTCAATTTACCCAAACCACCCCTTAATCTCAAGTTGATATATATATCCACACACAAAAAAAAGAAAAAAAAAGTTGATATATGAGTATGTGTGTGCGCGCAAAAGTAAATTTTCTGCACAAATATTGAGGTGATAATGATACTATACGTTGACGGGTTAAAACATGGGCCCCTTCTAAACCCATACTTCAAGTAAAATTTACAAGGACGCCTACAAACACTGAATTGAACTGTCCTCCGTCACCTCCCACTAATGCAAAGGGAAAGAGACGGAGATAATCGACTTGTCTCGATGAAACTTATTTTAAGGTCACAAGATGGATTCTCCTCGATCGCTATTTGTCCTCAAAGCCATCTCACCTCAAGCAAACTCCTGGAAAAAGCCGCAAGAAGAGCTTGAGAAATTAATTTAATTTGTCAGGACACTACTCTTCGTTACCGAAGAAAAACAGTAAAGCTCCTTTTCTAAAATAAAAAAAATAAAAAAAAAAAGAAGAGAAAGATAAATCACTCACTGCTCTCTCTCTCTCTCTCTCTCTCTCTCTCATCAAATCTACCCATAAACAACCACATAATCGGCTGTTAAAGTGTGCTGTCCTATATTTTTTAAGTTGTGTTATTGCGTCCTACTTCTAATCAAATTTGGATCATTCATACATTTTTGGAGGTCAATTTTTAAGCCTCTTGCCAAGTGCCAACGGGCATTTGTCCCGGCAGCATGGGAGTGGGGCCTAGTGTCCAAGTGAGAAGTCGCAGGTTCGACTAAATGGAGTTACGCTCTAATTACTAGCCGCCGGGAGGGGGCCTAAGTGCCCAAGTGAGAAGTCTCATGTTCGAGTAGATTCAACTATGCTTTAATTACTAACCACTAAGCTATATACGGCAAAAATAAAAATAAAAATAGTAACAAATCTTTTACTGTTGTCTCTCGCTCGCGTGGTTGACCGGTTCCACCATTGTCAAACAAGATTTGCAGAGCGTTGTCCTCAACAAAACCCTTAATTTCACTGTTTTTTGTTTAGCTGGAGTTACAATCAAGGCCTTCACATGGCGTTCCTGTCTAAAATCACTGTCCATTCAAAACCAAACTCAATTAATTGATTTGATTTGAATTTTTTTTTTCCATTATTTTCAGCAGTCCAAAAATTCAATACACCTTATCTTGTCTTGTTCAATTATTGAATCTTTTTCGTACAAAGAATCCAAAAAATAACACTCGCCCACGTATTATGACAATGAAAAGCACATGCCCCGTCATCTCTCTCTTTTTTATTTTTTTTTTCGACGGTCAGGGGTGTTTTACGTATACCTCGATTAATTCCCTCTCCAAGTCTGTTTGATGGTCAGGAGTATTTTACGTGCGCCTCAATTAATTTCATCTGTGAGTTTGCTCAAAGGCAGCCCATCCACTTTGGAACCAATAAGGTTGTATTTGGTTTGGTTTTGGGTTTTGATTTTTATAATGATTAGATGGAGAAATAAAGGTAATAATTAAAAAATAGGTATCAATGATTAGAGACAGATAGAGAGAAAAATAAAAATAATATTTAAAAATAAGAGTAATAATTGAATAATGATTTAGAGAACCGGTTCTTAAGAATCCAAACTAAACAAGGCCTAAATTATTTTCTTCCGATTTGACCTCAATAATCAAATTCTCAGATCACATGCCTCTTCATCTTGATCTTGCCATTATATAGTCTCTCGAGTTTGCACGTAAATTAATAAAACATGAATTTTGAGACAAATTATTTTTTTTTACTTCATGTTCTTCACGGACTCAATATATATATATATATATATATATTTAATATCACGAACTCAGGGGGTGTTCCACTAATAAAAAATATTTTTTCAAAACCAAACAAAAGTTTTTTTCTCACAATACATCACATTAAAAATCGTGAAAAATCAATTTATTTTAAAACACCCTTAACCGAACAACCTCTCTATATTCAAATGAGAGTAATAAAAATACAGTAAAGATACGCGCACAAACCAAAGGGTACCGACGGGGTACCGACGGCGTCGCCGACGCCGGTGTGGGTCCCAAACGGTCGATCCGAGCCGTTCATCGTTCTCAGAATCAAATTCCGAGTGGGCTTTCGCGGGAATCAAGGCAATCGGATGGCTGTATGAGCTCGATCCAAAATCACCCCATTTCATTCAAAAACATAAAAATACTTTCGGTTGGTAGCTAGATGAAGGAAGTGATGAGACAAATATTCAGAATTGAGCCACTTGCGTCAATCATAACGGTTTATTTTGGTGGGTTACCATTTCAGCAAACGTGATGATTGATCCATCGTGACCGTCCAACGTGATGGGAGCAGGAACGGTCTGCGTAGAAGTCTGGAACAAAACACAAAGGTTGTGTTTGGTTTGATTTTGGGTTTTGGTTTTTGTAATGATTAGAGGGAGAAATAGAGGTAATAATTAAAAAATAAGTATTAATGATTAGAGAGAGATAGAGAGAAAAATAAAAATAAAAATTAAAAATAGGGGTAATAATTGAATAATGATGTTGGAAACCGGTTCTTGAGAACCTTTCCAAACAAGGCCAAACAAATTTTTCCTCTCTCGGAAATTCTTGAAGTATTTCAGGTTGTGTTTGGTTTGGTTTTGAATTTTGGTTTTTGTAATAATTAGAGGGAGAAATAGGGGTAATAATTAAAAATATGTATTAATGATTAGAGAGAGATAGATAGAAAAATAAAAATAATATTTAAAAATAGGAGTAATAATTGAATAATGATTTAGAGAACCGGTTCTTAAGAACCCAAACCAAACAAGGTCAGTGCTTCTCTTTATCACTAGAAATTTTTGGGTGCAAATAGAGTATCTGATGTGGTACCGTAACTCCCCATCACAGTTATTTATTTCTGCAATCAATTGCGCGGATTTTAAATAAATTCTTACTGGGAAGACTGGAAGAGTTTAGTTAAATTTCAAATTGTTTAATATATATTTGGACTTTCGAGATACACAACGTATTGTCACGTGGTATCCGTCCGGTATCCAAGTTTTTCTCATTTTATCACGAAGAAGAAAATTACCTTGTTCGTTTGGGGGGTTTCCCCCAGTTTGACACTATTTCAGTTTTGATTACATCATCACTTTTTTCACTTTTTCTCTCTATTTCTCTCCACTTATTACACCTGTTTACATCATCAAAACAAAACAAAACAAAACTACTCAACCGAATACAGCCTAAAACATCTGAAAGACCTTTTTAGCTTTCCACATTCAAATGATGACAACACCCTCCGGAAGAAAGTGGACTTTATAAATTTAGGGTTTGAACAAGGTTGTTGGACGTTAATAGTCAACAAGGTTCCACTAAACGCATAGAAGACGGTAGTTTCACACATCCAAATTAAGTAAAATTACATGGTAAGTGCACAATTTGAACCGAGTCCGTCTATATGCACAGACCGGTGGGTACCGACGGAGTACCGACGGCGTCGCCGACGCCGGTGTGGGTCACAAACGGTCGATCCGAGCTGTTATTTTTTGAATGAAATGGGGTGATTTTGGATCAAGCTCATACAGCCGTCCGATTGCCTCGATTCCCGCGTGGGCCCACTCGGAATTTGATTCTGAAAACGATGAACGGCTCGGATCGACCGTTTGAGACCCACACCGGCGTCGGCAACGTCGTCGGTACACCGTCGGTACTATTCCGTCGGTCCCTTTAGATTTACCGATTTGAACCGTCTAGAGTAGGAGTACTTTTTAACAGTCTAAATTTTATATGGTACCGTAAATGAACAACATTCACCTGAAGATTTGAGAACACTTTCGACAACTTAGATTTGTGTACTACAACCATATATGACACTTTCGCCCTACAGGATCCCCGATTCCGTTTCACACATCCAACCAATCGACTGATCCACCCTTTCTCAAATTGGTTATTTCTTGGGAACAACTAGAAGATTATAAATGTATAAGTTTATAAGCTCCTCCACACAAACACTTGACAATTTGCATCTATTTGGAAATTAGTGCATTTTTTCAAGTGGTTAATCACGTACGGAATTTTTTTACATGGGCATTTGAGGCATTGTTGAAAAATTTTAATATCCTTTCTTTCCCTAGTCTAGATTATCTCTCTAAAAACCCTAACCACTTTTTTCTTCTTTTTTTTCCCTCTCACGACGATGGGAAGAGAGGGCTTTATCCTTGATGATTGTTTTCTTCCTTCATACTGATGGCTTTTCTTGTTTTCAACAATCCCTCTTTTCAGTGAGGGCTTACTTTTCTTTTCAATTGACGGGACATCGCTGAAGTTTGAGGTGCTAGTTCAAATTCCAATAGTGCTGGTAGTGATGGTTCTTTGACAAAGGCAACTGCGCTGCAGAGGCAATCCAATAACGAATCAAATTGATTTGCTGATTGGCCTTGCTGCTACGGATGATTATGTTTTTAATTAGCATGAGTTCTTTTGAGCGAATGAGATGACTCGTTCTTTGGTCTATTTTATGACTAACGAGCCCTTTCTCTCTCTTTTTTATTTTATTTTTATAAAGACTAACGAGGCCTTTGATCAAGGACAGATTCAAGATGGCAACGGATAGGGTATGGATCGGGAGGCTCTATTCTATCTCTCATCCGCAATTGGAGAGTCTTTTACCATCTCCGCTCTAATCCCACTGGGGATATTAGATAAAGTGCCAAAGCCACATCTTGTTCGATATTGGGGTTTCCTCTAATATATCCATATTCAAACCAAAATATATAAGAAGTCAATAATGAAACCAAAGTGCAAGCCCGATAATTCAAACCAACAGAAATATAAAGTAAAGATTTCAAATTATCTTATTCTAACCACTAATGCAACAAAAATAACAATAGTACAATAAAAAATCAATCCAAGCAAGTATCAATTTCTAAGTTTCATAAAGCAACAAACCAATAAATTATAAAAAATAAAATGAAAGAGCAAAATATAGCAAGAAACATCATTTTAGGAACTAGATTTATAATGACATTCTTAATATATCGTGTAGTTTATTATAGGTAGCAATTGACATGATTTGTTCTACAAGTAATTACTTCTATAAGTAAGTAATACTAAAGATTCCTTTCTACTTATATGCATATATATAATTTATATATTACATATAACTGGGTACGGATATTCGAGGGCAGGGATAACCAAGCCAGATCCGAGGTGGGTGCAATGCGACAAGTGTTATGCACCGTGTTGTACGGCAAAATTACATCATTTTGCTTGATTTTTGTGCACACTTCCAAAACTTCTAAGGGCCTTATTTGGAGGAAGAAAAAAATCATTACAAAGTGCCTAAACCAAAAATGTCTAAATCCTAAACCTGAAGTGCCTAAATCCAAGTGTCTAAACTCACAATACCTTATCCCAAAAAGTCTAAATCCCTTAAAATTGAACCCCAAAATTAAAGCTCACACTTAACCCTCTAAACATGGTCCTTGGATATACTAAGAAAATGAGCAAAGCGATGTAGTTTTGCCACGCAACATGGTGCACAGCACCTCCCCCTGATTCAACCAAGCCATACTTGCTTCATATCTGAGGGAGTATTCCTTAAATCCCACCATGCCCGTGACTATTAGAATTTTTTTTAGATAAACCCCGCCTCCATATGGGCAGAGTGAGGCGGGTATCCATTAAATATAGGAAAATTGTCATCCCTAGGACGAATGCTACATTGTGGTTATATTGTGTATTTGAGAGTTCTTATCAGGCCTTGTCCTCCTATAGATGTTAGGTGCATTTAATGAAAATCTCATAAAATGAACATTTTATGAAGGGGTAATAAAATGATGTTATTTTTTCAACTGATAAAATATAGTGATTTTCTTATAGATTTTAGGAGATTTTATGAAAATCTCATAAAATCACTTTTAGATTTTATGTATTGAGATTAAAGTGTCATAAAATATGAGATTTTATATCCTAAAAATTTGTTGAAGACGACACCCTCAAACTATTACTACTTCCATTTTGACAAAAAAGAAAAAGGAAATCGAATAAGGCTTGGTTTGGCTAAATTGAAAAAACTAGATTTTTGATTTTTTTGATTTTGTCCTTATTCAATTTTTTTTTGCATTCGTTGGTTTTCGGTCGATTTTTTGTGGTTTCTTGGCTTGTCTCGACGAGAGGAATCTAAAAAGTATAAAATTATTAACCAAACTTAAAGTTTTATGAATAAAGACGAAAAATAATACAAAAAACCAGTTTTTGGATTATTTTTCGTCTTTATTTACAAAACTTTAAGTTTGGCTAATAATTTTATACTTTTTAAATTTCTCTCGTCGAGACAAGCCAATAAATCACAAAAAATTGTCCAAAAAACCAACGAATGCAAAAAAAAATTGAATAAGAATAAAATTTAAAAAGTCAAAAAACTAATTTTTTCAATTTAGCCTAAAAGCAACCCTAAGAAAGAGAAGTTCTGCTGAGTCATGATGATACACGCAGTCCTAATCGTGGTGTATAATTCTGGTTAGGGCCCCACTGCCACCGCCCAATACCGACCGTACTCTACTTTTCAAAGGCTGGCACAGCGTGTCAATTAAGCCCGGACCCGACTAGGGTACAGAGGACGTGGTACAGAAAATGTATCGATCATGTTTGAGGATTTATTTTTAGGTCTCATACGAGTGATCCAAATCATTCATTGTTCTTAAAAAAAATTCCGATTGGCACCACAAAAATTTAGCTCAATTGAACGGTTGGAAGTGCTCCAACCAAAGTCTCACCGTTCCAATCACAATTTTTTTTGTTGGAACAGTGGGACTTTGGTTGGAGCACTTTCAACCGTCAAATTGAGCTGAAAGTTGGTAGGGCCCCTCGGAAAATTGTTTTAAAAACGATGAGTAGTTTGAATAACTCGTGTGAGACTCAAAAGTGGAACCCCAAATGCGATCGATACATTTTTTGTATCATGGCATCTGTACGCGTATCTTTATCAATTAAGCCTCGATTAAGCCTACGCCACTTTTAACTCATTTTTTGTTTGGTGCCTAAATTTACATCTGGCGCGGTAGCTTTGCTAAGTTTAGACGGTCTAGATTTGATACTGAGTTAAAATAACCAAACACCCTTTGGCATCCTTCAAATTTGGGTCGTCCATGACATATTTGGACAGTCGAGATGTGCTAGGCAAGACATGCTGAGCATAGCGCTCAGCATGTTCCCTCGGTTCATATATATCAGTGTTTTTCAAAATAATGTGTAGGTCTCACTTCAATGCAAAAATAAAAAAGAACGTGAGACATCACGTAACAATGTCTAAGAACACTAATATTGTAGTGTTTAATAATAGCAATGAGACTCCCTTAAATTATGCTAACAAGAAATTTGATAAGAAATATAATATTTTATTATTGCTTCAATATGAGTGATCAACGATCTCTAAACATTAATTGTTGGGACCTCCCCTAATAACTAAAGATTTCAGATTGAATCTAAAATTTCTACACATTTTTCAATTTAAGAAAGTTAAAATTTACACCACACGTTGATAAACAATATTAGAGCAAAAAAAGGAGGCTTAACCTTAAAACGTAGCTACGTTTGAGAAGGAAGTCAAATTTTTTGTACCAAAAAATCTCTTGTACCTTTATTTCAGTGCATTTTTAGCTGCACGATAGCACAATAGTATCCTACAAGTAAATACTCCGTGCATGTCGACAATAAGCTTGGATATTTTTTTTAGAGAAATAAATCAATAAGATACCGGTAGCATCCTTGAGCCTAAATTCCGAGATTGATTTTAACCAGGGATCTTTTCGTCTTTTTGTAATTTTTTTTTTCCTTCACGGAGTTTAAGATCTAAGCGCAACATTAGGGTATCATTAGGGAAAACTAAAATACTACTACTAAAACTAGTATTTCCAAAAATAGTAAGTGTTTATATTAACGGTTGATAATCATCCTAACATAATCACATTTAGAATATTTTCTTTTTTTCCCTGGTCGGTGGGGCACACGTGGAAATTGGAATATGGTACCTGGTAATCTTTGGATCCATATTATTGAAACAGTGCCAGCACAAGATGATGAAGGAAGTTGTGTTTTAAGCAATTATTCACGGAAATTGATATTAACACTCTTATTTTCTCTATTTGCACTCTTTTTTTTGTATTTATATGTAAAATACAAGAGTAAATTAACCTAATAAAGACAAATAATAGAGTGCCAATAAAACTTCTATTAATCACCGGTGAACCCGATATCTTTATGCACCACATATTAGTAGGATTTATATATTAATAAGAGCAGTAATATACCTATAGACTTATCGGTTTATCTAATTTTTTTATTGTAAACCAAAAATTGGATAAACTGATGGAGCATTTGCCAATATTCGAGTGTCATACCGATGATCTAAGTCATGTATGCCCATAAAAAAATCAGCTTAATCAGATATCGGCAAACGCTCCACCCGTTTATCCAGTTTTTGGTTTACAATAAAAAATTAGATAAACCGATAGAACATTTACTGATATCCGATTGAGCTGAATTTTTACTAGATACCGGATATTATTTTTGAAAAACAAAGGCCTTGTTCTCTTCCCTTTTTATCCCACTTTCAAAAATTGTTTTCAAAAAGATTCCTTTTTTTCAAAGTAAATCTCTCTCTACTCATTATCTCATTATTTATTTCTCTCTCTATCTCTCTCTAATCATTATCTCATCATTTACATTTTCAAAAACCCAACCAAACACTATCTCAAAAATTCTTCTTAAATTTTTTTTTTCAAAACTCATCCAAACACAGCCAACAAAAACTGTTCCAATCATCCACGTGCGACCCGAAATAGACCCAACTCAATTGTTTTGTCCAATTTTTGTACTCAGAAAGCTGACACATATCTTTATTGATTTAATAATGGGTCATACAACAATGCATGGTAGAGAACGGTATTAGAGCAACCCGTGATGGTGTCCTAAGACCATTAAATAATTTCTCGTTTTATACACTAGGGTTGTTGAAATGCAGTGGTATTTTTGTCATTTTATTTCCGACGAGCCTAAACATTTATTTTTTTACTGTATTTTTTTATTAGTACTATCTGTTAAGGTGGTGGAGGGGCTTGGATTGGCTGTTGTCTTGATGAGTTTTTGTTTTTCTCCAAATGTGAGTAATTCCGAGAAAATTGAGGCATTTTAAACATATTTACTGAGCTTTAGTACGACGCAAAACACACGATATCACGGGACTACTACTATATAAATTATATAGTTGGAAAATACTAGAAACTAAATTCCGCTTAAAGTTGTTATGACTTAAAAATAAAAAAATCAAAGCCAATATTTTTTCTATTCATTTATGTGAACACAAATATAGACATTGATTCCACAAAATTGACTTAAACTCGAAACAGACCTATTGCGTTTTACAAACTCGAAACTGACATATTGCGTTTTACGAGAGAGGTTACTCATTCACAACATACCATCCCAATAATTAAGTCAATTCCATTGATTTATTCAATTTAAGTTGGTCTGTAAAATGGGAAGGGCCTTCAAATATTTTTTTTTATCTACTTTAATGCATTTTTCGTCTCATACGACAAAATTTGAAGTATGCAAAGTCTAGAGATAATTGCATAATTAGACCCGCAAATTTTACCCATGTACACAAAGGCAAATGATTATAATTTGTACATTTGGAATATACGTGTGGCGCGATACACAAATAGTTAATGTAAGGTCTAAAAATTAATTAAGGACATAAACTTAATCATATCTTTCTTATTAAAATAAAAGTTCGGTCCTTATATTCAGTTTAGGGAACTTGTGTCCTAATCATTTCGTCACACCCCTCTCAAAAAATTATTTTACAAATCTTATGAGATTTTGTTTGATAAAATAATGTTCCTGATAAAATTTGACCAGGAACATTGGTGGGCGGTCAACCTCTGGAATTCCAAGAAATACCAACATTTTCGGTATCCTGACCAAGGGCAGAATTGTCTTTTCCCCCTTTTCTGATAAGCTATACACACACGTTAATATTCCCGTTCACGTTTACTGCATAATTGAAGTTGAGTTTCTATTATTATGGTATTTATGTTTTTGTTTTTCTAATACTTCCTCAATCTCAAATTGCTGGTCATTATTTTCATTTTTGGATGTCTCAAAATATTTGTCTCATTTCTAAAAACATTCATCAAAATAAGATTACTTTCCGGTTTTACCTTTAAAAAGTATTTTTTCTTTTTAAACTGGCTTTTCCATTATCTTTTATTTTCTAATTGTTCTTATGATTTTGAAAACTTTGTATAATAAAACTAATTGATATCTTCCAAACAAGATCCATATTGCATATGTTTTGAGTTTCTTATAAGAAATTAATCCCACAAAATTGACCACAGTAATATTGACTGGTTTCAGAGGTAAAAAAGTAAAAGACAATATAAACTTTTCACATTCCTTAAAACCTCACTTTCCAAAAGGAGCAAACAAATTAAGACGGAGAGAGTACTATGAGTTATCAAATGAGTTGATGTAAGTGACAGGAATGACTAGCAAATTTGACAACTTCTATTATTATTATTTTTTATCATTCGTCAATTCTAATCTATTACATGGGGGAAGGGGGAGGGAGACTCGATCCCGGAATGCAGTATGAGGCATTTAAGAACTTTACCGCATAAGCTAGCCACCACTTGCATATATGTTGGGACCTTTATACTCATTGTCAATTAATTTTGAGATGTATATAAAGTTTCACATTTCTAATTTAAGGATAACAACAATACAAAAAAAAAATCATAATAGAAACTCAGCCTGAATTTATTACCAAAAAGATTTTGATTTATGGCATTTAGAAAAGTAAATATGCTGTAATTATAATTAATTAATTAAAGCCAGTTTTCTTTCCTGCTAATTTTTGTCTGCTTTATGTTTTGTTTGGCCCTTCTTTCCCATTTGAGTGATTTGACAGTCCCACAAAGGCTCCTCCAACCTTGCTACAACAGCACAGCATCATATCATAAAACCCAAAAAGATTCTACAGAGAAAGAAGGCACCGGGCACTTTTTAGAGAGAGAAAGACGCATTCAGATCCCATCAATGGGGTGAGAAGAAAGGCAAGAGCAGTTGAGGACGCTTCTTACGGCTGCAAATCAAATACCCAGTTTTGATTTGTCGCAGGTGAGTATTTTTTACTTGGCGTGTGTTTGAATTTAAGAATACATACGTATTTTACACGGGTTTGCTTTGTTCCTTTACTGGTAGATTTCCATAATCACTAGTATATTTTTGCTTTTTGTTTTTCGGTTTTGATAACTTTTTCATAATTCTTATGGGCCTGTGATCTTTAGAAGTATCCTGTTTCACTTTTGTTTGATCGTATATATGTCGGTTTATACTGATGAAAATGGTCATCCAATTGTTGTTGGAAGGAAAAACAAGAGGAAAATTAGCTTCTCGGTCTTTTTAGCTTCAATTAATTCTGCTTCAATTTTGCCCATCTAAACCCAGTTGGTAGACGAACTGTTTGCGGTTGATCACTGGGAGAAAAGGAAAGAGAAAGCAAATTCTGCTTAAATTAAATAACCTTCTGTACTGATTTTTGGTGTGCTTGATCAGGTAATCTTCGAACTATTCTGTGAAGTGAAGACAACTAGTGTTTGGTACAAGATTTCTGGCTTTGGTTTCTGCTAGGTAATTTGCACGCTCAATTATATTCTTTCTATCTTGGTTTCCAATATTTGATCTCTCTCTCTCTCTCTCTCTCTCTCTCTCTCTCTAGGGATTTCTGGAACTGATTTTTGGTAAATTTCTTGACTAGGCGAAGGTAGTGAGAGCTTGAAAACTCGATTCTATTCGGTAATACTGAATTGGGTTGTTGAAGCTTTTTTAGACACCTGGTTCTGGGAATTGGTTCGGTTACTTGGGTTCCATATTTGCGAATTGAGATTTCAAGCGGTTGGAATTGGAGGTTTACAGCATCCATTCGGAGTCATGGCATCCTTCAAACATCCAGAATCTAGACGCATGTATTCTTGGTGGTGGGATAGCCACATAAGCCCGAAAAATTCGAAATGGCTTCAGGAGAACCTTACAGGTATAGCTCTCTGTCCTCCAGGTTATGTGTTTGAAATGGTTCTTTTGGGATTTACAGCAAGCTGCGAATTTCTGTCTTTCTGCATTCATTTTTTTAGTTATTTCGAAGATCTTGGTGCTTACATCCCATGCTGTCTGTTCTCTAGTCACATGATTATAATCTGTACAATGTATATATCTAGTTAAATCACGATGACTGAGGCTGGCATTGCACGCTGCTATGTCTGTTCACTAATCTCACATGATTATGATTGTGCATAATCTGTTATATAGCTGAATCATGTTGACAGATGCTTACATTACGCACCTTTGGTGCCCTATTCCATTTGGTTTTTCACGGAACAACAAGTAATCCCAACCAAGATTATTAACAGATTAATTATGAATTATAATCGGTTAGTAGTATGCATAATGAACAAAATCAGTGTTGGCTAATCCGGGCCAAAGATAATCTCGAGCTTTTTGCGCATAAGGAATGATGGTGATATACTGCTAGAAAAGAACTAGTTGGAAATTTGAAATCTTTGGGCCACCCTCTGTTTTCACTTGTGCGAAATGGCTGTGGTAGGGGGCTCTGGTATATATTCAACCATGCAGCCCAAGGTTGCGATTAGTGGGATTGGTTCAGGGTTATCAAAGAAAGAAAAAGAAGAACCAACTGAAACAGAAGTTAGAATTTGGTCTCATTGCATGGTTGTTGAATTTTGATTGCAACCGACGCTGTAAATAAGAAAAGTTTGATACCTTAATATCTTTGTAAGCATCACACTGAATTTCAATCCAGTACCTCAGCTCTGTGTGCATCTTAGTATGCGATGCTAGATGTAGGCTTCATCCTTTTGGATTTTCCATGTGCTGTATGTTGCTTCTTTTCTCTAATGTTTTCAGTTCAACTTCAATCTTTACATAATGCAATAATACTGTTTAATTGGAAAATTTTCATGAAAAGTTTGTCCAAGTTCTGGTGAATTATCGATGGCCAATATTTTGTAAACTGATAGGATACTTCAATTTTTATGGTTCATGACATTGTCAGACCGCATGTAATGTGGGAACTAGACTTAAGATTTCAGGATGTGTAGTTTCTATGACGCGTGGGAGGTGTTTATTTCCCTCTCCTTATTTTCTGGTTCATCCTGTGATCCCTCTAAAAGGTTTTCTGTTTTTTGGGATTGTACAGATATGGATTCCAAAGTGAAAGCTATGATCAAACTTATTGAAGAAGATGCTGATTCCTTTGCAAGGAGGGCGGAGATGTACTACAAGAAACGTCCAGAGCTTATGAAATTGGTTGAAGAATTCTACAGAGCATATCGTGCATTGGCCGAAAGATATGATAATGCCACGGGGGTGCTTCGGCAGGCCCACCGTACTATGGCTGAGGTGTTTCCAAATCAAGGCCAGTTTGATGATTCTGAGACGGATCCCCGTACACCTGATATGCCACCCCCTATGCATGCATTTTTTGATCCTGACGATCTCCATAAAGATGCTTCAGGACTCCCTCCATCTCCTTTTCATACGCTAAAGAAGAATGGGGCTTTCACTGAAGAACCTGATTCTGTAAGAAGTAGAAAGGGTTTGAAACAGTTCAATGATATATTTGGGTCTGGAAGGGTGAGAAAAGGTCTCAATTTTAATGAGGCAGACGAAACGATTACCCAGAATCCAGACTTTTCAGAGTCTGTAGCAGTGGGGAAATTTGAAAAGGAAATTCAAACATTGAAGGAAACCCTTGCCAAATTAGAAGCTGAAAAGGATGCTGGCTTAGCTCAGTACCAACAGAGTTTGGAGAGATTGTCTGAGCTAGAGTCCAACGTCTCTCGTGCACAAGAGGATTCTAAAGGGCTTAATGAACGAGCAAACACAGCCGAAGGTGAAGTTCAAACATTGAAGGAAGCTCTCAGCAGATTAGAAGCTGAAAAGGAAGCTAGCCATGCTCAGTACCAGCAGTGTTTGGAAAGAATTGCTAATCTCGAGAGTATTCTTTCTAATGCCAAAGAAGATGCTGAGCAGCTCAAAGAGAGGGCCCACAAAGCTGAAAGTGAAGCACAAGCCCTGAAGCAAGACCTGGACCAACAAAATCAATCATTGGAGACGATATCAAATTTGGAAAATAAGTTACTGCTTGCCGAAGAGGATGCTAAAAGGCTTCGTGAACGAGCTGACAAAGCTGAAATGGAAGTTGAAACCCTGAAGCAAGCTCTTGTGAAGTTGACTGAAGAGAAGGAATCTGCTGCTATCCTGTACCAGAAGTGCTTGGAGACTATTTCAAGTTTAGAGAGTAAAATTGTTTTTGTGCAAGAGGAGGCAAAAAGGCTCAATGGGGAAATAGAAAGTGGCATTGCAAAGTTGAAGGGTGCTGAAGAACAATGTCTGCTATTGGAAAGATCGAATCAGTCTCTTCACTCGGAGATGGAATCTTTGGTTGTGAAAGTGGGTGCCCAAAGGGAAGAACTTACTGAGAAGCAGAAGGAGTTGGGAAGATTATGGGCATGCTTACAAGAAGAGCGACTGCGGTTTGTGGAGGCTGAAACTGCTTTCCAAACCTTACAGCATTTGCACTGTCAAACTCAGGAAGAATTGAGGTCTTTGGCGGCCGAGCTCCAGAACGGGGCCCAACTCTTGAGGGATGCTGAAACCCATAATAACAATTTGAAGGATGAAACCATGAAGCTTAAGGAGGAGAACCAGAGCCTCAACGAGATCAACTTGTCTTCGACCATGTCGATAAAAGATATGCAAAATGAGATATTTGGCTTGAGGGAGACCCAGGGGAAACTCCAAGAGGAGGTCGAGCTCCGGGTGGACCAAAGGAATGCTCTTCAACAAGAGATTTACTGTCTGAAAGAGGAATTGAAGGAGCTGAACAGGATTCACCAGGCTACTGTGGACCAGGTTAAGGCAGTCGGCTTCAGCACAGAGAATTTTGAATCATCGGTTAAGGAATTGCAGGGCGAGAACGCCAACCTGAAGGAAACATGGGAGAGAGAAAGAAGTGAGAAAGTAGCTCTTTTGGAGAAGTTGGAAGTCATGGAACAGCTTATCAAGAAAAATGCCCTTTTGGAGAAGTCACTTTCAGATTTGAGTGCTGAGTTAGAAGAGGCCAAAAGGAAGATAATTGCTCTGGAAGAGTCCTTTCAATCTCTTCAGGAAGAGAAATCCAATCTTGTTTCTGAGAAGGCCGCTATAATGACTCAGTTATGGACAACAACTGAGAATTTGGGCAAACTCTCCGAGGAAAACACCTTTCTGGGGAATTCCCTTTCTGATGCACAGGATGAGCTTGAAGGGTTGAAGATGAGATCGAAAAGCTTGGAAGATTCTTGCCAATTGCTTGAAAATGAGAAGTCTGGTTTTATTCATGAGAAGGTTAATTTAGTTTCTCAGGTGGAAATGACTCGGCAAAGGTTAGAAGACCTTGATAAAAGATACAGAGAATTAGAAGAAAAATACTCAGCTCTGGACGAAGAGAAAGAGTCCAAACTTCGTGAGATAGAAAAACTACGCATTTCGTTGGATTTGGAAAAGCAAGAACATTCAAGCTTTACCGAAATGAGTCAGACACAACTGGCTTTCATGACAAACCAGATCTGTCTCTTACAAGAAGAAGGCCACAGCAGGAGGAGAGATTTCGAAGAAGAGCTAGATAAATCCATGAAATACCAACTTGAGATTTTCATATTGCAGAGATGCGTAAATGATCTGGAACAAAAGAGCAAATCTCTGTTTACTGAGTTTCAGAAACTCCTGGAGGAATCGAAATTGTCAGAAAAGCTGATCTCCGAATTAGAGCGTGAGAATCTTGAGCAGCAGCTAGAAGTGAAATCCTTGTCTGATCAAACCAGTAGATTTAGATCTGGGATGTTTGAATTGTTGAGAGCTTTCGACATTGGTCTAGATCATGGGTGTGAAGATAAGATTGGGAAGGACCAAACATATTGGAACCACATGCTAAGCAAACTTGAAGAGACAAAGAGTGAAAATCAACAGCTGGCGATAGAGATGTTGATTCTTATAACTGTGCTTAGGCATCTAAGATTGGAAGCAACAAAACTTGAAAGGGAAAGAAACGATCTTGATGAGGAACTCAGAACCAAGAATGAGCAGTTGTCTGTGTTTCAGATTAAGGCAAACAAGCTTCTTGAAATGAATGAAGAACTGCGATTAAAGCTGAGGGAGGGGGACCAAAAAGAGGAAGCACTAACAACTGAGCTAGAGAATCTTCGTGGGGAGTGTTCGGATATGCATGGGGCTTGCCAGAATTTACACAACGAGAACTTAAATGCGCTCGAAGAAAAAAGATTCTTGACAAAGGAACTCTCAGACTTGGAGGGGAAAAATCACTCTCTTGAAGGGGAAAACTTTTCTATCCTCAGTGAGATGTTATCTCTGAGCACCCTCTCTTGGATATTCCAGAATGTCATCAATGAGAAGTCTCTTGAACTGAAAGAGGTTGTTGAAAATCTAGACAAACTTCAAGGTGTCCATAGTGCCCTTGAGGCCAAACTAAGAACAATGGGAGGGAAATTGGTAGAGGTGGAAAATGAAAATTTTCATCTGAAGGAGAAGTTGAAGGGTTCTGAAAATGAGTTGACAACACTTAGATTTCTCAGTGCTCAGTTGAACGAGGAAATTGCAAGCGGCAAGAATCTGTTGAGTCAAAAGGATGTTAAACTTTTTGAAGCAGAACGCAAGCTAACTGCCATGGAAAAAGAGAAATCTGAGTTGCAAAAAATAGTGGAGGATCTGAAGATGGAACATGAGGAGGCCATAAAGTGTTTTGGTGAAGTGCAGATCTCTACTGTCTTACAGGCTGTGTTTGAAGGGAAGGTTGATGAGCTTACTGAAGTGTGTAAAATCTTTGAAGATGGAACTGCTTCCAAAGATACACAAATAGAACTGCTTAAAGAAAGAAAGAGCACTTTGGAAGGTGAAAATGGAGTGCTCAAAGCTCAGTTGTCTGCTTATGCCCCTGCCATCAATTCTTTGAAGGATTGCATATCTTCCCTGGAGAACCTTATCTCTTTGCATAGAGAGCATCAGAAAACCAAGGACAAAGAAGTGAAGGTAATGTTAATGTGTATGAATATATGTATTTTAACTGATGCATTATATGTACAATTTGACAGGGCACTCGCTGCCTCCTTGTGGTTGGTAGTATCTTTCCTGCACTCTTTGATCTTTTGTATTACACTTCTCTGTTTAAAACAATTTGTGTATCAAGTGTACCTTTTCTGTATGAATATCATTGGGCCTCAATCTTCTACAGTGAATATCCTTCAAAAAGCTGTACTCGCATTCTCTCACACGCACAATAATCTAACAAACTTAGCTGTTTATTGGACAAGTCATTAAGTTGAATTGATACTTTGGTGGGTAGGTTGTCAGAGAAAGTGTCTTTTGTAGCCACATCACGAGCTCGGTTGGTCATGTCATTGCGGCCTAAAATCCAAAGTACTCTTTTAAGTATGAGTTTTGGCATCAGAATTCCTTGCATTGTTACATTCCTGATTCCATGTAAGTTCTGCAAGACATTACGAGTCTGTCTGGATTTAAATGAAATAATTGCTTGGAGAGTTCAAAATAAGTGAAGTTGCTCATGCTAATACAAAGATTGTTCATTGTCGAACAAGGAATATCCCAACAATTATGCGATTCAGACTGTCCCCATAACATTGAACATGCGTATCGAGGCCATGAAAAGAAGGTATTGGGTGACTCACAGACGAGTGCATGTTTAGTTTTATCCTTTCTGGTTTGCGCCATCCATTATTGTAGCCAAAAGGAAGTTGAGACATTTTCCGGTAAACATGTGCTGCAAGTAAATTTTCGAACTTCTTTTTTACAGGATACTGAATCGGCAAGCCATCATCATGCTGAATATGTTGGAGAATTGAGTGCAGATCAAAAGAAGCCAGATGTCTTGTCAGAGCTGCTGGATTTGGAAAAAAGGGTTAAAGCTGTTGAGAAAGCAGTGATTGAAATTGGAAGGCACATGGCACAGGAAAACATCAACGCTAATGCCAAGCTAGAGGCTGCAATGAGACAGATTGAAGAGCAAAAATTGAAAGGTGGCTCAAACCCAGACAATGTCAAGAGGCCACATGAGATCACGGAGTCGGAGAATGGACTTCTGACAAAGGACATTGTGCTCGATCAGATATCCGAATGTTCATCCTATGGGGTAAGCAAGAGAGAGAGGCTCAATGCTGGTAGTCAGAAGCTTGAGTCATGGGATAATGCTGATAGTCAGAGGTTCGAGTCATGGGATAGTGCTGATGTGGGTGGAAGCATTGACCTTACTGTTGGGAAGGGAAAGAAAGATAAGGGAAAATATGTCAACTCAGAAATAATGGTTGAAAAGGAGTTGGGTGTGGACAAATTAGAGATTGCACGGACATTTTCAAGCCGTCGAGAAATTAACAAGACCAAGGTGTTGGAAAGGCTTAATTCTGATGTCCAGAGATTGACAAACCTTCAAATCACAGTCCAAGATTTGATGAGGAAAATGGAGATTACTGAGAAGGGCAAAAAGGGAAAGGATACTGTTGATCGTGATACACTGAAGGAACAGCTGGTAGAAGCTGAGGAGGCCATAATGAAGTTTTTCGATCTTAATGGGAAACTGATGAAGAGTGTTGAAGACGGATCGTTTTCTCCTTCTCATGCTAAACCTGGGATTGACTCAGAAGAGAGTGGAAATGTCAGGAGGAGGAGGATTGTAGAACAAGCACGAAGAATGTCTGAGAAAATCGGGCGGTTGCAGTTGGAAGTACAGAAAATACAGTTTGTTTTGCTGAAACTTGATGAAGAAAACGAAAAAGAGATCAAAGCAAAGGCTAGAATTGCGGACGCAAGGAGAAGGATTCTGCTACAGGACTATCTGTATGGTGGTGGGAGAACCATCAACAAGAAAAAGAGAGCGGCTTTTTGTGCTTGTGTCCAACCTCCAACGAGGGACTGAGTAGTTATATATATCTTCCCGGCATATCAGTAGAGTTTTTTCTTTTCTTTTTCTTCTCATATATTTTTTTTCTTTGTCTTGTATTGTCTATAATGTTCCCTCTAGAGAGTTATTTCAAGACTTATATTATGTGTTTTTTGGTTTAATCAGAGGATTTTGAATGTCTTATAGTACAGGTAAACTGCTGTATATGTCAGGCCTATCTATCATAAGAAGCAACTCTTGAAGAGCTTGAGTATTGGTCTTTTTTAACTTAATAATTTGATTTTCGTTGAGAAACCCTTCGATTCAGGTTATCAGATTTATTTATTTCATATTTACTGAATTTTTAAGAATCTTGTTCTTAGCTGGTAGGTTAATCAGTTGCATTTTTGTTATAATCCTGTTGGAATTGAGATTTTCAACGGTGGGCTAACCTGTCAAAAGTTAATTCCCTATTCAACTAGTATGAAGCAGACTCATTGAAGTGGTATAAACCTTCACATCAAGCTAAACTTGGAAACTCCAAGGACAAACAGATGCTGATTTTGATACATATGAAATTATCAGTGTAAATCACCATATAAATCTCAAATCAATTCAGGAACATCAGCTCAACAATCTTAGGTTACTGGAGTTTATCAACTTATGATGCAGGTTGGCCACATTAACATAAGCCTGCAAGCTATATCTTCAGAATATCTCAGGAACAAATACAATGCCTCTTCACAGCTGCAGTGTTTCCCGTGTGGACACGGGACACCAGACCTAAATTCTTGTTTTTCCGGAGAAGGCATATAGGGAACAAATGACAGCTCTCGGTCTTTTGGCCAATAACACTAGATGTAATCATCTTTTGGTATGGTTCTGTCACATTCTCATCAAAACCAACCAGCCAAGAGAAGGATGGAACTTTGTCCAGAACTGGCAATGACATGATATTTGATAGCGGCTTTCTCAAAATTCATAAAATCCCTAGAGAGACCAGAATTTACATGACACTTGATGAATGAAGATGTAACCAAAAACTAAGCTAGAACAACTCTGAACAAGCAATGATAATGGCCTAGAAAGTCCCATGGGAAAGAAACTAACTTGGCAGAGCATTCTGATTGCTAAGCTGCAAGTTCTTAACCAAGTTGTCCCTAATGATTCTGCCCAACGGATCAACTTGCTTACAGCACTGTTCACTGTAGCCTGAATCATGGTGACCAGACAAGGCAACATCTGGACGCAAATAATCTCCATTGTCAATTATAATATTGTGAAGTAAACAACAGACCAAGATAATACTTGGCAATTTCTGCTTATCTGGTCTCCACATGACCTTATTAAGGATTCTCCAACTTCCCTTTAACTGTGACAATGCATTCGCTGCAAGCGACCTAGCAGCCTCGTGTGTTCTATTGAAGTCTGATACTTCATTCAAGACATCACCTCTTTCATAAGGCGTAATGAGCCATGGAAGAAGAGGGTAATTAACTCCACCCACGATATATTCTCTAATCTCTGCTCCATCGGAGTTTGTTATTGAATTTCCATTCAAGCGGTGGCCACTATCACAGAGTTTGTAAAATCCCGAAAACTTCAATAGTCTAGAAATAGGCATACCCCCAGGCCAACCTGTGACAATATCGAGAAATCTCATTTCACCGTCAACAATTCCTTGCAAAAACATGCTGTAGTTTTTCTCTTGGTCACACCAGTCATCTGAAGTTTCAACTGCTGGAAGGGTCATGACAATGTGAGTTGCATCTATGGCCCCGCAACAATTGGGCAATCCAAAGGATGCCTTAAATTTGGACTTAATTTCCTCCATTCTAATGGCATCAGGCCAGTTGAGATGGTGCTTGGCGCGCTCTTCCAACGCTTCAATGAATCGCCAAGTTACTTGAGATACTGTGGACTGGCCAACTCCAAAGGAGGCTCCCACTGAAACTTGGGACTCACCAGAGGCCAACCTTCTTAAGGCTATGGCAACTTGTTTCTCTACACTAAGAAGCCTCCCCTCAATGTTTATGAGACCAGAAGGTGGTCTTGAAATAAGATCTTCTCGGACAAGCGAACAGATGTAATCAAATGTTTTCTTTGACACGCGAAAAAAATATTTGAATCCTTCTGCTTCATCAAAAGGTAATGGTGACTCTGCAAATTTGATACACACAAAAAAAGGAAAATTATTATTCTAATTCTATGCACAGTGGTACATGTCAATGAAGTCATCAGCTAATTTTCTTTACAAGTCAAGGAAAAATCCATTCAAAGAGGTAATCAGTTACAAAGGCATACATAGAGCCATTCTACAAATCTAAGATTAAACCACACAAAATGGACCATACATGTCAGTGTGCGAACCATATTCACTTCGGCCATCTCCAAACTACGTTGAATCTACACTTTATCTGGACCCTTTTCTACACGAGAGAGAGAGAGAGAGAGAGAGAGAGAGAGAGAGAGAGAGAGAGAGAGAAGAAACAAATGTGATCTAGCTAAAAAAAATCAAGATTATATGCAATTCACGATCTTTTTCTTTGATAACTCAGGTTTCCAAACTCGCTTATGCGCATTTCGAGTAATCTTGGGACCAATCCCGCTGTAGCTAAAAAGAACAATCGCAACATCCACTAGTCGGCCCAATTAAAACCGGGGCCAGCCGTATGTCCTGGCCCATAAGAGTTTATAGCACCAGGGTGCAAGTCACGATCTTAACCTCTACTAATTTCAGTTTTAGAAGAATCCCATCATGAGTTCGCTCAAACAGAAGTCACTAGAAAGATAATGACTCAAAATGAAACCCTAGAATTGAAGTCAGAAACCCAACACCAGTAAATTAGTGCAGAAACACTATCATATACAAGAAGTTAATCCAATGTATTTAAACTATTTTTACATGAAAATGCAGCAAAAATTAGTACGAAACAAGAAGAAGGGCGAAAAAGAACCTATGGTTGGAGAGTTCTTGAGCCAAAAACTATCCCACCAGTCCGAGTCACTGGCTTTACAGTCAGTGGGAACTACGCTTACGCTTCTTCGTTTCTTCAATTTCTTCGAGTCCCGTTTTGATTTCTTTACCTTCTTCAGAGGAGGCATTGAGCAGAAGACGATTCTCGGCTCTTCGTTTGGTGGGAAAATTTCGCATCCGTTTGTTTTGCAGCAAACAAAGAAGAAGGTGATTCTTCTCTCATACCCACCGCGGGCCTATCCTTTAAACCCCCCTCAACTTGACCCAATTTTACTTTTCCATCCTAATATTCAAAATGTATCACTTAAGCCCCTTCACCTATATAATCTTAAAATAAATTAACGCCCCTTAACGGAAGGTGTTAATTATGTTCACACACTCGAGCATTAATTTTCTTTCTCCCACGGAACGTGAACCCTCTCTAATTCTAGGATTTGTCCTCATAAGAAACACTATTACACTGTCCCACCCCGCCACATAGGCAACAATTGTATAGCATTCATTACTTATCTTACCATTCCATTTTCCTTTTTCATCACCCCTAGTGAACTAGCACAACACAAAATCTTCCCTGGTTGCCACTGCCAAAGATAACGTCAACGAAGAATCCCTGCCTAATAACCATAACCCGATGACTTGGATAATGGACGAGTGTGGATAAAGGGGTGAATTGGATATTGAACCGCAAAGTTGCTCGACATTGATTTGCCTTAAGAAAAGGATGAGTGGGGAAAATCAGTGTTAGTGGTAGGGCTGCAGATTGTATCAGCGGCGTGGGAGGAGGATCGAATGGCAGATGTTTAGTTAATATGGTTTACGAGATTGATTTCAGGTTTCAGGCTTCGACAAAGATTAAGGGTAGATGTTTTAAAACTAGTTACTCGATTGAAGGCTTACAATCCGACTTTGGCGCCAACAGAGGCTGTTGGATTCTTGACGATGGCTTTTGTATTTGTATAGTAGAGAGTGGTTAAATGAAAGGACTGTTTGGATGATTTAAGATTGGGAAACTAAACACAAATGGCATTATGGTTGCTAAAATCTATTTCCCACGTCATGTGCTCGTCGCATGCTATTTTTGTCCAAAATTCTAACATATTCATCCCAGAAACTAGTAAGTGCAAAAATTCAAGTACATTAAGGGGGTTAATTGTCTAAATTTATATATTGAAGGGTAACTAAAAAATGGGCCATAGTTTAGGACACCGCAATGGCAATTTCAATAGAACCATTGGCGAAAGGCCTCCAAGCAATTTTTAATAAAATTAAGGTCCAAACAAATGATTTCAAAATATTTATCTCGGATTACTTTTGCATGAAAAACACTATGGGCCACTTGAAAGAATTTCTAAATGTTTTGTTGGACGTATTTCAATGATTTTTTGGACCTAAAAAAGAGGTATGAGAAGCCTTGGTTTCTATGTGAAGTGTAAGGTTGTATTTCAAACCATTAATTTGGGAGAAATATGGACAGTTTTGTACTTTACAATAAAACTAAAAATATTTTGATATGATTTGAATTTTTATTTTCTGCCATTGCCATAGGATTGAAAGTTGGGATACTTTCTTATGTTCATAATAGATTAAAGTAAAAACTATAAAAAGAATGTAGTCTTTATAAGTTTATTTAAGAAAAATAAGGTGAGTTGAGTTATAGTCTTTGGGTTGGGATCCCATTGTTATAAATTCTTCTTTGTTGTGTTCACAAAATTCTATTTTTAGTTTTTGGTTGCCCCAGCTCGGAGACTCACAGGGTTTACTTCTGAGCCGGCCCGGAGGCATTGAACAAAAGATGGTTATCATCTACATGTTTTGTTGGGAAATTTCTGCAGCAAAGAAAAGCGAGTGATTCTTTTCTCTAAGCAAAGGATCAAAAGCCTGTTTTGAGATTCTTTTCTCCTCCGACCGCGAAAGCTTCTGCTTTTATTTTCTTTTGGACTGATACTTCAACTTTTAATGCTTTTCTTGGAACATGAGAAATTAACGGTGAAGAGAAGGGAAATAGTTCTCTCTCTCTCTTGAAGCTAGGAAAAAAAAAAGAAAAAAAAAAGGAGAATATGCAACAAATAAACATTAACATTCAACAGCCAAATAAACATTAACATTCAACAGCCAATGTTCTGTCAAGCTAGTCTTCGGCGGCGGCGTTGTTAGAAAACATATTTGCTGTATCAAAAACAAGATTATCCACATACCGAGTAAAAAAAAAAAATACTCTATAATGTATTGCCAAAGAGGAAGAGAGCGGATATATAAATCTAGATACATGAAAATGGCCGGACATAGGAAATAGTATCCAGCGTTAACTATGTCTTGCACGTGGACAAAACTTTCTAATAGAGATGGGAGTTGGGGTTTAAAACTGAGAATAGTTTGGGCTATATACTTAATGGTGTAAAATTTTACACACAACACACATATATTGTATTTAAAAACTCCACCTGGGCTATAGCTTACCTTATTCCAAGCTAAGATCCTCCCTTATATATATTGTAGTATTTAAAAATTTCACGTGAGTTATAGTCTACCTTAGTCCAAGCTGAGATCCTCCCCTTGAATGTAGTGCAGGAGTGCATTATAAGGATATAGTGTATGATTTGAGCCGATTATTTCAAAAAATGTAAACTATTAAAAACACTTTTTTACGACTCGGATTGTGTACTCCCGAGTCCCCATGTAATGCACCCCCGCTTCCTGTTGACAGAGGGAAAGAGGGCCAAAATGCATAGTTTTACAAATTCAGGGGAATAAAGGACTGGGCTCTGGATCCAGGCTTTGCCGGTGCAGAACATTGAACTCCAAGGTCCAGTGATCAGGCTTTCAGCTCCTTTCTTCTTGGGCCTTGATTTTGTCGGAAGAGTATTGGGCACGACCATTATTAGGGGGTTTTTGGAATTTGGATGGCTGTTTTTTTCGTTTTCATCTTTCTATTTTTGCATTTTAGGTGTTTAGATAGAAGTGCAAAAAATGAGTTATGGGAAAATAAATTTTTGGTATTTGAGTTTAGAGAAGAGAAGTGAGAAGTAGGGGTGTGAGGATCAAGTTCTGGAGTTATTTGTTTTGGCAATTCCGTTTGACAAAACACACATTTTACATCGAGTTGTAATTTTAATTTTTAGAGTGTCTGTTTAGGTGTGAAAATGAATCATCTCTTTATGTATTTTTATTTGAGTGCGGTAGTTTTTAGTCAAGACGTATTGCACAACATTCTGGTTGAGTTTGCTGGACGTTTGGCTCGAGCAAAGCAGTAGCAAAACATTCTGTTTGTTTTTGCCGGATATTTGGCTCAAGCAAAACAGCCGACAAAAATGACCGATTCTGCAATTATAAATACCAATGTGCTAGGGTTTTTTGGGCATCTCTCATAACATATAGCAAAGAACTTTTTGGAAGAAAAGAGAGATAAATTCTTTGATCTTTTAAGTGATTACCTTGGAGCGTCAATGCAATCGAACGATCGTACAACTACATAATCATCTTCAAGAAGTTCTCTACAATCTAGAAGTGATTTCTAGGGAATACTTTTGGTGGGATTCCGAAAGTATCTAAGGAAGGCTTATGCAATTCAAGGCGTTGGCGATCAAGATCATTGGGTGCGTTGTACATGTGACTCGACAGGTGATACTTAGAACATTGTGAGGATTTACATTGTTTGGATAAGTATATCTATAACTGCACAATGAGTATAGTGATTTTGATTCCTTCCCGTGGTTTTTCACCTATTTAGGGTTTTCCACGTATATCTCTATATTGTGGGTTTTGACTGCTTGCGTGAATCTTTGCTAGCAGTATTAACTAGTGATTCACATTTATACTATTAGGGTTTTTATGAATTTTTTAGGGAACCCTGATTTTTCAAGGGGGAGATGAGCTTTTTGACTTTTCATTTTCCACTTTTTTTAATTTTGGTCAACAAAATGACCTACAAATGTATTCTGCACATATTTCTCAAGTACTTTACAAATTCAATAATACATTATGTCCATAATTTAGAAAAGTCAAAAGTGTAAAATACAAAAAGCTAAAAACCAAAAAAAAGAGGCTTCCAAACACTCCCTTAATTTGTTTTTATTTTTCCGGAGATAAGATATTAAGGGTGAGTTCTCCAATAAATTTTATCAAGATTTTGATAATAATCAACCCCTTGATTTTATCCATTCGTATAGACATTTGATAAAATCTGTAGATTTTTTTATTGCAAAAATCTACAGATTTTATCACATGCGTTCATGAATGGATAAAATTAAGGGGTTGATTTTATCAAATGTTGATAAAAAAAATCCATGGAGAACTCAGCCTAAGAGGGGTTAGTGATTACAATGTACTTGAGCACAAACCTCTCTTTCAGAAGAGAGACTTTATTCACAAAACTTTAAGATTTTATTCCAAAAAATCATTTTTTGGGTTTATTTTTCATCTTTATTCACAAAACTTTAAGTTTGGCTAATAATTTTATACTTTTTAGGTTCCTCTCGTCGAGACGAACCAAAAAATCACAAAAAATCGACTGAAAATTAACAAATACAAATAAAATTTGAAGAAGGACAAGACAAAAAACCATTTTGGTTTTTTCACCCAAATGAGGCCTCAATGTAGGACAAGATAAGTAATAAATATTACAGTATTACTTACGGAAACATTATTATGATAACAACTTTTACTTACGAGTAGGGTTGATAGTTACAACGGGAGTTGAGCACATCTTCTACGAGGACTTGAACTAAGAACCTTTTCTTTAGAAGAGAGACTTATTATTAGTTTGCAGTGACAAATTTTGGATTCGGGGGCCCTACTCTGTACTAGGCACATAGCTCCATATCATGTAATCATCCGGTCGTCCGTTGCGAAAATTCCAGCAGTGCATTTTTGCAATAGACGACCGGATAGAATGCATAGCTCGGTGACATGCACCTAATACACAAATGGAACCCCTGACCCCTTGTCCACAAATTTTAGCGTCTCACTTAAACTATGAGCCAGGTAGCAGAACAAGGGGAATAAGATCAGGTTTTCAAGAAATTGACAGCCTAACCAACCAACTTAATGATCAATGTATGACTAATTACGCAATTGAAGGATGGCTGGTGGATCTATCAATGGTTGCAATAGGTCATCTCTAATTAACATGACCTTGGATAAACCTGGAGGTACAAAAACAAAAGTATAGAAAATGTACAAAGCTCTCTCGGGGACTCACTTTTGGGTCCCTCACGAGTGATCTGAACCATTCATTGTTTTTAGAACATTTTTCCGAGGAGCCCCACAAAAAATTAGCTCAATTGGACGGTTAGAAGTGCTTGAACCAAAGCTCCACTGTTCCAAATCAAACTTGAACCAAAGCCCCACCGTTCCAAATCAAAAAAGTTTGATTTGGAACGGTGGGGCTTTGGTTCAAGCACTTCTAACCATCCGATTGAGCTGATTTTTTTGAGGGGTCCCTCGGAAAAATGTTTTAAGAACAATGAATGGTTCGGATCACTTGTGTGGGACCCAAAAGTGAGTCCCTGAGAGAGCTTTGTACATTTTCTATACGTTTTTTCCTATATCCATAGCAGAGTCCTTGATTTATTGTTAGGGACCTACTCTAAGGAAGCTCATAAACATAATAGTAGTAGATTATAGCTAGTGTCTAAATAAGAATCTCATAATTGCAACTTGTCAAGTTCGGATAAATGCTTGCCAGGGTGTTTGGGAGACTACTTATTGGCTTTTCATTTTTACTCTATAACTTTTTGGTTTTTTGACTTTTTGAATTATGATCATAATTGTATTTTGATTTTGATAAGAGTGTTTGAGAGAAATGTGCAGAATATATTTTGCAACATGGGTAGTGTTTGGGAGGTGAGTGCATAATACATTCCGCAGGTCTTTTTATTAATTAGAATTATGATCATAATTTATTAATAACCCTCTTTTTTCATTCTGCTCTCTAATGTTCAATTCTGAAAACTTATTCTAAGAGAACGAGTTCTGGGTATTCTCCCCCAAACACCCAGAAAGTGATAAGTAGAATGGGAAAATGCAAAAAATGAGTTGCCAAACCCCCTTACATGAAACTGGATTAACGTTGGCTTTTCGATTTCAAATTTTAGTTTTTGACCGATATTTCTCTATTTGAGGTTTTTTTTCTCAATGATTTTTAATTCATGGAGAAGGAGAAGATTTTAGCATAGAGATTAAAACCTACTTCTTCGCTTATAAACTTGATTATCATGATAGGACATTAGTGCACCAAAATTTAGGTGTAATAGAGACTAAAGGAAAAAATGATTGTCATGTTGGTTCAACAAGACCAAGACTCCAAGGCCCACATTTTCCTGGAAGGGGTGGTGCAGACATAAAATTTGATGAGGGAAACCTGACTGGATCTTGACGCATTCAAAGTGAGAATTTCTGGAAGAGTGCGCCATGTCTCATTCAGTTGTACACCTTGAGCACGCAAGGTTTTTCTTTCAGACGATTAGAATGAGTATTAGGATTATTTTGGCCTAAAAAATTAAGTATACTTTTTTGTTTTTTTTAAGTTTTGAAAATTAATTTTTTTTGGCTAATAAGTAACTTTTATAGCATTTTAGGCCAAAACAAATCAAAAAAGCTTTTTACTTTTCCCCTTAATAAGTCAAAAAGCAAAAAACATGCTTAATTTTATAGGGCAAAAAAAGCCTTAATATTACTACTAAGATTAAATTACTACGAGGGTTCAACTTCAGGTTCCCAAAATAGCTTGTTATTTCAATATGGAATACATGTTTTGATATAAAACAATGAACCACCGACAGAGGGTAAGAGGGAGTGGGTGGCACTTGCTAGCCCTGGGTCCAAAAAAAAAAAAACTATTTTTGTATTGCAAAAACCATACTATTATTTTTCAAAACGTGTATATTGTTTTTCGTAAGCATATTCATGTGTGGTTATTCGATGAAAATGTGTAATTTTTGAGTATTAAGTATGTTGATGGATGATATCAGAAGATGTATATCATTTACGATACTATAAATAATTAATCTTAGACCACTAGTACTTTTTTATACTAATTACTCATTCTATCTGCACTAATTACTCCTTCCGCCCGTAAAGATAATCCGCTACAAAAAAACCCTCTAATTTTCGAATAAAAAAAAGAAGAAGCATTGCCATCATAATTTCTTACATTTCTTGAAACAAAATTAAAGAATTAATTAAAATTTTAACCAAAATTACATGTCGTTTTATAATAGATTATCTTTATGGGACATTGATAAGGTGAATATTAATTTTACATGGGTGCCACATCGGAGTAAGAAACTTGACTCCTACCTCAAAGAATCACAATACATCATAAATAAGCGGGCATCTAAAAACAATATTTACTTGAGCATAAGATACATTTAGAGAGACATATCGGTTATACTTCTAAGCATACCAAATGCGTGTCTTAAAATTTATTTATCCATAAGATTTGTTCAAATGCTCCCTAGACACTTCAACACCACACATTATCGTGGAGACAAATCATCCCAAACCCTGAGGTTATGCTACGGAATTAGTCAAGTTGCGCGTAATGTGGCCGAGACATCCAGATCCGGTTATCAAAAAATAAAAAGCTTTACATAAATGTGTGGTATTGAAATGATCCGGAGAATTAAGTAACTGCAATTACTTGTCAATATCACCTCTAAACGTATGAACAGCAAGATATATGGTTTAAGATTCAAGATTAGAACGATTAGTATTTTTTTGTATTCAGACTATAATGATCAATGATCCCCACGATATTTAATGATGAATAATCCTAAAGAATATAATACTATAGATGGGGGAAACCTTGTGATGACAAAAGAACAGTATCTTATACCTACCAAATATAGGGAATTATACTACTGCAATTGAAACTAGTGGAAAGAGAGAATGGCACGGGTGCAGAACTGCAAATGGTTGGAATTTTAGGACATACTTATCTGACAAAATAAAACTCTCAAAAATACTTTTTTATAATTTAGCAAGTAACTTTTCAAAAAATTCATAAAATCAGATTTTCTATTCAAACTTTAGCAAGTCACTATATAAAAAACTTACAGAATCAGACTATCTATTCAAACTTTTACTATTCTCTCGCTCTTACTCTTTTGGTGAGTGAACAGTAACTCACCAAATTTGTTAAGTTACTGTAACAAAGTTAAGAAATTTTCAAATTGGTGAGTTTGTTTAGTGAGGCTAATTTTTGAAATTTTAAAAGAATTTACTTTCTGCTTTAATTTTAAAATTAAATTATTAAGCCACGTATTGTCGTATTGACGCCATTAAAGAATTCAAAAAAGAAAATAAACAAACAGACATTTTCCCTCCACTTAAAATATAAACGCTGCTGGGTTTGGAATTTGGAGGCTCCTCTCGTCAAACATTTTCAAGTTTGAAATTCCACTTTCCTTGCGTCTCTTTTGCTTTTCCGTTTTTCTATTCTCTTGCCGCTCTCTCTCTCTCTCTAGTCTTGACTATAGATTAATGTACTTTGCAAAAAGGTGTAGACTTCCATAGAAGTGTTTCTTTCGCATTGGCTCCATTTGACTTGTGAAACCCATCTTCAAAATGATACCTTTTTCTCTCTGTTCTTCATCAAATTAATCTCTTCGGATTTCAGGTACATTTGTTAGTTTTCCCTCTTTTTATTTTGTTATGAATTCGAATTTTGTTCGTTTTATTCTTTCTTGATTTCTTGCTGTTTTTACCTTATTTTTCCGCGTCAAAATCTGCGTCGTAATCGAGTATGTTTTGGTTTATCGATTAGTACTATCAATGCCTCTTGTTTTCTTTCTTTACTTTATTGCATTGAACTCAAGTCTCGGATAATTCAACGATTGGTTGAAACAGTAGGGTTTTGTCGCGGCTCGTTTACTCTCTATGGTATACGAAGCGTTCGGATTCGTCTTTGTTTTCTTTGAATCCAATAAAATTGTTTCTAAGTTCTCATAACTTTTAGTCGAAGTGCGCGTAATCCGGCTCATACAGCTGAGTTAACCAAAAAAAGTTCACATATTTAAGCAAAGACCAAAATTGTTCTTTTATTTCATTTAGTCTGCTTTAAGTTGGAGGTTCTCCCTCTCAGGCTTCTCAAGTTTTCGAAAATGAAGGTTCAAGAATTTTGATTTCGTTCGTTTCCTAAAATTGTCAATAGGATGCATTTATTTTCCCAATTACATAAAAAGAAAGTCTCTCTCTTTTTTTGTTTAGGAATGTTTTTCCTAAGGTTTTTGTTGACGCAATTGCAACTTAAAAATAATATCTTTGTTCAAGGCCAAGGAATTTTGTTCAACCATTTTGTGGGTGTCCTAACAAATAATTTGTTAGTGCTTATTGCATGGTGGTGGGTAGACAATAGACATGGAGTTGGTAATCAGTATCTTGTTTATTCATTGAAGCCCATTTTCCACACTTTTTTGCTCAATTTGTGAGAATCTCCCTCTCGTCTGGTATTAACTTTTTTCAGACTTGTATTGGTAATGAATGATGGTATACCGAATAGCATTCCACCCTTTTGTTGTGTACATAGGAGTATGTTTCTTCTGTTAATTCTGATTTTTCTCTCTGATCGACAGGAGCAGTATAATTAGATTTTTTGTATGGTTCTTCATTGAAAAACTTATTTGGTTTAGCTGTACTGTTTTAAAATGTAGTACTAATTTGATTTTATGTTAATTTGTCAATTTTCTTGTTGGGGAGGACTTTTCAGAAGGCTGACTAGTCCCTTCAGCTGTTATTGGGTGTGATTGGAATAATTGCATTGACAGGGATATTGAATCTTGTGGATCTTTAAGACCATATAGCAAACAATTCAAGAGAGAGATTTCTCGTCTCTTTCTGACTTTTTGATACTGTGATTAACAATCCCTTTAGGAGACAAATAGGTAGTGATACCCTATGTTCAACCCTTGATTGTTATTCTTTGGTATTTGTTAAATTTGCAAACACCATGGTTATTGGAAATTTTTCATCCTTTCTGCGACTCATGACGTGTATCCACTCCGGCACCACATTGAAGTGCAAATCTGGTAGACAATTTTCATTTTTGGAGAACCATATTCTCTAATTCCAAAATTGTCAGCAATTGCAATTTGACTAATTGGTCTCTGTGACTGTGGCTGCATTTTAACAATAACTTATTGCCAATAGTTGAGACCCTTGGGTTAAATAGAATGTAGAAACAAAAGGCAGTGTCTCAGCATGGTAGGATGTACTTTATTGGTGTAGTAACCTCTCCGGGTATGGAGTGTGTTTTTGAAATAATCCGAAGTTACTCCTGATTCATATGAATTATGTTGCCCTTTTTGAGGGATTGCCCATCACCCCGGTCTGGGTGCATGATGTGATCATCACCCCACTGTCTTGATTTGCACATGAATGTTCCTACCATTGCACCAAAATGAATTATTTAATGTTCTCATTAAGGAGACTTGATTTCCATGGTGCTTATTTAGAAAGTTATGATGCAGTTGTGATTGTGGTTTTTGTATAACAGTGAATACTTGTTAGTATTGGAATTTCCTGGAAGACATTGAACTCGAAGCACCAATAATGGAGAAGTATGAAATACTAGAGCAGATTGGGAAAGGTTCCTTTGGTTCTGCGCTCCTTGTGAAGCATAAGCATGAAAAGAAAAAGTGAGGATTCAGCCACATCCTTTTTCTTTTTGGAAAGAGAACACCTTCATGTGGAGCTCTTTGTTTGCATAGATGCTTGATAACTTTTGACCACGTATTTGGGTTTCTTGACAGAGGTTTTATGCATTCTTGTATAGCGGTTTTTGATGGGTTATATTTTTCTTCCCTTTCAAGGTATGTCCTGAAGAAAATTCGGCTTGCTCGCCAGACGGATAGAAGTCGCAGATCTGCCCACTTGGAGGTTGCCATTTTTGCTTGACATAAGTTATAAACCATAAGCGATAAAGAAGTTATGGTTTTTGCATTCAGTTTATGTGCGACGTGTAAGATTTGATCCATTTACAGAGATAACAACAATAAAAAATTGTATAAAATCAACTGGCAATTGGAAGGCTATCTGAAAGCTTGTGGTTATTGTTGTGTGCATATAACCGTTTTTATGGATAGTACCTTTTTTTATGGATGGTACCTTGTCCCCAAAAAGGCTCCAAAGTACATAAAACATTTTATATTGGTTTTGTAATGTTTAGACCAGAATATGGATGTGATATGTATGGAGCCGCCTGCCTACTTAATATTGATAATTTGACATGCCTCCAACTGTAAGAAGCTTTGTTTTTTGGGTGCTAGATGGAGCTTATTTCCAAAGCGCGGAATCCATACATCGTGGAGTACAAAGATTCCTGGGTAGAAAAGGTACGTTTGTAATATGGGTAAAGCATCTGGCTATAAACTGCTACATGTCAGGTGGATTTTACCTTATCTATTTGGTGTGATGGCATGATGTGTAATATTTGAGGATGCGATATTTATAATTTGGTTCAGTTGTGTGATCAACAACTTTGTGTTATTCGTTCAGGGATGCTATGTCTGCATTGTGATAGGGTACTGTGAAGGTGGAGACATGTAAGACACATTTTTGCTTGAACGACTAATTGAAAATGGCAGTGAATTGGTGATTTATATGGATGTTATGCGTTCTTGCTTTCATGTGACCTTTGCATATGTTTCCTTCTTTATTGATGTAGGGCAGAAGCTATTAAAAGAGCCAATGGTGATCATTTTTCTGAAGAGGTTTTCATTTGGCTGCTACCTTTGTGCTTTCTTTCTCATTTATGGTTTTCATAAAGTTACTACCAATTTTCTCTTGAAGTCACTTCCATTTCGTTCGTGATGTCAAATTACATACAGGAACTCTGTAAGTGGCTAGTTCAACTCCTGATTGCACTGGATTACTTGCATACCAATCATGTTCTTCATCGCGATGTCAAGGTTAGTTCCTTGTTGCTTCAATTTCTAAGTTCACATGAAGTGTTGTGTCTTTGAAATCTCAAAAGTTGTTATGTGCTGCTGATGGATTACACCTGCTTCAGTGTTCAAATATATTTCTGACCAAAGATCAAGACATACGTCTAGGTAACTGAAGCGTTACCCTATTCCTGCCATTCCTCTCAGCAATTTTGTGTTATGGTTAATTAGATGCATTAAAATATGTCTGTTGCAGGCGATTTTGGTCTAGCTAAGATGTTGACTTCCGATGATCTTGCTTCCTCTGTGAGTAGTGTGGCTAAGTCATTGCTTTAGCTTTCATGTTTGTTTTTTCAGTATAATCTAATTCCTCTTACACATGCTTCAATTGCAGGTGGTAGGAACTCCTAGTTATATGTGTCCTGAGCTTCTCGCTGATATACCTTATGGTTCGAAGTCAGATATCTGGTCTTTAGGTAAACTACAAATCAATTTGAACTTTTCAGCTCATCCATTGTAGGCTTGTAGCCTCAAATGGTCACTTAATGAATGCATTCTTGATGTCTGTTATTCAGGATGCTGCTTGTATGAGATGGCTGCACACAGGCCTGCATTTAAAGCTTTTGTAAGTTATTTGAATAATGCATGCCTGACTTCTCATATGATGAGAAAACCTTGGAGTGATGTAGTACAGTAATAATACTGCATCCCTTGGCCATTGGTTACATCCAGTCACTGGTTAATGAAGTCTCCATGGGATTTGTTATCCAATCCCGTGTTCTAATCTATGAATCTAATAGTCTAGTAATTGAATCTGTATGGATTCGAATTGCGTTTGCTAATTGCATCTATATCCAAGTGGTTAGCGAACATGATCTGTAATTACTACAAAAATGATTTGTGAAGTCTTTTTTTTGAAAATTTTGTCACTCTTGAAATCGTTAGTTTACTTATATGTCCAAACATTTGGTGGTTGATACATATTATATTCTTGAATTCTTTGTGAGGACCATCTTTGTGTTAAAAGATTAGTTGAGTCAAATTATGTTGAGATGTACAATTACCTAAAAAATCCAGTACGGTATCCTGCATGGTTTCACTTTGAATTTAAACAACTCAATCTGAGGGCCTAGTGGTGACCCATTGAGAGGAATTATCTCCGTTTTAATTTTACTACTATGTGGGACTAGGAAGATAAATTGTCGTATAATAGCTCAATAATTATTTTGATTCTCACGGAAATCCTCTACATAGTAGAGTAATGGCTTCTCCATCTTTAATTGGTTGAAGAGATTTTGTTTACATTTCTAGTTTGTGGTCCTTCTATGGTGATAGGTTTCTGTTCTCAATGATCAGGATATGCAAGCTCTGATTAACAAAATAAATAAATCCATTGTGGCTCCACTACCGACCATGTATTCTGGTGCATTGTGAGTTTGTTGTCTTCCTCTCGCCCCTATTGTGTTTTTTTTATTTCTCTGATCATTCTTTCTGCTTCCCTTGTTTGCAGCTACAAGTAAATTGCTGATTTGTTTCTTGAAATTAACTTGCTTTGTTTCTTGAATGTTCTATTTCTCTAGTCGAGGGCTTGTCAAAAGCATGCTGCGGAAGAATCCAGAACTTAGACCAAGTGTATGTAATATCTTCATTTCCTCTTTTCTGTCTGCATGTGTAGGTAATATCAAACTTAATAGCAGCCTTACAACTATAATGGCATATTCAGGACTCCCCCAAAGTCCAAATCAATGTTGAGGCCAAACGCGGCAGTCAGAATCCTATTGTAGGGACTCGTCATATGGCTGTTCGTTGGCGTTAAATGATGAGATTTAGTGTATTGGGTTAGGCAAAAGGACTTGGGTATGCTTACAGGAATGTGCATTTTCTTCCAAAATGCAAGAATCAGCTGAAATTTACGAATTCTGGTGTCTTTATATAAGAAAGTGTTTGTTTAACAATACAACATTTATATTTTACTAACATTAGTAGATTGGGTTGGGGTAATTGATTGGTGCTATGATAAAAGCCAAGTCTGCCAAGCAAAAGCACACGAGTCTGAGAGCAGCCACCCTGCACTTTATTTGGGTTTTTTCTTCCCTTTCCGAACTATGTCTCTGGTTTTCTAGGCTTCACATCCATTCCGGCTTGAAAATTTTTTTGTATGGATTTCTTCTCTGCTTATCAAATATGTCTAATTTTCCAGGCTGCGGATTTGCTCAGGCATCCACATCTTCAGTCACATAGTCTAAAGATCAATCTCAAAGCTAATAACCCAAGAAGGAATACTTTCCCAATGCAGTATTCTGATCCCAACTATGCCAAGAAGACTAGATTTCTAGAGCCTGAGGCTGTTACCGTGCTTACAGAGACGGAGAAACGGAGGTCATGTAGTAATGACAGGGCCTTGAATCCTAGTATATCTGGAACTGAACTAGACTCTTCATGTTCTTCTCAGAGAGCGCGGCATTTTCCAGCCTTTTTGAATAAAAAGTTCTCAGAATTCTCTGTTGGCAGTATCGAAGGTGACGGGGATGGTGATAAATCAACAGCCACAAAGCTTCCAAGTCCAGCCAAGACTCCAAGATTGACTATTGCAAAAACTTTGTCCACTCCGAGGAGACAATCAGTTCCTGCAAAAAACCGCGATTCAGTAAGTTCGTAGTACTTGATATCGAGTTATAGACATTATAGACACAGTAATTGAGCTTTGATTTTCCTAGTTCATTGATTTTGAACTAGCAGCATAGGCATATCTTCCTAATTCATGGAAACTTACAAGTTAAATTTTTCTGCAGTTTATGTCTGCAACACTTATGTGACACGGGTAGATATAATGTCAGTCTATTTGTTGTCTTTGCAGCTTCCCGTGTCGCGTACTCCATCAAGCAAACTGTTGCAATTGACACGTAGAGCATCTCTTCCACTGTCAACTAAACCTTACAAGCCCAATGTCGATATCCTGAGCAGAATAGAATCTCCAGACATCTCAGTCAATTCCCCGCGAATCGATAAGGTGGTTGAGTTCCCCTTAGGCTCTTCCGAAGACAACCCTTTGTATCCCGTCCGCAGAACTTCTTCGATATCTCCTCAGTGCTCCAGCACATCACCAACCAGCGGGGACCGCTCAATCACGAAGGACAAGTGTACTGTCCAGGTTCTCGGCAGGACACTCGCGAAGCCACGCATTGCTGCTTCTGGTAATCGAGCTCCACGAAACGGAAGCGCTAGCTCTGAGCAGAATCCAACAACTGTGGTTTCAAGCCGGTCGTCTTCTGATTCTCGACAGCGTCGGTTCGACACATCGTCGTACCAACAGCGTGCTGAGGCGTTGGAAGGGTTGCTCGAGTTCAGTGCGCAGCTGTTGCAGCAGGAGAGGTTTGATGAGCTAGGAGTGCTGCTGAAGCCGTTTGGGCCGGAGAAGGTTTCCCCCAGAGAAACTGCTATATGGCTGACTAAGAGCTTCAAGGAAACTGCTGTATAACTAGAAATTGAAACCATGCGGGACAGCAACTGAGATGCATGTAAATCGTAACCACGAGTGTTTTATAAGTTGATGCTGCACAAGAACTGTTTTTTCTTTTTCCTTTTCCACGTACTGTGAATTGCGAGTTTGAGAGAAAGTTGAAGAATTAAACGAAATGGGCTCTATAATCTATATCACCTTCGTTTTTTTTCTGTTCCAGCGACAAAGGTAGAAGGTTTTATAAGCTGATGTTCATTGTCGTGCCATGCTTTATTCCAGTTACTTGATTATCCAATCTATTGGCTTTCTCTCGCAAGTGGCGAATCCCACAAAAGCTTGTTGAATTCATCCGTTTTTTAGAGCAGCATTTGGACCAGAAGTTTACTCGAGAATGGGCTTTTTTCTCATGGAAACCACCTCTTAGCTTATATTAAGAAACTGCCTCAAGAAAAGCAAATTATAGGATGCCTATCATGGCACTGTCCTTGTCATGCTAAGGGCCGGATTGGACGCGGGATGAGTTTTTGGGAGTAAAATAGTTAAAAAATAAGAATGTAGGAGATATTATTTATGAATGATGTAATTGAAGTGACAACCTAAAATGAGTTGTGAATTCAGACATCTTAAGTTTGAAACTTGGCATTCTCTTGGGGCCAGGCCGCAAGAGAGAAATTTCTTATGAATTCCGTAGTCTTAGAGTGGATGACTTGCTTTTTGATGAGATTTGAGAGAAAAATAGTCGACGTGAGCGTAAGTTAACCCAAACACTCTGACTAATAATAAAAAATAAAATAAACCCCCCCCCCAAAAAAAAAAATGTGACAATATAAAAATATTTTACATTTAATTTAATCCTAATTTATCCAAACCGTTGATTGCCGATCGAACGACCGAAGGAGCTCAATATTCTCGCCCATATATGAGTCATATCCATTTGAGCCTTTGACGTAGTAATTTGGGAAAACTATAAAAGATTGGGCATGCATTTTTGGGAACTCTCGGAATTGGAAAAGAGCAAACCAGATCAGAGCAGCAGCGGGGTGATTGAATGCCTATTTTTTCTATTTCCATTTTCTCATTTTCTACTTTTACGTGTTTGGATACCGTCGCTCATAATGTTCTTTTATGAATTTACAATGCATTTTCAGGTTTTGAGTTCAGGAAACAAAAGCTAGAAGTACAGATAAATAAGTTTTTTTGACTTTCTCGTTTTACTTCTCTCCTGACATTTTGGTTAACATAAAAACTTAGGTAATTTAGTAATGTATTTTGCACATATTTTTAAAAAATATTACTTGTATTGCAAAATACATTTTATACTATATGTCAAATACTCTATAAATTTAAAGTATATTTCGATCATAATCTTAAATACAGAAAATGTAAAAAGTAAATGCGAAAAGGAAAAAAAAAGAAGCTTCAAACACACCTTAAAAATCTTACCCGCCGGAAACATTCCCTTGCAATAGGAACAGAGAGAGAGAGAGAGGAGAGAGAGAGAGAGAGATGGAAGAAGAGGAGGTAGGAATTCTGGAACCTTACGAGCTCCAATTCTCTGATCTCATGATCTTGACTTCCGACGAACCTCCACCGCCATCTCTTCCATCGGAAGAGATCCAACGGTTGGAATCGATCTCGAGAAGCGTAATGGAAACCCTTGGCCCCACAGGTCCAGGCCTGCTAACAATCACTGGAGTCCCCAACGCTTCCCGCCTCCGGCGAATGCTCCTTCCACTCGCCCGCAGGTTAGCGCTTCTCAACGCCTCCGATCGCATACGCGTTCTCAAGGTGACTAATTTCTAGCTAATTTTGTTTCTTTCCTTACTTCTTTGTTATTATCACTCTGGTGTTCGTGCCGATTTATGTGTACCTCGAATCTATGGACCACTTTCACAGTTCACGAGCTCCAAATTGGGATAAAACCGACACAAAAGAGTTGATATCACGGGGGGTTTTTGAACACAAGAAATTAGGGGGGAACAACAAGTGTTCTTTTGTTTTCGGAACTTAGGTGAGAAGATTTATGTATTTGAAAATAGTGAAGTGCATTGCATTTTTTGCTTGGTTAATATTTCAGAAGATACCCATTTGACTACATAGAAGCCCGAAGCACAAGAATGAATCAACAACTTCTCGCAGTTGAGTTTGTATTGTACATGCGTTGATTCGATGAAGCTTGTTGAAATCAATTAATTATCAGCTCGAAAACTAGTATATGAGCTTGAACGCCTTTCCACCCATTGCCAATTAGTTTTGAGTAGATGCTTTAACATGTTATCAGATTTCAGAGGTTTTTTCCCTTTCTTTGTACCATAGTTGCACCTTGTTTTGTTGTGATCTGTTTGTTCCGGATCCTTTGTTGACCTCTCCAAGTGCAAGTTAGGGTCGCAAGTGCGGGGTACCGTTGGAATTTATTCCACATCGGTTAATTATCACCTCGAAAACTAGTATATGAGCTTGAACGACCTCTCCACCCATTGCCAATTGATTTTGGGTTGGATGCTTTAACAAAGCTCATCTCATAAAAGAGAGAGGGATACTGAAGAACTACAGTGGAAAATGGAACCCAGAGAGTTTGGTGTACTATGTACATTAGTAAGAACTAGTTTTTGATAGGTACATTGGGTGAACTTATGATTCTTGTGCTTGCAGGAGTACGGCATAGGAAGTGATGTTCCATTAAAGAATCTTGACCGAAGCGTCTCATCTTTTGCGATGCAGCTAAAATACAGGAAAGGTGTCGAGAGTACCGGTAGTAAAGCAAGTCATGATAGTCTAAACATAGAACCACATTGCTCTCCTATGGAGGAGTTTAGAGATTCTCAAGATGGAGAATTTAAGAATCTGGGTAATAGTTTCGAGGAGCTAGGGGTTTTGATGATGGAGGTGGGGCTTCACCTCGCACGAATCTGTGATAGAGCCATTGGTGGCCAAGAGCTAGAACAAAGCTTATTGGAATCATGCACGGCAAAAGGCCGCCTCATACACTACCATTCAACTCTAGATAACCTTATATTGAAAGAGGCTGCAGAAAGACAGCAATCTACCAGGCGAAAATCAAATCAACAGTCAATTGGGAAGGAGAGACCAAATAGAACTGGAAATGAAGCAAATGAGAACAGTTCTAATCTGTGGCAGCAATGGCATTATGACTACGGAATTTTCACTGTTCTAACATCTCCATGGTTTACTTTTCCCTGTCATAAACAAACAACAAGAGCAAATGGATGCTTTTGCACGTCTTGTGAGATAGAATATCCTTCCCCAAGCGGCCACACGTATTTGAAGATATTTGATCGGAGCAAGAATATCATTCAAATGGTGAAGACATCGCCTGAGAGTTTCGTTGTTCAGGCAGGGGAATCAGCTGATATATTATCAAGAGGGAAGCTTTGCGCGAACCTTCACTCTGTCCACAGACCAGTAAATGCGGAAGACTTGGGCAGAGAAACGTTTGTCGTCTTCTTGCAACCAGCGTGGGGCAAAACTTTCTCCCTTCCAGATTACCATATCAAGAGTTCTGGAATAACTTGTGTTGACGAGCATGAACATGGTGAACTAGGTCAACAACTCCATAAAATAGTTCCTCCACTTTCATCGCGGATTAAGGATGGGATGACATTTGCGGAATTTTCACGAGAAACTACGAAGCAATATTATGGTGGTAGTGGTTTACAGTCTAATAGATAAACATCATGTTGGGGAAGACAAGTCCTCGGAAATTGTTGCTTCTTTGCCAATTTGAACCATTGAATCTGTAAAGCAACAATGTGATTCTGCTGTTTGTGAGTAGGGTTCGAAATTGTTTCCACCAAAGCAAGCAGAAGGAACATTCATATGCCCAGGCTTCACGCCAACCACATTTAGTACGCTTTGATAGCACAATTGTTGGATAAGTTTGGGCCTCAGGTTCTTTTTAATGTCCGAAGGGGATGGATGGATGATAGAGACTGGAAAGGCAACTAGAAAGGGCAGAAGAGGCATGCGACAACCAACAACAGAATCAAAGCAACCCAAATGCCTCAGATATTATAACCAGGCTACCATAAAGGTCCAGTTGCACACCCATTCATGGTTCTTTCCTTTTTTTTTCCTTCTCATATTGAGATTTTCACTTTCGGTTGAACTCTCTCAAGTTCTATGTTTCAAACGCACAGAATACTTTTCAGTAATTTATCAAAACACTTGCTGTGTGCACGCATAGTACACCACATTCTTGACGAAGCTATAACTATGCATAGAAGATCAGAGAAATGATTCAGAACTTGAACACATCCTCAACAAGGATCAAAACCACGTGCGATTTGCAATGAATAGTGGTAACACTAGAGAAACAGTAAAAAGGATTCACGCGTAAGATATCCAGCTATGTCACCAGTTAAACTAGAGCAATTCATTACACATAATAAATGTTCCAAAATTGTTTCAAACGCTATCAATTAGTATAGCTTTAAAGATATGTACTTAAGTTAAAACAAGAAAAAGAAAAAGATATGTACTGGATTTCACCCTCACATACTTCACCAAAGCTTAGTTTCAAGATCGAAGTGGAGTGATAATGTGGGTATAATGCAGCAAAGTGGAATCTGCGTGACTAGTCTGCTGCTCTGAAAAGAGTTAGCAACGCCAAGAAGAGATTAATGATGTCCAGATATAGTGACACAGAAGCCCAAATGTATTCGTCATAGGAGTGGCGTTTGATCAGGTTGTCAGTGTCGTAAACGATGTACCCACAGAATATGATTGCCGCCAGTCCACCATAGATCATTAACGATAACTTGCCCAGTGGGAAGAGAATCTGAAAGAGGAGAAAAAAGAAGAATTTACATTCCCCCTAACCAAACAAAAAATGCATAACTGATCAAAAGATGAGCATAGGCGTTGGTCTAGATACCTGAATCAGGGCAAACACTAGAAGCACAAGAAGAGAACCAAACAAGAAAGGACCTAGGAAGTTGAAATCCTGCCCTCTCCTTGCAGCCCAGAATGTGTATAGGGTAAGACTCACAACCACCACGGTAGTAAGAATTGCAGCTTCCAAAACAATCCTCCCTGCAGCCAATCCAAATTACTCAAAGTAAAAATTATGCCTAAAAACAAGGCCCAAGTGATGCCTACATGTGATATATCTACCAAGTAATACCGATTCGTAGGGAATGTCACCACGAATTTGTGAAAGCCCTGCTGCCTTTTTCCTTTGGGAATCAGTCATATTTTTCAGATAATCAGGCAAATAATTGATTAGCAATTTACTGCCAAACGTGTAAACAAGGGGAAAAAAATTTGGAAATCTGATAAGGTCTTCAGGACCACTAGTGTTCCACAAACTAGTTTTTTCCAAAAATCGAGACTGGTCATCATCTTACATTACATTACGTAAAAATGTGTGAACTTACCAAGGCAGTTTTAAAACAAAACTCCCTTAGTGGAACACCCCAAGTTAAGTTTATTTGCTATGGTCGTACCACAATTTCACAACTAGAAAAAAAGAAAAAGAAAATTGTTTCTAGCATTAGAAAAACAGAAAAACTATACCATATTTCCTTACATTTTGTTGGCAAGGTTTCCTTAGAATTGGTACTGAAGAACATGCTAGTATAGAATTAGAACTGTAGGGTTTCTAGTGTTTCCTCCTAGGTGGAAATCCACACTAAAAGACCTAAAAACCCAGTTGTCTTTACACTGGAGTAAATAATATCTACGGCACTGCCGGCACACGGTTCTTTATTAGGAATGGGTATTAAAATACCAAAAGTAGCGGTTGTAAGTCCTTGGAAAATTCCTATGATAAACTGCATTAACTCTCTAAACCTAATCCGGGTTTCTCAATTCAGTTTCCAATCTGTCTGGATGTTGGTTTTGTGGAGGTATTCTCATATTTGGATGCTTTTTCTTCCTCCGATATGGCTCTTCCGGTGCCTGAACTTTTTAAAGATGGTTTCACAAGGAGAAGTCCCTAGAGTTGCCCGAACCTTAGCCGGAAGACTGTCGGTCAGACAGACAACCCCGTGCTTGTACCATCAGATATTCAGATGATATGCCATTGCAGAAAGCATAAACTCTTTGCAAAGAAAGTGCCTTTTAGGGGTCCATTTGAAGAAGAAAGGAATAATTACATAAGCACAACCTTGGTATTCAATCAAACAAAATTTTGCTTTTACGTCCGACGATGCCTCGATTCATAGGGTTACCAAGAATTAGGTCTTTTTGGTTGTGTTCTTCATCAATAATCAGGAACACGGTAAAAAGGAAAGAAAAAACGGAAAATCAAGAATCCAAGAATTAGGTCTTTTTGGTTGTGTGTTCATCAATAATCAGGAACACGGTAAAAAGAAAAGAAAAAGAACGAAAAATCGAGAATCCAATAAACGAAAATTCAAAGAGAGAGAAAGAAAGAATGAGACAGCGCTTACCCTTGGTAAAGGCACATGACAAACCAATCCCAAAAGACAGGGTAATTGTGAACAACGCCAGCAGAAAAAAATTCAGCGGATGCTTCTGGTGGTAGAAATACAACGGGCACAGAACTGCAACGATTTTCAATCCAATAAACGTAAAAAACACATCAAAAACACAATCCCAAATGAAAAAGACGACACAAAAACGCACCCATGCAATTGTAAGGCATTAGTTAGGTGATGTTTTTGGTAAAAAAGCTTTGGTAAACGATCATCTGATTTCGAAAATGAGTATTTTACGTACTGATGAAGGGGGTGATGAGGAGGACGATGTAGAGGACAAGGCCGGCCGTGGTGGTGGCGAAGAAGACCGAGATTGGATGGACAAAGACGATGACGGAGGAGACTGCGACTGTGAGGAGCAATTGGAAGGCGAGGATTGAGTAAACCTTTCGAATGAAGGCCCATCGCACCTGCGGACTCTCCAGCATCGCCGGGTACAAAGGCCTGTCGCTGTTTCCAGATTCTACATCGTTTTTCCCCTGTCGCCACATCTTCGAAAACGGAAAACAAGCAAATAAGCTATCAAACAAAGGCAATATAATCAAAAGCAAACCAAGAAAAAATATGGGTTCTGGTTTTGGTTTGCAATTGTTTGTGGAAGAGAGAGAGAGAGAGAGAGAGAGAGAGAGGGGTACAGAGATAATGGGCGGTTATTTCTGTTTTGGGAGGGTTTCGATTCCAAAAATGTTACATAGGATAATAGCATGAAAAGAATCCCATAAAATTTTACGGGATTTTCCATTTTATCATAAAATTTTGACAGATTTCTCATAAAATCAAGGTGCTAAAATGAAAAATTCCATAAAATCAACTATGAATTGTCCATCATATATATTATTGTAGAATGACTTTTTGTGATGAGAGCTGTAGCACCATAAATGTCATGTTTTAATTGGTTTGTCATATAGAATTTTGAGCGAAGCATGTGACAATCATATGCATTAAAAACATGTTACTATAACTAATTAAATTGGAAACCATCAATCTTGGTTTTATGTGATCTATAGAATCCTTATTTCCATAGTTTCCATATCATAATTTTGGAAATTGATATTGCACATTTTTAATTTCAGATACAAATATTGCATACCAAAGTTTAGACTTAGTTGATTTATAATGAGATTTGGAAAAAACAACCTGCGGTATTGCTAATTAACGATTTCATATATTGACTTCTTTTAATTTCCTTTCCTTTCCATTGTTTTCTTGTAATTCATTGGTGTACTGTCACTATTTCCTTTTTCTATTGAGTTAGATTTGTTCAGTTGAAAAAAAGACGAAGAAGGTGGGAACAGGAGTGGATATCATTGTCTCCAACCCCAAACAAATTTGATCCCCATTCCCCGATCCCTTTGTCAGGATTTTGTTGCCCTTTATCCCCGGTCCAAAAGGGGAAGTGCCAGGGATGGATATCCAAAAACTTTAAAAAAAGAAAAGAAAAAACACGAGATCCAACTATCTAGGGGTGTACATGGTCCGGATCGGATTGGCATGAATCCAATCTTAATCCGCGAGTCACGGTTTTTAGAAAATACAATCCGTGTCCGGACCAAAAGTCTCACAGTTCGGTTTCAATCCGATCCGCGAGTCACGAATCAGTTCCGGTTTTATCCACTGATTATATGTTATATATAAACAAGTAACAAGGTTATATAATTGAAATTTTACCAAATGGTGTGTAAACACAACTAATTAGAGAAGAGGCATTCGTCGGAATCTCACATTAATGGTGTAAACACAAATACACAACTACTAATTGAATCTACTATATGTTGTCACAAATCCGAAGTTTATTTACTCTAAATGGGCAATATCAGACTGCTTCCATGGGTCATCAATGGAAATACACATACAAACACAGTTATCAACCTAATTTTGAAAGAGATCACAGTTTACCCTCTATTTTGTGTAGTAGAAGTTTGTATAAAATTGTGTGTGTGTGTGTATTAAAAATTTATATATAATAAAAATCTCACGGTCCGGATCGGTTAATCCACGATTTCGAAATCAAAATCCGTGTCCAGACCACGAGTCACGGTTTTCTAATTTTTCAATCCATGTCCAGACCACTAATCCATAGTTAAAATCCAAAACGAGTGGATCGGTTCGGTCCGGACCGGATTCACGGTTCACCAGCTTTTTTGTGCAGCCCTACAACTATCATGATTCACAATTACGGGGGATTGGGGATAAGGGTGGGGTGGAGGTAAACTGCCCTCCAACTCATTCACCAAATTTATTTTCAAAATTGCACCCCCTCCTCCGTTCACCAAATTCACCTAATCCTCTAAGATTCTTATCAATAAATTGAAATTAAATTTTCTAGAACTCTTATTTTTAAAACTAAGACTCCCTACCAAAAAAACTCAAACAAAAATAAGAAAAACCAAATAAGATATTTTTACATAGTGTAATATTTCTATTCTGCATCATGCAATCAGCCTTCCAATGAATATTTGAATATATCTTTCTTTTTTTGAAGAGGAATATTTGAATATATCTGACCTGACTAAATATCAATTTAACATCTTTGAATATATCTGACTTGACTAAATATCAAATTAACATCTAGACAACATTTATTGTTGTTAGAGATTTTATTAAGTATATTTATGGTAAAAAAAAAATCATATAGTTGGACAAAACGGTGCATAGCACATGTTTATGTTAGTAGAATCTTATGAGAAAGTGAGAAACAAGGCCTCAATGGCTCAGATTTATTCCAAAAGTGTTCCAGAAATGATAATGAATGGCTCAAACATTTCCATTTCTTGAACATTTTTGAGATATTTTTCATGTATCCTACTAATTTTACTCTGGGATGCTCAAAGAGACGAGCATAAAAGAGGTAATTAATGACAATTTGTTTAGCCGTGCATTGTAAATAAGCTAATTAATCAGGGAATTAAGTTCCATTGTACTACTATCTTGCACTTGGGTGCTTTGCACCGTGTTGTACACCCCTCGGCCGTCCAATCATGTTTTGGATGGACAGGATGTGTTTGGCAATTTTAATTTAATTTTGATTTAATTTTACTGGTAAAAAATTAAAACACATCCTGGACATCTAAAATACGATTAGACGGCCGTGGAGTATACAACACTGTGTAAACCACCCCGGATTCCTTATATTTTAAGGGATTATTATGAAAGATGTGGATTGATATGCTGACCTAAGATTTGATCTTATCATTTAAGCCAATAGTTTTCTTTACATTCCGTACTCTTTTTATCATTTATTTATGTAAATTTACAAAATTACCTTCTATTAGTTACTTTTTACATTTCAAAGGGTTATTTAGTAAATTCACATGAATAAAAGTAAAAAAAGTGGTGTGAATAGTAAAAAAGGGAGTGTGAAAATCAATTCATTTAAACTAATTGCTCCCTCCTTCCCACAATCTTAGAAACTTTCAGATTTGCATGCCATTTTTAATTTGTTTATATATTTCAATTTATAGGTTTTATGGGATTTTCAAACTTTGTTTAATAGAACTAATTGAAATATATCAAACGAGATCTATATTACTTTAAAAAAATATTACAGACTAAAAGATATAGACAACTTATTCGTATGGCTAAAATAGTGAAAGTGTCTACCTTTTTTGGGACAAAGAGAGTACAACAAAAGATGTGGAGTAAACAATGTTGACTTTATTTGCATTTTAATTGACTAAACCCGAAACTCAATATCTTTTTTTTTCCCAAAGAAAAGAAGAACTGAACAAACCCAATTACGAAATAAAATAGGAGTAGGAGGTCTATTTACATTGGACATTAAAATTCTTTTCACCGGCGGTAGAAATGGTGGGTTTTCCACCATTGTCTGTTGTGGGCTTTATTGTGCATTTATTATTACAATATGAAGAGTTCATCGTGAAAAGGCACACATATCAGTATATCCATGCAAAAATTCAGCTTCATTGAATATTGAATTTTGTATAAAATGAACGGTTAATCCATAACCATTAATTTTATGAACCGAAATTAAAATTTTGATTTATCTTCGATTGACCTAATCTTTCGTACAAATATGTACCACTCTGCGAGCTCTACAAAATTAACGATTCATATCAATAATAAATATATAGTGAGACTCATAATATGATAGTGGCGGCAAACCAGCATGATTTACACCGCCTTCGTAAGGATTTAATCTACTTACAATAACATAAGAGTCGGAAAATAATGATGGCCTTTTTGTAGGATACGTGGAAAATGACACCTGCAAACATGGAGCATAAAGCATTGATCTCCTTTTAGCCTAATTTTGAAGCTAGAGCAGAGGAATGCAATACTTGCCTTAGTTTTGAAACATTAAGTAAAAGAGTCGTGAGATGATGGAAGAGTGCAATCTTGCGCAATGGGCCACGAAATTCAAACATAGTATCTGAGAATTCTCTTTTGTTTATTGGCAGTTTTAATCAAACGGTGGAGTACAATTATGAGTTACATCAAACTCGAAGCAAAGTTCACAATCGCTATAAGCCCAATCAAACTAAAGTTCCAATGAGAGGACAAATACCCAACAAACTTGAAACCAATTCCATGATCACTATAACAAAGAGAGAACTAGGGTTGACCCAAAATATTTGGGTGCCCTACCCCTTTTTTGAATGACGAAAAGAATTTATTAATCAAATGTAGAAATACAAGAGATTAAAGGGACGAGCAAAAAGGCATTACAACAAGAGTGTAACATCCTAACGAGGTTGGCACCCTATACCCTTGACATTCATTTGCCACTCGACCAAAAGAGGCACATTGTTGGCAAGAGATCAACTAGACCAAGAAACAACATGGATGAACAATACATTACAAACAAAGCTCGAACTATAACAAACAAAACCAGCATGTCAAAATATGGAAGAAATAGCATGTGAGTCTCCTGGATTTGACAATAGCATATCAAAATGGAGTTTGACAATTAAACAACAATACTAGAATAGTTTGTCTATATAATTATATTAGTCAATTTTAAACAAAAACAAAGAAATAATTATATTAGTCAGCAATACCGGCAGCATTGAAGTCTCCTTTGGTTCTTACATTTGAACCATAGTTTGACAATTACACACTTAAAGAAAGTGCTAGGATAGAATTCCAACTCAGATAAAAAGAGTGTAAAACACACACCTTACCTTTGGACCAATTAGAACATTTCTATATATGTTGCGGAAAAAATATTGATATCTATTCATAGTTTTTGTTTGTTTTTTTTTTTGAACGAACTCAAAATTTTTGATTACTCAAAAACTGCCCAAAGAGCTACAAACCCCAAATCGGGAGCTCATCGAAGGGTAAAACCCCCAACAATCGGGTTATCCATGTGATTTGGATGAGAATACACCGAGTACATAGAACAACTACCCTTGAAAGGGAGTAAAGATTCCACACAGGGAATAGGTAAATAACAAAATAAACATAAGACGGCACTGGAGCACCCCAAACCAAAAAACAGAAAAGAAAAGCACTGGCTGTGGAAAGAAACACTGTCGCCGTCGAACCGGGTGATATTATTTGCCAGTGAGTGAAACCGGACTAAACCCTGCATATCTATTCCTAGTTGGTGGCCCTTTTTTTTTTTTACCCAAATTAAAATCCAAGTCCCTAAGACCCTAGGCTAGGAAATAACACCTACACGCAGGTGGAGAGATTTGAACTCTTGACATCTTATAAAAGAAAAGCCTGGCTACACGTAGGGGGCATTTTAAGGATATAAAAATAAGTAGGAGTAAAATTGAGTATATGACTTGCAAGTTTATTGTTACCAAAAGTGTGTGTGAAGAAAAAGTGATGATTCAAGACCAAGATATAATTAAGAATGACCATTTTAGGTTTTTAGGCTCTATTATTAGTTAAAATGGAGAGATTGTAAATGATGTGATCCACAGGATCTAAGTGGGGTCGCTCAAGTGGAGAAGTGCAACTGGTGTATTGTATGACAAGAGAGTACCCACAAAATTGAAAGAATTTTTTTATAGAATTGCTATAAGACCAACGATACTTTACGGGACATAATGCTAGCCTTTTAAGAAACAAAACGTGAACGAGATAAGTACAACGAAAATGTGAACATTGAGGTGAATGTGTGATAAGACTAGACGAGACAAAATTAGAAATGAAAAAGTTCGCGAGATGGTAGGTGTAGTATCTATAGAGGAGAAGTTGAGGGAAAATAGGCTAAGCTAGTTTGAACATGTCTATTGTAGACCAGCAGATGCAGTAGTTAGTAGAGTGAATATGATAGCTTTGGGTAGTAACGTTCTGGGGAGACGAAGACTCAAATTGAGATTAGATGCAGTAATGAGCAAACATTTGAGTTTAACTAAATCTAAGTGAACAAGCAGTATTTGACAGAGCTCAAAGGAGGAAAATGATTCATGTAGCCACCCCCAATTAATTAGGACATAAGGCTCGGTTTGGTTTTGTTATTCTCTAACAGTTAAACTTTTAGATGAGTTAATGGTTACTAATGGAAAAAAACTAGGTTTACATGTACATGTTGGGAAGATCTCATGGCAAAAGTAAATTAAAAGTGGCAGAAGCACACAAACAGAGAGGGCACATAAAGCATTGAACTCAAAGCTGTACCAAAACATCCCATACAATCAGCAGCTGTTTTTCGGTGAATACAAAGCAACAGAACATTTCACTCCTTTTACGTGGTACATAACACCGGAAGATAGTTTACGGGAGAAGCGAGGAGAAACGGGGGAAAGAGAGATGTCGTCCTTTCTTAAGGATCCGCAGCTCTGAAAATCATCAACAATGACAAGAAGAGATTGATGATATCGAGATACAGTGCCACCGAAGCCCAAATGTATTCATCATACGAATAACACTTGATCAAGTTGTCCGTGTCGTATATGATATACCCGCAGAACACAATTGCAGCGGTACAGCCGTAGACCATATGGGATATCTTACCCAGGGGAAGGAAAATCTGCCACAAAAAAAGTCATAAATCCAACCTGGAAGCTAATGCCGGCGATGAAAATTTTGGAAAGGGAAAGTTGGGTTGATCATATATATACCTGGAGGAGGCAAAAGAGAATGACCACGAAAATGGCAGCAGACAAGAAGGGTCCTAGGAAATTGAAGTCGTAGCCTCTCTTTGCAGCCCAGAACGTGTACAAAGTGAGACCAACGGCCAAGTAAAATCACGCAATATCAGGTGGCAAACATTGCCAGAGAAAGAACCACATTGTCATAACATATTCATGTCATTCCAAAACCAGTTTTTCCCCCTATAAATCTTCTCCCTTTATTTGACAATCTGCCGGAGAAAACATCCGAGTAATCAAAACAAATATAGCGAAAACGAACACTCAAAATAGGTTCAAGGATTAGGGAGACCATTAGGGCCTAAAAAATATGTGCCCCCACTTGTCTCTTTGAATAAATTAGTCAGTCTGGCGTTTGTCGCGTTAGGTACGCATGAGGTGGAAAGCTGAGGCTAGATTATGATGGGATCAAGCCTATTTAGCACCCATAGATTATGAAATGCAACTTGTGGTGGTAGTATTTAGCCAAGCCTTTGATATTTCACTCTTCATCTAACCATAAAACATTTTCTTTCCTTCTTTATTCATCCTTTATCGTATCCAAATCAAACAAAGTACAACTCATTGTATACTAAATACGATCTCGTATATATGTTTTCCCGAAGACCCTCATGTCCCCACTGTCCTCGTCCCCAAATCTCTAATCGCACTTCTCTCAATCTTTCCAAAAAGAATCTGGCATCAACGTGTCCTGCCCTTTCCAAGTTACACCATTGGACTCGTAGTTTTAGCTAGATTTAAGCTAGATTTACTTTGATTTTCTGTAGACGTACCCAGTTTGATCAATTTTAAACTTATATTGCGTCCCAGTGGAGTCTCTTCATCATCTTTCATCGATAATTTCCTCCCACTTTAACACCCCGTGTTGGTTCAATATCGTAAAGCTCAGTCGTCCTATCAAATTTAGAAAGATCAAATCGGCTCGACTTCTCATATGACGAAGATAAAGAAGATGCAGGTGGAGAGAAGGGCTTACCGTCGGTGAAAGCACTAGTCAATCCAATTGCAGAAGAAATGCAAATGGTAAACAGCCCGAGGAGAATATAGTTCACCGGGTGTTTGTGGTGGTAATAGGACAACGGGTACAACACTGCCACAGCAAAATCAAATGATTACTATTAAATTATGCAGACAAAACACAAAAACAAAAAAAAATGTTTCCAAACAATATAGGTAGAGGAAATTAACATTTCTTCCTTCTACAAAAGCAAAAAGAGGACTTATTACATTTGTTTTTCTGCGAAATCTAACAGCACTGTTGATAAGAAAATTGTCGGCCCACAGAATCGGTATCCTTAATAAACAATCAAATTGATTAGACGTAGATTGACTTTAGGGTTTGACCCAATGATTGTGTAGCGCTTCTTTAGAGTGTGAAGTATAAGTTTTACTCTTACAAACGCGAGGTTGACCCCGTAATAATTTAATATTTACTAAAATACAAACATCCTACTGTTAGATCAATTAGAAAAGGATAACTACACGATCAAAATACAATTGTGATCAAAGTACAGTTGTTATTTGAGGATAGATTTCTGGAAATGCTTATAATACACAATCATTAAAAGTGTGTCCTGTACGCACCTATTATATGGTCCAGATTATGCCACCTCATTGGTAATCGTAATATTTTTAGTTTTTCATAACTTTTTAGTAATATGATTTGCACGTAATATTTTGGTATGTCTCGTAAATTTTACAAAAAATCGTAACTTTTGTAAGACTGTGTATCAAATAAGAGATGTGTATTGTAATATTTTCCTAGATTTCTCGACAAATACGATAATCAATTCTATTTCTGGACCAATAGGATTGCAAATCTGGAGGTAAAACCCACGGCGGGCTTATATAAAAACTGTTAGCTATCTCCGAGTCTGAAACTGCTTGAACAAATAATTTTATTGGCCCATTTTACCTCAATAGTCACCTTATAAGTTATGAATTTTATTAACTTCAAGTTCGACAAATTCTTGTGATTATGGGTCTTATGGGTCAGTCCATCCGCTGGGAGAGGTCTTAGGATTAGTAGTCGAGGTCCGCTTAAACTGGTCTGGACAACGTTATCAAGTTTTGGATTTTATTCCATTTATTTAACTCAACTAGCTTGGACGGATAGTAAAAATAAAAGGTGAAATTGGAGAATGTAGGATTGGAAATGGGTCTTAGACAAGCTAAGTCCTTTACAAACACCCTCTATTGTTTTAATTGTTACCTCGATTATAAATTTTGTCTCATTAGTAAAAATTTATGTAGTTAAAATGCAATTTTAGATAAAAATGAAGTGCTTTTCTACAAATAAAATTTAAATATCATTTCCCAATTCAAAAGGACCGGAGTCCGTGCTAAATTGCCCGATCTGAGCTATCCCATCAATGGTTGAGATTAAAAATCTCCACCATTGAAAATATTTTTTTTGATGGCTCAGATTGGGTACTACCAACCCCGGTTCCATTAAAAAGGTGGTGATTGAAAACGAGAAGTACGAATGAAGGGCGTGACGAGGAGTAGGATGAAAAGTGCCAAGCCGTCGGGAGTGGTTGCAAAGAAGACGGGGATAGGGCGGACTTTGATGACGACGGCAGAAACCGCGACGGTGAGCAGCAACTGAAATTTTGAGTATGGAGTAGACCTTGCGAATGAAGGACCACCGGAGCTCCGGGCTCTCCAGCATCGTCGGGTACAGCGGTGTTGCTCCCGCCTCCAAATCTCTCTTCCGGTAGGGTACTTGCCACATCTTTCAGTACAGAAAATTGAGCCCTGCCAGAATTGTAGAGACAGAGGGGGGCAGAGTACTCTTCTTTAGGGGTTAATCGGTGGAAATTGAGGAGAGTGTTTGGATGAAGAAGAGGGGACGTTCGGTGCTTGTCCGCACGTGTTTACATTTGTAAAGATGGGTAGGAGACACGTGGATCATAGTTGACCATTCGAGATTGTATATGTGGCATTCATATCAAATTATTAAGTACTCCGAGTAAGGTCACGTAGGCTCCAGCTAATGTCACAAATGAACCGAGCTGTTCATGAACTGTTCGATAAAATAATGAACTAAGTAAAGACTCGTTCGAGTACCAAATGATTCAAATTTGAACTTTAATTTAAGGCTTGTTTAACATATAAACGGAACCTGAACTTGACAGTATTTGGTTAGATTAAGCTCGCGAAAGTGGAACATATGTATATTTCATAAGAATATCACATATAAGCTGGAATACGTATAAACGTTCATATGTGGAACCCACTAGACATTTGTAATCAGAACCGTTAATTTTATAAGCCTCGCAAAATATACTCATGCATTGAGAGTGAGCACTTTCGAGTTTGCAGCTCAAATTTGTGGTCCCTTCACGATAAAGAAGTGTTCACTTCAATCTAGTAATCGAATTGTCCATGCAACAGTTTTAAGCACTTTGCCTACAAACCATACACACCACGTTACAAGTAATCGGATACTCGTTCAAGCGTTTTAAGGCCGGCCTTATTGTAATCAAGTACTTGGAAAATATCAAAAACATACACAGTACTTGTTCCTTTTCCTCGACAGCCATGAAAGGTAGAGAAACCAAGCCCAAATGCAGCTCTGAAGATAGACAACAATGCCAGGAAGAGCATGATGATGATATCAAGATACAGAGAAACCGAAGCCCAAATGCAACCGTTATAGGAGTAACTCTTTATCAGGTTGTCTGTATCAGACTCAACATAGACACAGGATATGATTGGACTAAGAAAGCAAGGGTCATACACATGATATGAGACCTCTGATCCTGGGGAAAAAAGATTATCTGCAAGTAGACAAAGCGATAAGCGGAGAATTGATAAGTTAAAACCAATAACATGGAATAGGAATTAATACTAATAATTAAAATGTTTCAACTTGGACCCGTTTAAATTGACGTATAGGTCCCGCTCTAAATATGGCACAAAATTACTTGATATAAACTAATTTTCCAACAGAACAAATGCATGAAAATTTTGCAGAAGAGACCAGAGTTGAAAGATTGACAAAGGCAAATATGGATATTCACATACCTGAATGACCAAAAAGAGAATAAACACCATCTGAAAACCACACAGGAAGTGCTTTTGGAAACTGTGATAATTTCCTCTCCTCGCAGCCCAGAATGCGTACAAAGTGAGACTTGCAACCAACCCAGCAGGTAGGATTGCATCTTCAAAAATTATCTTCCCTGAGGCAAAATGAAGTCACAATAATCTCTGAAATCTCCGAAAACCAACAAAATCAATGAAAGACTCTCATTTAACTGATGGAAAAAAAAAATATTTTGGACTCTACCAAATATGAAATTGTCGCAATCAAAATACTAGCATCAAAAACCAAGAAAAATAAACAACGGTTAACTTCTTCCAAAGCTCAATATAATGCAAATGGGGGTAAAAGATTCTAAGATACTCTATTCAAAAAACTGATTCCAGCAAAACTGGACTTTCAAGTTTTCCACTATCTATATCCAGCATTAGGTTTTCCTATGGAAATGACCACAATTCTCTGCTTAACTTGCTATTACAGGACCCATATTCAATGTAATCATTTAGGTTTCTAGGTTAGGTTCTTTTCTGATCCGGTATTCTTGGGAATAAGTGCTGGAGAGACCAACAATAGTCAACAGTCGTAATGTGAGAATGGAGCGATCTTAGTTAGATGGATGAAAGGATAGGCAAGAGACACAGAAGAGATCGAGGCAATGGAGTCCCTAATCCATTCTGTGGGTGAAGATTTCTTAGTGTTCTTTATAGAATATTGGGAATCATCAATCTTAGGAAGAATATTCTCATTTCTAGGAATCAGTGCCCAATACTCTCTCTCTCTCTCTCTCTCTAAAAAATCACTGCTCTGAAATCTAGGAAGAACATGTCATATTTATAGACAACTTGGGCGATGCACCAAGTGGTCTAATAAAGTGTAGACATGTGTCCCTTCCATACCTCCTGGCGGCAAAGGTGATGTCATCCTCTAGCAATGGTCTTGAGGTCATGACACCTCTCTCTTGCGGCGAACCCTCCTCTTTTTAAAAGCCACTAAACCACTAGATTCTCCTCCATCTCCGTGTAGGGTAAGGTCACAACTTGTTTTGTCGTGCCACTACCATCGCCAAGCCACAGGGGCCCCTCGGGTCCTTCCTTATGCCTGGACCAGGCATTGGTGCCTGGGCGTTGTTTACATTTTATGGCTTCTCGAGATATCTCCTTAATGTGCTTAGGACGCCCCTTAATGGAGCTCTTTCATATGCTAGCACCTCGTGTCGCGGTAACAAAAAATCCACGAGAGCCACACGTCAGGATCTTAGTGGTCGTGGAGACCACGTGTCCTACCAGTAGAGGTTTGAGGGTGCTGTTAGTAATCAACATTTAATCAACGGGTATCTGTAATCTTAACGTGGGGAGATTAATAAGTATTTAATAACGTGGAGCTCGAGATATAATCGAGATAAAGATGGGAGTGCAATTATAATTCTTTAGTGGTGTGAATTATAATTTGTGAAATAAGAATAGAATCCGGGTGGGATTAGGTTTTCTTATTTACACAAGGAGCCCAAATTTATTCCTCCTCAGGTCCCTGCTCTAGCCCTATAAATATATCGTTATGTTCTCTAGGTCACAAAACAGTCATTCAGAAATTTAGAATAGAGGCTGTGAGAGAGAGAACAAAGAGATCATGTAGAAGTCCACACTTGGCTACATGATCGAGATATAAGGGAATATGACAGAAGATCATGAGGTACTGTCGAGCAAAGCTTGTTGCATACAGTAATTAGGTCTGTCAAGTTCTCAAATAAACAAGTCAACCAGCGTTCGTGTCTACGGATGAGAGGTAAACCCTAATTTCGCCTTGTAGGGTTTGTGTTTATTTTTGTTGTTTAATCTGTACGCGCAATTACTGGGTTCTGGGATTCGTTTCCCAACAGGTGCCACATGTCGCGACATAACGGGAGAGTCAAAGTGTTGAACTTAATCAAATTCAAAGGGGTTGACCACTTGACCCTACAAGGTTTTATGTAGTTCAAATAAGAATGAGAGATTTATCAAATTGGGTTTCACTTCACCTTACAAAAGGCCCAAAACCCCTATCATGAGAGATTATTTTATGTTCTTGAAGCATTGTTCCATGTGGCTTTTGATGCAGAGCCCCTAGGAGATTTGGAGCAATGCTCCAATAGCATGCATGGAATATTCAATCCTATCATGTTCAAGTTTTCATCATATTGGTTCAACTCTAATTTAAGTAATACATCATAAAGATTCAAATCACTTACCGTAGGTAAAAGCATACGCCAATCCCGACACAAAAGCCAGGGCAATGGTCGACATAGCAAGGAGAAAATAGTTTAGTGGGTGTCGTTTGTAATAGTATGGCAATAGCCCCAGCGCTGCAACAACACAACCAAAAGGTTAAGTACACCAAACACATATAGTAATGGTAGGCAAATGATGAGGAAAACAAGTTTAATTATCACATTTGGTTAATTATAAGTGGTACTCTCAATGACATCGCAACATCATATGGTACTCCGGGAGTACCCATTAAGTAGTCTAATTTTAATGGGTGACCAGTCCCAATAGAATCTCATTTTGCTTACCGCTTAACGATGAGTAGAAGTTGAACTTTCTTTCCGGTTCGCTCCACGAGTTAGCCAATGAAAGAGGGTGAATTTACCCTGAACAATTCTGTTTCTAGTTACATTTGATATGTGGAGCCTATCAAATGAAGTCTCCAATAATCTGAGACATCTTTTCCAACCTAACACTATTTTTGGCGCCAAAACCATTTAAACCTTACCACATCACAGCCGTTGTACTTGACAACACATAAATATTGATAGCCAAACAAAATCGAGAAACCAGTTCACAAAAACAAAACAAAGAATTTAAAACACCTATTCTGCTACCAACCCAATAAACAAGCAACAAAAAGGTACAAAAAATAACGACAAACGCACAAGAGATATACGTGAAGAACCCTTAAATGGGTAAAAACCATTGGGAAGAATCAAACCTGTAAATAAGCGTTACGCGATTACAAAACGACCTCTCTAACACAATAGTGACACCTCACCAATGGAACCAAGATCGATTTGTCGACTCCTTGTTCACCACACCTTGTGTACGTTTATTGCCACCTTGAATCCACAAGCCTTCCAAATGTTCTTCCAGAAAACCACCAGAAGCAACACAAAATGATGACCGGATACTATCGAAAACCTCTTGGAGCTCTAATGAAAGATCAAAGATTCATAGATCTTGCATATGCTCCCAGATTCAATTCCAAAATAACTCTAGGGTTTTTCTCTCTTAAAAACGATGTATATTGACCCTTTTTGGCAGCTGAGATACAACACAACAATAACATAACCCAATTAGTCCCCAATAGTTGGGGGTATGGGCGGGGGATGGATAGGAGACAAACCTAACATTTGGCAATAAATGCACAAAGTGGCTGCTCTCAGGATACCACTGAAACAGATGGATTGGAGACAGACTTAACTTTTGACAATAAATGCACAAAGTGGTGGCAGCTGAGATAAACCGTTTTTTAAAAAATTTATTTATTGGCAAAAGAAACTTTATTAATATTTGAAAACACGTTACGAAGATTAAAAGGAATCTCAAAACGGCATCACAACGGAAAACGAGCATCCTGGTCCTGCCCAATTAATATTCCAATCAATCAGTTTGAATCCGACAATCCACTTGACATGAAACGCGATTTATAAGGCCTGAAACGAGCACTTTCCAATTGGTCGTTTTTTTTTTTTTATATTTATTTTTTTACCAATGACCTAAACATTCCAGTCCTGCCCCGATCGATATTCCAATCGATCGGTCTGAATCAGACAATCCACTTGACACCCGATTGATGACTATACAATGCAGTCCATCGATATTCCGATCAATCTGTGTGTTTCGAGTTAGAAGATGAGTCTATACATTTACTCAATAGTGCATTAATACTGTCATACGTACGTATGTTTATTAATAGTTTGCACATTACTTAAATTCTCGGATGACACCCAAATACAGTACCAAAAGCTTAAATGGTGGTGATGGAAAATAGAGATCAATTACTACCAGTGAAGCCTATGAAGACGAGCACGAAATAGAGGACGGTGCCCCTATGATTGGTGGTCAAGAAGATGGAGATCGGTTCAACGGCAACAACGACGTCGGCGACCCGATAATGATGAGTAATTGGATGGCGAGGATCGAGTAAACATTGCGAATGAAGACCCACTGGAGCTCCGGACGCTCCAGCAACGACTCCACATCTATTTTCTGATCCATCTCTGAACGAATCGACGACAAAATTCACAAAGAAATCAAATCCTTTAGAAGCTGCTTGGTTGTGTATTTGGGTGTGTTTGGGTTTTTGGGTTGGTGAACTGGGGAGATGCAGCTAAGAATGTTCAAAGATTTGAATATGGAGAGGGATTTGATTAATGTATGTCTTTATAATTTCCATTGCCTTTCCTTTTTAGTTCCTTGTGACATCCGTAAATGACGATATATAGTCAAATAGTCAATAGGCCGGCCGCGGACCAAACTCTCATCCAGTTTTTATTTCCATTTTGCTCTAGTTTTGACTTTGGAGATTTGGTGGGGTCTTCTCAAACTAAGATAATTATCAGAACCGTTAATATTTTAGATTTTGTAAAAGATATTTCTTCTTAAAAAATTAATTTGATCGGAGACTATTATATAAACAATTTATAAGCTATTTCTTCTAAAAAATAATAAAATCCAAACATCCATTGTTATTTTATCTTTCAAATTTGAATGTTACAATCATATCCGATCAAGCTATTTTTTTACGATGACATACTTCTTTGGGAGATGAAATATAAGCTATTTCGATTATTTTTGTGGGTGAGAAAAGGACACACAATGGCCCCAAAATAAAGGACGAGGAACTACATGGGAGTTAATCCAATGGCTGCTTTGGCGTGGTTTTTCATTTGTTTTGTCGTTGACATTTTTCATTTTTTTGCTCGTCCAAAAGAGATTGGAGGGAGTGACCAGGCATGACAATCTACCCCTTGTGCGTGATCATAGAGCCTCCAAACATGTGGTGAGTCACTAAGAGGGGACCGAAAATCAAAGGTGCGCGCTGCCCATCTGGAGCCAGAGCGTTCCACAGGGGTAGTCTACTGGGCCCAAAGACCTGATTCGCGAGGAGAAATAAATCTAAAGTTAGGTTTTAAACAAGTTACCCGCTCGACTAATCCTTGTTTCCCCCCTCTCTTTTAGAGCATCTCTAAAGTTAGGACAATGCTACCCGTACAGAACATTTCGCACAGAAAATGCACCGAGCTTTTTCGGGGACTCACTTTTGGTTTTCACACGAGTGATCTGAACTGGTTGGAACGGTGGGACTTTGGTTGGAGCATTTTCAACCATCCGATTAAGCTGAAATTTTGAGAGTCCACTTAGAAAAATGTTTTAAAAACAGTAAACTGTTCGGATTACTCGTGTAAAACCTAAAAGTGAGTTTCCAAACGCGATCAGTACGTTTTCTGTACTACTACTTCTGCACCCTCATCTTTATCCCTAAAGTTAGGTTTCTAAAATGTGGGATATATGTTCTTCCTAACCTAATGTTGTACTGTTAGAGCATCTCCAATGGGTTTTAAAAAACAGTGTACTACACGTACACTATCTCATTAATTATATTACTAAAAGTGAGGATGGTAATTAATTTGATCAAATTCAACTCCCTCCTATGAATATTTGCCGAAAGAAGTACTCCTTACGTCCTATGAAAGTACTCCTTGCGTCCCATTTTCATGGACAGCGGGGGTGCTGCATAGCCTTGTGTTGTGCGGCACTTGGCGCGGTCGTGCCAGTGTCGGTTCGATGATCAGAGACGTCCATCATGTAGAGCTCGTCGAGTGATACAAGTATACTAAAAATCAACTAGTTTGGATATCATTAAATGCGTGATCGGAACACATAAACCTTGAAAAAATTAGAACACATATGACTTGAAACACTAGATGAAAATTATAAAACCCATTTTTTTCACGTTATTTTTTTTCCGATGACACATTTAACGATATCTGATAGATTTGATTTTTGGCACACGTGTAGTATTTGACGAGCTCTACGCAATGGACGTTTTTGATCATTGAACGGACACCGGCGCGGCCGCACCGAGAGCCACACAACACTCTGTGCAACACCCCCTCTCTGTCCCATTTTTATAGTTTAATATTCTATTTTGAATTGTCCCTTAATAAGTGCCTATTTTGAAAAGTTGAATTTGTAAAAGTTTGTACAATTACTATTATTTTGTTTTTTTTTTTTTCAAAAGTTAATAGGATAAAGTGAATGATAGTTTTGGTAAGTGGAAGTAAAAGTTGATGTAAAATGCGTAGTGACGATGTCTCTTTAATAAGTTAAAATTATGAAGCTATACACTTGAAAAAGGGACAAAGGAAGTAACTTGTTTCCGACTAAACAAGAGATAAAATATGATGATGTCTCTTTGATATAAACTAGTTTTGACTCTTTTGAGCACTTAGCCTACAAACCATACACACCATGTTACAAGTACTTGGAGTGTGTTCTTCAACAGATTTTTAGGACATAAAATCTCATATTTTATGACACTCCAATTTCAACATATAAAATGTAAAAGTGATTTTATGAGATTTTCATAAAATCCTCCTAAAATCTATAGGAAAACCACTACATTTTATCAGTTGAGAAAACAAGTCTATTTTATCACCGCTCTATAAAATATTCATTTTATGAGATTGTCATAAAATGCACCTAAAATCTACAAGAGAATAAGGCCTCAGATACTTTTTCAAGCGTTAAGGCCTTCCTTATTGTAATCAAATACTTGAACATACCAAAAATATATACTCCCTTCGTCCCAATTTCTTGGTCCTTTTTTTCATTTTGGGATGTTCCAAAATATTTGTCCCACTTCTAAAAACATCTATAAAAATTGGATCACTTTCTAATTTACCCTTAAAAAGTATTTTTCTATCTTAATTGACTAGTCTATTATCTTTTATTTTATAACGGTTTTTATGGTTTTAAAAATTTTGTATAATAAAACTAATTAATATCTATCAAATAAGATCTATATTGAATATGTTTTTGACTTTCATATAATAAATTAGCTTCACAAATTTGGTCATAGTAATATTGACTGGATTTAGGGGCAAAATAGAAAATTCAATACAAAGTTTTCACACCCTTTAAAAACCCAATTTCCATTATAGGCGGTAGTTGGGCAGCAAGAGACCGCCTAGCTCCTAGGCCGATTAATCAGCACCTAGAGATTAGTCCGATTTTTCATTCTTTTTATTTATTAAAAATATTCTCCTCCCTCCTCCCCAAGTTTTAAGTAGAACAAAACATTAAATAACATAAAAATTAGAGACATCAATATTTTGATACGAGCCCTACACATACAATTTATGAAGTTACGGTGAGCTCGTTGGAGCAGCGCACACGTAGAGGACTGGAAATTTTAAGGGGTCGTGAATCAGTTAGCCGATTTGGTTTTTAGGTTATAAATTCGATGGTGTATAGTGGACTGGATATGTATATATTATAGCAAAACGACACAAAACCCCTTAAAATTTCAAAATTACGCATTTAACCCCGATTAATTCCGCCTATCCACCTAATCATCCGACGAATCCCTCCTAGCCGCCTAATGCCTAGCCGATTAGTCACCAAAAAAATTGGCCCGGCGCCAAATTCAATGCCTAGACCATTTATTGAGGCAGCCGGGCACCGCCTAGGTCGAATCTTAGAACACTGAGCAGAGGCATGCAACACATTTAGTGTCAAATCTCCCCGACCTCCCCCGTGCATCCAAGGCAATCTTGGAGAATCAAAACAATCTTCCTTGATCAATTATTTTCTTTGTAAAATGGGAATTTTCCAAGTGCCTTGTCATACTCGGATGTATTCAGATAATTTTTATGAATGTACTATACTTATAGACCTGATTTTTTATGAGATTCTGTGCAGCGCTCTTGTGTTGTTGAGTTTGATGGTGCCTCAAAAGGAAATCCTGGACAAGCTGGTGCAGGAGCTGTGCTGCGAGCTGATGATGGTACATGGTCGATCCTTTGGTTGTTTCTTGTTAAGTTTTTTTTCCCTTTTCCCCATTTAATGTTTCTAATTCTACTTGTTCTATAGATTTGTAGATTGCGTGAAGGTTTGGGCATAGCAACCTGTAATGCTGCTGAATATCGAGCCTTGATTCTAGGGATGAAATATGCACTCATGAGAGGTTTTACGAATAGGGACGGAGCCAGAAATTTCACTACGCAGGGGCGAATTTTTTTTCCAATATATTTTGCAGGGGCTAGCCTATATAATTCATAGAAAAATTTCTTTTTTTTCTATATAATATTAGAGGATTTTTTTTCCTTGCAGAGGCGACCGCCCTTATTGACCCCCCTCTGACTCCACCCCTGTTTACGAATATCCGTGTTATGGGGGACTCCAAGTTCGTTTGTTTGCAGGTTCATATTTGAATTCAACATTTTTTGCATTTTTTTCCGTTTCTTTACTTGCTTTGAAATAATTCTGTTGTTGATTTATTACTTATACCTTCACTTTTCTGGTCTAGAACTGCTTATATAATTTTCACCTGGATACGAAGTGTTCAATTATTGATAAGATTTTTAAGTTATTAAGAGAGGAATGAGTTGAAAGACAAATATTAGGATGAGTAGACAAATTTTGGACATAAAATGTACACCACCTTGTGCGGGACCCATTTAGGAGTCCCACAAAAATGATCGGAGCCGTTCAATTTGTTTAAAACATGTTTTTAAGTGTTCCTATAAAAAATCAACTTATTCAAATATCGATAAGGACTTAATCGATACATTCAGTTTGTATCTTGTCAAATGTAGGAACGAGGAAATCGGAGCTTGAGTTCAGTGATGTTTTGGTTAAATAAGTTCTGTTCAGCTTAATAGTGTTGTTTACTGTAACTCTGAAAGCAACCTTTATGGGCTGCATTTTCCTTTGTGGACTTGTCGATGTAAATTATGAAGTTAGTTTTAGTATTGTGAACTTTTATTTCTGGTGATTAAGAAAAAGCCTTCAAAGTTCTAACCATAATGTTCTATGCTTAATGCCGTTTAGTACACATTGCATTGTCTCTATTGTTTAATTTCACTTTCTTGTCCAAATTGCCTTTTCTCTGTTGCTTGTTAGTGAAATGTTTCTTTTTCATTGACTCTGTTACGGAACAGATTCAGGGTTTATGGAAAGTAAGAAACCCATGTCATATCCAGTGTTTTAAAAACCGGACCGGACCGGCCGGTTCAACCGGATGAACCGTCGACCGGCCAGGCTACCGGGCCGGATCAACCAGATAATCGCTCTATATCAAGAACCGGCTTAAATTATAAAAACCGTTCAAGAAAGAAGGTTGAACCGGTCAACCGGATGACTCGTCCCCGGGTTAGATGAACCGGCCCGGGTTAAATATGGAAGTAATTGCTGATGACAGCTGTATGATTGGCCGGCCTGCACATGGTTTATGCTTGGCACTTGGGCTTCCTCCAAAAAGGTAGACCATTGGACTATTTATAGGTACAAATTTTCGCCTTTTTCACTCAATAGGCGATGTGGGATACAATTTAGAATGTGTCTGGAACTACTCCTTCATCAATTCAAACTCTTTTTGCCCTTGAAAATCCTCTTTTACATCAATTACTATGGGATATATGTATATTTTAAACATTTTGTCATACATATATTCTTTTATATGTTAGTTTTATAATAATATTAATAATTTTTATATATTTATGAAAGCACGGGTTGATTCCGGTTCGACCACGGTTGAACCAGTAACCCGTCCACCCGGTCCCTTTTCCGGTTCGCTTACTGGTCCGGGTTTCAAAACATTGGTCATATCCATCGAATGCAAGAACTGTGGAAAAACTGAAAATGAAGCTATATATATACACTGCTCACCATCATTTCAGATATACTCCAAACTAATAGTATATGTTTTTTTACCAGTAACAACAATGGCTAAACCACAATACAGACACAAAAGTGAAGAAACCGGGTATTGAATTTGGACTAAATTAACTTGATCTACACAGGAAACAACAGAATATGGACGTGTCATTCCCAGCAAATAACGCCCAAAACAATGGGGAAGAACGGTGGAAGGGCATAGATCGAACAGAGGGTTCTCTGTTCGATCTGCAGCAGATTTGAAGATAGTCAACAATGCCAAGAAGAGCTTAATGCCAGGAAGAGCTTGATGATATCCAGATACAGAGAAAACCGAAGCCCAAATGCAATCGTTGTAGGAGTAATGCTTTATGAAGTTGTCGTCTGTATCATATGCAGCATACACACAGGATACGATTGGAGCACGAAAACTGAGCTCATATACGAGATCTGACCCAGTGGAGAAAACTCAAAAAAGATTATCTGCAAGTAGACAAAGCGATGAGCGAGAACTGATAAGTCGAGGAAAATGCAAGTGTCCAGAAAAGATACCCAGAAAATTAAACTCCAACGAGTGGCTCAAATCAAGTGAATCTAAGCCACTCACTGGGGTTTTCTGGGTACGTAGTACTGCTGGATAAGTAAAAACCAATAACATGGAGTAGGGATTAATACTAATAAACTGTTAGTTGAAGCAACCAACTCAGACCTCAAATGAAAGCCAGAACATGGTTTCGGAAATTGAAATGGGAATAGAAACAGATGTAATCAAAACTAAACTGATGTGTGTGTGAGATTAGACAAAAAACAAAAAATTCTGACTTCGATATGGAACTAATGTACAAAAGGGAAGATTAATTTAGAAAAAGAAAACAAAGGAAATTACATAAGATTTCAGTAAACAATACTCTATAATTTTCTAACTGGCACATGCCCAAGCCTGGCCGATCCTTCAAGTAACGGCCATAGGAGTCAATTATTCATTCACTTAGTGGCGGCTCCAGAAATTTTTAACAGGGTGTTCAGAAATTACCTTTAACTCTACTAGCTTAATCAATCAGTCATATCATCACAAAATTTCATATACTAGTGTGTATAATGAGACCTAAAAATACAAAAACATGTAAAATGTTGTAGTTGTTTTAAGTTTTCCTTATTTATATTTTTTCCAAAGCAAAATAAAAAAGGAGCATAAATATGCTTATTTTTTTTTTAGGAAATTATGTAGCGAATACGTTTGCACGGATCTTTTTAAACATATGTTTTTATTTTTAGATTATCTGCTTAAGAAAAAATACACTATAACGATACCAAGAGATATTTTTTTTGTCATTAAGATGTCTATCTTGTTTTGAGATGGTAAATTAAGTATTCAATGGTAAATCACTCGAATTGCAGTGTGTTTTGTTTATAGTATAGGACTTAAGTGTTCAAACAAAATATTAGATAAAATTACTAGATTCAATATAACAACAAAATAAAAAAGCGTGTTCGATTGACCACATTTTCTTATATGTGGTGTCACCTATGATTAGGCTATAACAGGATGTAATTTAGGTTGTTCAAAGTAAACTGATTTTTGGTGGGTGTTCATTTAATTTTGCAATAGGTGTTCATTCATATTTCGGCTGGGTGTTCAAAACATGAACTAATCTAAAATTTGTACTAAACTTGACATGTATTATTAGTACAATTTTTTTAGGGTGGTCATGTGACCATCCACCTCATAGGGTGGAGCCGCCAGTGATTCACTCATAAATAGTTTTGAACAAGTAAATGTACCATTTGTTGGGTGCAGACAACCTTCAATAGTGGTCTAGCCCGGGGGTGGGGGTGGAACCCCCACAAGGATTGCAGTGAAAATGATATTTTGGGACCTCGGTGTATAATTTTGGCCATAAGGCCCGACCAATTTATTTAGCAATTTGTTAATATTTAGACTATGTTTGGAAGTTGAAGAAAGAGTGGAAAAAAAGAGAAAATTAAAAAAAATTCCTCTCATTTGTTTGGTTTTCAAATAGAAGGAGAAAGCAAAGGGAAGAGAAAGGAAAATGAAGAGAAAATTAACTATATATTTTTTTTTCTCTTCATCTCTCTTCCATGAGTGCAAATTTTCCAGTAATCTTTCACAAACCTAACAAAAGAACAAAGTAGTTTTCTTTCCCATTTCTTTCCTATTTCTCTTTTTATTTATTTATATTTTCTCTTCTCTTCCACAACTTCCGAACACAGCCTTAGGGTTTTTAGTTTTTAGAGAAAAACAGAGATATGTGTCTCGTTTTATTTTATTTTATTTTTTTCCCATTACGCATGTCTGTCTATGCTCCAATTTCCTAACACCATTTAGATATCCTCTCAGAAGAGATGAATGTGTTCCAATTCAGACCCCTTTAAATTGATGTATAGGTCCCATAAATATGGCACAAAATAACTTGATACAAACTAATTTTCCAACATAACAACAGCATGAAAAATTAGCAGAAGAGACCGGAGCCGGAAGATTGACAAAGGCAAATATGGATATTCACATACCTGAATGACCAAAGAGATGACAAACACCATAGTAACACTAGACCAGAAGTGCCATTGGAAATCGAAATAATGTCCTCTCCTCACAGCCCAGAATGCGTACAAAGTGAGACTTGCAACCAACCCAGCGGGTAGGATTGCAGCTACCAAAACTAACTTCTCTGAGACAAAAATGAAATCACAATAATCTCTGAATTATCTGAAAACCAACATAGTTAATGAAAAGACTGTCATATTATACTTCCAACAAATCATTTAACTAATGAAAAACAAATATATTTTTGACTCTACCAAAGATGGATATTGTCGCAATCAAAATACTAATACAGGGTTAATATTATCTAGGGGTCTAAGACTCTAAGGAAGGTGATTAATTAGAGTGGTGGTTGAATTCTTATTGGCTGAGGAAAAGCTCTTACCATATTTAGGTTAAGCAAGGAATGACTAGTGGAATGAGATAGATAGATTGAAATGTGAATAGATGGATTGGTTAGGATCTAGTTCGGAGGAGAGGGAGATCTAAATATATTTCTATGTACACATCGACAAATGAGAGTCCCTTACTTGAATTTTTTTAAAAAAATCGGATCGTTACAAAATGTGCTTAGGACATGCCAACATCTACTCATAAATCTTAATAAGTTCATCTTTGAGACTTTCTCAAGGCCTCGTCCCTTTTTTGGGTGGCTCATTTCTCGGCGGAGCTCTCACTAATGCAAGCACCACTTGTCGCTCTAACAGACGTTTGCGAGAGCCACGCGTCACGATTTAAGTGGTTCGCGGAGACAACGTGTACCACCAATAGACATTCGTTGGTGCCACGTGTCACGACATATTGGGAGAGTCAACGTGTTGAACTTAGTCAAATTTAAATGGGTTGACCTTCCCTACAAGATTTTATGTAGTTCAAATAAGAATGAGAGATTTATCAAAGTAGGTTTCACTATACCTTACCAAAAGTCCAAAATCCTTATCATGAGATAAATTATTTATGTTTTTGGAACATTATTCCACATGGCCTCTGACATTACACATTTGTGTGAACCAAAATGTGTCAAGCCCACATAAACGTGTGATGCAAAGAGTAATGCCCCAAGAACATGGAATAGTCACTCTTATCATCATATACAGTAAAATATTCAAATTTTCATCATATTGGTTGAATCTGAATCAAGTAAATACTATATTGCAAAGATTCAAATCACTTACCGTTTGTAAAAGCGCACGTCAATCCCACCGCAATAGCCACGGCAACAGTATATATAGCAAGGAGAAAATAGTTTACTGGGTGTCGTCTGTAATAGTAGGCCAATGGCCACAACACTGCAACAACACAACCAAAAGGTTAAGTATTACTAATTATTAGGAAGCCACGTTTAGTTATCACAGTCACATTTGGAGTATCACATGACATTGCCACGTGGTTGATATCACGTTGCAATATTATATGATACTCTGGGAGTATCCAATAATTAATTATTCTGGCTGTGTTTAGTTAAATAGTTTAGTTTAATTTTAATAATGTCATAAGGTATAATGAGTGAAGAGAGATAGAGAGAAAAATGAAAAAATAATAATGTTATCAAAATTAAAATTAAAACTAAATTAAAAAATGAACATAACCATACTTTTGAATGATTATAACTGGTACTCTCAACGACATGACTACTCATATGGAGTTATAATCTCTCAACAACATGACAATGTCATATGGAGTACCTAATAATGGAAATGGCTACAATACACACCCGTTATTTGGGTGTACCATATGCACCTATTGTATGGTCTAGATTGTGTCACCTCATCGACAATCGTAACATTTTTTAGTTTTTCGTAACTTTTCAGCAATATGATTCGTAACATTTTCTATGATTCGTAACATTTTGGTGTGTCTCGTAACTTTTACAAAAAAAATTCGTAACCTTTACAAAAAATTCGTAACTTATCCAAAAAATTCATAACTTTTTGCAAAAAATTGTAACTTTTTTAAGGGTGTGTATCATACACACCCAAATAAGGGGTGTGTATTGTAGCTTTTTCCCCTAATAATTAGTCTAATTTTAATGTGTCACTAGTCCCAATAAAATTCCACTTTGCTTTAGCTATGGGTGGAATATATGAAAAATGATACATTTACAACAAGGAGCTCCAACTCAAATCCTACATGTTGATGTGGTAGCAAGTAGGCCCCACCAACTCAACTGAAAAAAAAAAAAAAAACCAGATCTTCTTCCTCACCCCACCCCACCCCATTCGAGAGATACATAGAGATGGTGAAAGGCGAGCGCCCAGCACGACCGGCGGGCACCCGCCACCACCAGCGACGTTGTTCATCTTGCCTCCTCTCCGCCGCCGGCGACCCACCCGCAAAGAAGATGAAGAGAAAGAAGACAGCCAGAAGCAAAAAATAGATCTCAACCGCAAAACCCTTAACCAATTTCATAGATAAGTTCTCAATTTAATCAACAAACAAAGGGCAATCTGTAAAATTACATGAATCCCCAAAAAATGGACCCCTAAAACTTACAAATCCTTGTAAAAATTCATCTAGACCGTTATAGTCTTTAACATCCTGGTTTTTCCCTCATGATCGGAATCCCATCTTAGGTTAATTCGATCCAAACGGTAGGAGACATGATTTGGTAATAGCCCTCCGATGAACTCGTTTAATTCCACAGATTCCATCCCTCACGCCCTCACAGCTGGTTCATTGATGGAAAGTAGGGGGAAATGGGTTTTAGATTTTTTCGTCGGAATTTACAGACGATGGGTGGGTCGCCGGCGGTGGAGAGGAGGGGAGATGAACGGCGTCGCCTGTGGTGGTGGGTTCTCGGCCTTCGCCATCTCTCTGTATCTCTCGAATGGGGTGGAGGGAAGAAGACGATCTGTGTTTTATTTATTTTTAATTTTTTTCCAGTTGAGTTGGTGAGGGAAATTTCTACGCGCCCCGCCCCCACCGCGCCCCGCCTGGGCCCCACCCCACTGACACGCGTAATTTACATTTTTACCCTTCTATCCCTTCTTTAATTACTTATTTATATTATATTACTTTAATTCATTTATTTACTTTATTTATATTACTTTAATTACTTTATTATTTATATTAATTTAATTTCTATAATTACTTTATTTATATTACTTTAATTCATATAATTACTTTATTTATATTACTTTATTTCGTTTAATTACCTTATTTACTTTATTTATATCATTTCATTTCTTTATATAAATTAAATTAACTATTTAATTCATTTAATTATTTATTTAATTCAATTCTTTAATTTAATTCAATTATTATTTATTTATTTATCTCTTTCATTAATATCTTTTTTCTCTTTTATCATTTTAATATGATCTAATATCTTTTTTATCTTTTATATATTTTAATTAATTAATTTATTTATATTTTTTGTTTTTTATTTATCTAATATTTTGTATTTACATATTTTTCTTAATTATTTAATCTTATTTATTTAATTCGTATATTCAGATGATTTCTTATTTTCTTATCTTCAATTACAACCACTCATTCAGATTTTCTTTTTACCTTCTTATCTTCAATTACAACCACTTATCTTCTTATCTTCAACTACAGCCACTCATCCAGATTTTTTTTTTACCTTCAATTGTGGAATCCACATACTTGGCACAGCGCCATTAGGACCACAATTTGGCCAAGAATATTGATTAGAAATTTGAACATTGTCAACGTGATTGTAATATTTAGACACTTTAAAATGTGATTGTAATATGATTGCCTTTCCTTCTCTCTTTTAATTACCCTCTAATATATTATTTATATTAATTATATTAATTCCTTTATTTACTTTATTTATATTATATTAATTGTAATATGTATTCACTTTTAGAAGTTTTTATTTATTTACTTTTAAACATGATTGTAATATTATTCACTTTTAGAAGCTTTTTTTTTTATTATTCATTTTTAAGACAAATTAATTAACTAATTAAAATATAAAGTCAAATATAGATGTCAATATAAAAAAATAATTTACTTGCAAATGTAATTTGAGTAAACTAAATTAGATAAGTAACTAAAGAAATAAAGTTAAAAAAACAGAAAAAACAGAAACAGAACAAAAAAAAACAGAAAAACGGAAGTTTGGCTGCTAAAAGGAGGAGGGTATTGGGGGAATGGGAGGTGGGGGTGGGTGGGGGGGTGTCAGGGGCGGGGTGCCTAACACCCCTCGTTGGTGAGGCTCACTTGTTGCCACGTCAGCATGTTGGAACTGGATTGGAGCTCCTTTTCGTAAACGTATCATTTCTCGGAAAAAACCTCTTGGAGCAAAAACCTCTTGTAGATTTTGTAGAAAAAAACCTCTTGGAGCACTTATGAAAGATCAAAGATTCATAGAACCTGCATATGCTCCAAGATTCAATTCCAAAATAACTCTTGGATTTCTCTCTTTAAAATGATGTATATTTACCCTTTTTGGCTTCTCAGATAAACCCTAAAATGAAAAGAAACGGAAATTTATTAGGCCTGAAACGCACACTTTCTGATCGATTCCCCCCTCCCCCCATACTAATGACTTAAACATTCCAATCCTACCCGATTGATATTCCAAACCATCGGATTCAATCCGATCAATCTAGTTGACTAAACAATGTGGTCCTGCCCGATCGATATTCCGATCAATCTGTACGTTTCTTGTGGATGAATTGATCTACATAATGAATAATGCATTGCTATGTGTTCTTTGAGTGGTCCTGCCCGATCGATATTCCGATCAATCTGTACGTTTATTATTGGTAAGAAAGCTTTAGTTAATCCGGACCATTAATTTTCAAACTGAAGAGCTATGATATGCGCTGCACCATCTCCGCTTCCTCCAAATACAATACCAAAATATGGACACCAAAATATCATAAAATTGAGAAATATCTCACAAAAGCTTAAATGGTGATGATGGGAAATAGAGATCACTACGTACCAGTTACGGGTGTGAGGACGACTCCCCCATAGAGGGCCAAGCCGGTATAAGTGGTGGTGAAGAAGATGGAGATCGGTTCAACGCCATCAACGATGGCGGCGACAGCAATGGTGATGAGTAATTGGATGGCGAGAATCGAGTGAACATTGCGAACGAAGGCCCACGGGAGCTCAGGACCCTTCAGCAAGACCACCAGGTACGTCGGTGAAGAAGACGATCCCGACTCCATATCTGTTATCTGAGTCATCTCTGAAGGAACAGACAACAAAATTCACAAAATAAAAACTCAAATCCTTTGGACATATAGAATGTGGAAAAGGAATGAAGAAGTGGTAGTCGTTGATACGTAGTGAATAATGGGAAAAGATGCGAATATGGAAGGATTTGAATAATGTTTGGCTTTGCAACATCTAGTCCGGTAGTACCTGTTCCTTCAATTCTTTACATCATATATAGAAGGATTTGAATAATGTATGCTTATATAACATCTAAGTATGGTAATCCTAGGGGTTGGCCTAGTGGTCTCGGGGTTGAAGTCTCGTAGGTGCTATCAATTTCTTTTGAGTTAGTCCATACAGAGTTTTACTCTGGCTTTAAACGGGACTCCCATTCGTGGACGGTGAGATTAGTCTTTCAGGATTAGTTGAGGTGTACGAAAGTTGGCCCGAATACCTAATTATCAAAACAAAAATATCATCTAGTACGGTAGTACCTTCGTTTCTTTACACCATAAAGAAGGATTTAACTAAAGTATGCCTTTGTAATTTCTAATTTCTAGTACGATAGTATGTACCTTTTCCATTGTTTCTTCATCGTGTAGAAGGATTTGAATAATGCATGCCTTCATAATTTCGGTAGTACCTATTACGGTACACCTAGTACGGTAGCATCTTATTCTTCGTTTCTTTGCTTTTGATTAATAAAAAACTCCCATTTGCATGTCTTCCATTTTGCTCTAGTTTTGACTTTCGAGGGTTGATGGCGCTTCTCAAACCACGAGAATTATCGAAACTATTACTAATATTTTCGGTTTGCTAAAACTCTCTGTTCTTAAAAAATTTAATTTGATTGAGGCTGTTGTAATGAATGCCGTGAATGTAACTAAGTTAGGAGAAAACAAAGAAAATAACAAGCAATTACACGACATAAAGATATACGTGGTCTCCCCAAGATTGAGGTATGTCCACGGATGAGGAGAGATAGTTCATTATCAATGATGAAGAGGAAATACAAAAAGCCAGTTATGATCTGTAACTCCAGAGAGGCCATAAATATGAGAGCAATAGCCAAATGATGCAACCCTAAAAGCCCCCAATATTGCTTTATACTCCCTCCGTCCCAATTTTATAGTCCCTTTTGGAAGTTCGTGCCACTTTTCAAAATGTTATATCTTATAATCTATAATGTTTTAGTTGATTTTGAACACTTTGTTTATTAAATTAAATCAAGATCTATCAAGCAAGATCCATATTGCATATAAAATGTATTACCGATTTAAAGATATAATCGTATTTTTATCCGATTAGAATAAAACGAGGGACTATAAAATTGGGACGGAGGGAGTATAAGAAACTACAAAAAAAAAGGTTAAAACCCGTCCAAACGCGTCACAACCGTAAATCCGTGCATAACTCGGACAAAACCACTTGGGTAGGATTTCTAGAAAAGTGCTGAAAAATTTCGAAATTGTCAAAACCGCCCGGGCAGCCTTAAAACCCGCCCGGATGATTTTTCTAGAAACCTCCCTGAAATCCTGACAGTATGCGGAGCGTGACGAAACGGTACGCCTCTTCCGAAAAAGCCAAAATTCAAGGCACTCTCAACAGAGACTGTATTGTCTATATAAACAATTTATAAGTTATTTCTTCTTTTGAAAAAAAATTATATATTCAAATTTATATCGTCTATTTTTTCATTCACAATTTTGAACATTACTACCGATTAAGCTATTTTTTTCCAATGATATACTTCTCTGCGAGACCTAAAATTTGAACGCTTATGATTATTTTTGTGGACGAGGAAAGGACCCACAAACACAATAGCTCTGAAATGAGGACAAGGAACTAGTACATGGGAGTTTGGTCCAATGGCTGCTTTGGCTTGTTTTTTCATTTGCCTTTTTCCTTGACACTTCTCATTTTTTTGGCTCAACCAAAAGGGATTGGACGGGGTGACCAGGCTTGGCGATTTACCCATGTGATCATAGAACCTCCAAACCTGCGGTGAGTCTCCAAGAGGGAATTGAAACTCAAAATTCAAGGAGGGCATCAAGCATGCCCGCCTGAATCCACGACTTCTTCTGATCCCGCCAAAGATTTGTGAACTAATTAATTGGCAACTCTCGGTAAAAATACTCCCTCCGTCTTATTTTGGTAGTCCAGTTCGATCTCAAATGCAATATCTTTTAATCTACGATAGTTTTACAGATTTTAAATTTTTTGTATTATAGAACTAATTGAGATTTAACATATGAGATCGGTATTGCATATAAAATTCATTATAGATTGAAATATATTAGTAATTTAAAAATTTTATTGGAAACTCAATTGGATTAATTATCAAAATGAAACGGAAGGAATAAGAGGCTTCTCCAACAAATAATTTCGGGGTTTCCGTACATCATAATCACCAGTGGGTTTTGGTTTTAAGGGAGTTCTTTGATCACCACACAAAGGGATTTTCGGGGAAGGACTGTGCGGTGGAATCAACGAAGGAGAACGGTTAGGAACAGAACTAGAGGAACGAAGGAAATACACTATTTGTAAGGTGTTAACTTTCTTTTTATTTTTTATTTTTATTTTAATGGATGCTTTATGTGATTTTATCTATGAGCAGCTAAACTCTTTAACATGTGAAACCTCGTGAATGTTATTCATTGATGTTATACATGTGATTTTTCCAAGTAGCTTTCATTGTTTATTGTTCTTCGCTCATCAATTAATATGGATGAAACTCATATATGGATTCAATCGCGAGAAACATTAACATTCTGCCTTGTTCCCCTAAGGCCTTTTTTTTGGGTGGGTTTTTGGCTTTTTTGTTGATGTATTGTGAGAGAATAACCTTCTTGGAGTTCGAAATTAGTTGACTTTTTTTAAAATTGCCTTAGTGAAACAGGTAGAAGCTGCTTATTAAAGTTAATGTTTTAGTATTGGGTCTTCAGTATTCATCGTGATTTGTTCTCATGGATATAACGAATGATTTGGCTTAAACTTTGAAGTAGAGGGAGAACATATTTTTGTCATAAATAAAAAAGGGTTAAGGAAAGGCATATTTTATTTTCCTAATATACGTAAATGACGATATAGTCAGTAGGGCGGCCGTGGACCAAACTCCCATTAATTTTTTATCTTCCATTTTGCTCTAGTGTTGACTTTTGGGGGTTGATGGGCTCTTCTGATCATATAATTAAGTTGCAGTAATATTTTATATTTTTGCTTAGGATATTTCTTCTTAAAAAACTAATTTTATAGGAGACTAATGTAGACAGTTTATAAGCTATTTATTCTTTTAAAGAAAAACAATAACCGCGTTGTTTGTTTTCTTTTTTAGTTTTATTTTTAGTTTTGATAGCAATTATCATTTTTTCTCATTTCTTTTTATCTCTTTTCACTCATTACACCTACTGACATTATCCAAACTAAACTATCTAACTAAACACAACCATGACCACTTCCATTATCTACCTTGTCATTCACAATTCCGTACGGCACTATTATGGTCAACGTCGAATGACATACTTCTTTGCAAGATGTAAAATATACATGGTTTTGCTTATTTTTGTGGGCGAGGGAAGGACCCAGAAGGCCACAACGGCCCCAAGGTCCGAAGGCTGCTTTGGCATGGTTTTGCATTTGCCTTTTTTCCTTGACATTTTTTTATTTTTTTGGGTCATCCAAAAGGGATTGAAGGGCGTGACTAGGCATGGCAACCTACCCCTGTGCATGATCATAGTGTTTCTAAACCTGCGGCAAGTCTCCAAGAGGTGCTGTGGTAGCATTGAATTCTAAAAACTAAGGTTTTTTAGGCTTCATCTTCCATTGCTAGACAAGGTTTTTTCGTTCTTGATACTCTCATACCTGAAGGAAAGTAAAGATAATAGACATCAAAATAGCACCATACAATAAGGCCCATATGAAATTGAATTCATGTCCTTTCCTCGCAGCCCAGAATGTTTACAAAGTGAGACTTACAACAAACCCAGCTGCTACGGTAGCAGCTTCCAAAACTATCTTCCCTGCGGCACAATGAAATCGCAATATTATAGAAAACGGATTCCAGCAAAATTAGACTTTTAAGCTTTCCACTATCCATATCCAGCATTAGGATTTCCTCTATACAACAACAACAATAGCAATAACAGAACCATCTAGTCTCCGATCATTGAGATTATGGGCGGGAATGATTGAAGACAGACTTAACCTTTAGCAATATGCACAAAATTGCTGCTCTCAGAATAGAAAGACATCAAAGAAGGCAGGCTTAGAGATTCAAATAAATTTCCGTGCTCATTACTATGCTTTCTTAATTCATCCATGGTCCAAAGTATATCACTAATGAGCACACGTGATTTTCCTCTAGAAATGACCACAATTCTTTGCTTAACTTGATATCAGGGGCGGCCTTATCTAGGGAAGGGGGCAACTGACTCCCCTATCAAGAAATCCTCCCTGGGATATGCATATTTTTTGGTTATTTTTGTGATTTTGCCTCACAAGAGTTTATCTTGTTGTCTTTACCTTGTGATCCTTGTCCCGCAAATAATTTAGTTGCCCAAATGTGCTAGAAATATTTACAACATTACCCAAATAATTCACCGAATCTCTCCTGATTTTTTCCTTTTTTGTGATTCTACCATCTTAACACTCTTAATGATAAATCCTGTACGAAATTTGCATGTACAAAAATACTTTAATATTTTATCTGAAAATTTGTATGTAACTTCATAAAGAACCATCAAAATAAAACAAATGAATTAAATATCATAGATTCATTATCCCTTAATGATAAATCCTGCGTCCGTCGCCCTTGCTTGATATGATAGTACAAATATTCAGAGTAATCACTTTAGGTTCAAACATCAAAACCCATGTCATATATGTTTAAATTTTAATTATGTTGGTTCAACACTCATTCGAGTAAATATATATACTGCAAAGATTCAAATCGCTTTTACCACTGGTAAAAGCGCACATCAATCCTCTTGCAAAAGCCGTGGGAACAGTAAGGCTGAGTTTGGCTAAAAAAAAAGTCAACTTAACTTTTTATTTTGTCTTTATTTGAGGAATGTGATATTAGCATTTTCAGAAGACCACGCTTTTTGTCTTTTTAGTGACATTCAAAATGCCACTAAAAGACAAAAAAAGCGTGGTACTAATTCAAAAAAATGAATATCAATTACCTTTTTTGATTTTTTTTGCATTTGTTAGTTTTGCATTGATTTTTTTGAGTATTATTGGTTCGTCTCGGCAAGACGAATCCAAAAAGGTAAAAGATTATAACTAGGACTTTCAATTTTTTGAATAAGATCGAAAAAAGTGTAAAAAGCTGATTTTTTGGCTTATTGTTGTCTTTATTAAAAAAATTAAGCTTCGGTCATAATTTTATACTTTTTTGATTCATCTCGTCGAGACGAACCAATAATATACAAAAAGTTGATGCAAAACTAAAAAAATGCGAAAAAATCAAATAAAGACAAAACAAAAGTCCGCCAACTTTTTTGGCCAAAACACACCTAAATATAGCAAGGAGAAAATAGTTTATTGGGTGTCGTTTTTGTAACGGTAGGCCAATGTCCACAGCACTACACCAACTCAACCAAAAGGTTAAGTACTCTAAAACACAGCCAGTAGTAAACAACAATAATAAGGAAAAACTACGTTTAGTTATCAAATTTTGTTGAGTTTATGAGTAATTATTTTAGTGTTCTAGGATTACCACGTGGCAATATCCACACGAAAATGTCACGTGGTACTCTAAAAATACCCAATAATTAGTCGGTCTTTAATATGTCACTAGTGCCAATAGAATCCCATTTTGCTCACCACTTAACTGTGGGGGGAAGTTGGAACTTTCTTTCACATATATTGAAACCAAACCAAATTGAGCGGTATTTGCAATTCGGCATGCCAAATTTGGTTTGACAAATGATAAAGCTGTTTGTTTGGCTTGAGAAATCGACGCGCCGACCAATGGAACTCTTTTTTTAAGTCCTCTTGACTCTGGCTTGAGAAATGGCTTATCATTTGTGATTTGTTCGTTTGGATAACTCAAGTGTTTAGGCCTACGCTACTCAACTAATCATGGGGACCAATCACATTGTCCATTTGTAGGCTCCAATTATAACCCCAAGGGGTTGGCCGGCCGGGTGTTAAAGGCTTGAGACTAAGATATTAGGTTTGAGACTTTTTAAGTGTTATCAACTCTATTGGGTCACTTCATATAGGGCATTTGCGAGACTTTTTAAGTGTTATCAACTGTATTGGGTCACTTCATATAGGACATTTGCTCCGACTTTAAGTGGGGCTAGACATTAGAGCTGGCCAAAACACATTATCAAACCTCGAAAAATAAATAAATGAAGACCAAGTCCCACTACTAGGCCATACAGGTTTATCAATAAAGATGCTAAGTTAGTAGTATCATGTAAATGTAAAACAGCCATTCTAAAAATATCATACAATTGCTTATCAAAACAAAAAACAAATAACTCCATATATCATGCAATTCACAATATCTGGCCAAAGTTTAAATGGTGGTGATGGAAAATAGAGAGTGCTACCATGAAGGGTGTGATGATGAGTACGCTAAAGAGGGCCCAGCCGGCCGGCAGAAGTGGTGGCAAAGAAGACGGAAATTGGTTCAGCGGGGATGATGGCGGTGGCGAACGCGATGGTGAGGATTAACTGGACGGCGACGATTGAGTAAACCTTGCACATGAAGACCCACCGGAGCACCGGACTGTCCAGTATGTTCGGGTACAGCGGCGTAGTAACCAATCCCAACTCCACGTTTATTTTCTGTTTCATTCACAAAGAAATGAAATCCTTTGAAAAATACTTGGTTTTATTAGGAGAACTGGGGAGAGTGTGGGGAAGGGAATAAAGAAGTGATTTCTTTTTTGATCGGCAAAAAAATTTATTAAGAAAAACTTGACAAACGGAATATCAAGAAATTATTTTCCTGAGAGGGGTTGAATATCCAGTGCCGTGCCTTCGTTTCTTGTTGACCACGTTATCGTTCCGATCAAATGAGGATTAAGCCAGCCAACAGGGAGGCAGCAGGGCCAAACTCGCATCCAGTTTTTATATCTTTTCATTTTGATCTAGTTTTGACTGTTAAAGGGTTAGTGGACTCTTCTCAAACACATGAGAATTATCGGAACCATTAATATTTTAGATTTTGCTGAAGCAATTTCTTCGTAAATAATTAATTTGATCGGAGACTAAATATATAAACAATTTATAAGCTATATGTACGTAAAAGGATTGTGCAAGTACCCAAACGAGAGCAATTGTCACCATAATTGTATGCCCCTCAACCTTGTGGACCAAAGTGTGGCTCGTCCATGATAACTTCTTCGGATCTGCGTGAACTAGCTGGCCGTTCACTATGTGGGCCTCTAGATTGAGCAAACCTTTTCAGAACTGGTTAGGAATGGGCACCACTATCCCAACCCGGATCCAGCCAGGTTCTATTGATCATGTCCCCTTCTTAGCAGTTGTACCTTGTCTTGGGAACTGGTTAGGAATGGGCGCCACTATCCCAACCCGGATCCAGGCAAGTTTTATTGATCATGTCCCCTTCCTAGCAGTTGTACCTTGTCTTGGGGCGTCTTTGGCTTTGCGAGAGACCGGAGAAAAAAGGCATAGTAGCAGTATTGAAACATGATGTAAGGGTATGTTTTTACCCATGGTGAATTTATAAATGGAAGTTGCTCAAATGAACAGTAATTCAGGATGATACTTCTGATTGACTTGATTTCGATAGCTGGAGCAAGAATGTGGCGAGAGCAAGACAAGAACATACTGCATGGTAACCAATGGTAACTATAGGTGGAAACGAGCTGAGCAGAGTCGAACTTTATAGAGATTAAGCTAGGCTCGTTAATAAACAAGCCAAAAAACGTTCTCGAGCTCAGCTCGTTTACTCGAGTCCTTAACGAGCTGAGATAAATTATTTAACGAGTTGAGCCAATATAAACGAGCTGAGATTTACTGAACTCGTTTTCTAAATGATCCTAAAACTCGAGCTCGAGCTCGATTACAAAATGACCCGTGCCGAGCCATGATTTGCTTCAGTGGCATAGTGGCATCATCTGCAAATCTCTCTCGAGTCTCATCTTGGAGTTTTTTTGTCCCTATTTCTTTCAGTGGCATACTGGCATCTCATTAGCAAGGCTGGCCCTGACTTTTGAAGGGCCTAAGACGAAATTTGAAAGTGAAGGCCCTTAAAAATGCTAGCGAAACTAAATATAAAATCGATAAACACCGTTTCAAAACTATATGCATGTATTTAACACAGAAAAAACCCAAAATGGGCATACATACTTACAGAAAAAATATTTGGGCGCTTTTTTCATTTTTAGGTAAAGGCTACTTCATCGGCCTTTAACTCGGGGGGCGGCCCCTGCTCATTAGTTGCATTCCCATGGTATTTGACAATTTGTAGAATCTCATAAATATCCTTTAATTTGCTTGCCTATTTTTAGGGAATGTTGACTTTAAGAGAACAAGTAATGATGACATTCAATTACCTACATTACCTCTACATTCTAACTTTTGATCACAATCATCGGAATTAATTAGCGATAGTTTGGGAAAATTAAAACTTTTTTACTTTGACTTATTAAGATGGATAAACATTTTGAGACAAAAATGATTTGGGAAAATTAAAACTTTTTTACTTTGACTTATTAAGATGGATAAACATTTTGAGACAAAAATGAAAAGAACGACTAGCAATTTGGTGTGGATGGAGTATATAAGTGGCTTGGTCCAAGTACGTTGATTTCCTCGAAGAGTGAGAAAAAGCCCCGAAAAGAACATCAATGCACTAGCCGGGAATCGAACCCGGGTCTGTACCGTGGCAGGGTACTATTCTACCACTAGACCACTGGTGCTGTTTGGTGAGAAGCTTTTGTTGTTTAGTAAATATCTTATAGAATTGCCTTCTTCCCTGAAAAAGTTCTGGAAAGTGATGCAAAAGCTGTAAGATACAATCGGGCATTGTTTCTTCGGATTATCATAACTCTCACTGTCCCAAAATGTTTGTCCAGTCTTTACGAAGTCATTTTGATGGACAATGTCACTCAAATGTCAAACTCTTTAGTTTTTTACTCCTTGTCTTATTAAAGATTTAAATATAGATCGATACTCGACGGTTTTTCGCTTTAACCGACATCGATATATGGTCGATATGGCCGACATATCGGTCGATATTTCGATCAGATATCGATATCGTTATGTATCCCGATACCGAGATTTAAAACCTTCTAGAGTAGCTTAAGAGATGACAATGACTCAAAATAAGGTACACAAACGGATATACACGTAGTTCTCTCTAACAAAATGATTCATTTGCAAGTGTCATGATAACACTTCTGAAATGGAAAGTAAGAGAATGACAGAGCCTCAACAGTGTAAGGCATTGGTACTTTATTACAAAAGGAAGATTACAAATCTCAAAAAAGGACGTACAAACAAAACTCATCCCTACTCTCCCAATTACCCCCTTTTATAAGGAGCATGTGCAACTAACTAACTTCAAAACAGAACAGATTCTCTTCTTGCAACTGATTTTCCTGCCGAATACACTTACTGCAATTAAGGAGACAATTAGGGCTAAGACAACAATTAAGGTTTTCCCTGGTGTTATTCGTAATCTAGTTTGCCTTAATGAGCCGAGCAATTGGACCTCTTTGTATCAATCCTCACTACAACAAAAATCACCTTCAATAGCACATGCAAGAAACTCTATAAAAAACAATATATAACATTCCGAAGAACGCCGTGTCAGTCAGTATTATATAAAGTCTAGACTTTTCATAGCGTTCATAAAATGCTATTGTATCGGGGACCTATTATACGCTGCTACATTGTAATTTCCTTGAATACCATTCTTAGCATGTTATAATATGGAAATGCTACCATACCGTTTAATGCCTGCTACAACTGGATCCACAAAAAAAATGAAAATGAATTTTTTTTGTAGAATGCTACAAAAACACCCTTTTGATGGGTGCGTTGTGTCATGAATTTAACCCAAACTAACTTTTAATACTAAAACTATACAGGTATCGTAGAACTTTGAAGCTAATATTATAAAATTGAGAACATTAATACAAAGAATCCAACAAAATTACATCAAATGATAGAAGTATTAATTCTCTATAACAAATAGCCAGATGCTATTGTCGACTGGGACCACATAAGCTCCATCATCCCAAAGGGCTCTCTCTCTCTCTCTCTCTGTGGAATCCTCAACAAGTATGAGATCAGATGTCCTCCAGGGAATCCTAAAGGAAATAGAAAACTCAGTAGATTTGTCACAATCTATTAAATGACCTGAAAGTAAACTCATACAATATTATGTAACTTGATCAATGTTTCTGCTCATGTTGAGCACACAGCAGTCTGTAGAATGATCAACATTTAATTTGAAATAGTCATGATACATAACAGCCGCGCAGAAAATTTCAATTGGACTCAAGATCATACTAGTCTGATAGACAAACAATCATGTTTAAAGATCGAATTACACCCGTGCCAGTCGGTAAGTAACAAGGATCACTATCACGTCAAAGGTTTAATAACAAAACAGCTAAAAGTTAGCGAAAGGGACGCTGGTCCTTTGCTGTGTAGGTTGTAGAAGTAGAAGTAGAAGTAGAACTAGAACAGTAAGGAACATTTTGATATCGTGAAAGACCATTCCTCCACCCAATATGACATCGCACCCGAGAACATTAGAGCCAATGTTTTTTTTTTTTTTTGCTAAGCAAAGAATTTATTAATCTTTATAAACGAATTACAAAGATTAAAGGGACCCGAGACTGAAAACGCCAAGGGCCCAAAAGGGAGAAAAACAATGAACAAGAAGAGTGGTAAGATACCAACCAACACTCGAACCAAAAACCTGAAACAATTACCCGAGAACTGGGAGATACAAGAACATTAGAGACATAGTCACCCGAGAAATTTGACACGATTAGCATGTCCGTGTTAATGAAGTCAAACATAATATTTGTGTGTATCTCCAAAGTCTCCCAATTTGTCACACAAACAAGCAGCCAATCAAGTCAATAATAATCCTATAATTCTAAATTATATAGACTGAAATCTTTGCAAACCCAGGAACACAAATCACTTATGAACACTTATGATACAAACACCAAAGCTGATATGAACACTTATACCAAACCCTGCATGTTGCCCTCTCATCGCTACGTTACAAATCCCTCCCCTTCTTCTCTTTTATAAATTCTGCATAAATACGTTTCAAGGGTTTAACAGTTTAGTGCCTTAGATACAAGAAAGACACATAGGATGCTGCATTGATGCAAGTTTTTACAACCGTTTTAATTTAACTTCCCAATTAACTTGATTGAACGTAGGGGTAAAGAAGTAAAAGCAGAAAAAAGCAACCGCTAAGACGAGAAAAAAAGTAACTGCTCCACGTCAAAACTTATTTGTTTGAACAGACTCCATGCGAAAACTGATTCATCAGTTATTCTCTCTATCACGAAAACCAAATCCAAATTGGTTGAAAATGGAGGCTGAATTGGTTTAAAATGGAGGCCGAAGAAAAGGAATTATGTGTTCATATGTCATTTATGGAAGTCAATAAATTCCACGTTGGTATTAGTGTGGATGGCCCAGATCGCGTGCATGGGTATTACGCTCAGCACCAAAAAATTTCCATAATGAATTATTCGGTAAGTTTTATGCCGGTGTTTTTCTAATGTTGAAATTGAATTAGAAACTCTCCAGTTCCAATTTATTTGTCTACTCATGTTATTTGGTTTCTCTCGAAAAATCGTCTGCATTTTTGAAATTAGACAAATAAATTGAGATGGAGGGAATATAATTTCATGATTTCAGAGAATCGAAATTGAATAGTATTAAGTGTGAGTGATAAAATGGAAGTTAATTTAAAGGTAGGGGATATATGCATATTTGAATTGTTTAAATGCTTCCTTTGGGAAAAAAAAAACCCTTAAATTTTGGAGCATAGTTTCTCATGACGTGCTTTATTTACGTGCATGATTTCAAAAATATTTATATAAGAGCTAGAGGTCGGGACAAACGCAATGCGTGTGCTAGTCTAGCTTCATAATTTTTTCAAATCCTATCTTTCTCATACGGTTCTTTTTGTCGAAGTGCGACTTGCACACGCCTTGCGTGTGTCCGGCCTCTAGTCTATTCTAATATATAAAGGGGGAGCAACACTTTGGTGTGGACAAAATTTTGAGGCTGGCTCACATTTTGCTATTCCAAAATTGTCCCTAAAAGTGAAACATTTTACCCGTGAAATTAACTGCTGCACTCAATAACTATAAAGGCATTAATGGAAAACAAAATACTATAAGCACCACCCCCACAAACTGTTGCCGGTTTTTTTTTTTTAATATTCCTTCCTCATTTGCAACTGCTTCAGTTTTATGATGAGTAAAGAATCAAAATCATGAACAAGAAATCCAAACACTCTCCCTTTCTACTAGCGCCCATGATCATGGGTGTCCTTTACGCTGCAAATTTAACAAAATCCTACTTTTGATAAAATGGGACAAATAGAATCAGAGAATGAATAGGAGAAGCAGTATTGATGAAAGCAACGGATTCGATTAGAAATTAAGACAGCCGCACAAGGAACATGTGAGTTGTTATTATCTTTGTTTGGGAGGAGAGAGTAGGCTCGCATTATTTCTTATCCGTAGGAAAAAATATTGATTGCTTCTGTTTTAGTGAAATTTTACTTAATTGTTTAGACTGTAAATCCATTTTGAGGCTATGTTGTTTTTTCATTATGAATGGAGTATCTTAGTTTTGGGGAAAATTCTCTCTTTTACTAGATTTTTCATTTATGCAATAGAATTACTACAGTGACCAAGCGGATGATGTAGACTAACGTAATTTTGTGTTTTATTCATCTATCCAATATTTGTACTTATTAGTATAATTTGAGTGATGACAATGTTTGCATGGTAATGTATTATTGTTTATTTGGCATAAAAAAGAGAATGCAATGTACACGCAATCTTATGATAAGCCGAAAGTGTTTTTGTATGATTTTATTTTTATTTTTATCAAAGTTCGACTTGTACACGCATCTCGTGTACCCAGTCTCTAGTCACTATAAAATCAGCGCAGGCCCAAAAACATCTGCATATTCCATACATACAACCAGCCAATTTCAATTAGAATAAAAGAAAGAAACAAGTTTCCAACACATCAATTTAATACTCCCTCCGTCCCAATTTGTTTGCTTACAATGGGAATACGTGCAATTTCAAACCCCTACAAAATATATTTCTCTATTTTATTTTTTAATTTGTTTTATACCAAATTAAAGTGCTCATTGAGTACTTTAATTTGGTGTAAAAAAATTTAAAAATATTATACAAAAGTATATTTTTTAACATCTACAAAAATACACGTTTTCCAAAGCGAGCAAACAAATTGGGATAGAGTGAGTACATTTGGAAAAGATTTGGTGAACATATGCATCAATCAGAGCAAAAAATTTGCATATAATCAAGTGTCCTCTTCCATAAAGAAGTGACTCAGAGAATTAAGATCGTAATTACTTACTCACGGCATCGTCGGCAAACTCAGGGAGAAGCCTTCCATCTTCTTCAACTTTCTTCCGAAATCCAAAATTGAATCGATGTTGGTGCCGCCGGAGATGATTCTGATCGGACAGGAAACATACAGGGTAAAAGGGAGGAAGAAAGCCTTCAACGACGTCGGTTTTAAAGGAACATGCGAGATTATGTTGAAACCGGTTATGTTTCGGTACACCCAAACCTATTTTAAGGAATATAAATTCATTAAGATCATGTACCAATCCATTTTCAATTAATTTGAAACTTTTACAAGATTTTTATTTTTCTGTGTTCTCCAATATGAATGTCTCATATCATTAAAATATCAATGATATAGATAGAAAACGTCCTTAAAAACTCCTAATAGTTGTTGATATGGAAGGGGATATGATTCAATGTATCCATATTCATTTTAGAAAATAGGAAATCATTTAGATTAAGTTCAAAAATGTATTTTATTTATGAGATATTTTTACATCATTTGCGTTATAATAATTTCTTCAAAAAGAATGTCTCGGATCATGAAATAATGGTCAATATAAGTAGAAATCGTCCTTGAAGTGCCTGAGTTTTTAGAACTAATCAAGCGGCGTCGTTTTTTGGGACATGACACAGGTTCAACCTGTGTCATGACGTGGAATATAATAAAAACACAAAAAGAACAAAAATTCCACGTTCCTTTCACCCCACTCCGCTCTCATTGGATACAAAGAACAGAGAAGACATACAACGAAGACTGCCACTACCGGCGACGACGACGACCACCATCGCGTAACCACACCGACGAAGAAGACGCTTCCAGTTCCTGCGAGAAGGAAGGAGGCCTACTTCTTGAACTCTGACGAGCTTCGAATCACGTGGACAAGGTTCAAACCATACCCACCGAAATTACTATCGAATTTGCAAGGAGATCCGAGAATTGAGGTATTCCATTGCCCTTTACCAATCAAAACCCCACTAATTCAACTTATGCATCATTAATAACTACCAGAAAGAAAATTGCTCTGGAAATTGAGAATGGGGAAGGTAGACCAACTGTTTGACCAATTGCCTGTGAAGGTGTGCCAACTATTAGAATTCACAGACAAGAAGAAGGTGAAGGCTTGAAGTCTAATCATGCCTCAAATCTAAGAATTAGTGAGAAGTTTTCATCACAAGAAATTAACTGTTCCAAGATTGAGGAACATGAAAAACAGAATTTGGAAAACAAAAATGGTGCTGTTATGTTTGCTTCCGAATCGAAAGGGATACTTGTGGATGTATTTCATTCGTTTAGCAATAAATGGATCCAGAAATTGGAAGAAAAATTAAGTTCGGATGGACTGATAGGGAGTTGTGATCCACCTGCCCAGGTTGTTCATCGGATAGACCCTCCAACTAGAACACCAGGCAATGTAAAGCTTTTGATCAAGAACAGCGATACTTCAGTTACCTCTACCAGATTGAAGGAAATTTTCTGCAAGTTCGAAACTTTACAGTCTTGCAAGTTGACTTGGAGCAGGAGAAGAATGGCAAGTGCTATGGGTATGTTATGTTCTTGGCAGATGTTTCATCCATGTTAGTTTGCAACTCTCTCCATGGAACTATCCTCGAAGGGAAGAAGTTATGTGTGTACAAATTTGTTAAGAAAAGAAAGAAAAAGACTGCCAATGAGGAGCTAAAATCCTCAATTTTTTTGTGAAAAATCTAGGTGAAGAAGTGAAAAGGATGCCCCAATGCTAAAATCCTCCCCTTTTTTCCTCAGATTGGAGCATCGAGACAAGTTCCCAAAACTGCCAGACATTTTACCGTTCATTCCAAGTTAGTAGATGAGTCTTGGGAGGCTCTTCAAAGGGTGAATTTAAAGTTAGGACATCTTCCTCATCGTGTATTTGTATGCTTCTCAGGACGGTAGTGAAATCCAAGATTTAGCAAGCAACTCCTGATCGAAGTATCAGATCCCCTAAAAAAAAAAAACCCTGATCAAAGTACAGCTCAGTTACATTGCAAGTATCCAAAACCCATGCCTTTCAAGAGTATGGGAAATGGAAACGGTTAAAGGAACTAAGGAAGGGTACCAGCTTTGCACCAACATTGGGCTGGGCCCACTTAAGGGCCCAGCATAAATGATCCGAACCGTTCAAAAAAATTTAAAATATTTATGATGGGTCAGGCAATGCCATCTGTGCATCATCGGAGCCATTCGGTCGGTACTCGTAGCAGCGCTGAAATGGAAACTCAAGTGTAAACTAGTTAAACAATATCTTTGCAAATTTGAGGAACCAAAGAACATCCCCAACGGAATAGGCTAAAACCCAACACTGTGGAATGGGCAATTTTACAATAAATGAAGAAACTTGTTCCAAAGGACTACCTCCTTTGGATAGGTGTTGTTCCCAACGGAGTGGACAAAACAGTACACATAAATGAGTTCAATGAGAAAAGACAGACCTGAGAGAAAATGAGACCAATGAAACATGACATTTTACAAAGAAAAGGAAGAGGAACGAACAAAAGAAACGGGATGAAAATTGCATTATGCACATCACATTTTGGAATTTTGATCTCAGAACAATATGTTACCAATGGTATCCATGCATTAGCGTTCATACCTCAGCAAATCTACCTGTGAAACTTTGCACACGAATTCTAAGTAATAAGGTTGTGTAGGTGCTTTTATTATCTACTTGTATGTGTATTTTTTTGCAGGCGGCAAATTTTGTGGAAAAAAAAAAAAGGATCAACAATTGAATTTTACCAACGCATCAATGATACAATAATTTTTTTTTCATCTTGCTTCACGTTTATGTCTGAACATTCCTTTTACGATATCTTTAGTAGATGTTGTGAATCGGAATTGAGGCGTTGGCTATATTTTCATATTCGAAAGCCACATTGGTTTCTTCTTATAGGCCATTTTCAATATTGTGTCACTAGTCAGGATGACATAGGTATCTCCCCCCCACTCGGATTCATTAAGCTGAATACAGACGGCACTTTTAGGAAGGGAAAATGGAACGGGGGGAGGACTCTTGAGAAATTATTTATGACATGTTTTAGGAATATTCAGCGTTAAATTTTCACTACTTTCCTCAATTAAACACCAAATTTCCTACCCTCCAAATTGGTCTTACCCAATCATCAAAGTTGGGTTTACAATGCTATTAGAGGAAACACGAATTCCCTACCCTTAAGGCTTTAATAATAGCATTGTAAAACCAACTTTGATTGCTTGGGTAAGACCCATTTGGAGGGCAAAAAATTTAGCGTGTTTAATTGAGAAAAATAGTGGAAACTTCACGTTGAACATTCCTAAGTATGTCCTAAATAATTTCTCAACAGTCTTCCCTTGTCCCATTTTTCCTTCCTACAAACACCGTCTGTATTTAGCTTAGTGAATCCGGGTGGGAAAGGTACCCATGTCATCCTAACTAGTGACGAAATATTGAAAGATGGCCTATCAGAGGAAACGAATATGCCTTTCGAATATGAAAACACAACCAACACCTCCATTTCCAATCCACAACATCTACTTAAGATGTCGTAAAATGAATGTTCAGACATAAAGTTGAACCGAGATAAAAAAAAATTATCGCATCATGAAGCGTTGATAAAATTCAATTGTTGATCCTTTTTTTTTTTCCAGACAATATACCGCATGCCTAAAAAAAAAACACACATATATTTGTAGTTTATCACATATACAAGCAGATAATAAAAGCACCAACACAACCTTTTCATCATAAAATTACCACTACACTTGGATTAAGGTTTAAGCAATGGGATTATAAAAGGTTGCTGTTAGGTCGGAACAATTAGACGAAGCAACTAGTTCTTTTCATCGAGTATGCTTGGGTGTGCTTTCCAAAAGCTCTGCTAAATTATGTTACAGTGTTCCAACACAACTTTCTTCCGACATTTTCCCTCACGTTCATCATTGTATATCTCAGTTGGATCTTCCTGCATACAAAAATGTAAGCGTAAAGTTGAAAACGCTACAATGTTGTAGATGGAGACAGCCACACTTATAGTTGACGAGGTTCTCTTTACTCACATTTAAAGAATCGAAAATCTTGACAACATTTGAAACTCTAGTTAATAAAATAGAAAATATTGAAAGAAAAGAAAGAAAAAAAAAAACGTCATCGTGAATCCATTGCTATTTTGTTTCTTGCCCTTCCTAAGGATTTTGTGAGGAACACTTCCAAAATTTTGTTCCTGGCACTTTTAACAATTTTGTCATGAATTGCTCATTCAGCACCATTGACATTTGGTAATGGATTGATACAACCCACAACATGCAAGTCATACTTTTTCAGAGTGGAAATGGTAAGAGTAACATTATTCATGTCAGGGAGAGAAAAAGACCGACCTTGTCCCAGAAAAAAGAGGATCCCTGACGGAACATCACTGGTAATGTCTGGTAGTAAATACCGAATTGCAGGGCAACCAATTCATTTTTCTCTTGCGCTCGAGTACCCTGCAGAATACACAAAAATCTAGTGTTACGTGCATTCTTCTACTCATGAAACCATTTATTTTGAGTTTATTCATGCTAAATTAGAATCTATTCTTTCGTAGTTGTCCATGAACATTTATGATAGGACTGTGCCAAAATGTCCAAGATTTAGGGGTGGCATAGGCAGGGAGAGTGGAGACTGGACCAAGGGCCTAAAGTATCGAAAAGGTAAGGACTCAAAAAAGATGTCAAACCTAAGGTCAAGAACAGTGAGCTTATAGTAGCAAATGAAAAACATACGAGGGACGTATGCCATACAAAAAAAAAAAGAAAAGATTATCTGGTTTCAGCCTAATGATATCTGGTGTCATCAGTAGAGACTCTTTGAATGGACGCATAAGCACTGAGCCAATGACATCTGACGTAGACATCTGCAAATAGACCTACTCTCATTAGCCTTTGCTGCATACATTTATAGAACACATGTCTGACCAAGGCGAAAGGGCTTAAATGACTGACAGCATGTCAACAGGGGCATAAGACTATGTGGGATGCCACAAGCCAAAGCAAGGCTCGACAAGTTTTCTCATGCCTTCATGCTTGCAAGTCAATGAACCTCAAATCCGATTCATCGTAGAAGCCATGGAATGTAAGGAAATTATCATAACAACCACAGCTAAGGAGAAACAAAAGAGGAAGATAGAAACACGATTAAGGAAGACAAAAAAGAAGGCTAAATTGTATGTCAGTGAGTAAAATGTAGTAGAATTGACTGAGAGAATAATGCTCAGCGCAAAAAAAAAAAAAAACACTTCTCAAATGAGTCCTGACAAAGTTTACCACCTTTAGGTAGTCCTGAGCTTCACTTTTACTCTTGCCAGACTTGAAAAGCATCCAGAAACAAGTATTGTACTGATTGTTAATGTGACCTATAATTTGTAAACACAATAGAAACGGTGAGACTAAAAGGAAGTCATCATGAAAAACATTGTTTTAGCATGGGGTTGCCGTGCAACTTCTTTGTTTTGGTTTAATATTAAGAGATCTCATAACCAAAAAAAGGTCAACTTAGGAAGCAAGTACTCACGATCTACTTGTCTCCATGCAAGGTAATCTCGAAGAATCTCCATTGATGGATAACATACAGCCCGTCCGTCAAAACTTGGAGGCTCTTCAACTCTTTCTATGGGAAGAAATCTTTCCACTTCATTACATACTTGGAAGAGAAAAATGATACAACGACAGACACAATGCCACTGCAAAGGTGATTTAAGGCAGTAAGTCCACATTGAATAGAAGAGCTGCATCAATCATTTGCAACTGAAAAAACTTCACAGCAAGAGACCATGATAGTGTCTAACACACTTCTAACGTTAATAGCTTTTATATCAGGACCAAATCAACATGCTTCTACCAACACTGCAAGGGCTCTATAAAGCCTAGAAAGGCCCTACTCCTACACCACAGAACAGAGTTTGTCTTAAGGACGAGGCCCTTCTATCATGATCATTGGTTGCTAAAAGTTTCTGCCTCTCTTGAACTAAAGCTTACAATCCTATAGAAAACATCAAAACAAGGATGGAAATCTAAATCCTTCAGCTAGAAAATCTCGCAAAGAATAGCTATCCTATTCACTTTCTTCAGTTGTGAAAAGCACTCATAGAATTTTGAATTCAACCTATGTAAATTTTCGAGAAGTAGATCTCATGCCAACAGTTAATTCTGTCAAATCAGCATAACTTGTAATAGCAAGATTCAAGACTACTATTTAGACAGATATGAAAGGTATTCTCGTTTCACTTGAATGGTTGGTTAGCCATTTGTCATGCCAATCAAATGTTAGCCAAGAGATCCATGGGCAGAAAACATCATGGGTTGCACGGAATGATTTCCAATATATGTTATCTATTGGGAAAAATCAGCAAAATAGTATAGAAAGAAAAGAGAACGATGAAGGAGAAACGTGGCATGCCGCTCGTAGAACTGGGAATCCTTCTTCAAAACAAAGCTGAAAAAAAAAAATAGGAATCACAAATGTGCTGAATCAAAAGAAGAAGAAGAAGAAGAAGAAGAAGAAGAAGAAATAGAAATCACAAATGTGCTGAAGAAGAAGAAGAAGAAGAAGAAGAAGAAGAAGAAGAAGAAGAAGAAGAAGAAATAGAAATCACAAATGTGCTGAAGAAGAAGCCTGAAACAAATTTATTACCTGAACTCGTCACTGACACCATATGAGAAAACTACATCCTGAAACTCTTCAATCACAGCCACTGCACATGAATTCAAGAGGTCCAAAGCCTGCCCATCGTTTGGCTTCTCAAATTCATGCACTTCAGAAAATCTACCAAGAGGCATAAAACTGAATTGTTGAGTTCCACTAGCAACATCTAAGTTTAAACAAGCCAAAAATTTCCATGCATTAGACTTTAACTAACACTCAGTTGTCAGTAATCACGTAAATTTCTGAAACTAAGAGCATCCTATGAAGCAGCGCCCAGGTTCATTTGGTACTTCTGAGAGCAACTCATTGAACTCTCTGCCAGTATTCTTCTACTATGGAGCTTCTGTGAGTTGGTCGAAGCAACAGAGGACCATATCACTAAACATGTATATATTTACCCATGAAAGTGACTGCCATCAATTCTAACCACAATCCAAGTAGAAGGCATCAACTTGCGCTCAAACACAAAGGACTTGAGAAACTCAGGTTTTACTTTGTTGATGTCCTCTTCGAAGCCACCTAGCGCCGTCATGAGAAATGGGTGCTCATTCCAGAAGCTTGTTGATGCTATATTTCCTGAATAGAGCACAACATCTTCCAATTGAATAAAGATGATAAATGTTTTAGCTTAACAAGTTAGACAGTGCAGGCAAGCCAAGACAAAGGAGAGCAACAGATATTTGAAAGACTCGAGCCTAATTTCACACCATGCCTATCTGCAGGAGAGATAAGGGCTTCTTTTTCCCTAAGTTGAGAAGGCTCAGTAAGGTGGCAGTAAAGCCAAGCAGAAAATCCCAAGCCTCACTATCATGGTCTTGCACAATATTATTCGAGCACTAATAGATCCTCATGCAGATTTTCGCCCGCAAAAGGACTATTGTAGGATTACAGGATCAGTAATCAGGTAGAATATCCATACAGATCCTTGGATAAATCCTGGTTAATCTTTGAATTTTGATGAAAATGGTTTGTAAAAATATTAAACTTTACTTTAAAACGTGCTTCACAAAAAGGGGTCAGTACAATATGCCATTTTTCCTCGTGGTGTCCCATATTACTGTCATTTCATCCTCTCAGGCTTTGGACCTACTTGTCAGCCTCACCAGGTGGCATCTTGTCCAAGAGATAGTGCCACATGTGTAGGTGCAACTCCGTAGCCGAGGCTGACATAGCTGGTAGGGAGATAGTACTCATTTTTACCCTCAACTAATATTTTCACTGTGATATGTTCCATCATCAAGTTTCGGCACTAACATATTTCCACACTTTCCAGTACTTAGATTTTTCATTTTTATCAAACTACCCCTTAAGCAATGTAAATTAGTTCATAAAATCGTAGTTTAAAAAACTGTGAAATCTAATACACAATTAAATTCAAAGTTTCAATCCACGGGCAGACTTAAATTAGAAGAAGCCTATTCAATTTTAAAAAGGAATGAAACAAAATAGAAGGAGGAGAAAAAGGAAGTCAAGAAAATGGAGTAACCTCTGTCGTGAGTCTCTTAACTCTCCTGAGAATGCACGACCCTTGATGGAACATTGGAGGAAGTTTTTTGTAGTTGATACCAAACTGTTTGAAAAGAAGCTCATTTTTCTCTTGTTTCCCAGTTCCCTGCAAATAAGCATCTAGTCTATTAGGCTGTATACCTAGACACCCTTTTACAATAGAGATTGATACCTTCAGAAAGCCTTTTACTTCTTCCTTCCAAATGCTAGAGAGAAGCAAGCTCCATGTTAAGCCAAGCATCGCATAAAGCAAATTATTGACCGACTGAAGCAAGGGTACTTTAAAAAAATGAACATATCATATTTGGCACTAGTACTTTGTGCAGCCATCTGCACGTGTATCAAATTTGCAAAACCCAGAGCCAGACTGCAATCCGGTTTTTAACTTTACAGGTCTTGTACTAGCACTTCCTTCAATGAATAGATTAAGTTAACTTCATAGGACATCTTCTTAATGCTTGGCTTTCGTTCCCCCCAATGCTTAGCATGCATTTACGGTTTCCAGGTTATCTACTTCAACAAAATCAATTGCAGTATGCACCACATATTTTGTTTAAAATAATGCAAAACATATTTTGTTAAAATTACACTTCACATTTATATGTATTATAGGTACGTACCACATACATTTTGTTAAAAGAACACTTGACATCCTCCACATAACACCATTACATATTTAATCCCAAAATACTTTGGAAAATTATGAAAATTACCAACCAGATTCATGGTCAACTAGCCGATTACTCAGTGACTAATTGGCGAACTATGGTAAAAAATGCCTAATTACCCACTAGACCTAGAAGTAAAACGTAGGCGTTGGGATATAACTCTCAATTGGAACCCTACTAGAGCGGTACAATACTGCAATGCTATCAACATGAAAAGAAAGACCACACATCTGGAGCACTACAACTGAGCAAGTTCCTAAATTGGCTAAATAATTCAAATGTGACTATTTTAATACCTTCAAAACTTCCTCTGCTACACTTTCATTCTTCCCACTTTTGATCAGCATCCAAAGACAAGTATTCTGCTGGTTTTGGACATGACCTACGAAAGAATAAAAATGTAGTGCTTCAATCCTTTAAGTTCAGAAGCCTCTGTAAATCTACACATGAACCCTATAGTCCATACCCAGGGGAAAATTATGAAATAAAATTATTCAGAAGCAGTTTTTTTGGAGGCTCAGTCTCAAAAGCAGAAACTTACAATTGTTTTGTCTCCATTCAAGGTAGGCTTGAAGAACCTCCATTGATGCACAGGTTATGATATGAGATTGAAATGAAGGGGCTAACATCAATTCCATTCAAGGAAAATAATCCTTCCATTTTGTCCCATACACAGATTCATAGATGTGAAGAGGGATACAACAACAGAGAGTATTTTGCTGCGAAGTCAATTTTAGAATAGGCTTTACCCTTCTGCTCGGGTCATTATTGACTGCTGGACCCTCTGCATAATCATTGATTATTGACTTCTCCGTAATCGAAGCTGCCCAAGAGCAAGAGCAGGTAATGAGTTGTAGCTAGTGAAGGGATTGTTGCAGCTCCAATCAGAATGGTTTTCGCCCTATTCCTGATAGCAGTCTTTAAGACAAACTTTCCTCTTACATCAAACCCTGTAGTCATGCATTGAGTTCCAATCGGCATCCGAACTAGCCCAACACTAATTTAATCCAGTGCAATGAAGAGTGAGAAGGAAACATGCTTACTTTGTTCAAACTTCAACGAGTTTTCCAGTTGTTCATAGAGTTCTCCTGCAAGTCAAGAACGATACTATCGATCAGAGAAAAAAATTTGCATATAATCAAGTGTCCTCTTCCATAAAGAAGTGACTCAGAGGATTAAGATCGTAATTACTTACTCACGTTCTTCGTCGTCGTCGGAAAACTCAAGGAGAAGCCTTCCCATCTTCTTCAACTTTCTTCCGGAATCCAAAATCAAATCGATGTCGGCGCCGGAGATGATTCCCATCGGACAGAAAAGGTACAGGGTAAAAGGGAGGAAGAAAGCCTCCAACGACGTCGGTTTTAAGGGAAAAGGCGAGATTATACGTAGAAACCGGTTATTATGGTTATGTTTCGGTACATCCAAACCTATTTTAAGGAACATAAATTCATTAAGATCATGTACCAATCCATTTTCAATTAATTTGAAACTTTAACAAGATTTTTATTTTTCTGTGTTCTATAATATGAATGTTTCGGATCATTAAAATATCACTGATATAAATAGCAAACATACTTACAAACTTCTAATAGTTGTTGATATGGAAGGAGATATGATTCAATGTATTCATATTCATTTTAGAAAATAGGAAATCATTTAGATTAAGTTCAAAAATGTATTTTATTTATGAGATATTTTTACATCATTTGCGTTATAATAATTTCTACAAGAAGAATGTCTCAGATTATGAAATGATGGTCGATATAAGTAGAAATCGTGTTTGAAGTAACCAAGTTTTTAAAACAAATCAAGTGGCGTCGTTTTGGGAACATGACACAGGTTCAACCTGTGTCATGACGTGGAATAAAATAAAAACTCCAAAAAAAAAAAAATATCCACATTACTTTCGCCCCACTCCCCTCTCGTTGGATATAGAGAACGGAGAAGAAAGACGATGAAGGCTGCCACCACCGGCGAATAATACGCTTCCACTTCCTGCGAGAAGGAAGGAGGCCTACTTCTTGAACTCCAACGAGCTTCGAATCACGTGGACGAGGTTCAAACCATACCCACCGAAATGACTATCAAATTTGCAAAGAGATCCAAGAATTCAGGTATGTCATTGCTCTTTACCAATCAAAACCCCACTAATTCAACTTATGCATATTAATAACTACCACAAAGAAGATTACTCTGGAAATGGAGAATGGGGAAGGTAGACCAACTGTTCGATCAATTGCTTGTGAAGGGTTGAAATCTAATCATGGCTCAAATCTAAGAATTAATGAGAAGTTTTCATCACAATAAATTAACTGTTCCAATATTGAGGAACGTGAAAAACAGAATTTGGGAAACAAAAATGGTGCTGTTATGTTTGCTTCCGAATCAAAAGGGATGCTTGTGGATGTATTTCATTCGTTTAGCAATAAACGGAACCAGAAACTGGGAGAAAAATTAAGTTCGGATGGACTGATAGGGAGTTGTGATCCACCTGCCGAGGTTGTTCATCGGATAGACCCTCCAACTAGAACACCAGGAAATGTAAAGCTTTTTATCAAGAACATCAATACTTTAGTTACCTCTACCAGATTGAAGGAAATTTTCTGCAAGTTTGAAACTTTACAGTCTTGCAAGGTGACTTTGGAGCAGGGGAAGAAGGGCAAGTGCTATGGGTATGTTAGTTTGCAACTCTCTCCATGGAACTATTCTTGAAGGGAAGAAGTTATGTGTGTACAAATTTGTAAAGAAAAGAAAGAGAAAGACTGCCAATGAGGAGCTAAAATCCTCAATTTTTTGTGAAAAATCTAGGTGAAGGAGTGACAAAGGATGCCCCAATGGTAAATATTCTGAATTTGGGACAGTCTACAATGTTTTGATCATCAAAGATCAGAAGGGCGTTTTCTAGAAGAACAATTCGGTTGTAGCTTCAAAGGCACCAGAAACAATGTTAACCTTCCTTATATCACCAGTCATAAAGCTGCCATATGATGAAATGGAGACCATATGCGCAATGTTTCTTGGATAAAAAAAAGATGCTCTGAGAATGTGTTGAAATCCAAGACCCGATGCAGGATTGAGACTGTTGAATGGAAACCCTTTATGAACAAATCAGAGGACTTCCTCACCTCCGTCAAAGGCCATAAGAAGAGTTGTGTTTTTAGCACTCATTACTTCCTCACCCAAGCCTTCCAAACTACCACACCGATGAAGAAGACACTTCAACTTCCTGTTAGGAGGAGGCCTCCTACTTGAACTCCGACGAGCTTCGAACCACACACAACGAAGGTCTGTATCTCTCTCTCTCTCCTCGTTTCAATTAGTTTTGCACAAAAATTAGCTATCTTTGCTATGTATACGTATATGCTTTGTAACATCAATTTGAATTTGACATAGACATAATTTCAGTATATTCCCTGTGTTTTTGTGGTTACAAGTATCACCCTTTTATTCCCATCAATAAATTACACCAGTGGACAGTCCACTGGCAGGATTGGTACCCTATGATTACTTGTGGCAATGCACATATGCTAGTTCGGATGCCTGAGTTAAAAAAACAGTAAGGTTAGGATAGATTTGTAGAAACCTAATCTTGGGCATTGTATCCTCGAAATAACTTTTTGGGTTGGGTTGGGTTGGGTTGGGTAGGGATTGGGTTAATACAAATCTTCTACAATGTGACCCAAAAAATGATGTTCTTCGTCATTGGCGGACAAGGTGGTGAGGGAAGGGGCCCTTTCCTAAATATTTGAGTAATCTTATTTTCTCCATGTACATTTTGATATTCATGCCAAAATTCAATGTTTGGACCTTTCAAAACCTTGGTAATTTTACTTTGGCTCATTCAAGATTGTTGCGACTTATTTGGCAAGAAAGGTGATGGGACGAGATGTCATTGCCAAAAATTAAGTCTTTTTCTTTTTCTTTTTCTTTTTCTTTTTCTTTTTCTTTTTCTTTTTCTTTTTCTTTTGGGTAAATTAGCTTGAAATAAAAAAGAGGATAACCGGATGTACAACCTACAAGGGGCATACCCCAGGAGGAAAACAAAAGAAAAAGAAAAGGAAACAAAAAATGGAAACCTAAGCCAAATGGCTACAAATGTTGAAGCCTACACGGCCCTCATTTTGTTGCATCTCTGATGTCTTGGGAAGTTAGACTGAATTAGCTTTGAATGTACCCCTTTCAGTTGAAGGATAACCTGAGCATATACATGAACCTAGCAGTTAGCTAATGATGGGAAAAGTAAGACTAAAACTAAAATAAGGGGACAGCCCCCCTTATAAGCTTACCGACGCAGTGGATAACCATTTTAGCAAAACAAGATGTCCTAGGGGCAGATCAAGCCTATATGGGAGGACATCCCCCTCCCGAAGGGGTATCAAACATTTCAAGGGAAAGCCCCCCGAGGATAGGCCCATCCATCAAAACCATTTGAAATTTCATGGAATGGACAACAGAATCCAAAAGAAATTCTGAGGAAATTTGGGCGGCATTCCGTTTGTATTTTTAGAAGCCCAGAAAACAGACACCTGCCCAGACCTTGAAACAGCAATACAGCGGTCCAAAAGCAGTGAAACAGCAATCCAAGAACGTAAAACAGCAAGTAATCACAGCAAAACAAAACTGGGCAGCGACACTGGACTGTAATCACAGTGCACAACTAACAAAACTGGGCAGCAACAAGACAGTTTATAGGTTTACAATACTGACCATCGAGCTACCAAAACTAATAGCAGATTGGAGTGCTATATAGGAAATAAACACACCCATCACAATGGTGCAAATAGCATCAAACAATCAGAAGCAATCTGGGCAACAAATTCCACCCCTAGCAGGACATATAAAATGCCTCGATCTAGTGTTTGCAGGCTATTATAGACAGCAGCAAGTGTTCACAGTGATGTCTATTGCATTCTCAACAACATTGAATTCCTAAAGTGTATAGTGTCTCCCCCTTCATCTCCCTCGGGTCCTCACACTTCAGCTCACTCTCTAAGGGACCAAACACCCTCAACTAAGCCTCACCATGCTCCTTTCCTTGATCAATTTCTTGATATGTTCGGTATTTTTGGCGTTTAGTTGTGAGTCGAGGGAGAGCTATCCTTCCCTTGATCAATTTCTTGAAATGTTCAGTACTTTTGGCGTTTAGAACGAGGCTCTGTCAATGGAGAAGTGGAGTGTATACACGTGTGTGTGTGTGTTTGTGTGTTGTCTTTTTTTTGGCCTTTTATTCGTTGCTTTCTTTTGTATGTGGGTGGCATCCCTTGATGCTTTTTAATAAAATTATTACTTGAGAAAGATATTGATTTTTTTCCTGGGTAATTGGCTTTTTTCTGCAAATGTCCTCTATTTCAAGCACACAATAGGCCGAGTTACCATTGAACCAGTAGCCCATATGTCATGTTTATATTAGAATTTGAAAGGGGTGGTCGTGTTGGATGTGTCATCTCTAAATCTTGTTATCCTGTAAATTGAAAAAAATTCCAGAGGCAGAAGCTATGGCTGGGCAGTATGAGTCAGATTCATTTGAAAAGTCCCCGAATGATTTGCCAACCTTCAATGCTGAGAATATGCAGAACAATATGAAAGCTATCTATTACAGGTCCGTTTGTACATTTATTTTTCTTCGTTAGAAAATATGCCCCATCAACCTCTGTATTCTGAATATAGGAGCATGTGATTAGTTTTGCTATATCTTCAACTATTATGAACTGCGGATTGTTTACGTCTGCAACCAATGGGTCCAGATCTTGCTGAAACAAAGCCTAAGAGAGATGCTAACTAGGCTTACTAGGTAGCTTCTCTTATTGTGCACTCTCAGGGTTGTTTGTGGTAACTCTTTCTATGGAGCCATATCTCAAGACCTAAGATAATACTATTTGTTCTCCATAAACACTTGTTTAGATTTTTATGAAAATGTCAAGAATGTGGGACAAAGCATTAAGAAAATTGATAAGATGAAAAATATCTTGTGTGAACTTGATATAGGGAAAAGGATTTAGTAGCTGACTTGAGAGAAGTAGACAACATTGTTGAATTTTGGTCGTTAAACAAAGAACTGTATGCAGTGGCTTTTTCGGGACTTTTCGCTGTATAGACTGTTTTTCATAATTTTCTTAATGTGTTGCTCAATTGTATAGCCAAACATTCGCACATTGATGCTAAAACCCAAGGTCTCTTTGTTTGTGCAGCCAAACATTTATGTCCATCGTTGGGGGGGTCATAGCTGGAATTTTGGGCTTTACCGGCTTGACTGGATTTGTCTTTTATTTCCTTGTCATGGCAATTACTTCAGTAGGACTCATTGCAAAGGCTGGGCTTACGATCCATTCGTACTTCAATTCATGGAACCAGATTATATTTGTCGGCATTCTGGGTGGGCTTATGGTACACGTCTCTACCATTTGTCAGTTACTTTTGATGTATAGATCTTGATCATACTTGCTTTGTATATTGATTTCCCTCATGCATAGAATTCCTCTGCTTTCTTTTGCTTAATACTCCAGTTTTATTCGCACATCTTATAATTATGCAAATAAAAAATATCATGTTGTTTTGCTCTTACTCTTCCACCATTGTTGCCCTCAATCTGTACAATGTCCTCCAATTGCTCCATGTGTTTAATGCTTTTCATTGGATATGGACAAACTCTTTCATCTCTCATCCAATTGTCTCACTAACTTGCACATTCTTAACTATATTCTATTTTCCACTTTACCTCTGTCATCCAACCGTTTCACTAACTTGCGAAAGAACTCTCCCTACTATGGTAAGTCATTTACTCACATTTTATGCCAACGATTAAAATTACCTTGTTGAATAAAATTTTAAATTTCAAAATGATAGGGCTTTGTCATTTTCGCAAGTGTTATATTAACAATGAAAATTAGCTTATCATATTATAAAATCATTAAGTATCAAGTATGTTGGAAGCTTGTCTTGAAGGTGTCATACTTAGCTCAGGTAGAAAATTAAGCGCCGAGCCTTAAGTGTAGTGTAGTTGAAGTGTTTTGTGAGTTCACCTTTTTCCTTGAGTGTAGTGTAGTTAAAGCCTTATCTTTGGATCTCAGCCGGTCCCAAGCTTAGATAAAAGAGGAGGGTTGTACGTTAAGTAGCTGACAGCCAACACATAAAAAGACCCGTTAGAACCTTATGACATGAAACTTAATCATATAACGAGACAACACTTGACAGAGCTCAATGGAGAAAAAGGATTCATGTAACCGACCCCAATTGATTAGGACATAAGGCTTGGTTTGGTTTGGTTACCTTTTTACTTTTGAAGTTCTTGCTACTATACTCATTCATTTACGTGTTCGGTGTTGGAAGATGAGGTCTAAAACTGTATCGAACCCACATTTAGGACCCACCCTTCTGCTTTTTGGGGAGTTATTAGTTGTGCAATTGTTCATGCAAGTGGACTAATACATCATTTTTATATCTTTCTGTATAATAACCAGCTAACACTAGTTCCTTTTTTTTTTTGCAGTCATTCGTGCTATTTTGGACGTATATATTGATAAGACTCTCCATTTAAATTACATATCAATATAAAAATGCTTAGGTGCAGGGCCTGTTTATGTTGACAATCTGAAAAGCCATCAAATTATGTAGAGCTCACATCCAAATCATAATTCTTAAATTTCTACATTTGCGACATGTCTTAACCATCTAATGTGGTAGAAACCAGGTCATATAATCATTGGATTAGTAAGAACTTTATGGTGATGTGATCAAGGTTGGGCTTTTCACGATTTCTACTGGTTTATGACTATCAAACCTCTTGTGTCCAAGGGTCGGGCATCAATATATGTTGCTTTCAGTTGATCAATGTGGTACTGCTATTGAACTTAATGAAGCATGCTCTCACAACATAGAATATGAATTTCGCTGTACTGCCGTTCAGTTGAGTCTTGTAGCCTCTGAAAATTATTTTTCGCTTTAACGCTAATTTTTATGCTACACTGCCACTTTCCTTGACAAGATTTTCTTATGACATTGTGCATATATTGTGAGGAGAGAACTGCCACATCCTGTCCGGAATAGATGAGATGATGTCGTCTCTGCTAGCTGCTGCTGCTGCTTTGTTCAACTTCAAAAAATGGCCATGCTTCTTGTAGCTAGAAGATGGGGGGACATTGTGCATATATTTGCTTTGTGCATTTTTAAGCATTCATGTCTATTTCTACGATCATTGTCCGGCTTGAGACAAATTGTAAGTTTTGATTTGCAAACTTGGGGATTTGAAACCAAGGTTAGCTGTTTAGTTTCACAGATGATGAGATATGGCATAAGTAGAGTGGACAAATGTTCTTATAGATCAAAGTAGTGATTGTACCATGTGCCCTCTAAGGAAAATGTACCATGGAACATTTAGATTTGATTTAAACTTGCATTGAATGATCAAATAATCATCTAATCTTAACCATAAGGCACTCACAAACCTTTATAGTTCTTCAAGATTCATTAACCCTAGTAACCAATAATGTGTTAACAATGAATAGGAGCACATGGAACAAAGTGGGGCTACTGTGTTATCTCAAAATGACCTAATGGCTTTGTATTTATAGTTGCAAGAATTGCTCATTGTTGCTTAATGTTTTGGTCCAGCAAATATCCAGCAAAACTAGGCACTATGTTTTTCTGATTGATAGACTTGAAAATGCTCGAGCGAAATGAACATTCTTGAACCAAGCATGCAACTTTTGAGGTCTTCTTCGATGTATTCAATCCATTTTGACTAAAAAATACCGCACTCAATTGAAATACATTTGAAACAATTTCTTTCCACAATCCTAAAACAGACATTCCAGAAAAATTAGAAAACAGAAATATAATTCAATAAATTGGGATACACAAAATGTGTATTTTGTAAAATGGAATTGTCAATACAAAAGAGCTAGACTTTTTGGAGCTTACAGATATTTTTTACAATCTGAACTATGTAAAACACTTTTGGATGGTGCACTACACCCCTGTAATGCAAGTGCAGGGGAGACCTCGGTTCTACTTTAGACACAAATAATGAAAATGCAAGTAATACATGTAGAAACTCATGAGAAAACAATCGTTACAACAACAATGGAATGAAGCCAACAAGAATGCATGTAAAGTATAACCCCTTGTCCAAGGGTTGTTTTTATCGGTTGCCTCTCTATACAATAGTTGTTCTCATAGCAAATACAAAGTACAACGCTCGACAATCTGCAACTTACGTCCCAATCAAAGATTTGGAGGTATATGTTTTATGAGTTCAATGAAGAATATTCTGGTAGTTTGTCCCTTTATGACACCTTTTGAATCTTTACACCTGAAGATTTTAGACGAATAAGCAAAAATTGTACAAAGAACCGACAGAAGTGCTTGGACTTCCTCCAACATTTTTACAAAATAAAGAGAGGTAAGTCTAATTAGTTACAATTTGAACACTTGTCATGGAGAATTTTCATTTGCACAGTTGTATTACCACAGGTACTTTCACTACACTAGTACAAGCACACGGTATCAAAACTTTTTTCAACAAAAATTCGAGATTCTTCCGACAATTACTTGGATATTACCAAGTGCTTTTAATTTTTAATGCTCCCTTTGTCCCAGAATGTTTGTCAAGTCTGTAGAACAAGAACTTAAAAATTATAATTTCAAAATTTTGTCAACAATCTATTGCCCTTAATAAATTTATCAACAAATCTAGAATCCAATCCACCCAATTGCCTCACTAGATAAACAAACAAATTTGTTCACCCACTTCAAAAGTAAGTGGGTATTAATATACATGACTGCCACATACATAGAAAAATAATAAATGGGTATTAGCGTACAAGGCTACTACATATCCAAAAAGTTTTTATCCAGAAAGACTTTTCCGTGCAAGAGTTTGCTTTATTTTCTTTTTGGAAAGTTTTTGAGTAAAAACTTTATGAGTAAGTAGCATTTTTTATTAGTATCACCCACTGCTCTCATTTCCCAATGTTGAATGCATTGGAGTTCAATAAAAACAATCAAAATAAGACCCAATAACTGCAACAGCAATGCTCAGTGATCACTGATCAATAATATTCTCTCTATTCTAAAAAAAAAAGACCCAATAACTCGGGGCACGTTAACACATTTTCCAAATGCGTGAACAAGTTAGCACCAAGAGCCTCACCTTTCTTTCTTAGATTGGGGCATCAAAACAAGTTCCCAAAACTGTCAGACATTTTACTGCTTCTTCCAAGTTAGTAGACGAGTCTTGAGAGGCTCTTCAAAAGGGTGAATTTTAAGTTAGGACACCTTCCGCATTGTGTATTCGTGTGCTTCTCGGGACAGTAATAAAATCCAAGATTTAGCAAGCAACTCTTAATCGAAGTATTAGATAAAAAATACAGATAAAAATAAAAACTCCTGATGGGCCCTGTAACGCTGTCTGTGCATCATTGGTACCCATTTGGTCAGTGCTTGTAGCAGCACTGTGGAAACTCAAGTGTAAACTAGTTAAACCATGTCCTTCGCAATTTGAGGAACTAGAGAACATCCCTCTGCGGAATCAGCGAAAACCCAACACTGTGGAATGGGCAATTTAACAATAAATGAAGAAACTAATTAAACCGTATCCTTTGCAATTTGAGGAACCAGAGAACATCCCTCTCCGGAATTGGCCAAAACCCAACAGTGTGCAAAGGACAACCTCCTTAGGATAGGTGTTGTTCCCAACGCTGTGGACAGAACAGTACACAGAAATGAGTTCAATGAGAAAAGATGGACCAGAGAGAAAATGAGACCAATGGAACATGAAGACATTTTACCAAGAAAGGAAGAGGAACAGACTAAAGAAACGGGGATGACAGTCACATTATGCACATCACACTATGGAATTTCGATCTCAGAACAATTTGTTACCAACGGTATCCATGCATTAGTGTTCATACCTCAGCTAAGAAACTTTACACACTAATTCTGTCATAATAAGGTTGTATAGGTGCTTTTATTATCTACTTGTATAGGTGATAAACTGATTGCATGTGTTTGTTTTTCTTGCAAGCAGTAGATTGTGTGAAAAAAATGATCAGGAATTGAATTTTACCAACACATGATACCATAAAAAAAAAATTCATCTCGCTTCAGCATTGAACATTCATTTTACGACATCTTTATTAGATGTTGTGAATCGGAATTGAGGCGTTGGCTGTGTTTTTACATTCGAAAGACATATTGATTTTCTCTGATAGGCCATCTCAATATTGCATCGCTAGTCAGGATGACATGGGTACCTCCCCCACTCAGATTCATTAAGCTGAATATAGACGACCCTTTTAGGAAGGGCAAATGGGATGAAGGGAGGACTATTAAGAAACCATCTAGGACATGTTTTAGGAATGTTCAGTGTGAAGTTTCCATTACTATCCTCAATTACACACTCTAAATTTCTTGCCCACCAAATTGGGCTTTACCCAAGCAATCAATGTTGGTTTCACAATGCTATTATTAGAGCTTTGAATGGCTTGTACCACCTCTAGATTGTCCAGCTCTAATAATAGCATTGTAAATCCAACTTTGATTTTTGGGTAAGACCAATTTGGATGGCAAGAAATTTGGTGTTTAACTGAGGAAAGTAGTGAAAACTTCACGCTGAACATTTCTACATATGTCCCAGATAATTTCTCAACAATCCTCCCCCCATCCCATTTTCCCTTCCTAAAAGCGCCGTCTGGATTTAGCTTAATGAACCCAGGTGGGAGAGGTACCCACATCGTCCTAAATAGTGACGCAATATGAAAAGATGACCTATCAAAGAAAACGAATGTCTTTCAAATATGAGAACACAACCAACGCCTCCATTTCCGATTCACAACATCTATTAAAGATGTCGTAAAATAAATATTCAAACATAAAGTTGGAGCGAGATAAAAGAAAGTTTTATTGTAGCATTGATTCGTTGGTAAAATTCGATTGTTGATCCTTTTTTTTTCACACAATCTACCGCCTGCAAAAAGAAAAAAAAAAGCATGCAGTTTATAACCTATACAATCAGATAATAACCTTTTCATCGTAAAATTACCACTACACTTGGATTAAGGTTTAAGCAATGGCATTATACAAGGTTGATGTTAGATTGGAAAAATTAGACCAAGCAACTAGTGCTTTTCGTCGAGTATGCTTGGGTGTGCTTTCCAAAAGCTCTGCTCAATTATGTTACAGTGTTCCACCACAACTTTCTTCCGACATTTTCCCTCACGTTCATCATTGTATATCTCAGTCGGATCTTCCTGCATACAAAATGTAAGTGTAAAGTGGTAAACTCTACAATGTTGTAGATGGAGACATCCACACTTAAAGTTGACGAGGATCTCTTCTGGAAACTAGCGCAATTTTTTTATTTTTTTTTATTTTGGGTACAACTGAAGTTCGAAAACTAGTGCAATTACTCACATTTAAAGAATGGAAAATCTTGATAACATTTGAAACTGTAGTTAACAAAAGAGAGAATATTGGAAGAAAAGAAGGTAAAAAAAAAAACGACATCGTGAATCCATTGCTATTTTGTTTCTTGCACTTCCTAAGGAATTTGGCAGGAACACTTCCAAGGTTTTGTTCCAAGCAATTTTTAACGATTTTGTCATGAATAGAAGCCTTGCCCATTCAGCAGAATTGACTTTTGGCAATGGATTGATACAATGCACAACGTGAAAGTCAAACTTTTTCAGAGTGAAAATGGTAAGAGTAACATTATTCATGTCCGGGAGAAAGAAAGACCAACCTTGTCCCAGAAAACAGAGGATCCCTGACGGAATATGACTGGTAATGTCTGGTAGTCAATACCAAATTGCAGGGCAAGCAATTCATTTTTCTCTTGAGCTCGAGTACCTTGCAGAATACACAAAAATCTAGTGTTATGTGCATTCTTCTACTCATGAAACCATTTATGTTGAGTTGATTCATGCTAAATTACAATCTATTACTTCGTAGTTGTCCATGGACATTTATGATAGGACAGAAGAGGACCAGCTCTTTGATTTCATGAAGGGGCTCTAACCTGTGCCAAAATGTCCAAGTTTTAGGGGCGGCACAGGCAACTAGCCTGCTAGATTGAAAGTACTTAACCAGGGAGAGTGGAGACTGGGCCAAGGGCCTAAAGTATCAAAAAGGCAAGGACTCAAAAAAGAAGTCAAACATAAGGTCAAGAACAGTGAGCTTATAGTAGCAAGTGAACAACATATGAGGGACGTATGCAATACAAAAAGAAATGATTATCTGGTTTCAGCCGAATGATATCTGGTGTCATCAGTAGAGACACTCTTTGAATGGATGAATGAGCACTGAGCCAACGACGTGTGACGTAGACATCAGCAAATAGACCTACTCGCATTAGCCTTTGCTGCATAAATTTATAGTCCACATGTCTGACCAAGACGAAAGGGCTTAAAGGACCGACAGCATGTCAATAAGGTCATAAGACTGTGGGATGCCACAAGCCAAAGCAAGGCTTGACAAGTTTTCTCATGCCTTCATGCTTGCAAGTCAATGAACCTCAAATCCAATTCATCCTAGTGACTATGGAATGTAAGGAAATTATTGTAACAACAAACTGCTAAGGAGAAACAAAGAGCAAAGATAGAAACGCGATTAACGAAGACAGAAAAGAAGACTAAATTGTATGTCAGTGAGTAAGACGTAGTAGCATTGACTGACAGAATAATGCTCGGCGCAAAAAAAAAAGAACACTTCTCGAATGAGTCCCGATAAAGTTTACCACGTTTAGGTAGTCCTGAGCTTCACTTTTACTCTTGCCAGACTTGACAAGCATCCAGAAACAAGTATTGTACTGATTGTTAATGTGACCTATAATTTGTAAACACAATAGAAGCCGTGAGACTAAAAGGAAGTCATCGTGAAAAATGTTGTTTTAGCACGGGATTGCCGTGCAACTTCTTTGTTTTGGTTTAATATTAAGAGATTTCATAACCAAAAAAGGTCAACTTAGGAAGCAAGTACTCACAATCTACTTGTCTCCATGCTAGGTAATCTCGAAGAATCTCCATTGATGGATAAGTCCGTCAAAACTTGGAGGCTTCTTCGACTCTTTCTGTGGGAAGAAGTCTTTCCACTTCATTACATACTTGGAAGAGAAAAATGATACAATGACAGACACAATGGTTGTGTTTGGTTAGATAGTTTAGTTTTGGTGATGTCAGCAGATGTAATGAGTGGAGAGATAGAGAGAAAAATGAGGGAAATGAAGATGTTGTGGAAACTTTATGTCCAACTCAAAACCAATTGGCAATGAGTGAAGAGCTCCCAGCATATATTAAGTGATCACCCATTCCACTCCTAAGCAATGTGGGACAATATTTCTTAACATCCACCCTCACGTGCAGCCGCATTTGAGGTCTGTCACGTGTGGCCACTTTTTGGGTCCTATCATCGTGCAACCTTTTTGATAGTCTGTCATCGTGGGTGTAGGATTGTGATTTTTTTCACTTTTTTTTTTTAAATGTGGAGTGGAATAGGCCCCGCTCTGATACATGTGGAAACTTTATGTCCAACTCAAAACCAATTGGCAATGAGTGAAGAGGTCCCAGCATATATTAAGTGATCACCCATTCCACTCCTAAGCAATGTGGGACAATATTTCTTAACAGATGTCATCAAAACTAAAACTAAAACTAAGCAGGGAAACAAACAAGGCCAATGCCACTGCAAAGGTGAATTAAGGCAGTAAGTCCACATTGAATAGAAGAGCTGCATCAATCACGTGCAACTGAAAAAACTTCACAGCAAGAGACCAGGATAGTGTGTAACACACTTCTAACGTTAATAGCTTTTATATCAAGACCAAATCAACATGTTTCTACTAAGACTGCACGGGCTTTGTAAAGCCTAGAAAGGCCCTACTCCGACACCACAGAACAGAGTCTGCCTTAAGGACGAGGGCCTTCTATCATGATTATTGGTTGCTAAAAATTTCTGCCTCTCTTGAACTAAAGCTTACAATCCTATAGAAAACATGGATGGCAATCTCAATCCTTCAGCTAGAAAATCTCACAAAGAATAGCTATCCTAGTCACTTTCTTTAGTTGTGAAAAGCACTGATAGAATTTTGGATTCAACCTATGTAAATTTTCGATAAGTAGATCTCATTCCAACAGTTAATTCTATCAAATCAGCATAACTGGTAATATCAAGATTCAACACTATTATTTAGACAGATACAAAAGGTTCATTTCACTTGAATGGTTGGTTAGCCATTTGTCATGCCAATCATATGTTAGCCAAGAGATCCCATGGGCAGAAAATATCATTGGACGCACTAAATGATTTCCAACATATGATATCTAACGGGAAAAATCAGCAAAATAGTATAGGAAGAAAAGAGAACGATGAAGGAGAAACCTGGCATGCCACTCGTAGAACTGGGAATCCTTCTTCAAAACAAAACTGAAACAAAAAACAAAAAATTAATTAATAGAAATTACAAATGTGCTGAACCAAAAGGTAGGACTGAAAAAAAAAAATAAAAAAGAAAATTATTACCTGAACTCGTCACTGACCATATGAGAAAACTACATCCTGAAACTCTTCAATCACACCCACTGCACATGAATTCATGAGGTTCAAAGCCTGCCCAACGTTTGGCTTTTCAAATTCATGCACTTCAGAAAATCTACCAAGAGGCATAAAAGTGAATTGCTGAGTACCACTAGCAACATCTAAGTTTAAACAAGCCAAAAACTTCCATGCATTACACTTTTCCTAACACTCAGTTGTCAGTAATCATGTAAATTTCTGAAACTAAGAACATCCTACGAAGCAGCGCCCAGGTTCATTTGGTACTTCTAAGAGGAACTCATTGAACTCTCTGTCAGAATTCTTCTACTATGGAGCTTCGGTGAGTTGGTCAAAGCAACAGAGGACCATATCACTAAACATGTATATATTTACCCGTGAAAGTGACGGCCATCAATTCTAACCACAATCCAAGTAGAAGGCATCAACTTGAGCTCAAACACAAAGGACTTGAGAAACTCAGGTTTTACTTTGTTGATGTCCTCTTCAAAGCCACCTAGCGCCGTCATGAGAAATGGGTACTCATTGCAGAAGCTTGTTGATGCACTACATCTTCCAATTGAATAAAGATTATAAATGTTTTAGCTTAACAAGTTAGACGGTGCAGGCAAGCCAAGACAAAGGAGAGCAACGGATATTTGAAAGACTCGAGCCTAATTTCACACCATGCCTATCTGCAGGAGAGATAAGGGTTTCTTTTTCCCTAAGTTGAGAAGGCTCAGTAAGGTGGCAGTAAAGCCAAGCAAAAAATCCCAAGCCTCACTATCATGGTCTTGCACAATATTATTCGAGCACTAATAGATCCTCATGCAGATTTTCGCCCCCAAAAGGACTATTGTAGGATTACAGGATCAGTAATCAAGTAGAATATCCGTATAGATCCTTGGATAAATCCTGGTTAATCTTTGAATTTTGATGAAAATGGTTTGTAAAAATATTAAACTTTACTTTAAAATGTGCTTCACAAAAAAGGGTCAGTACAATATGCCATTTTTCCTCGTGGTGTCCCATATTACTGTCATTTCATCCTCTCAGGCTTTGGACCTACTTGTCAGCCTCACCAGGTGGCATCTTGTCCAAGAGATAGCGCCACATGTGTAGGTGCAACTCTATAGCCGAGGCTGACATAGCTAATATTTTCACCCTCAACTAATATTTTCACTGTGATATGTTCCATCATCAAGTTTCAGCACTAACATATTTCCACACTTTCTAGTACTTATATTTTTCATTTTTATCAAACTACCTCTTAAGCAATGTAAATTAGTTCATAAAATCGTAGTTTAAAAAACTTTGAAATCTAATACACAATTAAATTCAAAGTTTCAATCCACGGGCAGACTTAAATTAGAAGAAGCCTATTCAATTTTAAAAAGGAATGAAACGAAATAGGAGGAGAAAAGGAAGTCAAGAAAATGGAGTAACCTCTGTCATGAGTCTCTTAACTCTCCTGAGAATGCATGACCCTTTATGGAACATTGGAGGAAGTTTTTTGTAGTTGATACCAAACTGTTTGAAAAGCAGCTCATTTTTCTCTTTTTCTCAGTTCCCTGCAAATAAGCATCTAATCTATTAGGCTGTATACCTGGACACCCTTTTACAAGAGATATTGATACCTTCAGAAAGCCTTTTACTTCTTCCTTCCAAATGCTAGAGAGAAGCAAGCTCCATGTTAAGCCGAGTATCGCATAAAACAAATTATTGACCAACTGAAGATGGTACTTTAAAAATGTGAACATATCATATTTGGCACTACTACTTTGTGCGGCCATCTGCACGTGTATTAGATTTGCAAAACCCAGAGCCAGACTTCAATCTGGTTTTTAACTTTATGGGTCTTGTACTAGCACTTCCTTCAATGAATAGATGAAGCTAAGTTCATAGGACATCTTCTTAATGCTTGGCTTTCATTCCCCCCAATGCTTAGCATGCATTTACGGTTTCTAGGTTATCCACTTCAACAAAATCAATTGCAGTATGTACCACATATTTTGTTTAAAATAACACAAAACATATTTTGTTAAAATTACACTTCACATTATGTATTATATATACGTACAACATACATTTTGTTAAAATAATACTTGACATCCTCCACATATTACCATTACATATTTACTCCCAAAATATTTTGGAAAATTATGAAAATTACCAACCCGATTCATGGTCAACTAGCCGATTACTCAGTGCCTAATTGGTGACTATAGTAAAAAAAAAAAAAAGCCTAATTACCCACTAGACCGAGAAGTAAAACGTAGGCGTTGGGATATAACTCTCAATTGGAACCTTACTAGAGCGGTGCAATCTGCAATGCTATCAACATGAAAAGGAAGACCACACATCTGGAGCACTACAATGAGCAAATTCCGAAATTGGCTAAATAAATTCAAATGTGACTATTTTAATACCTTCAAAACTTCCTGTGCTTCCCTTTCATTCTTCCCACTTTTGATCAGCATCCAAAGGCAAATATTATACTAGTTTTGGACATGACCTACAAAAGAATAAAAATGTAGTGCTTCAATCCTTTAAGTTCAGAAGCCTCTTTAAATCTACACATGAACCCTATAGTCCATACCCCGGGAAAAATTATGAAATAAAATTATTCAGTAGCAGTTTTTTTGGAGGCTCGGTCTCAAAAGCAGAAACTTACAACAGAGAGTATTTTGCTGCACAGGTTATGATACGAGATTGAAATGAAGGGGCTAAAATCAACTCCATCTGAGGAAAATAATCCTTCCATTTTGTCCCATACACAAAGTCACCGACGTGAAGAGCGATATATGACAACAGAGAGTATTTTGCTGTGAAGTCAATTTTAGTAGTGAGCTTATAACATATCTATGACCCTAACAAGGAAAATAATTTGAAGAATTTCATTTGGTGGTAAGCTTTTTCATGCAACAATAGACACTGGGAAGAGGATTCGAGGAAAAGGGGTCTACCTAGTCAGTGTTTGTCCACAACGCCTGTGTCTCCCCGCCTAACTGTATATGTACACGAACATATCCCTTTGATATAAAGACAGAACTCCTGGACTTCATCATTACCTAGGTAATAACCAAAACTGGACTTTTTCCTAAAAAAAATTCGTAGCTTTAACAAAAAAATTGTAACTTTTACAGAGGTGTGTATGATACACACCCAAATATGATACAAACACCAAAGCTGATATGAACACTTACACCAAACCCTGCATAGTGGCTCATTTGGATTTCCCTTAACAAAACTATACAATGAGTTCCAATCGGCATCCGAACTAGCCCAACACTAATTTAATCCAGTGCAATCCATTTTCAATCCGAACCATACATTGAGAAGGAAACATGCTTACTTTGTTAAAACTTCAACGAGTTTTCCAATTCAAGATTTAGTTCTTCATAGAGTTCTCCTGCAAGTCAATAACAATACTATCAATCAGAGCAAAAAAATTGCATATAATCAAGTGTCCTCTTCCATAAAAGAGTGACTCAGAGAATTAAGATCGTAATTACTTACTCACGTTCTTCATCGTCGTCGGCAACTCAGGGAGAAACCTTCCATCTTCTTCAACTCAGGGAAAAATCCAAATCAAATCGATGTACATCCAACGACGTCGGTTTTAAATTCATTATATGTAGAAACCGGTTATTATGGTTATGTTTCGGTACATCCAAACCTATTTTACGGAACATAAATTCATTAAGATCATGTACCAATCCATTTTCAATTAATTTGAAACTTTTACATGTTTTGTATTTTTCTGTGTTTTATAATATGAATATCTCGGATCATTAAAAGATTATTGATACAGATAGAAAACGAACTTAAAGTCTCATAATAGTTGTTGATATTGAATGGGATATGATTCAATGTATCCATATTCATTTTAGAAAATAGGAAATCATTTAGATTAAGTTCAAAAATTTATTTTATTTACGAGATATTTGTACATCATTAGTGTTATAATAATTTCTACAAGAAGAATGTCTCGGATCATTAAATAATAGTTGATATAGGTAGAAATCGTCCCTGAAGTACCCGAGTTTTTAGAACTAATCAAGCGGCGTCGTTTTTGGAACATGACACAGGTTCAACCTGTGTCATGATGTGGAATATAATAAAAAAACAAAAAAAAAATCCACGTTACTTTCACCACCCCACTCCCCTCTTGTTGGATACAGAGAAGAAAGACGACGAAGACCGCCACCACCCGCACCTCGACGAAAACCGCCACCACCGGCGACGACCACCACCACCGTCGGGTACCACACCGACGAAGAAGATGCTTCCACTTCTTGAACTCCGACAATCTTCGAATCACGTGGACGAGGTTCAAACCATACCCACAGAAATGACTATCGAATTTGCAAGGAGATCTAAGAATTCAGGTATGTCATTGCCCTTTACCAATCAAAACCCCACTAATTCAACTTATGCATCATTAGTAACTAACACAAAGAAGACTACTCTGGAAATGGAGAATGGGGAAGGTAGACCAACTGTTCGATTAATTGCCTGTGAAGGTGAACCAACTATAAGAATTCACAGACAAGAAGAAGGTGAAGAGTTGAAGTCTAATCATGCCTCAAATCTCAGAATTAATGAGAAGTTTTCATCACAATAAATTAACTGTTCCAAGATTGAGGAACATGAAAAACAGAATTTGGGAAACAAAAATGTTGCTGTTATGTTTGCTTCCGAATCATAAGGGATGCTTGTCGATGTATTTCATTCGTTTAGCTATAAATGGAACCAGAAATTGGGAGAAAAATTAAGTTCGGATGGACTGATAGGGAGTTGTGATTCACCTGTCCAGGTTGTTCATCGGATAGACCCTTCAATTAGAACACCAGGCAATGTAAAGCTTTTTATCAAGAACATCGATACTTCAGTTACCTCTACCAGATTGAAGGAAATTTTCTGCAAGTTCGAAACTTTACAGTCTTGCAAGGTGACTTTGGAGCAGGGGAAGAACAGCAAGTGCTATGGGTATGTTATGTTCGTGCCAGATGTTTCATCCATGTTAGTTTGCAGCTCTCGACGTGGAACTATCCTCGAAGGGAAGAAGTTATGTGTGTACAAATTTGTAAAGAAAAGAAAGAGAAAGACTGCCAATGAGGAGCTAAAATCCTCAAAAAAAATTTGAAAAATCTAGGTGAAGAAGTGACAAAGGATGCCCCAATGGTAAATATTCTGAATTTGGGGCAGTTTGCAATGTTTTGATCATCAAAGATCAGAAGGTTGTTTTCCAGAAGAACAATTCGATTGTAGCTTCAAAGGCACCAGAAACAATGTTAACCCTCGTTATATCACTAGTCATAAAGCTGCTATATGACGAAATGGAGACCATATGCGCAATGCTTCTTGGATAAAAAAAAAAAAAAAAAAAAGATGCTCTAAGAATGTGTTGAAATCCAAGACCCGATACTGGATTGAGATGATTGAATGGAAACCCTTTACCAACAAATCAGAGGACTTCCTCGACTCCGTCGAAGGCCATAAGCAGAGTTGTGTTTTTAGTACTCATTACTTCCTCACCCAAGCCTTCCAAACTACCACACCGACAAAGAAGACGCTTCCACTTCCTGTGAGGAGGAGGCCTCCTTGAACTCCGACGAGCTTTGAATCACACGGACGAGTTTTGAACCATACACAACAAAGGTCTCTCTCTCTCTCTCTCTCTCTCTCTCTCTCTCTCTCTCTCTCTCTCTCTCTCTCTCTCTCTCTCAATTACTTTTGCACAAAAATTAGCTATTTTAGCCATGTACACGTATATGCTTTGTAACATCAATTTGAATCTGACATAGACATAATTTCAGTATATTCCCTGTGTTTTTGTGCTTACAAGTGTCACCCTTGTTATTCACATCAATAAGTTACGCCCAGTGGACGGTCCACAGGCTGGATTGGTACCCTATGATTACTCATTGTGATGCACATAAGCTAGTTCGGGACGCTGAGTTATAAAAAGAGTAAGGTTAGGATAGATTTGTAGAAATCTAATCTTTGGCATTGTATCCACGAAATAACTTGGGTTGGGTTGGGTTGGGTAGGGATTGAGTTAATATAAATCTTCTAGAATGTGACAAAAAAAAAATGATGTTCTTTGTCATTGGCAGACAAGGTGGTGAGGGCAGGGGCCCTTTCCTGAATATTTGAGTAATCTTATTTTCTTCATGTACATTTTGATATTCATGCCCAAATTCAATGTTTGGACCTTTCAAAACCTTGGTAATTTTACTTTGGCTCATTCAAGATTGTTGAGACTTATTTGGCGAGAAAGGCGATGGGACAAGATGTCATTGCCAAAAATTAAGAGTCTTTTTCTTTCTAGTTTGTTTAGTTGTGAGTTGAGGGAGAGCTATCCTTCCCTTGATCAATTTCTTGAAATGTTCGGTATGTTTGGCGTTTAGAATGAGGCTCTGCCAATGGAGAAGTGGAGTGTATACATGTGTGTTTGTTTGTGTGTTGCCTTTTTTATGGCCTTTTATTCTTTGCTTTCTTTTGTAGGTGGGTGGCATCCCTTGATGCTTTTTAATAAAACTATTACTTGAGAAAGATACTGTTTTTTTTTCCTGGGTAATTGCCTTTTTTTGCAAATGTCCTCTATTTCAAGCACATAATAGGCCGAGTTTAACCATTGAACCAGTAGCCCATGTGTCACATTTATATTATAATTTGAAAGGGGTGGTCGTGTTGGATGTGTCATCTCTGAATCTTGTTATCCTGTAAATTGAAGAATTGCCAGAGGCAGAAGCTATGACTGGGCATGATGAGTCAGGTTCATTTGACAAGTCCCCGAATGATTTGCCAACCTTCAATGCCGAGAATATGTTGAACAATATGAAAGCTATCTATTACAGGTTCGTTTGAACGTTTATTTTCCTTCTTTAGAAAATGAGCCCCATCAGCCTCTGTATTTTGCATATACGAGCATGTGATTAGTTTTGGTATATCTTCAACTATTATGAACTGCGGATTGTTTACATCTGCAACCAACAGGTCCAGATCGTGCTGAAACAAAGTCTAAGTGAGATGCTAGCCAGGCTTACTAGGTAGCTTCTAATTGTGCACTCTCAGGGTTGTTTGTGGTTACTCTTTCTATGGAGCCATATCTCAAGACCTAAGATAATATTGCCCGTGTTCGAATGGGTTTCGGTTCCTAGTTCCCACTTTTTTGAACGGTGGGGCCACTGTGAAAACCAAAGTCAACTTTCCGAATGGGCTCCTGTCATGACTAGTAGCATGACATGTGTTAAATGATTTATCTCTTAAAAAATCCCAGCTGTACACTTGGCAAAGTTGTTGCTTTATTGTAAAAAGGGTCAGTGGCTTTACTGTATAAAAGGACAGTGGTCGTTGCTTTACTGTAAAAAGGGCAGTGGCCCCACTGTTCCAAAAAGTGGAAAATGGGAACCGAAACCCATTCAAACACGGCGATTGTTTGTTCTCCATAAACACTTGTTTTGATTTTTATGAAAATGTCGAGAATGCGGGACAAAACATTGAGAAAATTGATAAGATGAAAGATATCTTGTGTGAACTTGATATAGGGAAAAGGATAGCTAACTTGAAAGAAGTAGACAACATTGTTGAATTTTTGTCGTTATCCAAAGAACCTTATGCACTGGCTTTTTCTGGACTTTTCGCTGCATAGACTTTTTTCATAATTTTCTTAATTGGTTGCTCAATTGTATAGCCAAACATTTGCACATTGATGCTAAAACCCAAGGTCTCTTTGTTTGTGAAAAGCCGAACATTTATGTCCATCGTTGGTGGTGTCATTGCTAGAATTTTGGGGTTTACCAGCTTAACTGGATTTGTCTTTTATTTCCTTGTAATGGCAATTACTTTGGACTCATTGCAAAGGCTGGGTTTACGATCCATTCGTACTTCAATTCATGGAACCAAATTATATTTGACGGCATTCTGGGTGGGCTTATGGTACACGTCTCTACCATTTGTCAGTTACTTATGATGTATAGATCCTGACCATACTCGCTTTGTAGATTGATTTCCCTCATGCATAGAATTCCTCCGCTTTCTTTTGCTCAATACTCCAGTTGTATGTGCACACCTTTTAATTATGCAGATAAAATAATCATGTTGTTTTGCTCTTACTCTTCCAATATTGTTGCCCTCAATCTGTGCAATGTCCTCCATTTGCTCCATGTGTTTAATGCTTTTAATTGGATATGGCCAGACTCTTCATCTCTCATCCAATTGTCTCACTTACACATTCTTAACTGTATTCTCTTTTTCAATTTACCTCTGTCGTCCAACTGTCTCACTAACTTGCAAAAGAACTCTCCCTACTATGCTTAGTCATTTACTCACGTTTTATGCCAACAATTAAAATTACATTTATTGAATTAAATTTTAAGTTTTAAATGATAGGGCTTCGTCATTTTCGCAAGTGTTATATTAACAACAAAAATTAGCTTATCATATTGACTTTAAAATAACATCATTAAGTATAAAGTATGTTGGATCCTTGTCTTGAAGGTGTCATACTTAGCTCAGGTAGAAAATTAAGCACTGAGCCTTAAGTGTAATGTAGTTGAAGTGTTTTGCGAGTTCACCTTTTTCCTTTTGAAGTTCTTGCTACTAGTATATTCATTCATCTACGTGTTTGGTGTTGGAAGATGAGGTCTAAAACTGTATTGGACCCACATTTAGGACCCAACCCCTACTACTTTTTGGGGAGTTATTAGTTGTGCAAGTGTTCATGCTAGTGGACTAATACATCATTTTTATATCATTCTGTATAATAACCAGCTAACATTGGTTCCATTTTTTTTTTTTTTTTGCAGTCGTTCGTGCTATTTTGGACGTGTCCTCTTTTATGATAAAACTGTCCATTTAAATTAGATATCAATATAAAAATGAATAGGTGCAGGGCTTGTTTGTGTTGACAATCTGAATAGCCATCAAATTATGTAGATCTTGCATCCAAATCATAATTCTTAGATTTCTACGTTTTTCGAGATGTCTTAACCATCTAAAGGTGGTAGAAACCAAGTCATATAATCGTTGGATTAGTTAGAACTCTATGGTGATGTGATCTAGGTTGGGCTTTTATCTATTTCTACTGGTTTATGACTATCAAACATCGTGCGTCCAAGGGTCGGGCATCAATATATGTTGCTTCCAGTCGAGCAATGTGGTACTGCTAAGGAACTTAAAGAAGCATGCTCTCACAACATAGAATATGAATTTCTCAGTATTGCCATTCTGTTGAGTCTTTTAGCCTCTGAAAAATTATTTTTCGCTTTAATGCTAATTGCCACTTCCCTTGACACGTGTAAAGATTTTCTTATGTTATTGTGCATATATTGTGAGGAGAGAACCGCCACATTTCTGCTAGCTGCGGCTGCTTTGTTCAACTTCAAAAAAAGGCAACGCTTCTTGTAGCTAGAAGATGGGGCGATATCGTGCATATATTTGCTTTGTACATTTTTAATCCTTCAAGTCTATTTCTATGATCATTGTCTGGCTTGAGACAAATTGTAAGTTTTGATTTGTGAACTTGGGGATCTAAAACCAAGGTCAGTTGTTTAGTTTCACGGATGATGAAGATATGGCATAAGCAAAGTGGACAAATGTTATATTATAGATCAAAGTAGTGATTGTACCATGTGCCCTCTAAGGAAAATGTACCATGGAACATCTAGATTTGATTTAAACTTGCATTGAATGATCAAATAATCATCTAATCTTAAGCACCTTTATAGTTCTTCAAGATTCATTAACCCTAGTAACCAATAATGTGTTAACAATGAATAGGAGCGCAAGGAACAAAGTGGGGCTAATGTGTTATCTCAAAATGACCTAATGGCTTTGTATTTATAGCCGCAAAAATTGCTCATTGTCGCTTAATGCTTTGGTAAACAAAAATATCTGGCAAAACCAAGCCAAATGTTTTTCTGACTGATAGACTTGAAAATGCTCGAGCTAAACCAGCAGTTGAACATTCTTGAACCAAGCATGCAACTTTTAAGGTCTTCTTTAATGTATTCAATCCATTTTGACTAAAAAATACCGCGCTCAATTGAAATACATTTAAAACGATTTCTTTCCACAATCCTAAAACAGACATTCCAGAAAAATAAGAAAAAATAAATATAATTCAATAAATTGGGATACACAAAATGTGTATTTTGTAAAATGGAATTGTCAACATAAAAGAGTCTTGGCTTTTTGGAACTTACAAATATTTTTTACAATTTGAACTATTTAAAACACTTCTGGACAGTGCACTACAGCCTAGCACTACACCCCTGTAGGCTAGGTTGTAGTGCAAGTGCAAGGGAGACCCCAGTTCTGCTTTAGACACATGTAATGAAAATGCAGGTAATACATGTAGAAACTTCATGAGATAACAATCGTAATCAGGGCGGACGCATGATTTATCATTAGTGGGGTCAAGAATCTACAATATTTAGTCTTGTGGGGCAAGGATCATAAGGTAAAGACAATAACACATACTGCCATGGGGCAAAATTACAAAAATAACCAAAAAAATATGCATATAATAGGAAGAATTTCCAACACATACTCCCGTGGGCCGCCCCTGATCTTTATGACAACATTGGTATGAAGCCAACAAGAAAGCATGTAAAGGATAACCCCTTGTCTAGGGGTTGTTTTTATCAGCGGCCTCTCTATACAATAGTTGTTCTCATAGCAAATACAAAGTACAACGCTTAACCAAAGATGGAGCCAGAGGGTGGCTAGTAGGGACTGTCGCTCTTGCTATAATTTGAAAAAACCTTGCTATTACATTGAAAAAATGTAGATATCATCAAATTGTATAACCCCGCCCCTCCTCCACATATATAGTCCGTCCCCATTACATAAAAATCCTAGCTTCATCCCTGCGCTCGACGATCTGCAACTTACGTCCTGATCAAAGATTTGGAGGAATATGTTTCATGAGTTCAATGAAGAATATCGTGAAAGTTTGTCCCTTTATGACACGCCTTTTGAATCATTACACCTGAGAATTTTAGATGAATAAGCAAAAATGGTACAAAGAACCAACAAAAGTGTCGGGACTTCCTCAAACATTTTTACGAAATAAAGAGAGGTAGGTCCAATTAGTTACAATTTGAACACTGAAGCACAAGGAGAGACGGTAGCACGCAGAATTTTCATTTGCACAGTTGCATTACCACGGGTACATTCACTACACTAGCACAAACACATGGCATCAAAAACCTTTTTTTTAACAAAAATTCGAGATTCTTCCGACAATTTACTGGATATTAATGAGTGCTTTTAATTTTTAGTGCTCCCTTTGTCCCAAATGTTTGTCAAGTCCGTAGAACGAGAACTTAAAAATTATAATTTCAAAATTTTTGTCAATAATTTGTTGCCCTTAATAATAAATGTATCCACAAATCTAGATTCCAATCCACCTAATTGCCTTACTAGATAAACAAACAAATTTGTTCACCCACTTCAATAGCAAGTGGGTATTAATATACAGGACTGTCACATACCCAAAAAAAATAGTAAGTGGGAATTAGCATACAAAGCTACTATATATTCAAAAAGTTTTTATCCAGAAATCAAAAACTTTCTGAGTACGCAGCATTTTTTTATTAGTATAACCCACTACTCTCATTTCCCAATGTTGAATGCATTGGAGTTCACTTAAAACAATCAAAATAAGACCAAATGACTGGGAGTAACGTTAACCCATTTTCCAAAAGAGTGAACAAGTTAGCACCATGGTACCTCACTACTTTGGCATGTGTTCCTTAACTAAATTTACTCAATCACAAAGAAAGATCCCATGGGGCATAAAATCCTGTGATTATCTGCAAAGAACCTCACCTTTCTTCCTCAGACTGGGGCATCAAGACAAGTTCCCAAAACTGCCAGCTCGTTCCAAGTTACTTAAATGATTCTCGAGAGGCTCTTCGAAAGGGTGAATTTTAAGTTGGGAACATCTTCCTCATCGTGTATTTGTGTGCTTCTTGGGATAGTAACAGGGCCGGCCCTGTGAACAACCTGGGTAGGCCTGGGCCTGGGGCCCACGACAAATAGCCCACTTTTAGGTCCCCAATTATATATATATATATATATATATATATATATATATATATATATATATGTCCAAAACAAGTAATAAATAGGGGTAATTGTTCTAAGGTCCAGAAGTGGGGATTTATTGTATCATTTAGTTCATGTTAAAGTTTTACAAGGTCTAAGGTCCACTAATTTTATTTTTTTTAGAAATTAGGCACTTTCAAATGGTACCCTAGGGGTTTAGGTTTTAGGATGCACTTTCCTATTATAGGGTTTTACTGGTTTAGGCACTTTCATAGGGTACCCTAGGATTTTAGGCACTTTCATAGGGTACAAACTTTTTTAGTACTTTCATAGGATACCCTAGGGTTTAGGTTTTTGGGTACACTTTTCCATTATAGGGTTTTAGTGGTTTAGACACTTTCATAGGGCACCCTAAGGTTTTAGACACTTTCATAGGGTATCCTAAAATTTTAGGTACTTTCACAGGTTACAAATTTTTTTGGCACTTTCATAGATGTAAGAACTTTTTTTGGTAAAAAAAAAGAAAAAACAAAAAGAAAAGAAAAAAAGATGACAGCGTTAGGACTAGATATGTTATAAACTCGTTTGGCGGATTAATGGGATTACAAATTCTTTGCCTATGACTTTTGAACAAGTTGCCAATAAATTTAATATTATGCTAGCAATTTTCAAATAAGCATTTGGCCTAGCGGAAATGCTTGTTTGTTTCTTGGTAAATGCCATGGTTCAATTCCCACAAGCCCTTCTTCTCTTTTTCTTTTTCTCTTACCATGAGTCAATGCTACAACTGAATGAAATACTTTGCTCTTTTTTTTTTTTGGTCTCTTTGTCTTCCTTCAATTGTGTGAACATATGCTTCCACTACATCCTTATTGTTTGTCGACTTTTTTTAAAAAAATTGTCGGTGTTGTAATTAGGGAATAAATAAATAAAATACTCCGTGTATTCATAAAATGTTCACATCAATTTGTCCATTTCAATTAATCTTCTAGTTCTTGCAATAAGAATAAACCATTACAACCGAAAATTATTTTTTATTATAATGAAGATACGAATTACAAAAAAGACAAAATATGGAACATGGCATTTATCATTTGAAATAAATCTTTTACTGATGGTATCCATGAATTAGTGTTCATACCTTAGCAAATCTAAGTGTGAAACTTTGCACACTAATTTTGTTATAATAAGGTTGTGTATGTGCTTTTATTATTTGCGTGTAAAGGTGATAAACTACTTGTATATTTGTGTTTTTTTTTTTTTTTTGCATGCGGTAGATTGTGGAAAAAAAAAAATGAATCAACAATTAAATTTTACCAAAGGATCAATGATACGATAAAAAAACTTTTTTTTATCTCGCTTCAATTTTATTTCTAAACTTTCATTTTACGACATCTTTAGCAGATGTTGTGAATCATAATTGAGGAATTGGTTATGTTTTTGTATTCGAAAGATATATTGGTTTCCTCTTATAGGCCATTTTTCAATATTGCGCCACTAGTCAGGATGACATGGGTACCTCCTCCACCCGAATTCACTAAGTTGAATACAGACAACATTTTTAGGAAGGGAAAATGAGACGGGGTGAGGATTGTTGAGAAATTATTTATAACATGTTTTAAGAATGTTCAACGTGACGTTTCCACTATTTTCCTCAATTAAACACTCTGAATTTCTTACCCTCCAAATTGATCTTACCCAAGCAATCAAAGTTTGTTTTACAATGCTATTATTAGAGCCTTGGACGGCTTGTACCGCCTCAGACTGTCCATCTCTAATAATAGCATTGTAAACTCAATTTTGATGCTTGGATAAGACTAATTTAGAAGACAAGAAATTCGGTGTTTCATTGAGGAAAGTAGTAGAAAACTTCATGCTGGACATTCCTAAATACGTCCTAAACAATTTCTCAACAATCCTCCCCCGTCCCATTTTTCCTTCCTAAAAGTGTGATTTGTATTCAACTTAATGAATCCGGATAGGGGAAGTACCCATGTTGTCCTAACTAGTAACGAAATATTGAAAGATGGCCTATTAGAGGAAACGAATATGTCTTTCAAATATGAAAACACAACCAATGCCTCCATTTTTGATCCACATCATCAACTAAAAATCTCGTAAAATAAATGCTTTGACAAAAAGTTGAAGCGAAGATGAAAAAGTTTTATCGTATCATTGATGCAGTGGTAAAATTCAATTGTTGATCCATTTTTTTTAACACAATCTACCGCCTGCAAAAACACACATATACGTGCAGTTTATCACCTACACAAGGAGATAATAAAAGCACCTTCACAACCTTTTCATCGTAAAATTACCACTACACTTGGTTTAATGTTTAAGCAATGAGATTATACAAGGTTGATGTTAGATCAGAAAAATTGGACGAAGCAACTAGTACTTCTCGTCGAGTATGCTTGGGTGTGCTTTCCAAAAGCTCTGTTGAATTATGTTACAGTGTTCCACCACAACTTTCTTTCGACATTTTCCCTCACGTTCATCATTGTATATCTTAGTCGGATCTTCCTGCATACAAAATGTAAGTGTAAAGTTGTAAACTCTTACAATGTTGTAGATGGAGACAGCCACACTTATAGTTGACTAGGTTCTCTTCTGAAAACTAGTGCAATTACTCACATTTAAAGAATGGAAAATCTTGATAACATTTGAAACTCTAGTTAACGAAAGAGAAAATATTGAAAGAAAAGAAGAAAACAAAATACGTCATCGTGAATCCATTGCTATTTTGTTTCTTGCACTTCCTAAGGATTTTGCCAGGAACACTTCCAAGGCTTTGTTCCTTGCACTTCCTAACAATTTTGTCATGAATAGAAGCCTTGCCCATTCAGCAGCATTGACTTTTGGCAATGGATTGATAAAATGCACAGCATGCAAGTCATACTTTTTCAGAGTGGAAATGGTAAGAGTAACATTATTCATGTCAGGGAGAGAGAAAGACTGACCTTGTCCCAGAAAACAGAGGATCCCTGACGGAATATGACTGGTAATGTCTGGTAGTCAATACCAAATTGCAGGGCAAGCAATTCATTTTTCTCTTGTGCTCGAGTACCCTGCAGAATATGCAAAAATCTAGTGTTATGTGCATCCTTCTAATCATGAAACCATTTATTTTGAGTTGATTCATGCTAAATTAGAATCTATTTTTTCATAGTTGTCCATGGACATTTATGATAGGACAGAAGAGGACCAGCTCTTTGATTTCATGAAGGGGCTCCAACCTGTGCCAAAATGTCCAAGATTTAGGGGTGCCACAGGCAGCTAGCCAGCTAGATTGAAAGCACTTAACCAGGGAGAGTGGAGACTGGGCCAAGGGCCTAAAGTATCAAAAAGGCAAGGACTCAAAAAAGAAGTCAAACATAAGGTCAAGAACAGTGAGCTTATAGTAGCAAGTGAACAACATATGAGGGACATATGCAATACAAAAAGAAATGATTATCTGGTTTCAGCCTAATGATATCTGGTGTCATCAGTAGAGACACTCTTTGAATGGACGCATGAGCACTGAGCCAACGACGTGTGACATAGACATCAGCAAATAGACCTACTCGTGTTAGCCTTTGCAGCATACATTTATAGTCCACATGTCTGACCAAGATGAAAGAGTTTAAAGGACCGACAGCATGTCAATAGGGTCATAAGACTGTGGGATGCCACAAGCCAAAGCAAGGCTTGACAAGTTTTCTCATGCCTTCATGCTTGCAAGTCAATGAACCTCAAATCCAATTCATCCTAGTGACTATGGAATGTAAGGAAATTCTCATAACAACAAACCGCTAAGGAGAAACAAAGAGTAAAGATAGAAACGTGATTAAGGAAGACAGAAAAGAAGGCTAAATTGTATGTCAGTGAGTAAGACATAGTACCATTGACTGAAAGAATAATGCTCTGCCAAAAACAAATAAAAAAGAACATTTCTCAAATGAGTCCCGACAAAGTTTACCACCTTTAGACAGTCCTGAGCTTCGCTTTTACTCTTGCCGGACTTGACAAGCATCCAGAAACAAGTATTGTACTGGTTGTTAATGTGACCTACAAATTGTAAACACAATAGAAGTGGTGAGTTTAAAAGGAAGTCATCGTGAAAAAGCACGGGATTGCCATGCAACTTCTTTGTTTTGGTTAAATATTAAGAGATCTCAGAACCAAAAAAGGTCAACTTAGGAAGCAAGTACTCACAATCTACTTGTCTCCATGCTAGGTAATCTCGAAGAATCTCCGTTGATGGATAACATACAGCCCTTCCATCAAAACTTGGAGGCTTCTTCAACTCTTTCTGTGGGAAGAAATCTTTCCAATTCATTACGTACTTGGAAGAGAAAAATGATACAATGACAGACACAATGCCACTGCAAAGGTGATTTAAGGCAGTAAGTCCACATTGAATAGAAGAGTTGCATCAATCACTTGCAACTGAAACTTCACACAAGAGACCAGGATAGTGTCTAAGAAACTTCTAACGTTAATAGCTTTTATATCAAGACCAAATCAACATGCTTCTACTAAGACTGCAAGGGCTCTATAAAGCCTAGAACTCCTACATCACAGAGCGGAGTCTGTTTTAAGGATGAGGGCCTTTTATCATGATCATTGGTTGCTAAAAGTTTCTGCCTCTCTTGAACTAAAGCTTACAATCCTAAAGAAAACAAGGACGGCAATCTCAATCCTTCAGATAGAAAATCTTGCAAAGAATAGCTATCCTAGTCACTTTCTTCAGTTGTGAAAAGCACTAATAGAATTTTGGATTCAACATATGTAAATTTCCGACAAGTAGATCTCATGCCAACAGTTAATTCTGTCAAATCAGTATAACTTGTAATAGGAAGATTCAAGACTATTATTTAGACAGATACGACAGGTGTTCTCATTTCACTTGAATGGTTGGTTAGCCATTTGTCATGTCAATCATATGTTAGGTAAGAGATCCCATGGGCAGAAAAAATCATGCGGTGCACGGAATTATTTCCAACATATGATATCTATTGGTAAAAATCAGCACAATAGTATAGGAAGAAAAGAGAGTGATGAAGAAGAAACCTGGCATGCCGTTTGTGGAACTGGGAATCCTTCTTCAAAACAAAGCTGGGGAAAAAATAATAATAATAATAATAGAAATCACAAATGTGCTGAATCAAAAGGTAGGACTGAAAAAAGAAAAATGAGAAGAAGCCGAAAGCCTGAAACAAATTTATTACCTGAACTCGTCACTGACTCCATATGAGAAAACTACATCCCGAAACTCTTCAATAACAGCCACTGCACATGAATTCATAAGGTTCAAAGCCTGCCCATCGTTTGGCTTCTCAAATTCATGCACTTCAGAAAATCTACCAAGAGGCATAAAACTGAATTGTTGAGTTCCACTAGCAACATCTAAGTTTAAAAGTTTAAACAAGCCAAAAAGTTCCATGCGTTACACTATTCACTCAGTAATCAGTAATCATGTAAATTTCTGAAACTAAGAACATCCTACAAAGCAGCGCCCAGGTTCATTTGGTACTTCTAAGAGGAACTCATTGAACTCTCTGTCAGAATTCTTTGACTATGGAGCTTCTGTGAGTCGGTCAAAGCAACAGAGGACCATATCACTAAACATGCATATATTTACCCATGAAAGTGACGGCCATCAATTCTAACCACAATCCAAGTAGAAGGCATCAACTTGCACTCAAACACAAAGGACTTGAGATACTCAGGTTTAACTTTGTTGATGTCCTCTTCAAAGCCACCTAGCTCCGTCATGAGAAATGGGTGCTCACCCCAGAAGCTTCTTGATGCTATATTTCCTGAAAAGACCGCAACATCTTCCACCTGAATAAAGATGATAAATGTTTTAGCTTGACAAGTTAGACAGTGCAGGCAAGCCAAGACAAAGGAGAGCAACAGATATTCGAAAGACTCAAGCCTACTTTTGCATCATGCCTATCTGCAGGAGAGATATAAGGGTTTATTTTTCCCTAAGTTAAGCAGGCACAGTAAAGTGGCAGCAAAGCCAAGCAGAAAATCCCAAGCCTCACTATCATGGTCTTGCACAACATTATTCGAGCACTAATAGATCTTCATGCAGATTTTGGCCCCCGAAAGGTCTATTGTAGGATTACAGGATCAGTAATCAGTTAGAATATCCATCCAGATGCTTGGATAAATCCTGGTTAATCCTTGAATTTTGATGAAAATGGTTTGTAAAAATATTAAACTTTACTTTAAAATGTACTTCCCAAAAAACTGTCAGTACAACATGCCACTTTTCCTCATGGTGTCCCATATAACTGTCATTTCATCCTCTCACTATCAGGCTTTGGACCTACTTGTCAGCCTCACCAGGTGGCATTTTGTCCAAGAGATAGCGCCACATGTGCAGGTGTGACTCTGTAGCTGAGGCTGACTTAGCTGGTAGCGAGATAGTACTCATTTTTACCCTCATTTAACATTTTCACTGTGACATATTCCATCATCAAGTTTCAGCACTAACATATTTCCACACTTTCCAATACCTATATTTTTCATTTTTATCAAACTACCCCTTGAGAAATGTAAATTAGTCCATAAAATCGTAGTTTCAAAAATTGTGAAATCTAATACACAATCAAATTCAAAATTTCAAACCACGGGCAGACTTAAATTAGAAGAAGCCAATTAATTTTTAAAAATGAAAGAAACGAAATAAAAGGAGGAGAAAAAGAAAGTCAAGAAAATGGAGTAACATCTGTCGTGAGTCTCTTAACTCTCCTGAGAATGCATGACCCTTGACGGAACATTGGAGGAAGTTTTTTGTAGTTGATACCAAACTGTTTGAAAAGCAGCTCATTTTTCTCTTGTTTCCCAGTTCCCTGCAAATAAGCATCTAGTGTATAAGGCTGTATACCCAGAAACCCTTTTACAATAGAGATTGATACCGTCAGAAAGCCTTTTACTCCTTCCTTCCAGATGCTAGACAGAAGCAAGTTCCATGTTAAGCCGAGTATCTCATAAAACAAATTATTGACCGACTGAAGCAAGGGTACTTTAAAAAAGTGAACATATTTGGCACTAGTACTTTGTGCGGCACATCTGCACGTGTATCAGATTTGCAAAACCCAGAGCCAGACTGCAATCTGGTTTTTAACTTTACGGGTCTTGTACTAGCACTTCCTTTAATAAATAGATGAAGTTAACTTCATAGGACGTCTTCTTAATGCTTAGCATGCATTTACAGTTTCAAGGTTATCTACTTTAACAAAATCAATTGCAATATGTACCACATATTTTGTTTAAAATAACACTAAGGCCGTGTTTGGATGACCAGAATCTTGCGTAGGAATAGGAATGTGATTACCCGGAATCAAATTCCTGGGAATTTCCTTGGTTAGGAATAGGAATGTACTTACTGGGAATCAAACTCCTAGGAATTTCATACCTGGAGTAATCTCATTTTGGTGTTTGGATTAATTCAGTAATCTTACGTGAGAAACAATTATTTTGGAAATTTATTGAAGTCAACATTTCCTTTTCTTATTGAATGAACCGGGAATCTAAGATTCCCATGGGACAATGAAGGAATCAGATTCCCACTCAATTTGGAAATGTGATTCCTGATTGAATTATTGAATGTGTCATCGGGAACCACATTCCTACTCTTGTCTCTTCCAAACGTAGCAATCAGAAAAGCATGGCATCACATTCTCATTCCCCCTTGAGCCTAAACATATTTTGTTAAAATTATATGTATTATATATACGTACCTCATACATTTTGCTAAAATAACACTTGACATCCTCGACATTATACCATTACATATTTACTCCCAAAATACTTTGGAAAATTAAGAAAAATACCAACCCAATTCATGGTCAACTAGCCAATTACTCTGACTAATTGGGACTATTGTAAAAAATGCCTAATTACTGCCTAGACCTAAAAGTAAAATGTAGGCTTTGGTATATAACTCTCAATTGGAACCCTACTAGAGCGGTACAATATTGCAATGCTATCAATGTGAAAAGAAAGACCACGCATCTGGAGCACTACAACTGAGCAAGTTCCTAACTTGGCTGAATAATTCAATGTGGCTATTTTAATACCTTCAAAACTTCCTGTGCTTCCCTTTCATTCTTCCCACTTTTGATCAGCATCCAAAGAGAAGTATTATATTGGTTTTGGACATGACCTACAAAAGAATAAAAATGCAGTGCTTCAATCCTTTAAGTTCAGAAGCCTCTGTAAATCTATATATTAACCCTATAGTCCATACCCATTGAAAAATTATGAAATAAAATTATTCAGTAGCAGTTTTTTTGGAAGCTCAGTCTCAATAGCAGAAACTTACAATTGTTTTGTCTCCATACAAGGTAGGCTTGAAGAACCTCCATTGATGCACAGGTTATGATACGAGATTGAAATGAAGGGACTAACATCAACTCCATCTGAGGAAAATAATCCTTCCATTTTGTTACATACACAGACGTGAAGAGGGATACGACGACGGAGAGTATTTTGCTGCAAAGTCAATTTTAGTACTGAGTTTATAACATATCTATGACCCTAACAAGGAAAATAATTTGAAGAATTTCATTTGGCGGTAAGTTTTTTCATGCGGCAATAGACACTGGGAAGAGGATTCGAGGAAAATGGGTCTACCTAGTCAGTGTCTATCCACAACGCCTCTCTCTCCCCGCCTAACTGTATATGTACACGAACATATCCCTTTGTTATAAAGGCAGAACTCCTGGACTTCCTCATTACCTAGGTAATAACCAAAACTGGACTTGTTCCTTTTTGGACACAAAACTCCAAACTGAAGAACTTAGTTACATAAGCCAAAGAACGCCAGATTGTTAATGTTCAAGATGGCCTTCCATTTATATCTCCCCTAATTTTTGTTCTTCAAAGACATTATGCTGATATATGGACTCCAATTTCAGATGGCAGGAAGCAAAAACATGTATATGGCAAATCTAAATGATCAAAAGACAAGGTTTCACGCTAATTTTTTCTCAAAGAAAGGGATGTTCAAGATAGTAACTGCACAAAAATAGAGCTACATTCACAAAGTTGACGGCCCCATTTGCTGGAAATTAGAATCTAACTTATTTAGCTTATTTGCTTTTAAAAAAACTTTAGTGCAACGCCAATGCTCTGGATGCTGAATGAAAAAAGCATAGTAATGTGCAGATAAATAAAAATGATTCTTGGGTCTACCCTCTTTGATGTCTTTTGGCTTTGATTTGAGGGCATGATTCTGCAGCAAACACAACGGTATAGGGGGACCATTGTTTCAGTGGTATTCTGTGAGCAACCACTTTGTGCATTTATTGCCAAAGGTTAGGTCTGTCTCCAATCCATCTGTTTTAGTGGTATTCCGGGAGCAGCCACTTTGTCCATTTATTGCCAAAGGTTAGGTTTGTCTCCTATCCATCCCCCGCCCATACCCCCAATTATTGGGGACTAAATGGGTTATGTTTATGTTATGTATGATGCTTTTAAAAAAACTAATGATGGGTGTTTGTTAGCAATTATGAATAATAACTTATTTGGCTTTTCTAGCTTATTTGAACCAAAAAAACTAAATTATTTTAAGCTCTAATTTGAAGGTTTTTTTTCTTACTTTAACTTTTTAAAACATGAATGACAAAAGAATAACACTCAAGTTTTAAGGGCAATCTAGACATTTAATTTATAAAAAGCTATTTTAGAGCTTATTTAAGGAAACATGTTTTACAACTTATAAAAAGCTGTAATATTAAACACTTTCTCCAAAATAATTATTTTTTTTATTAATTCTTTTAAGCCAATAATCTAAAAATATATAATCTATAAAGTAAACTTATAAGTAATAGCAAACATGGCCGATATCTGCCTCTGAAGTTCCCCAGAAATACAATAACAGTTACCATACACAAAACGAATGTGAAGTATGGTTATGAAGCTAGCTCACTAATGCCTTGACCTTCCACCATGGAAAGCAGAAAATGTTCTCTTGTTGCGACCTTCCCACACCCACTTACAGATTTGTACTGGATACATAGTACCAAGAAAGTTTATGGACAAGTCTCGTCAAATCAACAGTGTGCTTGACTATTAATAAGGGAGCTTGGAGGTTGATGTCTTGGCAATCAACGAGGTTGTCACCTAATCCTTTCGTTAAACCATCCAACTCAAAACTAGTTGGCAATGAGTAGAGAAGCGTCCAAGCTCATATACTAGTTTTAGAATCAATGTGGGACAAGCTCTAACACACTCTCGCATGCGCAACCCCTGACCCACACGGGGAAAGTTAAACAAAGGATCCATAACATTAAGATCATAACAAAACAAGGTACTCTAAGGCCATGTTAAAGCATCAAACTCAAAACCAATCAGCAATTAGAAGAGAGTCCGTTCACGCTCATATACTAATTTTAGAGGTTATAATTAACCTATGTGTGACAAGCTTTAACACCTTTCACAACTACTAAACTTGCAGAGACCCACAAAAGGGGACATCCATTGTGGTTATGTAACTTTTATCTTTTATAAAGATAACACTCGTGTTTTTCACTTTTTCTCTTGCCTTATTGACTAATTTTGGTTAAAAATAATCCTTATAGGCCCCAGTAAGCAAACTCAACAACAGGAGGAAGTCAACATTGGCACGTACAGTATGAGACTGGCAAGCTCTAACAAACTTAGACACCCTTGTGGGTGCAATCATCCTATTCAATAGAATTCAATTCTATTAAAAGAACATCCTATAGGGCGTAACAACAAAAATTCATACTTAAAAACACTAAAAGAACATCAAATAGTAACTACAAGTCTACAACAAAACTATAAGAAAAGTGATCTCCCTCCATCCCAAAATGGATGTCCAAAACTACTATTCACACTCCTAAAAAAATCTGTATATTGCAATCTATTATACTTTTTTCGATATTAAAGACTTTGTTTAATAAAACTAAGCAAAATCTATCAAACAAGATCCATATTGCCTATATAATTCATTATAGCTTAAAAAATATAAATGATTTTCCGAGAGGTGAATAGTGTTTTTGGGACATCCATTTTGGGACGGAGGGAGTACTACATAGACCACTTTCATTAAGCCATTTAAATTTTCCATAAAAGCAATCCCATATAACGTTCTAGTGAAGTTGCACAACAAATTATCATTCACGTCAACAAGAAGTATTTAACTTGTCACAATCACCAGACTATGATAACACCCTTAGGTCCATCACACAGAGGCTAAGAAATGAAAAGTACCTTGCACGCCTACTGTAAAACTTGGACTTCTTTTTTAAAACAAAGCTGCAAGTCACATCCCCGTAAGTAAAATTCCATGTACCAAGCTAATGATAGTGAAATGATAATAAGCATCACAAAATTTGGCAAGCTAACGAATAACCAAGGGACATACCTGTACTCATCCATGAATCCGTAAGAGAAGACAATATCCGGATACTCCTCTAAAACGGCAGCTGCACAAGAGTTCATCAAATCCAAAGCTTTCTCATCATTTGGTCTCTCAAACTTGTGATCATCAGAAAACCTAAGAGAAGGAGATTGAGAATAATAGCAAAGTTTCCAATATAACACCGTCACATATAACCTAACAACTACACAGTGAAGCTAAACACAAACAATGACAGCAGGTTCCAAAAGTGACACGAGTCATAAGATAAAGTCCATCACCAATCTCAATACAAAGGCAACCACAACATACACCATGTCTACATTGGGCAATCATGCAAGCCGATTCGACAATGTTAAGTAGCCAACATTGAACTTACTCAGCATACTCTGTTACACCTTCTTAACATCAAAATACTCACATAATTAGAAATATAAGATTGGAAGGAAGGTTCCTCTGCCACTCTCACCCTTTATAGTTTATCCTGCACATGTATGTGTAAATGCAAGTTCAGTAGTGCACAAACATATAATTGTGGGTAGTGGGTACTCAGTACTATGTTTCAGGTGATACATGGTCAACTCACTAGAACAAATCTCACATGCAGTGTGGTCACCTCATGTCACATCGTCCATAGGATGACACTGAGCCTTACCACGTGGCAATCTAATCTACCTCAAGCAAAACTAGGCTAAAACGGGTCCAGGGACTCCATCTAGAATCATCATCGGACTTGTGGATTGGATGATGAGTCAGAGTTGTCATCAACGCATAAGGGAGCCCCACCCTATTGATGAGGCTTGTTAACTGATTAACCTAACACACACACACACACACACACACACACACACACACAGATAGCTAAAAACCATTGTTGACCAGAACCAACTCCGAGTACACTATACCAAATCCAAGCTCATTTACATGTGATCTAATCAGCTTGACATAAATATGAATAATGCTACGGTGACCATATGTGATATTAACTACGTCCTCTTTTATATTTTTTTCCCCAAGTCCCAACCCATACGTGATTGGTGCACAGAAGGAGTCACATTAGATAATAACCAAATGTGGCAATTGTAGTTGTATTGTTTGAACAGGTATAAAATTTTGGTTTAACATTGTAGTAGTATTGTTTGAATAGGTATACAATTTTGGTTTGACAATGTTAACTGTTGACACAGATGAAATGTACTAATGCGTTATTTATATCCATAAATCTCAAAAAAGTCCTAGATGGCTAGATGATACCCTCGCAAAAATGTCACGAGCCGCCACTGTGACTTGTAGACTCTTGGCTAAGCTCAAGCTTCTCCTCATCTCTCTCTTGCTCTCTCTCAGTTGCCTGGCTCTCTCCCATCTCTTCACCCCACATCAGTGCCATCCCCTGTCATCATTGTGCCTGCCATCTTTCCAGGGCTCAGGGTCAGCCACGTCATCTATACTGTCCACGCCGGTCAACCATTTTAAAGTGACATATCTATTGCTCAAAATTCCTTTCAAAAATCACCTTTAGAAGTCCTATCACAGCACCCCAAACAAAAAGAATCCAGGATTTTCTCTTCGAGACCTTAGCAGGCAAAATGTCCCTGATTTTCAGAATGAAGAGCCATACAATTGCTTCCTAAATTTCAGCAATAAAATGCAGAAAAAAAAGAGACTAGAACACCAATCACCGGGATGTATGGTAGTTAGCAAAAAATGTTTAATTCAATACGTTCGAAAGAGTAACCTGTTTTATTTGATACCTGCGAAAATCATTGCCCTCAACTCGAACAACAATCAAATTAGGTAACATAATTTCGTGTTCCTCTTCGAACGATTTCACGTACTCGTACTTGCTGTTTGCCATAATATCATCAGCAGCGTACAAAAACTAGTCTCTCCGTCTAGCTTCTCGCTTTCTACAAGAACCACCAAACAAAACACTTTGTAATCTGAATAAATTCGTTACATGGATACACCTATAGCTATGTATGTGTGCATACCTTTACTCAGACTCGCGACTTTTGGTGGAGTACCGTGTCGACCCGACCCGAGTAAGGGGGCGGGGTTCGTACGTGATCCGACCACTGAAATCTGGATAAGGCAGTCTGGTTAACCGAAGAACAAGAGGATAAAAAGGAGGAGGGGGAGGAGGAAGAAGAGGAAAGCGGAGAGAACAGGACTGCGTGGAAATATCAGAATGAAGAAGAAAGACTGCTAGCTGCTGCTACGCTAGCAGTGGTTTTACAATTGGAAAAACACGGCGTTGTTTGTTTTGGTTTCAAGAAGCGATTTTTTCAATTATTACACTTATTTTTCTTTTTTCTTTTTATTTTTCTTTTTATCTCTCTTTAATCATTAATACTTATTTTTTAATTATTATCTCTATTTCTCTCTCTAATTATTACAAAACTCAAAACCCAAACCAAACACGACTTACTAGTACCGAAAGTTTGGACCAAAAATTGTACCGAGCTGTTGGGAGACCTACTTTTGGGTCTCACACCAACAATATGAATCGTTCATTATTCTTAAAACATTTTTCTGAAGGACTCAACAAAATTTTAGCTCAATCGAACAGTTAAAAGTGCTTAAACCAAAATCTCACCATCTCGAAAAATTGTTTTTAGAATAATGAACGGTTCAGATCACTCGTGTGAGACCCAAAAGTGAGTCCCCAAGTAGCTCGGTACAATTTCTAGTCCAAACTCTCTGTACCCCAAATTAGGTCCTTTACAATTAGGGATTATTCGGGGTAGTACAACGATGACAATATCGACCGAACCGATGGCTATCCGAATCATGACTGATTTTTTTTCCCCGTACCATAACTGAAATATTCCTCATGGGTGCGGGTAGGGTATGGGATGTGAGATAACTGAATGGGTACAATTCAGTTTTGGTTTGAGCTGATAACCGAACCGGATATGTGTAAAAATTACCTTTCATATATATAGAAGTCTAGCCTATGTATAGCTTCAATGCATTGAATTTTTACTTAGATGTACATTAGTTTTGCATTTAAAATATCTTAATGCATATTTGCATACCTTTTCAGTTGACAAATCTGCTCTAGTTTAACTCATTTTCATATTTGAATTTCATTCATAATTATGTTTTTATTTTGTTTTCTAATTTAACGGGGAATACCCAAACCGAACCCTGATTGGTTCAATTATGGTTTCAATTTTCCCTACCCGTTTGGGTTTCAATTCGGTTTTGGGTACCCATTTAGTTTCAGGTAATGGATTAGTATATAGCAATACCTGAATCGAACCAACTCATTGCTATCCCTAGGTACCAGTGATCGACTCCAATAAATCACCATAATAAGCACCCCAAACAAAGTCGTTTTGGGCACTAGATGAGACAATAAGAAATTTGAGCAAAATTACATTGTTTTTAAGTAGACAAGACTGATGCCTTTTAATTTATAGTGTGTCGTATGTAATTTTCATTTAACATTGATGTAGCCTACAAAGTTCTTCCAAGTTTGTCTTCAGTGTCTAACTTGCTTAAAATATATAAGTTCCAAAGGTCATGTTGCTTTGGGCGAATAAACCAAGTGGCTTATTATTTTATCCTTATTTAAATTTTTTTCGTTGTTAATTTGGCATCGATTTTTTGTAGTTTATTAGTTTGTCTCGACAAGAAGAATTTAAAAAGTATAGAATTATTAACCAAAACTTAAATTTTTCTGAATAAAGACAAAGATAATCTAATAAACCATTTTTTTGTCTTTAGTAAACTTTTAAAACTTTTGATCATAATTTTATACTTTTTAGATTCATCTCGTCGAGACGAACCAATAAATCACAAAAAATTGACAGGAAACAACAAATAAAAAATTGAATAAAGACCAAAAAATGAACCATTTTTTGTTTATTTAGCCAAAGCAAGGAGGTACTTTTGTTGGTCTGAATTCCAATAGGAAAAACAAGGGATTTTTTTTTCCCTAACTAATCAAAGATTGAAAAACTTTGGTAGAAATTAGTCTCTCCACAGTAAAGAAGAGTGCTAACAATCAGTGGAGGATGGATGAAGATGATCCATGGATGCACCCATGGAGGCAGATTCCATATTTTCTCCAAAGAAAGCAATCTCTTCGGTTGTTACTTGTTAGGCATTAAAAAGGGTTTGGAATGTCTCTAATTCTTTTAGTCTCGTGGGACTTAAAACGACATAGTTTTCCTTAAAAAGAATTTTTTTGTCTCTTTTGACGCCCAAAACAACGTCGTTTTTAGGCACTCATTAGGGTAATGTAAGGACCCATATTTTAAAGTGATTTTCCGGAAATAATGTTGGGTAAGTGTGAGAAATATTTTAAAATGCAAATTAGGGTCAATGTGAGCATAGTAATTGCGTTTGGGTGTATTTAGAGCACATTAGAAACATGAGGGGTGTAAGTGCTAGTGTGAGAGTGTACATAAGCAAGTTTGGATCAGATTTTTGCTCAAAAAATCACACCCTCTCCTGCCAAAAACTCACGCCTCTCTCTCTCTCTTCTTCTCCTTCTCTCAAGTCTCCTCAAAACCCCTCCATTTCTCCACCACAAATCCACCCTCCACCCTCAAATACTTCAACCTCCAACCAAGGATTCATCATCTACGCGCGATTTGGAGTCCGGGACTCCGTGATTTTTGCTTGGAGCTAGCATATTTCGGTTGGGGTTGGAAGCAAGAGCTAGGGTCTCATCTTCTTCTTGGTTTGCTTGAGGTAGGGAATAATTTTCTACCTACTCTAAGTGTATATTGATTGAATGAGTGCATTATTCTCCTCCTTGTTCCTAAATGTCTTATTGAACTTGATTAACTCCATGGAATTGAATTTGGCTCTTGAATAAATTTGGGTTTGCAAAATTGGTTGATAACTCTATGAATTGGTGGTGAATGTGTTTACCTCATTTGCTTAGTTGTGTTTTGAAACCCCAATTTGGACTTGGAATGAAGCCCCATCCATTTGAACATGGTTGTTGATTTTTCCTCTCGAAACCCGGGTGGATCGATCCACTCTTGAGAGTGGATCGATCCAAAATGCTTTCTGTTGCACTTTTTAGTGCGTAGTGGATCGATCAACTCCTTGGTTGGATCGATCCATAATGGTCTGCTCGCTGATTCCACTAGAGTGGATCGATCCACTCATTAGTTGGATCGATCCAGAATGGTCTGCTCGCTGATTCCACTAGAGTGGATCGATCCACTCATTAGTTGGATCGATCCAGAATGGTCTGCTCGCTGATTTCACTAGAGTGGATCGATCCACTCAAGGAGTGGATCGATCCAGTTTCCCTTGTCGGGTTTTTTTTTTCCAACCGCGCGAGCGCGCTCGGCCGTCCGAACTCCGATTGAGGTGATTCTTGAACCGTTGGAAAGCTCTACGAGTCTACTTTCAAACCCAATTGGTTTCATATTCATATCCTTTGTATTTTGAGAGAAATGTCCTTTTTACTATCAGCGTGTCGTATTTTTTCTCGAGGTTTATAACTCCATTTGCATGTTCCATCGCTCCGGGCCCTCATTGGCCATTTCAAAACTTCTCGAATTGACCTCTAAGCTTCGGTAACCTATCATGGTGCATTTTATGCTTTGTCTTGGTTGTCTTGGTTTCTTACGCACATTGGACACGTGTTTATTTGACTATCACCGACATATTTTGAGTTTTTGAACAAAGATGATTGTGTGAATGTTTTGGACACTCGTGAAGGGGTATTGTGATATGTGAATTGGTTTTGGGCACTAAGTTGAACTTATGAGTTGATAAATGGTAATGTAAATGTGAAATATGTGACACGGGGCCGAAAAGGGTATGCAGGAGTGACACGGGGCCTTTATGGTATGCCGGGTGACCGACGGGGCCTATATGGCATGCCGGGAAAATGATCAAATGGTTGGAATTCAATGAGATGGATATGAATATTGTGCAAAATATATGAGGCATGTTGAGTGAGTGTCAAACCACGAATGGCGGGGAGTAAATGAAATCTAATTGATGATGTGCTTTCTTTGAGTGACCACGGGGCCTTTGTGGCATGCGGGAGAACAAATGAATGATTAAAAGGAATAAGGTGTATTTGATAAATGTAAAGGATGTTTGGGTTAGTTTAGACGTTTTGGGTATTTGTGAAGTGTTGGGAAATATAATGCTTGTGTGAATAACTGTGTTTTTGATGGAAATGAACCTATGACACGTAATGTGATGATTATGAGAAAACTTATGGATATTCTGGTTTCATTAGATCTTTGAGGCATCTCCTAGACACTTTGTCATCGAGTTGGTTTATCTTGGTCCATCTAGGTTTACTCATTCATGTGTATTATACTTTCATGTGCATCTTTCATTCCATATACCCTTAGTGTTGGTAGAAATGTTTCCTACGAGTTAGTGAGCTCACCCTATCTTTCCTAGGTACACAGCATGGAGCATGATCTCGGATGCGTGGAGTGTGATGCATGTCATGAAGACTTTATGAGCATGAAGTTATTTTCTCAACTTCATACTAAGCACATGTTTTGAAAGAAAATCCTGTAACTTTAATTTCTCCAAACTTTTGACTATTTCAGTTTATGTAATAACTTTAAACCTTTGTTATTTTGTATGGGTACGGGTACTCTTGATCAGAAGCTTATTGTACTTGACTTTACTTTATATGGAAAATTATTTGACTTTGATCAATCATACGTGGATTTTTATTTGTATTTTTCGCTATTTAAAATTGAGGACGTGACAAGTAATTTCTAGAAGGCGATTACTAGCACCCCGGATTCTTCTTTTGGGCTGCATATTGGGTCATAAAGTGATTCCATTGTTTTTTTGGCTAAATGCAAAAAACTAGTTTTTTGGTTTTTTGGGTTGTCCTTATTCAATTTTTTTTGCATTTGTTAGTTTTTGGTCGATTTTTTGTGGTTTCTTGGTTTGTCTCGACGAGAGAAATCTAAAAAGTATAAAATTATTAACCAAACTTAACGTTTTGTGAATGAAGACGAAAAATTATGGCAAAAAACTGGTTTTTTGGTTTATTTTTCGTTTTTATTCACAAAACTTTAAGTTTGGTTAATAATTTTATACTTTTTAGATTCCTCTCGTCGAGAAAAGCCAAGAAACCACAAAAAAATGACCGAAAACTAACAAATGAAAAAAAATTTGAATAAGGATAAACCCCAAAAAATCAAAAAGTAGTTTTTTGTATTTAGCCAAATCATCCCTAATGTCACAAAACAAAGGATCAGTGTATATTTAATATATAAATTAACTTGACCAATAAAAAAAATACGTAAATTAGCTATTGTTTCTTGTTTTAATCAGAATTAACTATATTTCACATATTAAATATTACAAATTTAATTTAAATAACTGCAAAAAAAAATCATATTTGACGAATTCCCGTACGTTTGTCCAAATCTGAATCCATATCCTCGTATACGGCTTATTTATCTTTTTAGTCCCCAAAATATTCGCAAAATGTCAATTTTGTCTCCAGTATTCAAATCGTGTCTATCGAGTTCCTAATGTTCACAATGTGTATTTAAATGGTCCTTGTGTCTAACTCTGTCTGTCTTCTCCGTCAAATGCTACTTGTACAAAAGGATGTAATTCAAGCTTTCCTTCCCTCTCCCTCTCCCTCTCCCTCGCTCTCCCCCCTTTTTGCAGTGGAAATGGGAACAATTGATTCGATCTCCTTTCACTCTCTGAACTGTTAACGATGGACCGATCTCCATTTCTACCACGCACCAGTCCAGTCTAGTTTGGATTTTTGGCCAACAATTGTTCCTTTTATTTTGCAAAGCTTAAGTCATTTAAGTAAACAATTAGTTTGACCGTATACACATAGGTAAATGGGCAAAATAAATTTGCACAGAAAATTGAAAGAATAAATAATAATGTGAAACTTTAAATTGCCTATTTTTTTCATGTATAAATATGTTTTGTTCATGTATCTATATGATCAAGTTATTTTATTACTGGGATGACATACTTGCTGAGTTTTACAAAATGAACGATTCCGGTCATTGTTGTACGTCTAGCTCGTCAAAAGTTCAGTTTCAGTTTGGCGCAATTCTTTGTTGAAGTCTTGTTTGACAATTTATCAAGCTATTTTATTACATGGGTACGTAACATCGATCGCTGAGTTCTATAAAATGAATGATTCTGGTCACTAATATGAGTTCAGCTCTTAGAAAATTCGATACTTCAGTTTGTCGCAATTCTAAAGTCTCGTAAAATCAAAATACTTATCCAAAACAAAGAATAATAACATATGAGTATTCATTACTAGGCAGCAATACTCTAAGAAGTAAAACTTTCATAAAATCAAGGAATGTCTTGTCTCTACGCTAATGTGAAGAAGGAAGAAATCCATTGCATGATTTTCGCACTAAAAGCTCTCGTCCGACCAACCCACATTTTCAAACACTTCATTTTTGTCTCTATTTACCTTGAAATTTCAAATTAATCTCACATCATGAGTCACTTTTTCACATCATGAGTCACTTTCAGATGAATAGAGCAACAAAAAGAAAAGAGTATTTGGAGATAAAAGGAGGTGTGAATGTCATTTCTCGTCATGTTATTGATATCTTGTTCTCAATTTACTTTTATATTATTAATGTTTTAAGAGTTTTCTAAGTTTGGTGTGCCACGATGATTGGAGTATTATATAAATAACTCTACATATACGTGAATCTGAAATACATAACCCTCACAAATATTACATTGGATAATTTGGTTGAGTTATTTAATTGGAATCGATTTTTTGGAAATAATAATTGTATTTCGCTAGCATACATCTTGACCAAAAAAAATAAGTTACATATGATTTCCACCTTAGTAGTACCCCCATTTCCATTAAATTTTGGATTGCTCAACCTTATAAGAATATTATCTATGTATATATCCCACCTAAAACAACGAGGCCAAATATACCAACAAAGATGCAACAACAACACTGATCGGACCCAACACAGTCCCGAGTCGAGTCCCTGCATTTTGAATCTGTATCGGAAACAGGCATGTTGCATTCCACGGAAATGAGAGGGATGGGAACGTCGCCATCGTCCCCATCCCTTGGAAAATGCAAGCCTCGCCGACTTGATCGTTCATTTGGTAATACATATTGAACGCGTACGAAATATTCCAGTACAAGTCCAAGTTGTTGCACGACGAACCGTACCCTAACGCCGTACAATCAGCTGCGGCACAAGCGTAGTTGACATTGGGACCGACCAAGCTCATGTTCAGCTTGTCCTTGTTGAGCACACAGTGCCACTCAGATTGGTACTTGACACCTTTGGCCGCCACCGGCATCCGGTTGTTACCATTCCCGGTAAAGTCCATCTCAAACTTGGGTTGTCCATCGTACCTGAATATTCCCCAGTGGCGCTCGAAGTTTCCTGTTGCGATGCTCCTCATGTCTTCGTCGAGGAGGCTGAAGAGGTACGTTTCCAGGTGGCCTGGCCTCAGAGGAGTTCCTTTGTTGCTAGCGATTTTCTTGAGGAATCCGTCGTAGAATCGCTGGGCGTATTTGACGTTGGCGTTTTTCTCACCGTCGGTCGGCCAGCCGGCCTGTCCGACGATTATGTCTAGCTTTGGAACTCCAGCCTTTTTGAGTGACCAAACCAGGGTATCGAGATTCGCATCGAATATGTTAGTGTATGTGATACCTGTTGAGGATTTCGTCGCGGAATAAGTGATGAACTCCTAAACAAAAAATGACATCGTCGAATACGAATCATCGCATCGAGAGAAAAAGTTCAATAATTAAAGACAAATTTAAAAGTTATAAAAATTAACGTTAGCTCTTTCCAATGTTACCTTTGTCCTGAATTGGCTTGGCGTTTCCTTCAAAGAAGGCAAACTCAACGGGAAAATCAGGATTTTGATAGACACTGAGATATGGATAGATATTGACAAGGAAAGGGGACTTATTGAAGTCCAACCACTGGACCATCTCAACCATAAGACTTCTTATATCGGACCGGAAATCGCCTGCCGACGGTAGTGTGCTTCCGACGGATTCAGAGACGTCGGCGTTTAGTGGAGTGGTGACCTTCACTAGGTCACCATGGCCAGCCTGGTTAATAGCTTTTTGGATGTTTTTCATTGCTGGGAGAGTAGTCTTTAGGTATGAGCCATTGTATGACCTCAAAAATGGCTCATTGCCAACAGCCACATACCTGCAAAAAAGATAGCTCCTTGTATAAATGGCAAAGCGAAAAACAAACCAGCAAACAGAGCTTGAGGATCTAAAAAATGAGATCGATCACGATTCGCCAAATATTGATAATGTAAAATCCCAACTTGCTGGAGAAAAACCTATCACAACGTAAATATAGGTTTTTGGTCTACGTAAAATTGAAGTTTGAGCTTGTACAGCGGGTGCCAATATGCTAGAAATATTTGGGGACACTCATGTAAGTTAAAGTTTTTCACCAAACACCCTCTGAAAGAAAAAAAAAATCTACGACGATCCCCGTTTATCTTCCAAAACTTTACCCAAGACCCCTTCCGTCTCAAATCTCCAAATTCCAAGTCATGTTTTGATGATCCAACCCATTCAAGTTGTTTAAAACATGGTTTTAAGGGTACTAGCGAGAAATCGGCTCAAAATATGATTGAGAAGTGTTTGATCCAAACAATTTTTCATGTATGACCCAGGTATACTTAAAACTATGTTTTAAACAAATTGAACGGTTTGGATCATAAAAAAAACTGATGGTTTAGACGATTTTAGACGAAAGGGGTCCTGGGGTAAAGTTTTGAAAGATAGAGGGGGTTCGTCGTAAGTTTTTTTTTCTTTCTTGCAGTAGGTGTTTGGTGAAAAACGTTTGTCTCGGTAAATAACCCGTGTCTATATGTATAGGATATAATATGTATTGGTGGTATCCGCCGCTCCTAATATCACATGTAACGATCAATATGTAAAACCTTCTTGTAATGCCATTACCACAGATACACATCATTTGTCATTTTTAAAAAAAAAGTACTTTTCTTACTTAATAACGACACCTCCATTTAGATGCTTGGTGAGATTTTGGTTTACCCAATCCTTGGCACCACCATCGTCCTTGCTGAATCTTTCGAGATCATCATTGGGAATACCGAGCATGACCTCGATGCCAGTCTTCGCGAAGGCCTTAACGATCTTGTCATTGGAGTCGAACAGCTTGATCTTATCGATTTGGTTGTCCTTGAGCAACTGAACCACCACGCTCGGGCCGAGGTTGTGGGATGTTTGGGATCCCCAGTTCACGCCTATGGCCTCGACCATGTTGACCGAGACGAGGAGGAGATAACAAGACCATAATAGGACCATGGCTCGAGCCATGGTCGATGAGGGTTGGGAATGGGTGTTGGTTGTAGGTTGATGGTGGTTTTTGGGAGAAAAAGATTGTAGGGGTCACTGGACCCTTGAAGGAAGAATGGAAACTAGTGGAATTGAGAGAGTTTAGAGAGAGAAAGAGAGAATGGTGGACGATCACAGCTTGGTTGAGAGAAGCCCCATATTTAGCCCATGGTTGTAGTTTCCTGCACCAAAATATCATGTAATTACCATACAACAACCCTAAGGTGACATATCAAATTTTGCAGCAATGCTATATACACAAAAATAAAATTATTATGGTTTTTTACCTTTGAGTACACCGATGATTTTTTTTTGGTCATATGATATACATCAGCATGGTTAGTGGGGAAGTTAGTTACGGGGCTAAACAACTAAAGTGGGTTTGATGTCTCTCCATAGGCTCAAATCTCAAACCTCTCCGAGAATAGATGTACTATGTTTAAAATATCAAAAACAAATATGCTAACAACACACAAATCGAGACAGAGACACGTTCACAGTTGTCCGATGCATGTAGGTACTGACGCATCTATGTTTGAATTTGTATCCACACATCTATATCCGAAGCATTTTCCTACGTAGAAAGAAAACCTTTTTTTATAGAACGTTTCCAACGTTACGAATTTTACTATCTTATGGTTATATTATTTTTAGAGGTAATTAAATAATCATCCCCTTTTTGGGAGTCCTGTACGTTTTAATCCCAATCACTATTCATAATTATATTTTCATCATCTTCTTGTGTGATTTACCGATTTTGCCCTTGTTATGACACACATAATCAAAAAAAAGTATACCTAGAAATTAGGGAGTTTTCAAAAGGTGGGGATAATTTTGTTCTCATGTATAACTAGTTTCTTAATTTTGGATAATTAGAGATTTCAAAATGAGATTATTTGATTTCTATTTTTAAATGATTCATTGATTACTGCAAACATGAAAATTAATGATTAGTGGGGTGGAAATTCAAAATTTATGTGGATTATTTCTATCCACACTAATTTGATTATGGAAAAAATAACCAAAACCAATAACAAATAAAACATGATAAAATACACTTCCATAACAGTAACATGGTTAATTTAAACAACTTTTTACATGACTTCATGGTAAAAAACTTGTTTGACTTGTTTACCACAAATTTCACTGATCATGGTAAAATCTCAGCATCTTTCAAAGTGAATGATGAACCAGAACTTTTTTTTGGACAAATTTTTATAAAAGCCACCATTTAAATCCAATGGTATATTCCATTATGAACAAAGATGAAAATGAATGAGACTGGACGGCAAAATGAATGAGTCAGAACTTGGTTGTTTGTTATTGGTTTGTTTAACCCTAATTTCAATAACGCAGATGATTAATTTATATGACTTGTTATATCAAATCATGGTAAAGACTTTTTCAAAACATGTTTGTAATGATTATGGTGAAAATTAAACAAATAAATAGAGAAAAATGGTCAAATCTGATTCCTATATTAGTACCATGGTTAATTCGGTAGGACTTTGATGTTGAATACCATGGTAAAAAACTTTTCAATAATTATGGTAAAAATAACCAATAACAAATAAAATATGGTAAAATGCGAATCCATAGCAGTAACATGGTTAATTCAAATGTCTTTTTACATTACTCCATGGTAAAAAACTTTTTTACCACAAATTTCAATGATGATGGTAGATTCTCTGCAACTTTCAAAGTGAATGATGAACCAGAACTTGTTTTTTGGACCAATTTTTATCAAAGCTGTCTGTAGATACGTAAAATTTTTGGCCTATCACAAGCTGCCACGTGTTGCTAGGGCACATAAATTGGCTAATTAAATGTTGCCAAGTGTCCACAAGTCAAAGTCAAAGTTTTATGGACAAGCCAATCAAATGCTGCCAAGTGTCCGTAAGTTAAAAGACCAAGCACGATAATTGGCCAATCAAATAATGCCACGCATTTTCAAGTCAAAAGTCAAAGACATATGAAAGGACCAATCAGAGGGCGCCACATGTCAAAATGACACAATAATTTATTTATTAAGTTTGGCGAATTAAATTATGCCACTTGGTGAAATAAATTACTTATCTCATTATACATAATTATCTTTCCCAAAATAAATAAAAGAAAGATATTTATTATATTTTAATTATTTTCCTTTAAATCAAATAAGGAAATAATTAGAGAGAAGGGTATGGAAAAATTCTGATCTTGCCATAACTCTCCATCTTACATCCCTATAAATAGAGGTGCTCTCTCTCATATTTTGGGGGGATCAAGACACACTGAAGCTTCCATCAACAAGCAGAGCTCTGAAGATTCAAGCATCCAAAAGCCCTTCAGAACTCCTTGGAGACATCAAGGCATTGAAGCTTCAACAGCACTGAAGATCAAGTATCCAAAAGCCCTTCAGAACGCTTCAAGTCTTCATCAAGCAAGACGGTTCTTCAAATCAAAGCCTAAAAGCTCGGAAGAACATTCAAGTCTCTATCCAACACACAAGCTCCAGAACTCTGAAGATCAAGCCTCTAAAGCCCTTCAGAATTCTTCAAATCCACGTCATGCAAGGCGGCTCTTCAAATCAAAGCTTCAAAGCTCAGAAGATCGCTTAAGCTAAATCCACAAGTCAACAATCTCCTTCTACCAAATCGAAGAAGATTTCAAATACCGATTTGAGAAGAAGCTCTACAACCCTCAAGTCAATGATCACAAGTTTGTCATCTTATTCAATGAAATTGAAGAAGATCAAGTAAATCAACTTGAGAAGAAGCTTCAAAGCCCTCAAGTCAAAATCCATCAAATTCGCCATCAACTGCACAAAGATCAAAGAAGATCTCGCCGTTCAAATCGAGAAAAAGCATCAAGCCCTCGAATCAAACTCTTGAAGAGAAGAATCAGAGGATTATTTTCTTTCATTAGAAATTGTTACAGAGATTGTAAACCCTAATTTCTCAAATCAATAAAATCATCGATTTTGGTCAACATCTTTCCGTCTTTTTCGCAGACTCGAAATTTGTGTGATACACTGTCATTTAAATTCAATGGTATATTTTTCATTATGAACCAAGATGAAAATGAATGAGACTAATGGCAAAACAATAACCACAATTGGATAATGCACGTTTATACCACACCAATATTACGTCCCACCTCAAAATTCATTAATCAAACATAATTGGGAAAAGAAAAAAAAAAAAAAGAAAGAAACTGTACGACAACATGGATACAAAAAAATGAAAGGCAAAATTAAGCATGACAAGCATTGGGTAATAGAATGACTAAAAATCACATCGTTGCCTACTGTAACTGTAGAATCAGCAAAAAATATATATATACTACAGTTGCAACGGTTACATCAAGAAACAAAAAACATGGTGTATAATTCTCAATACACACTTACGATGTCGTACCATTATACCCCACTGGTGTATTCTATTTCCAATTCTCCAAACAAATTTAGAGTAGGTTGGAAAGTCAACAAAGACGAGACCCAATTGGAATGTCAATGGAGAATTTATGGAGCAAGTCAACGACGACTTGTTCATTGGGAAAAAGGACTGTTGACAGTTACATTGTTCCGCAATGGTGAAGGTTTCGATCGGCGATTTGGAACCGCCTGAAGTTTTCTGGTGGTGGGTGAAGCTTTTCGATCGGAGAATTTTTAGGACTTAAAAGGACTATCGATGGATGAAAGGTTTTTGATCTGTGAATTTTTCGGGAATGAAAAGTATTGATATCTTTTTCTACGGTTAAAATAAGGAGATGGAACTATGCCTAAATTATAGGGATTTTGATCTATCACAAATTCCTAAATTACCGCTCCACTCCTCTGGAGTTTTGAGTTCAGTCCTAGATTGAGGATAACGATTGAGGATGGTGGATGAACGAGATATTAGGGATTGGATTTTATCCCCAATCCCTCAATTTCACCAAAGGACCTCAAAATTTTGAAAATGGTCCACTACCTACCGCCCCATATATGCAACTTTTAATTTAGCCTTCAATCCCTTAATATGTTACAATTATATAATTATATATATATATATAGAGAGAGAGAGAGAGAGAGCATTTTAGGGTTTATTTGAATCTCGGGATGAAAACATAACTCCTAAATAGGCTCAGGATGATTTTCTAATTTCAAGAGACTAAAAGGATGATTATTTAAGTGTCCCATCATATTTTTATTTTTTATGCCTAATCTTGCAAGAGAAATTTAAGTAAAAAGTAAATATTTGAATCTTAAAAAAAAAAAATAGAACAATTAAGATATCGACATTTTCTTTGTGTTGTAATTTTAGTAAATTTCACTTCATATAATTTTGAATTTTTGCTGACGGTACGGAAAAATTGAAGTTTTGACAATATTTCTTTTAAAAATAAAACTATTTGTTGACTCTAGTTTCCCAAGTAATCAAATAACTGCAAAAAGAAAAGAGTTTATATGCGCGATCTAAATGACAATAAAGTAAAACAAAAACACAAAAAAAATTAACAATAACAAATGGCCAAGTGAAGAGTAATCCAAAACTATTTGGAAAATGAAGTTTCAATTAAGTGTATATGCAAATTCTCTCTTTTTCTGAGGTTAATTTTGGGAGGGAATCCTCTCTAGATCCCACTTGGCACTAGACACTTATATACTTTTTGAATCAACTTTGACGATCTTAATCGTCAACTTTCTAGGATTCATCGAGACCATTATAAAAAAATGAGAAAAATGAAATTTGAGCATTGAATGGAAATTCATTTTTTTACAACATCAATGGGTTTGGGAAACGTATCAATCAATTTTTTATGAACAACATATTTGACGAGGTTGATTGTCTGGATGAGTTTTGAAAAAGTGAACCATGAAAGTGGATCCAAGAAGAGCACATAAAGAGCTTGGATAGAATTATCTTTAAGGAACTCTAGCGGATTCTAATCCCAATTTTATAAACCAACCAAAATGAAGAAAAAAAAAACCAATAGGATAAACCTTGGAGACCCATACAAAAACAAAGATCCATTCAAGCCCAAGGAATCGGGGACCTTGAATGGCAGTCCGCATTACAGAGGTGTAGTGCGCAATTTGAGCCATCCAAAAGTATTTTTAATAATCTAGATTTACTACCTTAGTTTGTTTTCTCCTTGATTTCCTTTGCAATCTCTCTGTCCCTCCAACAGCAAAGGCATGCTTTAATTGCATCCCCTATCTTCTTGGCGACAATTGACACAATCCAGAGCAAATCCATAAAAGACTATTGCTTCTTTCTCCTCACCGAATGGTAAAAATATGCTCCAACCATCAATTTACAAATCAAAACAAGCAATGAACTATGCGATGCATATGTGATTTACATGATTTTTTTACAAACAAATGACAATTATATCTCTACCTCCACCCTCGGAATTTCGAAGAGAGAAAGTGAAAGTATCTCTGGGTCTACGACGCCGTTTCGGTCCAATGTTGTTAGCTACTCCCAGAATTTCAAGGAGGGGTGCCACAGGAAAAAATCGATCAGCCGATGTACTATTCCCAGGTGCTTCGAGTTAGAGAAGTTAGACTAGTTAAGGAAAGTGTACGGTACTTCTGATATGGGTTGATTGGGTAGGGTTTTGGTTTGAACTTTATCCAAAGTCCATATAATTGTAATGTAACTGAAGGGGTCATAGTGGATAACAGTTATAGATGAGAGGGTCGGCCTAAATGATTTTAAACGTTAGGAGGTCTCCATGAAAAAGAGGCATAGATGGGAAGGTCTCTTTAGAATTTAACCAAATATTAATAGTATATTCAAAATAACAGATCCATTATTGGCGGCTTGCATAAAAGGCATCCAAAACAAACAAGGGGTTCCTGATGTGCACTAGGTGCATGACACCATGTCATGCACCCCATCCGGTCATCCGATGCGAAAATGCACGGCTCAGATCAAATCCAAGCAACGGCTCTCACGTGAGGTTTGATTTGATCCGAGCTGTGCATTTTCGCAATGGGCATGGCACAGAATGATCCCCCCATCCGAAACGAGTAATGTTGTTTAGCATGCAGTCGCGTGAGGTGCCATTAACCGGAGGGAATGGATATTCTGCTCATCTTAAAGACAGTATCGGATTCATAAACCACTCTTGTGTTTTCACCAGCTTGAGAGGACATCCCATAATTGTGAACTTACAAGGTTTTAAAACTGTTATACCATGACAATGTAAGCAAGGTACTCTGGAGTCCTAGTTCTTAGGAAGAGTATTTCGTGGAGCCAGATAATCAATCAAGGAAAGGCATGTGCCGTCATGACGATTACGTGACTCTCCCTCTAAGTCTATCATGGAGTGTTAGCAAAGTTAATGCAGAAAAACAAGTTGGATCTGCAATTTCATTGAGAAGGACTTGTTTTAGGGTCTTCTATGCCAGAGTACATGGAAATTTAATTTTGCCGTTCTTTAAACTTACATTCTAGGTTGAGGACATCTAGTAGAGAATTATTAGCTCAGAGTCCAAGACTGCATTTCAACGATAGGAAATTCCATCTGTTGCAAATCTTGTTTTACCAGTTTTTATCTGTTGATACTTGATACTGCTTAAAGTTTCCTCAGTATTATTGTATGGTAATCTAGTTTGAATTTGTGATCTATTTTTTGCAGATGCAACTAATGGGAAAGTGCGGAATTTACAGTTTTAACACTAAGAGGTTTTTTGCATCGGTCAGCACAGGAGAAGACAAGCCCTTTGATTTCTTTCGAACTGTATTCAGTATGCTCAAAGGCTACTGCTGAAATTGTCTTTCAGTGGTTACTTTTGGAGTTGGGTCTGAGCTGAGAAAATGTATGTGTCGCAGTAATTTAAGCCGAATTTTCAGCTTATACTCCATAAGCTTACACATAGTCTCCTTCCTATCCAAACCACAAAATGCGGACCTACCGTCCGGATCAAATTTCGATGATCCGAACCGTTAGATGTGTTCAAAACGTGTTTTTAACGTCCATCGCGAGGATTTGGCAAAAAAAAATAGCCAAAAGGGCTTGATCGGAGCAGTTTTTCATAAAAACGCTATAATAGCATTTTATGAAAAACTACTCCGATCAAGCCCTTCTGGGTTTTTTTTTTTTTGCCAAATCGTCGCGGTGAACCTTAAAAACACGTTTTAAACACATCTAACGGTTCGGATCATCAAAATTAGGTCCGAAAAGTGGAGGTCCGGAACTTAATAAGTTGCGGGAGTTTGGACCGGAAGTTTGGTGAGCTTACACATATGCTTAAAGACCTGAAAAGTTCTCATTCATACCCTAGTTTTGGTCCACTGATAGGGAACAAGTTAAGCTATTCATCTTTGATCTGGGAGGATATTTATCTGCAGTATCGTTATTTATACAAGGATATGATCTAATAGCTTTAGCTGTTTACTAGGATTTATCCGTGCAATTTGGAACATTGGACTGGGATGGCTGTAATGTCTTGAATGACCAAGTTGAAGCATTATCTCGCATAGGAAATGAGATATGAGTCACAACAGTTGCAGGTTTTGGTGTCTTACATTTAATATATTGGACTTCTGTAAATTGTAGCAAAGAAAAGCTTTGGCTTCATTTTAGTCATACTCCATACTGATAAATGTATTTTACCAGTAGCAACATGGATAAACTCTAATACAGACAGAGAAGAAGAAAAGATGGAGGGTATTGAATTTAGACCTGATCTACCTGATCAACACAGGAAACAACAGAGTATTTACGTATCATTCCCAGCAAATTAAACCCAAAAATGGGGAAGAACGGTGGAAGGGCAGAGAACGAAGGATCTCCGTTCAATCTACAGCTCTGAAGATAGTCAACAATGCCATGAAGAGATTGATGATATCCAGATACAGTGACACCGAAGCCCATATGTAATCGTCATAGGAGTAACGCTTAATCAGGTTGTCTGTATCATATACAATATACCCACAGAATATGATTGCTGCCAGAAACCCATAAATCGTAACTGAGATCTGGCCCAGGGGAAAGAATATCTGCATGCAGTTAAAGTGGGAATCGATAAGTCAAAACGAATAACAAATGCATGCAATATTAGCAGAAGAGACTGGAGCCAAATGATTGACAAAAGCAAATATGGATATTCATATACCTGAATCAGGGAAAACAGAATAAGCACAAAAATAGCACCAGACAAGAAGGGCCCTAGGAAACCGAAATCATGTCCTCTCCTTGCAGCCCAGAAAGTGTACAAAGTGAGACTTACAACCACCCCAGCTGTTAGGACCGCAGCTTCCAAAATTACCTTCCCTGCAGCCAAATAAAATTACAATATAATCCAAATAATCCGACAACCAACATGGCCAATGAAAGACTGCCATATTTATCACTTCAATCTAATCATACATCTCGTGGAGAACAGATCTTTTAGAACCTGCCAGAGATGAAATCGTTGAATTGAAACACTAATAGCAAAAACACAAGAACCATAGAATACTGTTAACTGCTTACAAAGCTGGGGTAATAGACCTACCAATATGTTAATGATTTCGGATTATTCAAATTCAGAAAACTGATTCTAGCAAAACTAGACTTGCAAGTTTTCCCCTATCCGTATCCAGCATTAGGTTTTCCTCTCCAAATGACCTTAATTCTCTGATTAACTTGATATGACACAACACATATACTCTCTGTAATAAGTAATAACTTTAGATTTTGTGTAGTTCAAATAATAATGAAAGATTTATCAAATTGGTCTTGACTTCACCTTTCCAAAACGCCTATTATGTTTTAGTTCCCATTAATTGGTCCAACGTCTTATTCAAGTAAACATATTGAAAAATTCAAATTGCTTACCGCTGGTAAAAGCACACGTCAATCCCACCGCAAAAGCCAAGGCAACAGTGAAAATAGCAAGGAGAAAATAGTTCACGGGGTGCCGTTTGTAATGGTAGGCCAATGGCCACAACACTGCAACAACACAACCAAACAGTGAAGTGCTCCAAAACACAGACAGTAAAAAAATATAAATTTGAAATGGGAAACGCGTTCACATTTGGTTGATTTTAATGCGTCACTGGTCCCAATAGACTCCCATTTTGCTTACCACAAAGCTGTAGGTGAAACTTTCATTCCACCTCTCTTTATTGGTTAATTAATGAAGGGGGGTGAATTTACCCTCAACAGTATTGTTTCTACAATTCTACTTAAATGTCAAAGATGGAGCCTATCTAATGAACATCTCCAATGGTTCGAGTAATCTTTTTCAAACCACAGCTATTTTTTGGCTTGCTATGGTAGAATTTCACCCAGTTCAAATAAAGAAACAGCAGTAGTTAACTAAATTTCACAAAATTACTCCAATAATTCCAAAACCATTTTATTCCTTAACCAGACAACAACACCCAAATACCGATAACCAAGCCAAACAAAAGCAAATCTAATCCATAAGTACCAAACAAATACTCATACAGCAATCAAGAGCTTTGGAACTTCTTATGACAAATTTCACTTGAGAAATGACAAAGCTATTTTTTGGCTAGAGAAATCACCAACCGTTGGAACTCATTTTTCCATTTGCCATTACACTGACTTGCGGCCTATCATTTTTATTTTTTATTTTTTGAATAAGTCCTGTGCCAAGCCTGTGCAACTTGATTTTTATTTTTTGAATAAGGCACTTAAGCGCATCTCGACTTTGAGTACCAATCATAGCATTAGTATCCACTAGCGGGGACCCAATTAAAGCTGTCATAGAGCCCGTGCAGACTATCTTCAAAGGAGCTAATAGCACCTGAGAGTTTGAGATCTTAGGAGTGAGCAAACCCTAAGTCATACCACAAGGGATGCAATTCAACCCGACCCATTCCAAACCTGCTTCTTGCCGCCCCAACGGGGCGGGTATTTATTAAGATTTTCGGGTACAAGGTTGGGGTATGGGAGAATTGGAAAAACCCGACCGGGTAAGGGTAGACATCACCCCCCAATACCCGCCCCGAAAATTTTTTATGCCTAAAATTTTATTTTTATTCTTATATTTTTACCATTACCACTAGAACCCACATTATATATCAATTAATTTTCATGTTCCTTGTAGGCTGTAGCTAGTAGATGTTGGTTAAGCGATACTCGTAAGTGTTATTTTGTGAACTTTTATTATTTTTGATCACTAATTTTGGAATGTCTGGGGTATGGCAAAACCCGCCCCTTTGTCCCTCCTCCATACCAGGAGGCCTTATGGGTTATCATTGAAGACGCTAAGTTAGTAATATCATGTAATCGTAAAACAGCCATTCTCAAAGTCGACGACACCCAAATACAGTACTAAAATATGGACACACCAAAATTGGAAGCAATTCGACATAATTGCAAAAGCTTAAGTCGTGGTGATGGAAAATAGAGAGAGTTACCAATGAAGGGCGTGATGATGAGCACGATATAGAGTGCCAAGCCGGTATAAGTGGTGGTGAAGAAGACGGAAATCGGTTCAACGGCGACGACGACAGCGCCAACCGCGATAGTGAGGAGCAATTGGACGGTGACGATTGAGTAAATCTTTCGAATGAAGGCCCACCGGAGCTCCGGACTCTCCAACATCATCGGGTACAGCGGCGTACTAGCCGATCCCGACTCAACATCAACTTTCTGATACATCTTTGAAAGGATCGAAGCCACAATTAACAGAGAAATCAAATCCTTTTGCAAATTACTTGGCTCTGTTAGGTGCCTTAGGGTTTTTGGTTAGGGAATTGGGGAGACGGAGGAAGGGAATGAACAATGAATTGTGACTTTCTTGATCGATGATGGCCGGAGAGATTTTGGAAAAATTGGGAACCGGAGTCAAGGGTGCAATCTGAACCGTTCAAAAAATATTTTTAATGGTTGAGATTTCATAAAAAAAATTGCAGGTCGTCGAGATGTGTGAACAACGTGCAAGATTCGCATATACAGGGGAATTTGAATAATTGGCTTTAATCTTCATTGCCTTTTTTGTTTCGCTTCTTTTTGACCACGTTATCGTCCTATATGCATAAATGTCCATTTACGCCAACGAGGCGGCTGCCGCAGGTTTTGCTAGGGGTGGGTGGGTATCGTGTCATGTTCGTGCCGTATTATCTTGTATTTGTGTCAGTATTTTTTTAATCCTAATTGGATCTGTTTAGTTTTTCGTGTTATCTTGTGGTGTCATATTCGTGTTCCGTGTCAAAAATAGTTAACTCTAACCCGCTAATTACGTGTCGGATTATCGTGTCCTTTCATAAATTCTCACCCCGCGTCGTGTTCGTGCCATGTCATCTCGTATACGTGTCAGAATTCTCTCAACTTTAACCCGACATGTTTAGTTTTTTATGTTTTCGTGTTGTGTCATATTCTTGTTCTATTTCAAAAATAGTCAACCTTAATCTGTTACCTTCGTGTCATGTTCTCGTATCGTGTCGGAAATTCTCACCCTTGACTTTTGCGTGTTTTTTCATTTTCTCGAAGGGAAAAAAAATCCTCAAACTTGTAGGACTTTCAATGACATTCATTTCGTTCTCAAAATATCATGAATGGAAATACTAAAGTGGCTGATTATATAAGCGAGAACAAGGAGTGGGACATTAACTTTTTGAATCAAACTTTGATTATTAATGACATCAGCAAGGTCACTAGTATTCCGCTCTCCAAGTATGCTGAGATTGATGACTCTCCTCATTGGGCCTTGAGCTATAATGGTAAATTCTCTATTACATCTTCTTAGGGTAGTCTATCTGAACCTTCAATTTCTGATTTAAAATGGAATTGGATTTGGAAGCTTAAAGTTCCTTCCAAACTGAAAGGATTTCTTTGGACATGCATGCATGGCAAGTTACTTACCAATCAACAACGTTTACTTAGGTTATCTACTAGGGACTCTTGTCCCAGATGTGATAATACTTGCGAAGATGTGTTCCATTTATTCTTTAACTGTCCATCTAGTTTTGATTTGTGGTCTAGATTACCTAATGTTCAGATTCCCTCAATAGTGAGTTAGAAGAATGGAGATCCTGGTTGCAGACAAACATCAGAAATATCATAGCAAATATAGGGAGTTATTCAAATTTTGTCCTTATTTTGGTTACCCTTAGTAAAATTTGACTTGTTAGGAATAAGAAAGTCTTTGGTGATGTTAATTTAGACCCGAGTATACATAGGCAATGTTTGGTATTTACTTCTGAAATCGTACATGCCTTCTGTGAACAGAGTCCAACTAGGATTCGACAAGTCAAACTTATTACTTGGAAATTCCCAAGCCCTGCTGGGTTTGGAGGTGTTTTTAGATAGGAGAGAGGACACTAGGTTATTGCCTTCTATGGAAGGCTTGAAGATTGCACCAGTTTGGAAGTAGAGTTATAGGTATCTTCAGAGGCCTAGAAATGGTGAAAAGCCAGAACATGGAGGCGCTAGAAATTGAGTCTAATTTAGCCACTACAATTGATCTGATCAAAGGAGAGGCACCAACTCACTCCTCTCACAAGATTCTCATACAAGAATGCTAGGCCCTACTTGCGGCCACTAGTTGCTCTCTAAACCATATCTACCGCGAAGGAAATCAGGTGGCAAATAAACTTGCTAACTTTGGAGTGGATCTGGAGCACAAATGGGTGTCTCACATTGCTCCTCCTGTTGAAATCATCCCTCTCTCGGAAGCTAATATGAGGGGGTGGCCTTTGAAAGATTGTAGTTTGTTAGTCTTTATTCATTTTCTATTGTACCCAAAAAAAATTCATTTTCTTCTCATTTGACAATATCAAAAACATCCATGAAAGTAATATTTGAAGATTCAAATCGTTGATTTTATAAAACTTAAATATGCAAATTACAAAGATTTCAATGTGCAAATTTCCTATAGATAATGTTTGGTATCACTTTTATTTTAGAAGTTACGAATATTTGCGTGCCATTTTTTATGAGATTCATGTTCATTATTTCATTAGTGTCTAATGGTCCATTGCTCATAAAAAATAGTATGCAATCCGGTAAATATTTATTGCTATCCGATCAATCTACTTTTTTTTAATCAAAGGAACATAATTATAATTATCAATCTAGTTGTTTTGTTTGGATGTATGTGTCAAAACCTATAAAATGAAAGCTTTGCCAAAATTAAAAAGAAAAGGAAAAGAAAAGCTCTGCATCCCAAATGAGAATAATAAGCTTCATAATGCTTTCATACAAAAAATTAAAAGGGAGATCATCGTATGAGAGGAACGATGACTCACGGTTTCAAACATTATGTTCAGTTTACTTGAATACCTTGCTCTCCTGACCAATCTAAATGGATTACAAAACTTATTTAAGTTGTTCAAAATTACACAACATAATTCTGAAAGTACCCTAAAAACAAGTTCTGAAAAGCATTTTAATAAAATAGAGAAAATAAATAATTTTCCAGGGAAAAAAAAACGTCGCCTAGCCATAAATATCAACAGAGGACGAGTGCCAAAACACCCGACACATGCCTTCCCAGTTCCAAATTCGAATTAAGTCAATCTAGATCAAGAAAAGTTGTTCTACTAAATGCCACTAATGAAATAGTAATGAACACAAACCTCATCAAAAAGACACGTGAATTGGTCCGAGACATCCGGTTATCCAAAAAAAAAAAAAACCACACCAAAAAGCAATAACCTATGTGAAGAAGAAACAGAATATGTTTACATGTACTTTATATTGATCGGATTCTAGTAACTGAAGTTACTGTACATCAGGAACGACAACACAAATAATTGCTAAGAAAATTCTAATATCAACCCAGTGGATTGTCGTTAAAGTTTAGAAGTGTATTGAAATGAACTACAAAAATACAGCAGGGAAACTGAACATAAAAAGACGACAAAATCTCAAACTAGACCTATATACCATGTGGCCATACATTTACACATACTAAACTCGATGCCATTCTCGTGGAATTCCCGGTGATCTCCAACTAAAGCTGTCAGTTCAGGAGATGATGAAGAACTCCTCACCTCTGTACCGCACAAAGGATATACAAAGAGTGCCGGCCCAGCAGTTACATCAGATGCACGACCTTGATTTCGCAGCAGCCTGCTCAATGAGGCACCTAGACTTGAACAAATACTGAAGTTCTGATACATGTGATAATTCTAGGTTCAGAAAACATTTCCCATACAGCTCATAATTCTGGCGTGCAAACGTCTTCCCAATGTCATCAAATGCAAGTGTACTCAAAATCCCGTTTAAGTGAACTGAAATCTGCAACACAATAAAAACATAGCAATACCCTTCGGGATTGGTTTGGAAATGAGGATGCAGCAAAGCCTCATCAACACTCAGTCGTTCATCCCGAAATTGCAACAAAAAGGCAATTGAACCACATTTTCCATGAGCTCATCCTCAGGGATTGGTTTGGAAATAAGGATGCTGCAAAGCCTCATCAACACTAAGTCGTTCATCCTGAAATTGCAATTGCAATATACCACAATCATGTCCAAACTAAAGATGTTTTTTTTAGACTTAAAAAATTGCTGTCATAATTTATTCTAACAAACCAGAGATGATCTAACAAGGGCAAGTCTTCTAGAATGGATTGTTAAAATGCAATGGGAGTAAATGACTACTACAACGATGAGGATAAGTTGATTCAACTATCCCACAAAATTTAATGAGTTGTCAAGAAAAACGCAACTTACTAAGTAAGTAAAAACAACAGATGTTATAACTTACTGGATCCCAAACTAACAATTGGCGTACTAATCGCAAAGCCCAAACATTTGGAAACCTGCACAAAATGAGAAATAAGGTTATGTTGAAGCAAAACTATTAGGGGTTATAAAATGCATTTATCATTACAAATGGGTGGATTAGAAACTAACCCAATTTTGAGTGGATCTCTACTTTTTATTTGCTGGGAGAAATATTCTTCAGAGCATTTCCAGGAAGCCGGTGAATTTGCACCCTGTTTCCAAAGCAAAGAGCAAGCATGAGCTTACATGCAACAAACCACTATCTTCGTTACATCTCATCCTTTTGCAGCATAATTACTTAGTAATGGATAAAATGCCAGATGAATTCGTTGAATTATTCGATCCGAATGGAAATTCATACTGAGTTTATGTGCATATATCCATAGGTTATAAATTTCCAAAACTAGCACGAGTATATGTTCTCCACGTGTTGCCAATTGGTTGAGTTGGATGCTTTTACGCGTCCCGTGGGTTAGATCTCAAATCCTGTTACGCACATACATATAATTTGCCCGATACATCTACCTCCTTTCCATTAATACCCGAAGAATCACTACAAGTAATGGATAATGTTCAAATTTTGAGACCAGAACCCCCTTATTCTATCTTTCTATCGACCAATGATTTCCAAAAAGATTCACTGACTACCATAAGTCAGCAATAGAATGATTGAGAGATCTCTCGGGATTGTAGATCATATATTATAGTATCTAGTTTACTACTTTGTCAAAGTGACCTTATTTACCAGACTACTATTCCTCAAGGGTTTCTTTAAAGTACCATAACAAAATGGACCTTTTGTACAACTATTGTATGTATCACATCCTACCACTTCAAAGACACATCATTGAGCTGCGTTGCAACATGATCCACTGGTACCATGACAAATAATTAGTCCTAGAACTGAGCTTGTAAGATTTTAACCCTCATAAAGGAATCCCTTAATGCGTTCATTAACAGCTATCAGAGGTAAGAACGACCACAAATCCTACCACAGTTTTTTCGATAAGTTGTGTAATCTTTATCATGATCAGTACGGATATAGAAATTATTAACTATCAAGATGACTGTAGAATTCCCATATTAGTGAACATTTAGGTTTGTCACATTATGCAAACATGTGCTACTAAAACCCATGTCTTATCATCTAAACAAGCCAAAAAAAAGTGCATGCACATCTATGGAGAGAGAGAGAGAGAGAGAGAGAGAGAGCTCAATCCAACAAACACCTAAAGTATAATTCCATACAAGGTGGTAAAACTTACCCCACCCTTCATGCCGGATACGTGACACGTTTTTGAGGAACTCCCAGGTATTAAGATGCACAGTTCCATGAATGCTCGAAGTCTGTCACCACAAAGCACAACATGTGATAATCAATATAAAAAATCTACCGAAACAAGAAAGGCAAGCTTTTCTATTCACTTTTATTTAAATGTATCCTTCCATCAACACGGATAGAGAAAAGATTTCCAACAGCCCATTCAACAAATTTGTCATGTAGCCAACCAAGTAGCTAATGTATGAAGCTTAATTGGTTGATATTCAAAACCACAATCAAGATGTAAGACATCAATTGAAACCAAAACCAATATTCAGCCTTCATATGCTCTACATCTAGCAAGCATAACTCAAAACTATCTTCCTAAGCTTCCTTAATTATGTAATCTACAAAGTATATAAATACAACCTATTACCATTCTGAGGTCAACAAAGAGTTGTCATTTACTTTTCTTTCGTTCTTTTTAACAAAAGTTGTCATTTAAACACCACTACGGGTTGAAAACAAGGATTTGAATCCCGTTCTGTACCGGCCGGTAATGACCGATACATAACGTTTCAGGGTGAAACTGGTACACTAGAGATGCAATTTCATTATGTGGAACTTTCTGGTGTACACTGCTGGTATTGGTGAGTTCCGGCCTTCTCAGTGGTTTCCAGCGGTATATGCCGGCAGTGGGAGAAATCAGAAAAACAGACGGCAAAAAAGAGAAGCAGAAGATCGGAGAGAAGACAGGAGGTTTTTTTTATCTGAAACTAATTCGTTTCAGATCTGCTTTCTTTTTTAGCACTGGTCGATCTATTTTTGGTGAATCGTGCGTGAAGTATTATTCTTTCTTCTTGCCGCTTCAAGCTCTGTTTTTCCATGACGGCTTCTCCTTCTAGAACGAAGAAAGTGGGTTTTGGAGAATATAATCAACTGAAAAAGGCTTGTTTTGGAATCACCCCTAGAATTGAATGGTTGGGTAGGAATCTGGAGATTTAACATCTTGAAGATAAGTTAGTATGTAATAAGAGCTCACCATTTTATCCTACATCTAGGTTTTTTTCTTTTTTAGCCTACTTCTTTTACTATTTAAGTTGCCAAATCCATTTTTTTAGGCCTTGTTCTTTTCCTCTTTTTTTTCTCTCCATTTTCAAAAATTCTTTTCAAAAAGATTCCTTCTTTTCAAAAAAAATCTCTCTCTACTCATTACCTCATTATTTTATTTCTCTCTCTATCTCTCTCTAATCATTATCTCATTATTCTCATTTTCAAAAACCCAACCAAACACTCTCAAAAATTCTTCTAAAAAATTTCTTTTCAAAATCCATCCAAACACAGCCTTGAGTATTTAAAACTAATAGTGGTGGATTATATGTAATATTTTTAATACATATTTATTAATAACTCTGAAACGTACCATACCAATAACAAAACCAGTACCATGTCCGGTACGGTATTCAGAACCTTGGTTGAAAATATTTTACAACTAAAGTAGGAATTCGGACCACATTTATACTTGTAATTAAGTACATGATCCATGTTGAATAACACATTTGTAATTGTAATCAAGTACATGATCCATGTTGAATAACCTTGCATTTAGGTCAGGGACTCGTACATATGCATCGCAGATAACCCTCCTTAAGCCAATGGACAGCTATCTTAGATATAGCACCATCAAGGCTTTTCACTAAAATTTATTTTTTTCAAGGTTCTAAAACTCGCTAGGTGATTCCAAGGTGGCCGGGCACCTCTAGCTTCCAGGCCGAGTACTCAGCACCTAGTCAAGCTAGTTGGCGAGGGGCCTTCTAGGGCCTAGGCATCGAGTACTCAGCTGCCCAGACCTTCTTTTAGAACGCTGAATTTTTTTATCTCCAAGGAGAAGAATTAGAACATTAAACAATGAATTAAGTAAAAGGCTTCACCCTTCTCATCAAAAGAACTTACTTATGTGCAAGCTCTTTTAAGCCTTCATTCCAGCCTTCAAGATGCTGGTCCAAAAGAACACGTGTCAAAGAACTTATCTGAAATACATCTGGCGATCCCAAAATCAACTCTAAGAACACAACACCTGCACTCCACATATCATACCTACAGAACAAGAAAGTGATTGCAGAAAATCAGCCCATCAAGTACAAATGGAAGTCCACAACTTTCAATAAATGGAGAAGCAGCAGTTTTTCTGTTCACTTGGCTTAAATTTGAAGCATGCCTTGCGATATCAAGATTTGGAAAGGTAACATTTTTTAAGATCAACTAAACGGAACTTTACGTACTTCATAGTTGTTTGCATTGGCCCCTGGAACCAACTGGCGTTTAGAAGAGCTTCTGGAGGAGTATACTCGTACGTTTGTTCAGATCTGAAGACCCATATAGATAAATGGAAATTAACTCATTAAGACAAGAAGTAAATGATGTGTGTTCATAAATTCCCATATACCATCTGCAATATTAGGGCTACGACCACAAGCTCTGAAGAAGGTTCGAAGTCTCCTACAAGTCAGAAACAACTATATAATGGTGGGCAGAATGGTAAATCACAGGCACACATTGCCCAAGAGATCAAATGTATAGCAAGAAAGCATGATCCTACCCCATACTGCCTTGCAGCTGGTGGGTAGGTGAACACAGCTTTCCCATATAAAATTGGTCTCATAACTCAAGTTGGTGGCACTGGATCTAAAAAGCATGATGCTCTAAAACAAGCAGAAATCAAATATTCTAACATATGAAAGATATTGCACTACTCCATCGAATCCTCCAAGATAGCAGTACTTGTAGAGAAATATATTCTCAAGTTATTGACAAGTCAGTGGACATTTGCCGAAAGACAAACTGAGGGACCAGCATCAGCAAGGAAAATCTACATCGCGATTAGTTCCATCCTGAAGTGGAATGTGGTGTTTAATCAAACGGTGGAACAAGGATTTTAAGACAACAAAGGTTTGAGAAAAAGGGTTTCCTAATTTTACGAGAGTAGACGACGTCTACCTTATGTTCCTGATCAAATGGAAAACATTAACAGAATAAAAAACAGGTAACCGATACACAGACAATCTATTTCAAAGATAGTCGTTGAATATTCGTGTGAACAAGGTCAGCTTATTGCTGGGCCAGTTATGCCCCTAACAGGAACTTGAGTTATTTAGATATGATGTATTCATTTAACAGAGGCAAAAACCTGTCAAGATAAACATATAATAGCTGTGCTTGTAAGAAAACAATGCAAATGCACTTGGACTAGGAAAAGGCTCATAAGAGAATAAATACCTAGAAGGTCCAACTGAACCATATAAATGCTTCATTGTGAACACATCCATCGCGCTACCAAAGTCAATGATGCGCCTAAGATCAAGAGAGAAGAACATCAATATTCAAGGTAAAAAACAACCTTCTTCCCCAATTAGATTCCATAATGGCTGAGAAAAATTAACAACTTCAAGAACTAAAAGAAAAGCATATACTAACGTTGCCGGACTTGCCACAAACATGACCTAGGATATGCAATTTAGAAGCAATTCAACTTTAAAGAAATAGAACATAGGACACGTTCATCATATAGGTTAGTTAATCACCAAAACACTTTGATTCTGAGAAAGTTCAGCCCGTAAGATTGTTATGCATCAGCAAGATATGTGTCATATGGACTAATCAGTACCAGCACAGACCCAATAATCAATTAAGTATTTAATTCAGAAACCATGGTTTAACATTGACAAGTCAGGACAGCAAAATTAGCCACTGAGATGTATACCGCCTAGGTGAAAAAGCTAATGGAGGTTTAGCTCAAGATTGAATGAGAGGAAGTAGGCCACATGAACTGATTAACACATGCCTAAATTCCTGATAACCAAAAAGATGTTAAGATTGTGCACCTAATAAAGTTGACAATTACCCCTAAATTTAAGTTGGTACAACCCTTGTCTAAGGACTCTCAAGGATGAGCTCTGAATCTGATTTCAGCATTCCAAATTACACTCGAAAAACACAACCCTGCTCCATTTGTTCTCAAATGAAGAACCCAATGGGGAAAACAGAGAATCATTCTCTTCTCGCACCCAGGTCCCCCCTGTTTAGAGTCTTTCCCAGAGATTCCCCGGAGGAAAGGCGTAACGGAATGCTAAGAAAAGGAAGAAGAAAGATTTCATGACTGGTGAGAATAAGGTAACTTAAGTGAGATAAGAGGGACGTACAACTAAATATGGGCTAGTACTATGGTTGGTTTAGCTTCCTGAGTTGCCAATCTTGTCTCCTAAGTACTAAGAACATACTAGACCCAGATTGGTTCTGGATCAGCGATTCAGCTAAACTGACTCAACCGAAGAAACGTTCCTGAAAATCTGAGATAATGCTTTAGCCATGGCGCTTGCCTTTACGCAAAGAAGGGAATGACTGCCTAATTTGGCCAAAAGAATAACTTCACCGACAATTCCAGAAATAAAAGTCATTTATTGACTACTGTACGACTGAACCAGCACTTCTATTTGCCTAAACTGAAAGTAAGTAATTATTCCAGAACCCCAACAATTGGCTTGCTTCTGGTTCTCACGAACTGACAAGCCCAAACTATGTTTTACTTCAAACTTTCAGCATAAATGTCGGTGCTGATTAGTAGTTAAGCCACTAGGAATTAGATTACAAATATGATCCAAGAACACTAAAGGAGAAGTGTTTTTTCTAGCAACAATCAAAAGTCCCCTTCAAGCCTAACACAGTTAAAATATATCAGTCAGCAATCGATAAGTATTCAATTTTTTGCAGGATTGTCCAACAAAGAAGAAAAGCAAAATACTATAATAGCTAGATACAATACATTCTGGTTGCGTATTTCACATCTCCACTTGGACTTCCTTTCAAGCATCTCCCAGAAAAGTCCGGATCTTCGAAGCAAATGACCATGTTCTCTTCAAGAAGAAGCACAGAAAAAATCTCAGTTAGCAAATGAAACAAAAAAATAGTGGCCTTGTTCGGTTGAGTAGTTTTGTTTTGTTTTGATGATGTAAGCAGGTGTAATAAGTAGAGAGAGATAGAGAGAAAAGTGAAAAAAGTGATGATGTAATCAAAACTGGAATAGTGCCAAACTGGGGGGGAAACCCCCAAACGAACAGGGCCAGTATGTTTCACTCACAATCCAAAGGCAGCACATGAAGAGCATGGGACACTTCAAGAAGTAGAGAGACTATGAAGAAAAAAGTCCAAAGATAAGGCAACTATCCTAAGTGAAGACTGTCCAAAACGAACCTTAAAAGATACCATGCGTTGCAAATGCCAGTAGCAAAAAGTTGAGAATATAGTATGCTAAAGCAGCTAAACAAAGGTTTATAGGTTCATAGTACTGGGGTGAACAAATACGACTAAGCTGTTACCAATATCCGAATGAATTGATTCCTTTTTACTATAACTCTTAAAAAGACGTTGTAAACTAATTGAACAACTCCAATCATTTGCATGGGACTCCACGATGGGTATTTTACATTTGGTGTGTCAAATGTTGTGTCAACTGCAAAGTTCTGAATCCCGTACCAGACAGGGTATCGGATTTCTTACTGGTACGGTACCGATACCGGGTTGGTACCGGTATCGTTTCGGATTTCACGATACTACCTATACACACGCGCGTGCACACACACACACTCTTATATATGACATAAAACAGTGAAATCAAGATCATCTATGACATAAAAACAGTGGTCCTCACCAGGTTTAATATCCCTGTGGGTGATATTGCGGTCATGACAGGATTTGAGTGCCATCAACTGCGGAAAGAATAATTAGGTCAGCTAGTCACAAAGACGAACAAGATATGAAAATAACTTGCAGAAATGGACCACTCTTCAGCTTAGGTATGCATGAAGCAGGAAAAAAAAAAACAGCAATTTAAAAAGTATAGCCACAGCATATAGCTACACAACCACAAAAAGGTCATACTTCCACAAAGGCACAACCTAAAGGATTGTGACCAGTGTTTTAAATAGCGATAGGCGCACCGAGGCGCCATGGTCCCCTGGAGCTTTAAGCGCAAGGCACAAGGCGAGGCGCGCGCCTTTTGAACGCGAGGCGCACATTTTTTTAGAAGAAGTAGAATTCAAATATAGGTAATACTTTCAACACGAGCAAACACTTATAAAACATTCAAATGTCATAAAAGTATAAAACATAACATTTCAACAACGGAATAATTTTATTGACGCAACAAAATGATTAACGGCAATTAAATCTAGAGTCATGGCCCATGGGTCATGGTTGTCATAGTGTCATGCATAGGCATTAATCATCATCCTCAACACCAATAACTTCATCTTCACTATCATCATTTGATTTATATCCTTCCACATCTTCTTCTTCCTCATCATTGGACTCATCCGTTTCTCCACATGCCCATTCTTCCCCTTCTCCCCATTCTCCTACATCCTAATCTACAAGTTCATAAAGTGTTGTCTTTCCTTTTGAAACCCTTGCCCTTGGCTTTGCCTTCGTCGCAGTAGGAAGAAGAAGGAAGAAGAAGAAAAAAAAAAAAAATCAGACCTGAGTTATTTACCAAAATGTTCTCTCTTTTTTTCCGATATGTAAAATGAAGTATGATTAAAAAATAAAAAGAAAAAGAGTAAGAAGAAACAGAGAAGAAGGAAAAAAAAAACAGAGTAGAAGAAGAAGAAGAGGAAGAAGAAGAAGAAGAAGAGACCTGGTAAGAGAATGGAGATCAATCAGACCAGCTGGAACTGAAGTCCCCTTCGAATTATTTTAGGGTTATTTGATCTCTGCTGGCTGCTGTTATGTCGATAATATGTAGAGCTTTATTGAAATTTTATCTGGTGCACTTGGCACATGGCTCTTTTTTATCAAGATGAAGGGTTAGGATGAAATCTAGGCAAAATTCATAAAAGCGCGCCTCATGCGCCTTGTGCTTCTGCGCTTAATCATAACCCTATGAAGCGCTTAGGGTGCGCCTCACCTCGCCTTGCGCTTAAGCACGCGCTTTTAAAACACTGATTGTGACCAGTTAATAGTTAAGAGCTTCAAGTTGAGCTACATTATGAGTTGATGTATTGTTGTAGCCGTAGATTTCAAAATATGTTTCAAATACCCTTGTATTTATAGTATATTACTTCCACAAAGATATATGATATATCATCCTGAAATATATCACTAAACCCATGATGTCCCAACCCATCCGTTGGCACAGAAGTTATGCACACTCCAGGCATGGTGTTTAACCACTTGAAAGCTGGGTCATCTACCTCCTCGGGACGCATCATATGCACTGATGTGGTGCCAAGACAAGTAACCCAAGGCAAGAACTAATTCACGACAAAGGGATGAAATCTAGATGGTCGCCTATCCCAGTAAAGGCTCATCGTAATAGCAGAAAACAAATCTGAAAGTTTACTCTAAACCACTATGTGGTCAAAATGAAAGGATACCCAAGTTACAGATGATGTCATAATAAAATTCATCTTAGGCAGATACAGCAGACATACCAATTGCCATATAAGGTTGCGCATTTCCTCTTGTCCAGCCTCTGTTGTTTTCAACCAATGCCACCATTTTGATGGACGTAATACCTGGATATGTTTTGCGTGTTCATCCCTTGCATCATCAGTGTTATTTCCGACTTCTTCCGCTGTATATAAAATCTTTGACAATGAAACTCCTTCGTGGCGAAATACGAGCCATATTTCATTAGATCGAGACTCGAAAGACTCTACATATCTTGCAACGTGATTCAAACCTTCTTCATTGGTAACTCTCTGCAGTCTACTTTTGTACCGTGATATATTATCAAAATTCCATGCATCCCCGCTCTCATGAGCAATTGATTCATTCATTTTTGGGAGTTCATAAAAATCTGGTTGCGATTCTTTGAAGACTGAATCCGATATTCTGGTTGATAGCAAGGTTCCAAGAAATGAAGATGCATTCAAGAAAACTTCACCAAAGTATTTTTCACGCAGGCCACTTAAGTAAACACTGGTCCCTCTCTCCACCTATTTGCAGGATCACAGTAATTCATCATTTTATGTTACAGAGATTAGCATAATATGGAAAACAAGTAAACCTCTTCTAGTCCATCACCTCGAGAAAGACTACGAAAATGAAAAGTTTACATTACAATGTGAAAGCTGCGCACAAGTATTTGTGTACCTCGACATGATGGGTACAACCATCCAAGGGCTAAAAATATAGTCTTACAAGCATTGACCAATATGTACTCTTACGGAAACAGCAATAACAAGAACGCATATGGCTGATTAGGAACCAGAGTGCTCAAATAAGAATGTCTTTATTTTCTCTATCTGGCTTATTCTTACTAATTCCCAGCAACAAATATTAGTTACAAAACTTACAATGACAGATAATTTCTGTGTTGGCAGAAAAGATAACCTGCAAGATATGCAAACTATTGAGACAAGGACAATACATGTTATCAGTTTTCAGCGTACCACCATCTGGCAGCATTTATATTCAATTACAAGCAACCATCAGAGGAAGCAAATGAATCCCAGTGTCCCACTCTTTCAGAAAGCTTCTTTTTATAACCAGACCTTGTTGAATTTGCCCTAAATGATCTTCAATAAGAGCTCCTTTTTCCCAAGGTTCAGGTAATAATAGCTTATTTAGAAAATGAGCACGCGCAGAGGCTCTGAAGATATCTAGCAGCACTGCAAGCTTCCATTAGAGCATCTCCAACCCATCTCTCACATAATCTCCATTTTGGAGACTCAAAATAATGTAGTATATTCAAAAAGTAGGTTTAGAGAATACAACTTTTCATACCAATTACTTACCCCGCACGCGCGCATGGGGGGGGGAGACTATTCATAGTTCTCCATATTCATCTCTAAAACCTGTCTCAAATTTTATTCCAATTCTTTAAATTTAAATTTTATTTTAAATATATTCAATATTAGACTCACTTAAAAGGCATTGTCGATATCTTCTAAATGGCACCAATTTGATAAGAATCGGATATATAACATTAGAGTCAAAGATGTTTTACAAATATTTAGCAAAAAGTAAGATTATTTAGCAAGAAGTAAGAAGGATATTGTTGGCATTACAATTTGATATCAAAAGGAAAAAAAGGGTAAAAGGGCGATTTCGGAGAAATGGAGATGGTTCTCCAGTTGGTGGGAGAATCTCCATATATGGAGAATGAGAATTGATTTTCCAAAATGAAGACACCAAATGAAGTCGGATTGGATTGTTTTAATTCTTCAAAATTGAGTTTTGGTTCTCCAAACTGAAGATATGGAGATGGGTTGGACATGCTCCTGGCAACCACAACCAGATGCAGAAAAAACACAAAAATAATACTTGACAAAGAGATAGAAGCACCACAAGCACTGGCAAATCTGTAATAAGATCTTCCACAACCCTCTTTTACCAAAAACCAAGCATTCCTATCCCTTCCAACTATATATACAAGGTCTAACTATACTACCAATACTGAGTATCTAAAATGTTCTTCATTAACTTCAGACTACCAATTATTGTTTTTGGGTGGAAATGGACATAAGAGAGTTATCTTCCTCCACAAGATAATTGGAAGAGATAAGATTTGATACTGGATCATTAGAGTGGATGGACAAGGGAGCACAATAGCTTCCCTTGTTCATCCGTCAACTGCTTTAACCTAGCTAGAAACATATAGGAGTGTAGTTGAGTTCAAAACAATATCAGGTAAGACTAATAGCTTTAAGACTATCCAGAATAATAACTAAACTAGAAAAAGATTTTAAGACTGGAAAATTTAACTGCTTACCATTATGCGCTTTAGAATGAACAAGTGGTCCTCAGGGGCACCACAGTTAAAATCACGAGCTGATGAGCTTGTCTGAGAATCTCTACTGTTTGTGTCGAGGTGAAGAGTATTAAACAATCTGGTGCTATTTAGACCCCAATTGGAAGCATTGCTGCCTTCTGTACAATTCCAGTAAAAAGCCAACCAAACTTCTCCAAATGCTCCACGACCATACCGTTTCTTTAAAATGTACCTAATAACACATAAAGGTTGTTAACAGATATAAGAGAAAGTGTATTGGGTGTTAACTTACCCCAACACAAGTCAATATTATTTATATTAGTGTGTAACACATTACATGACTAAGATAGGCGATGTGGGACAAACATCAACTAACTAATAAATGCTTATTCTAACAAAGGTGAATCGCATTAAAAACCTAAAGGCCGTTACAAAATGAGAGAAGAGAAAGAAAATACGAACAACAAATAGGACGAGAAGGAACAAGGTAATATAAGTATTTTACGAGATTGGTTCAAATAACTGAGGATCAGTCCATTCAGCCAAACAAAATTAACACCTACTTGGTCTCTGTTTTGGACTACGGAGTTACAAATCCTTTATTTCTTCACATTGGACTCCATATGAGTTTTTAGTTTCGGGATCAAGACAAGATTCAATATCAGATTTCTGGAACAACTACCAAAGTATTTGACCTACTAAGCTAGCTCACAACATTAGTTGGATTAGTTTCTTCCCATACTTTAGTCTTGGACAACCATGCATTAACTAAAGTGCCGAAAGACAGATGCAAGATGGCTACCAGTTGATTATCTAGCCCATAGCCGCTGAATTCCACTGTCTCTTCCCAAAAGAAAAAGACTATCCATTAGTGGAGAGGTTCAAACCCCTCAAGTGATAACAAGCACCAGAATCAACTTGAATAAATTCCGTACAAACAGGCATTGTCAGACTGAGGTGCAAGGAGTAAAGCTTTGTCTTCAATTATAATCGCTTCTCTCTCTCAATCTCTTTCTTTCAAGTAAACTATCTCCAAATTAAACTATCTGCCTTATCTTCTCCTAGGCTACCAGCACATGTTGGATTCAATCCCAAGCCAGCCCTAGAAGTTGTCCATTTACAGCAGCCACATGAGCCCAGCAGACTCCAAGTTTCAATTTAAAACCATAAACAAGTAGATGCCATGCAAAATAATCCAGATTGGTGCCTTGACGAAAAATCAATTTAGTAATACCGTGGTAACTTTTGGATGCTAGGAGTCAGCAAGAGCAACAATAAAATCAAATAAATGAAATATACCTCAAGTCAGGCATAGCATGCTCAGCTGATCCATCTTCTGAACCCATATTGTGCATAGGAATTGATTGAAGAAGACCAAGGAAACCAGCAAAGCCCTCGGGATTTAAACATTTGCCAGTATCCTCATTAACAGTTATCCCATAGTGCAAGCACATATTCTGGTAGTTATACAAATTTAAAGGCCCACCTACAACACGGCACAATTAAAAGTAGCTTAACGTACAGCTGACAACAAACATGTCGAATAGAAAGTTAAAGTTATCAATGCCACAATCCATTTTTCACTTGAGATAATTTAAGGAATATAAATGTATATGTGGAGAGAGAGAGAGAGAGAGAAGGGAAGAATGATTACTGCCAATATTGTTAAGTTAGGGTTTTATTTGTTAGCTTTATTCCTTCCTAGGGGTAGTCTTGTACATGTACCTTTGTTCATATATATATATATATATATATATATATATATATATATATATATATATATATATATATATAGTGGAATGAGAAAGGGGGAGCCCTAACACCTCATATTTTTCACGTTGTTCTTTTCCTCTACAACTTTACATGGAATCAAAGCTATGTTCTTGGTAGATCTGGCCTTGTAGAGGAGAAACGACTGTGATTGTCTGGTAATCAATATCGGGTGAGAGATCTCAATGTTTTGTTCAGCTGCTTAGTCTCTCACGCTATTTGGTATCACTGTACGTCGACGTAAACTGCTGGGTTCTGGTCGATACTGGTGTATTACCTCCAGCAACCACTGTTCACCCTCCGGCGAGCCTTGTCGACGTCTGTTCACCCTCTGGCAAGCCTTGTCGACTTCTGTACAGGTGTTTTTTTGGGCTTTCTTTAGTCGATCTGAGTAAGGGTTCTCTAGATTGATTACGTACCACCTCTAACAAGCTCCGACGACCTCTGATCAGTTCCGGCGACCTCTGACAACTGACATACAGCCTGTGTTGTACTCAAAATTGTTCGGGTAGCCCTTGTTAACCTCTGTTGGTGATCAATACTGATTGGTTCTCTCTCAAATCAACTGCATTTACTTTCGTAGGGTATCTTGGACATCATTTGAGGTATTTTGGGGCTATATATTTATCTGTTCCTCTTTTCTTTTCTTTTTTGAGATATGACTGAGGCACCCAAAGAAACTTCTGGGAGTAGGGATGAAGGGAGTCATTTTGTGACTCAAAGTAACGCTCCGTTGAAAATTTACCCTATTAAGTTGGATGTAGGGGTATCCACGGATCGGATCCGAATCTGATCCCATCCGCTCAGAGCGGATTATGGTTTTTAAGATCCGGAACCGAACCGAACATTCACGGATCGGTTACGGATCTGACAGATTAAGAAGGATTATTGAGCAGATCCGATCTGATCCGGAACTGCCAGATAAGAAATTCTTGATCCAAAACCGAACAGAATATTCACGGATGGGTCAACGGATAGATCGGATTGGACGGATTTGGTGGATTCAGCGGATAGCCCCAGTTGGATGGTTCCAACTATTTGCTTTGGTCTCGGAGTTTTACCTTGGCCATCACTACCAATGGCTTGTTGAAATTCATCACGAGGCTTATTCCACCACCAGCAACTGCTAGTCCAGAATTTGTGATATGGACTACTCAAAATGCTCAAGTCATGCCATGGTTATTCAACTCCAAGATACCCACTATTAGTCAAACCTACTTGTTTCTTGACACTCCACATAAGGTGTGGACTTATGTGGCACAAACTTATTCTCAGAAGGGTAATGATGCTCAGGCTTTTGAGTTGAGGAGGTGACTCGGGGGGTTGGACCAAAACCATCAGTTCTTGGTTGAGTATTATGCAGAATTGAGTGGAGTATGGCTAGAACTTGATTACTATCAAGGTTTTCACCCTGTCTGTATTGCTGATGCAGCCACATTTCAACAAATGGTTGAGAAAGAATGTTTTTATGATTTCCTTGCTAGCCTCATTATGGAGTATGATCCAATTCGAGTGCAAGTATTGGACCGTGTTCCTTTTCCCACTTGAGGAGAGACCTATGCCTGTGCTTAGCAAGAAGAAAGTAGACGGAGTGCTATGGTACATGTTTCAATTCCAGACCGCTCAGCTTTGGCTGTCATTCCTACTCCACAAGATGGTAAGGCTAATCAAAGTCAGGTTGGGGATAAGAGTAGTTCTATTGATCGTGATTTGCATCAGTGTGACTATTGTCACAAAACTCGACACACTTGGGAGTTTTGTTGGAAGCTCCATAGGTGTCCCTCTCGAGGACGGGGTGGTAGTCGAGGTAGTAGTCGAGGTGGTGGTCAAGGTTCTCATCCACATATTTTGGAGTCCAGTGCGGAGACTTTGTCAAATCCTAGTGGAGGTCGGTCACATCCTTAAGTCTCCGATAGCTCTCATGGTGGTGCTCTTTCTCAGGGGGAATTACAAACTCTCAGGTGTCTTATGACCAAGCTTGACACTCCATCTACTACGGCTCTTACTTACACTACCTTTTCCCACTTTGCCCACAGGTATTCATGTTAGTGTCTTTACTACTTCCTTTTCGCTTCCTTGGATAATAGATTCCGATGCTACTGATCATATGACAGGGTGTCATCCTTCTTTGATTCCTATTCTCCATGTTTTGGTAAGGATAAGGTCAAAGTAGAAGACGGATCCCTATCTTCTATTTCTAGGAAAGGTTCTATCCATTATTCTCCAACCATGTCACTTTCTTCAGTTCTTCATGTCCCAAGTTTTTCCACCAACCTTCTCTCAGTTAGCAGTCTTACTCATTCTTTAAACTGCGTGGTGACATTTTTTCCTACTCATTGTGTCTTTCAGGAACTGGATATGAGGAGAAGGATTGGCAGTGGTAAAGCTTATGGAGGACTATACTTTTTGGAGCCTACACCTAATCCAGTCGTTCCACCTAGGTCATGTGGCCAAGCTCTAGAAGCAGATGTGGGCTCAACTCTTCCTTTATTGCATCAGTGGCACCGTAGATTGGGTCACCCATCTTTTTGGGATTTTAGAAAAAAATTTCCTAGTTTAGTTAAGCACTGTAATAGGAGTCAATTTTTTTGTTTGCAAAATACAAGCACTCTTTTTATGCTCCTGTTTATCAAAGAAGTGAATCTCCTTTTATGGTTATACATTCTAATGTTTGGGGTCCTTCCCCGATAACTTCTCTTTCAGGCTATCGTTGGTTTGTTACCTTTATTGATTGTAATTCCCGTATTACACGGGTGTATTTACTTCGATCAAAAAATGAGGTTTTTTTGTGCTTTAAATCTTTTCACCAAATGGTGCGTACTCAATTTGATGCTAATGTTAAAATCCTCCGTAGTGATAATGGGACGGAGTATATAGATGGGACCTTTCGGGCATATCTTAATGACTTTGGCATTCTTTTTCAAACGTCATGTGTTGGTACTCCACAACATAATGGAGTCACTGAATGCAAGAATCGCTATCTTGCTGAGGTAGCCTGCTCTCTCTTGTTCACCACGAATGTTCCTAAACATTTTTGGGGTGAGGCTATTCTTAATGCAACTTTTCTTATCCATCGCATGTCATCTAGTGTTCTTCAGTTCCAAACTCCTCTTAAGTTCCTCTCTGCCTGTTCTCAGGTCTCATCTCTTCCACCCAAGGTCTTTGGTTGTGTGTGTTTTGTCCATGCTCCTAAGCACCCTGGTGGTAAGCTATATCCCAAAGCTCATAAGTGTATTTTCCTTGGCTATTCTCCTACTCAGAAGGGTTATCAATGTTATAACTCGCACTCTCGCAAAACATGTCTCCATGGATGTCACTTTTAGGGAAACAGAATCCTTTTATCCTCTGTTCACTTCATCTCTTCAGGGGGAAAATGATAGACAGAAAGAGATGAGGGAGGAAGAGATGTTGACATATCATACTCTAGAGTCGTGGTCTTACCATTTACCTTGTCATAGTGAGGGGGAGAAAGAAAAGTCAAGGCAAGAACATTTATCTGCAGAAAGAATGGAACATGATGTTTGTGGAAGACATGATAGGCCAAATCTGTAGACCTTTTCTCAAAAGAAAAAAGGCAAGTCTACATGTGCTATACCACTTTGCCAATCTCCATCACCTATTCCAGTTCCTGACTCTTCAGCTGACTCATCTGGTAATGATCCTTTTTCTACTGATGTTGATGATCTTGATGTTCCCATTGCTCATAGAAAAGGAGTTAAAATGTGTACCCAACATCATATTTCTCAGTTTGTTTCAAATTCCCGTTTATCTCCTTCGTATCATTCATTTGTCTCTTCTCTTTCTTCTATATCTATCCCACAGGGTTGGAAAGAAGCCATCTTAATACCTAAGTGTCCGGAAAGAAGCTATGGTAGAGGAGATGACGGTCATGAAAAAGAATGGCACCTGGGAATTAGTGACTCTTCCAGATGGAAAGAAATCAGTGAGATGCAAATGGGTGTTCACTGTAAAGCACAACGTAGATGGAATGGTTGAGAGATATAAAGCTAGGCTTGTTGCTAAGGGCTTTACTCAAACCTACTGCATTGACTATGAGGAGACCTTTGCTCCGGTAGCCAAGATGAATTATGTTTGGACCTTGCTTTCCTGTGCTGCTATCTTGGACTGGCCTTTTCAACAGTTTGATGGGAAGAATGCATTTCTCCACAGTGATTTAGAGGAGAAAGTGTACATGGACATACCACCAGGGTTTTCCTCTTTTGCTACAGAAGGAAAAGTGTGTAGATTAAGAAAGGCACTTTACGGATTTAAGCAGTCTCCTAGAGCATGGTTTGACAGATTTCTCAAAGTCATGTTCAGATTTGGATACAAACAGAATCATGCTGATCATACTATGTTCATCAAAAGAAGTAATGGTAAGATTGTCATTCTTATTGTTTATGCGGATGACCATAATTATGACAAGTGATGATGTGCATGAGATACAGTCTTAAGGCTCTTCTTGCTCAAGAGTTTGAGATTAAGGATTTGGGGTCAAATGAAGTACTTTCTTGGCATGGAAGTGGCACGACCCGATAAAAGAACTTTTAACTCCCAAAGGAAGTACATTCTAGATCTCTTGGAAGAAAAAGGTATGTTGGGATGTAAGCCCGCCGACTCACCTATTGAGGCCAATCATCATCTTGGTAGCAAAGTGGGGGAGTATACAAATAAAGAGAGATATCAGAGACTCGTGGGTCGCCTGATATACTTATCTCATACTAGACCTGATATCTTCTATGCTGTGGGGGAGTATACAGTTTATCGCATCTTGAGGTAACTTAATTCTGCCCCAGGTAAAGGAATTTTGTTCTCCAATCATAGCCACTTGAAATTGGAAGCCTTCACCGATGCAGACTAGGCAGGTTCTATTGATGATAGGAGATCTACCTCTGGTTATTGCACCTTTCTTGGAGAAAATTAGATTACTTGGAGGAGTAAAAGTAGTCAGTGGTGGCTAGATCTAGTGCAGAGGCTGAATAGTGAATACAAAGCAACGTTTCATGGTATTTGCGAGCTTTTATGGCTCCAAACCTTTTTACGTGATTTGGGACTCCCTGATGCTAGTACTATGAAGCTCTACTATGATAATAAGGCTTCCATAAACATTGTTCATAATCCTGTCCAACATGATCGAACGAAGCATATCAAAATTGACAGGCACTTTATAAAAAGAGAAACTAAGCAACGGTTTGATTTGCAAGCCTTTTGTGAGATCTGAAGACCAGTTAACTAATGTATTTCAGCCCATTGTGTTCAAGTTGGGCTTGATAGATATCTTTGCACCAACTTCAGGGGGAGTGTTAAGTTAGGGGTTTATTTGTTAGCTTTATTCCTTCCTAGGGGTAGTCTTTAAATGTACCTTTGATCATATATATACATATATAGTGGAATGAGAAAGGGGGAGCCCTAACACCTCATATTTTTCACGTTGTTCTTTTCCTCAACAACTTTACAAATATTTATCAACTGCATTAATCATGTCATGTGGATTGCTGAAACAAGTATACTAAAACCCATCATAGGAGCGAACTTACTGTAATGGTGATCATGTGTCTCAGGTAAAGCCTGTGGTAGGTCATACATATGTTGCTGGTCAACCTTCTGAACCCAGAATGTATCATCCACATCTTCGTTAAGGTTCTCAGATAGATAAAAATGACCGGCTGTGCCTTGCTTTTTCTGAACCTAAATAAAGAGGGAAATCCATTGTCATCATCCTACAGCTTCCCTCTATTGATGCCAAACCATTGAATAAGCAAAACAATCTGTTCATCTAAAGAGACAATACCCAGAAGATTAATCAAACCAAATAACTCAGACCAATGAATTACTTTTAACGCTAAAAATATAGATGGACAATCCACAGCTACCTATTCTGATTAAATCTACAGCTCAACCCTATATTCGCAAAATAGTCATCTAAGAAGCAATAACCCGAAGAAATAGTCAAACTACATAACTCCAACTATTTAACTACTTGTGAACAAAGTTTTTAGATGTGAAAGTGCAAGACGAGGCTTTCACCTCTCATAAGGCGAGGCGTAAGCCTCATGGCATTGAGGCATCAGCCTTAGGAGTTTTTACTATTTAGTTATTAAAAAAAGCTAACTCCGATTATAAATAATAATAAATAAAAAAACTAGAAATACCATAAAGATGGAGATAGCGTTTGCGCCATATAAAGGTGCTTCACAAATAACAAGAAAATAGTAGATAGAATTCACAAAAAAACTAGTTAAAGGCATAAAAACACAGTGCATTAATAGATCCAACTTTTGGAAGCACTCTAAGTACCTCCCACAAATATGCCAAAATCCTTCGGCTTCACCCAAAACAACTTTAAACGAACCAACTCTTTACATAAAAAAGAAAGAACCAACTATTCTGATGCGGTCACCTCAAACATCTGAGTGAAAAGGTGCAAAAAACATATGCCTCCAATGGATGAGCAAATGCCTTTGTGGTTCTCTGCCCAAAAATCAAAGCCCAGGTGTTTATGTTGTGCCTTGCCCCCAAGCGAGCCCCAAAATTGCCTTGAAAACATTGCTCTTGAATGGCAAGAAATTCACTAACACATAATGGTTAATAAATCAAGTCCTATTTTTACGAGAACTCCTAATACCCAGGTTGGCCCAAGCAGAAGCCTACTTTAGTTCATGGTTGGCTTTTGGAAGTTACTATGGTGGTGACTTAAACCCAAGCTTTGAGCGAGTAGAACAAGCACACTTAACACTTCAGTTGACGTCATTTTTCATCACTAACTTGACCAGCACGTGACAGCAATATAGGATGAGAGAAATGCAAATGATTGCTTTTGAACCTTACCAATAACCTGTCAAACTTGGCCGCAACTGGATGAATATGCTCCCTTTCTACAAGGATAAAGATTCGACAAAAGTTAGGCAAAACCGAAGTTAGGCGCATGGCCAAAGTAAAAATAAAATAAAATAAAACAGAAATTGTCTGATTGATGCCTGAACATAGATTTAACATGAGGACATGAATAACAGTTAATGGGAGACAGTTGGACTTGGAAAAAACTTAGTGTACTGCACTTCATATACGATTTATTTTCTAGAATCTGTAACATGGCGTGTAAGATTGGAACCTGCATCAGCTGCCAATAGAAAAGTTCGACATGTAAATGACAAGTGGAAGATACTCTGAAGCACAGTCAAATATGAATATCATTCTGTGCCCATTTAAAATTCTATGATTGAAATAGGCGAGAACAGAATATGACTTGTTGATTTCAGATTTTGTACAATTGAATTAAAAAATTAAAAGTTACAAGTCATGATACCAGATGAGAATGATGGAAACATGTCTAGGATAGGCCAATCTGGTTCGAAATCATTCCCCTGGAAAAATCTAGCCAACGGGAAAGTTCAAGAAAACTAAAATTACCTGACTCTTCACCTATGAACTTCTGCACTCCAAAAGTAAACTGGTCAAATTTCCCCATTCCATCTATCATTTCCTTCGGCGAGGACTGAGAGAAAACAATCGATTTAAGTGGAACTACAACGGCTGCCATGTTGTCTATACTACCTTTTTCTAAAGCACTATCCACTATGCAATCGGCTAGCGAGTATGAGCATGATGCAGCAAGTTCTGACCTCACAGTGCCATGATTACGTAAATCTCCCAACAGATCACAAACCTCCTGTGGGCTGAGCTTCTCAAAGATACCATCAGATGCAGCCACCACGTAGCTGTCATTCGAAGTCAGAGATTGCCAATCTGTCACCTCAGGTGAAGATATAACGCCGTACCTGATAACATCATGAGAGAAACACAATTAGTGCTGCAAATGAATTGAGCAGCTCATTTCGGCTCGGCTCATTTAGTAATCGAGCGGAGCTCGAGCTCGAGTTTTAGGTTCATTTAGTAAACGAGCTCGGTAAAGCGCGGCTTGGCTCGCAAAAGCCTGGCTCGTTTATCTAAGCGTAGCTCGTTTGTATAAGCTCGGCTCGTTAAGGACTTGGCTCGTAACGAGCCAAGCTCGAGTTCGATTTTTGCCTTGTTTACTAAATGAGCCAAGCTCAAGCCCTACAAAGCTCGGCTCGTTTACACCCCTAAAGAGAATAAATCGCGTGAGCATATGGAAAATGAGGAATCTGCACAAAATGCAAACAAGGCTCTTCAATGGCGATAATGTGAATACACTAGTTAGCGTGCGTATAGCAACTCTTTATTACTATGAAGAAATACCAAGCTTCATTATTAGTACAGGGAGCCCTCACCTTTTAAAGAAAATATCACCAATAGCTCGCGAAACAGCCAACTGACCATTAACTCGCGACACGCCAGCCCAGTCTTCGACATGACCACCAGCAGATTCCACCCGGGTCCTTTCGTCGTCTCTATCTGGATGGTGATCTCTTGTCAGTTCCTTAGCACAAAAATGAGGTAATCCATTGGAAGCTGCCAATTGAAATCCATTACTGTACTTAACGGGTGGAATAGCTCCATCACGACGTCTTTGTCTGTATAATCTTAACAAAGTAGCTGCGATTTCAAAGAACTGAAAAATAATAAACCTTGGACTATAATAAATAAAAATGAAGTAAAAAAACAGTGTAAACCACAAACATTCAAGGACGCAATGGCATGATAATATGAATGTTGAAAAAAAGATATTTCACGTGAATGTATATATGTCATGCTACAAAAATTTGCATTAAAGCTCTAAACAATTAAATTGTTATACCAATGCATCCATGTCATAATATAAACATTTGCATTGCAATACTAAACTAATAAGTTATTAGCCAAATACCAGACCTTTAGCCTCTGATGGAGATTGAAATTCTTCAGAGCACAAAAGAGCCTTCGAGTCTCCAACATTAGCAACTAAGATTTTCCCATCTGCTAGTAGAATAACAGTGGTGGTAGAACCTGAATCAAGATTATCTCTAGATGCTTCCTTCATGAATCAATAACTCAATATTAGTTTTAGAGCAAAAGCGATGACATAGAGTGGAACAATTTTGATATATATAAATAAATAAATAAATAACAGATAAAAGTTAGAACTCACCTTAGAAAATGTAGCATCAATATCATGAATTGCCCTAAGCAATGACTCCTTCAAAATTTCCAAGTGAAAAGATCCACCAAAGATGGCTGATGACGTTAGCTTAAATCTACGAAGTCATTCAAAACTTCATTACTCAAATGGTCACGTGCATATAATTATAAACTATAATAGCTTGGAACCAAAACACTTCAGCCATTTTTAAGTAACAAAATGTTTTAGGTTGCCAAACAGCTATTTCATGACTGGACACAAAACCCCAGAAAACTAAACCAGTGTACAAATGAGTGAACTACTACGTCAATTTTACTATGACAGAAATGTTCAAAGAAATGGAATCTATGACACATATTCTACCTAACCACCTGAGCATCAGAAAGCTAATTGCTATACAGAAAAATGATAACTATGATTTGGATCACCAACCCCACTCATATGGGCAAGTTCTAGATGCAGTTCAAATTTAATGCTGTCCAGAGCATTTGAATTCCTGAAAAATGTTTCGCTTATGATTATGTTAGTTTTTCGAGGAATAATCAACACTAGCAGGACCAAAAGTGTGAATAAATATAGGCGGCAGCCTCCTTTGTTATTTTATAATCTTGTCAAGGGTAGTTTAGTATTTATGTTAAATGGGGTTTCTTTATGATAATTAGGGTTAAGTAGGATCTTTTCTATATAAACCTTCCATTCTTTCATTGTAATCATCAGACTCTAACGGAATAATACTACATTGTTTACCTTTTGCATTCTATCTTGGTATCAGAGCCCCCTCCTTGAGCTAATAGCAGTTGACAACCTCTCCCTCTATCGTCTTTCTTCTCTCTGACTATCGTCGTCTCCCCCTCTTTTGAAACCCACCGTTGAAACCTACCTTTGTTGCAACAGTAGACCACCAATGAGCACTACCTTTGTTGCTATAGTGTAGTTCTGTCGTCAAAAGGGACATTGGAAGCACCCTTGTTATCCCTTAGTCTTCTATCCATAAGTCAATTATCTGATTCTGGTTTTGACATTGTGTTCTCCTCTTCTGGTTGTATTGTGTAGGATCGGATGTCCAACAAGCAAATTGGGACCAGGCGTAGGGTTGGTGATCTCTATGTGTTGGAGGAGCTACATGTTCCCATTAAGTCTACAACCACTATCATGTCATCCTTTAGATTAGATCAGTAGTCCTCTCTTTTTTATCTTTGGCATTCTAGACTAGGGCACTTGTCTAGTGAACGTTTCAAAGTTTTAGTTAAATCTGGTTATTTGGGGAACACTTCTATAAATGGTATTTCTGAATGCAGTGGTTGTAAATTTGCAAAAAAATGTACTTTTAATAAAAACGCTTTTATCTTTACTTCTCCGTTTAAGCTTGTTCATACTGATTTGTGGGGACCTTCCCCTATGTCAACCAAAGGTGGTTCACGGTACTATGTGTCATTTGTTGATGATTTTACCAGGTTCACATGGGTTTATTTATTGACACACAAATCTGATTTTTACCAAGCTTATCGCACTTTTCACTCCATGGTTCACACCTAGTTTTTTACAAAAATCAAAATTCTTCGCTTTGATCTTGGTGGTGAATACTCTCTTGGTGAATTCACTGAATTTTTAGCAACACACGGGACTATTCACCAATCCGCTTGTACTAACACTCTGTCTCAGAACGGTCGTGCTGAACGCAAGCATTGTCATCTCCTTAACACTGCACAGTCTCTTCTTCTGTCCTCTGTGCCTGCCGTGTTTTGGGGAGAAGCTGTACTTACTGCAGCCTATCTCCTTAATCGGATGCCTACCCCTCTATTGTCTGGTTCCACTCCTTATGAAAGACTTTATGGCACAGTTCCCAACTATTCTCTCATTCATGTGTTTGGCTCCATCTGTTTTGTTCTTCTCCCTAAGAAGGACCGGACTAAGCTAAGTGCTCGATGTGTCTTATGTTATTAGGTTATGGCATTTAGCAAAAGGGATACCGTTGTTATGATCTTGTCACTCAAAAATTGCATGTGTCTCAACACGTTACTTTTCTTGAGCATTTGTCATACTTCTCCCTTCCACCGCGTCAAGCCTATGTTGCCAAAGAGGATCTTGTGCATATTGATCCCTTCCCCTTGGAAGTCCCTGTAGAGGAGTGTGTTCATACTTTAGACCTGTTAGATGTCTCCAGTGTTCCTCCTGTGCCTTCTCACCCTATTCCTCCTTTTCCCCCACCACTATGTTCTCTGTGCTCAACCAACTCCTCACCCTTCATCTGCTTTGAAAGACTCTAATCTGCCTGCATGCTGGTATCCTTCTCGTGATTGATGTCCTCCGGTAAGACTTGGTTTTACTAATACTTGCTTCTCTTCTTCGTACTGCTCCTTCTTATCTCGCCTCATACCTATTCTGAACCACGGTCCTACAAAGAAGCTTGTAATGATCCAAACTGAGAAACTGCGATGCATGTTGAGCTCACTGTCCTTGATAGTACTCACACTTCCCTTGATAGCACTCACACTTGGGATTTGGTTCATCTTCCTGATGGTAAGAATGTTATTGGTTGCAAATGGGTCTACAAAGTTAAGACTCATCCTGATGGCTCTTTGGAACGCTACAAAGCCCGCTTAGTTGCCAAGGGCTTTTCATAGGAATATGGTATTGATTATGAGGAAACCTTTGCAACTGCTGCCAAAATGACATCGGTTCGCATGTTGATCTCTGTTGCTGTTGTGTCTCAATGGCCTCTCTTTCAATTGGATGTTAAAAATGCATTCCTCCAAGATTCTCTCATGCTCCAGGTCTTGTTTGCCGTCTCCGCCGCGCTTTGTATGGTCTTAAGCAGTCCCCTCAAACTTGGTATTCCTGCTTTCATGATGTGGTTTTACATATTGGTTTTTAGCCTAGCACTCATGAATCTACTCTTTTTATTCGCCACACCTCTCAGGGGTTGGTTCTTCTCTTGCTTTATGTCGACGATATGATTATCACAGGGTCTGATTCTACTGCTATTGATGAGGTCAAAAGGCATTTATTTCACAAGTTCGAAATGAAAGACTTAGGTCCTCTTCGATATTTTCTTGGCATTAAAGTTGCATCTTCTCCTGATGGTTATCTCTTAACCCAGACTAAGTATGTCACCAATATTCTTCATCGTGCTCAACTTACTAATGATAAAAGGGTTGATACTCCTATTAAGTTACATGTTAAGTTCTCTACTTCAGATGGGGTACCTGTTGATGATCCTACCGCATATCGGGAGTTGGTTGATTGTTTGGTTTATCTTACTGTTACTCGGCCTGATATTTCTTACATTGTGCATGTTATCAGTCAGTTTGTTTGTGCTCCTCATTCTACGCATTGGGTTGCCTTGCTTCGGATCCTGCGCTATATTCGCGGTACGATACTTCAATGTTTATATCTCTCATCTTCTTCCGACCTGACCCTTCGAGTTTATGCTGATGTTGATTGGACCGGTGATCCTTCTGATCGTAAGCCCACCTCTGGCTATTGTGTGTTTTTGAGTGACTCTCTTGTTTCCTAGAAAAGCAAGAAACAATCTGTCATTGCTCATTCTACTGCGGAGGCTGAATACCGTGCCATGGCCCTTGCTACCTAGGAAGTTGTTTGGCTCTGATGGCTTCTATCTGACATGGGTGTCTCTCTCTCCTCCTACGCCTCTTTATTGTGATAATAAAAGTGTCATTCAGATTGCTCATGACTCGGTGTTTCATGAACGTACGAAGCATTTAGAAATTGATTGTCACTTTGTCTGGCATCATCTTCAGTCTGGCACCATCACTCTCCCGTTTGTCTCCTCCACTCTTCAGTTGGCAGACTTCTTCACCAAGACGCACACCACTGCACGTTTTCGGTTTTCCCTTGGCAAACTCTCGATGCTCTCTGGGCTCGCATTATGAGTTTGAGGGGAGGTGTGAATAAATATAGGCAGCAGCCTTCTTTGTTATTTTATAATCTTGTTAAGGGTAGTTAAGTATTTATGTTAAATAGGGTTTCTTTATGATAATTAGGGGTAGGTAGGATCTTTTCTATATAAGCCTTCCATTCTTTCATTGTAATCATCAGACTATAACGGAATAATACTACATTGTTTACCTTTTGCATTCTAACACAAAGACGCTATAACTTTCCCACTTTGCAGCATCAACGCATGTGTTAGTACTCATTCATCCTATATACAAGCAATGAACCTTTTTTTTGTGCGGGAACAACTTTAAAAAAACTTACTGACCCCAATTGTGCATGAACTATGACCTCTCACTACCATGCAGTACACACAAAGTGGGCCCATGCGTAAAATAAGGTGGTTGGGAAAGAGAAGCACCTTTCGTTATCTGATGCATGCCAATCCCCGACATTATCCCAATTAAGTTCTTGAAAAGTAAGACGATGTTCTTCGTTATCTGGCAACATCCCCACAGACTTTTTCGATATAAACAAAAACGTGCTGTCAAGAAGAAAATATGTATGCAACACAAAATACTCTAGCAATAGCTTTGAAGCCATCTCGCTGGCTTCAGCACCATTATGACCATCAAAAACTGCCATGATACCGACTGTAACCTCTGCAAGTCCTGAAGGACCTGCACCATCATCAACTCAAAATGGCTCAGAGTTAGTACTCGCATAATAAGCCATAAAATGCTAATCATAAGATCCAAACAAGAAATGTATAATTCTTCCTTTTTTGTTTACAGTTGCATCCTCATTATCATTCCTACTATGAGGAGTAACCATAATTGAACTTAATCGAACCTGCTTTACGTCCACCACCAGACTAAAAACCGAGAATTTAGATACTCTAGTTTGAAGACAAATAAAATATTGTATCCACCTCAGCAAAAGTATCCTTGCCACAAACACTATCTCAATAACATATTAGACTAGCCGCCACAAGAATAATTCATATTAAAACAAATATGATCCCACTACCATATGCCCCGAGACTACTTGAAATCTACTCTCAGATCCTTCCATTGCAAGGTTAATATAGACACCAACATAAATATAAGCTCGAGCTCATTCCTATTTTCTGTATAAAAAAACACACAGACCCTGTCTTGGAAATCTTCCTAATATCCCATATGTGATTAAATGTTGTAATAATATATGGCTACACATTAGCAACTGTTTCTTCAATCCTAGATGATGATGAATATGTAACCAGTGGTGAGTCCAGAAATTTATGAGCATCCGGTCATGCACAAAATTAAATACCAACAATAATCTAAAAAAACATTAATAGTAAAAGATCCAAAGCATATACGAATTTTATTTTTTCAGTATTCCAAACAAGAGAGAGAGTAACTACATGAGCTTCTACAGTTGTATTTGACAATATTTTTCAGATCTTTGAATTGTTGCATGACAAACTCATTCAATAGGACTACTAGAAATAACTTTTTAGTATTCGACAAGATTTCGTATCTTTGAATTGTTGTATGATAACCTCATTGTCAATAGGACTACTAGAAGATAACTTGTGTGGTGTTTGGTTTTCTTATCACAATTTATCAGTGTCATGTGAGTTGTACAAAGGAATAATGCTAGATAAATAGAATGCACATTCCAAAATATATTTTATAAACTATTGTTTCGTCCATCAAAAGAAACAATCAAGGAAAATGGGGAATAGCTAATAACCTAAATGTATGTGATTCTCCAAAAAATAGCTACTCAGTCGCAGTTAGCACTTTTTGTTGTCCCAAAAAGATTGTCACACTTAAAAACTAAATGGGTAATAATTGATGAATTTCCTATTTTACCATTCCATGTTTATATTAGTTGTATTAGAAAAATAAGAAAAAGGTAATGATAGAAGGATAGATGAAATGAGAAAAACAAGTTTTTAAAAGTTTCCTGATCATGTTTTCTTATTTAGTTGAAGTCCCAAAAGGGACTATAAATGGGGACGGAGGGAGTAACCAATAACCTAGATATGTAATTCCTCAAATCCATTTTTTTATAACCATGTCCTCGAACCAACTTACGCGCACTTCAATTACTACTGAGATTTTGAAATAACAATCGTGCAAAATCTTCAGTGGCCCCAAAGGAATTGATAGAACTGGTAAGTTTCAAACATGAGACCTTAGGAGGAAGCAAACTCCCAACTCCCATGCCTTGACCTCCAAACCTAACCCCAGGGTTTTCGAAATCAAGGTCTGCAATTACATTAATAACCTATATACATGCAATGGTTTGAAGTCTAAAGAGTTCAGAATTCCAATCGGTTCAAAGCCGCTCGTTCCGTTGGACAAATTAAGAGTCTAAGGGAGGAAAATAATCTTGTTTGGTGTCAATAGTATAGTTTCTGGGGTAATTTAATTATCTCATCAGAAAAATCAGTACGACAATAGTAAGAAATTTTTTTTGTCATGGGGTTGACCAACCCCACACATCATAAGGTGCCATCACCACACATCATAAGCATACCTTTTTTATAACTCGGGTGACTAGGCCAACTTGCACCCGCCTTGACTAATGTCTGGGAGACCAATCCTACCTGTCCAATGAGCAGGGCCCATTTAAACCTGGAGAAAAGCCCGTATAGACTCGCCCAATAGAGTGATACCACTACATGGGAGGGAGCAAATCACTAAGCCTCAGGCCAGACCACCATTTCAACACCTTACAGTTGCGTTTTCAAGCATACCTTCACTATCCTGAAACCGTTCTCCCTCTTTAGTTGAAATTTTTGTACCAATGTCGTGCCTTAGTCTAATTCATTGATGTAAATGCTAGCACTCATAATGCAAAGGCAATCCTATCAGCTGAAAACTGGAGTAATCAGTAGACAGAGCTAATTCCACCTGACAACTTACATCAGTGTATCTCGTCTCGTGAACGATCTCATTCTTCGTGAGATTGTCACTATTTCATTCCTTGCCCAACATTAGGACTTATCAGACACTAGGGCTGATAAACGAACCAAACGAGTCAAACAGTTAATTGTTCAACCTGGTTGAAAAACTTAACAAGCTTTAGAAATATGTTCGAACTTGGCTTGTTTTGTTTATGAGATAAACCTATTTCAAACGAGATTTAATCAGGCCGACCACAAATCAATTTCGAGTGGCTTGAATTTGTTAACAAAGTCAACAAACCGACAGTAATTGTTGGAGCTTGGTTCGAAAGATTAACCAAACTTTAAAAGATGTTCAACTTTGTTTATAACGCGAGTAGAGCGGTACTGGTAGGCACCATGTACTCCCCTGCATTTGATTGGGTTTCAAACCTCCAACTAATAGAACTACGACTAAAAATAATACTGACTTCTCCCGAGTGAGTAGCAGATCATAAACAAGCAAAAATGAGCTCAAACTCGAGCAATTTGGTTTGTTTATCAGACCTAGCCAACATTTCAAACCAACTCACGAAAAAACAACGGAAAAATATATTACTACCGGGAAAGGGAATCCGAAGATCAAGGACGCAGAGAGTGCGATCCTCCTGAGCCTTTCGCCGCCCCTGATGCGTAGCCGACTGACACCTCGTCGTCTTTGGTGATCGAGAGACAGAATAATCCGACAGCTTCCAGCGAGGGCATTCTGGGGATTGAAAAACCGCCGGAGCGCCACCTTCTTTGTACACCATCAAGCACGTCGACGATTCCCCACGAGTACGTATTGATAAGCAAAGAAGAAACCCTAGCAGAACCGGTAGATTTCGCATCTCTTCTTCTTCTTCTTCTTCTTCTTCTTCTTCTTCTTCATCTGTCACCTAGATGGTGATGAGAACTGGCGAGTCTTAGAGGGAGAAATTGACACGAGGGTGAATCTATTCTAAAATTAAATCACAGTCTATGCACACCTAAAATGTTTCTCCTCAATTTTACGGTGAGTTTTTTAATAGATTTTATTAAAATTTGATAAAATCAATATTTTGATTTTTATTAAATCTTGATAAAATTTATTCAAAAATTCACCCTTATAGCATTTAACGTTTCATTTTAGTCTATACTTTAATGAATGCATATTTTGAAAAGTTAGCGACTAATTTCTTATGTTTCTATTTAAAATAGATTCATTTTTTAAAAGTTAATGGGTATTATTATATTGATAAGGGTAAGTAATTGAAAGTAAATGTAAAAATTGTAAAAGTTTATATGAGAAAAATAATTGGAATTACAAAGCTACATACTTAAAAAGGGACAGAGTGAGTACCTATCTACTAGCAAACCTAAATAAGAGCAGTTACAAACTTAAGAAGGGACAAAGTGAGTACCTATCTATTAGCAAACCTAAACAAGAGCAATTTTGTTCACCCTCCTTAAAAGACGTCCTATTGAAATGAAGTGAATCTCAACGTAAAGTGATATCATAGTTACCAAAAATCGTATTGCACAGACAAGAATGACATCTCTTTGTGTGTGGATCCTATCATTTCAACCAATAGTAAATACGGTAATGTTCATGCTCTTTAGGGGAGTGTGATCAAAATTGCATTCTGCCCCAAACACATCTGCAAATGCGGCAAATTGTTGGTCCCGCACTACTTAACTCAGGGGGAAAAAAAATCAAAATCTGTCTCCGAATACAGGAAGATAAATTTGGTATTCACAAGTTGATAAAATTATAGAGTGCATAAAAAATTGGGATTTGAAAAATGCACATATTCTAATAGCAAATACTTTAAAAAAGGACACATAGTACACATTATCGTATTGCAAACAATTTACAATCTCCATTCAAAGCTGGTGTAAATACTACATAATACTCTTACTAAGAGCATCTCCAACAATCTCAACAAAACAATTAGCCATTTTGCCTCAGAAAAGTGTCATATGTTAATATAGTTAGCCATCACATCTACCCAACAAACTAGCCATTTGGCTCAACACAAAACACACACACACACACAAATCATCTTCTACCCCAGCCAACACATGAACCACGTGTAGGGAGTGAGATCTACTCTCACTCACACCCGGCCTTTGGCCAACGCGTGAGAGCTCCATATCACACCGTAGGCAACGGGTCTTGTATTGACAAGATCATCTCGATGAAAGATACCATAATCTAGAATCAAAAAGATTTTAGGATCGAGTCTCTGATGACTCTTTTTTTCTTGGTGACTAGTTTTTTCCCGACAATGAATCTTGCACCATTCTTCAACGAATCTTGAGAGAGAGAGAGAGGTTGTTAGGTTGTTAGGTGTTGATTTCTGGCCAACCTTGCCTAAAATAGAGAGGAAAGAGGCGATGGAAAGGTTGTTGGAGATAATTGAAGGTGTTTAGCTTTTAGATCTCTTCGAGCATATATATGAATTAAACCAAAAATAATGTTTATCAGTATATATTTATCTTAAAATAAACGAATCCTAATTCAATGTGTATATCGTGTTTATGATATAAGTGTTTCAAAATCTTTCTTTTTGATATCCAATCGATGTGATTTTCTTTTTGATATTTGATCGATGTAATTTTTGACACAGCTGATATTCTCAAAAGATTCTAAAAAAGTGAACACGAAATTGGGTTTGGGAAAGACCACGTACAGATGCCTTAAAAATGAACATCGACTTTGGTCGGAATAATTTTAGAGATAGAATCCTCAACCTTGAAAAATGAGGAAATCTTTTTTGCGGTTGAACCTGATTTTGGAAAGAATCTATTACGGAAGTCTCTGTGCAAACGAGTACTCTGTGGAAATAATATCAAAATAGTAGAAGGTCAGTTTCAAAATCAACCTATGCTTTTTTGAACTGCAAAATCAACCAATTATTATAAGTATTTTTATTGTCAGTCTAATGGGCCGACAATAATCACACATAAAAAAAATACTCACGTTTCTGCATATTTTTCACATATTTTAATACACCTTTTACACTTTTTTTTATACATTTTTTAGTTTTTACACATTTTAATACACTTTTTAAACCTTAATATAAAGCCAATAGGCTGACTTTAGAATTTACGTTATTTTTGCCCTCCATCCATTAGTGCATCCTCAATTACCTAACCAAAACTAAAAAGTTGCTATGGTTAGCAATGTTTGTTAAAAAAATGCTTATATTGGAATAATTAAATTTAGTAATCCCTTAGAAACTATTCAGATTTTGGCCTTTGGTCAACTTTTTTTCAATACTAAATTTTATGGACCCCACATGTATTCAATCAAATACACCCATTATTACACAAAAACCTTCTCTTTATTTGCTTCCTCTCTCCCTCAAGAATGATTTCAAACAATTATACACACACATACACACAAATATATATATATATATATATATATATATATATATATATATGTGTGTGTGTGTGTGTGTATGTATATACTATTTTTTTAATTTCAGAACTGTGTTCTAGAAAACTATTTTTTTTTCAAAACTAAAAAAGCTGGTTTTTCCCCCCCAAAAAAAATTTTTTTTTTTTTTTGGTACTACGGAAATGCTAAAAAAGAACTAGCAAAGTCAGATTACAGGGAAAGGAAAAGAAAAACAAACAACCAGACCAAACATTAGTCTCTGAAAACTACTAATACCCATTCCATCCTCATGTATGAAATGGCAAATGGATTGAGGAGGATCTTCAGTAACAACAAGTTCTTCATTTTGCTCGGCTCCCAAGTGCGCAAGGTGATTCGCTGACTGATTAGCTTGACAGTAGATGTGAGAAATAGTCGAAGTGGTGTGAGCTAATAGGGCTTTAGCATCTGATATTAACGTGAGAAGAGGATGCTCCATGTTTGCCCCTTCAGTTATTAGTTGAACAGTAACAGAGGAATCAGATTCAATAGCAATGTTAGAGTATCCTTTCTCAAGCATTATGGTTAGGCCACGGTATATAGCCCAAATTTCAGTTTCTAAACATGAGCTGCAAGAAAGCTTGCCAAAGAAACCACACATCCATTTGCCTTGGTGATCTCTAAATAGCCCGCCAAATCCAGCTTTTTTGTTCTTTTTCGTAGATCCGTCATCGGTGTTGACACCTACTGTATTGTACATGGAGGAGACCAAGAAATTAGCATGGTGTTTGAATAGCCAATGGAGAGAGTAGATTTGTTGGCAAAGGCTTCCGAAATTTCAGTAGCATAAGCCACAATGTTTCTTATGCTGAAATTAGGATCAGTGTTAGTGTTGTCAAAACTTTTTTTATTACGATCCTTCCATATTTGCCATAGAGAAACAGCAAACAGGGTACTCCAAGAAACATTTAGGTTATTGCCAATGATCCCTTTTCTTTTAAGATTGAAAGTGATCCAATCTTGGATGGGGCCATCAAATCTATTTATCCAATGGCTATGAGGCATAAGAATCCATAGGGCTTTGGCTTTTTCACAATCCCGCAGGAGGTGAGAAATGTCCTCATTGCAGCCATCACATCTAGGACAAAAGTTTTCAGAGATGATCTTTCTATGAGCTCTTAACATGTTGGTGGGAAGACAGTTGTGAAAGATGAGCCAAAGAAAACAAAAAAAAAAAGGTTTTCTTTCAAGCAGAAAAAAGTTATTTCTGCAAAAGTGTTTTCTCCAAAATACTTCAAAAAAAATTTCTCAAAATTATTATTTTTTAAATTGTACTTGCATATTTCTTTTTTAGTTTGAAAAAGTGATGAGGCAAATTTTGGTTATCCAAATTTGGAAAAGTAGTAGGGGATCATTTTTATTATTATTATGGATGAAACACACTAATGTGAGACTTGATACTGCTAATTTTAACAACTTCTAAATTGAATAACCAAAAACTGGTAAGACCACTTTTAGTTATCAATCAATTTTTGTTAAGCCATTGATGATGCTCATAGGAAACAACTCCTCCTTAGAAATTTGGTATCAGAGCCAAGTTCTCACTTTGGCAAGTATATAAACAATATTGATGAACATTAAAGATATCAGAGAAATAAAATCTGAAAATTTATTGTTAAAAGCATACAAAGAATACTTAACTTGTTAAGTAAAATTTAAATATATAGTAACAAAAGTTATTTTAATGTTACAAGGATTTTTCTCCAACAAAAAGATAACACATAATCTAAATAAAAGTAGAAGAGGAGAGGGCTGGTCCTTGGTTGTGTAAGTAGTAAAACACGCAAAGGCAAATAGGATCCGAGATTTCATGATTTATAATTTTTAAAAAAGTGCAGCACTGATACACAAATATTTCTTGACCCTTTTGGCCTTTTCCTTTCCCTCTTGCTGAATCGCAATTACCAATTGGACCTACACTTTATCTGGACCCACCAAAGTACTTAGTTGCCAACACCTGATTGGAGGTTGTCTTTTACTAGTTTCACGGAACCTCCGTGAATTAGATTTTCTCTCGAACAATTCGAAGACTTCATTATTTTACCCTATCCTTTTCTTTGACAGAATGTAAATCTTACCACCTTTGCCACTTGTGGATTCTCTGTGGCTTTGTTAAAAACTAAGTACTATAATAATCGTTATTACCAATAAAATTTTACCTGTTTTCTTATGTTCATATTTAATTAATGCAAGTTGTACTTAATTTTCAATTTCCTAATAAAAAAGGTGGGGTTTGAGAAATGGGAAAGTCTCTGCTCATATCACATATCCAATACTTCTATTCCGGGCAATAGGACACGTGGCAATGAGACCTAATTTAGAGTCTTGAGTCTTGACACCTATATTAGGTAGTCCATGTTTGGTTCGATCTACTTTTACCTAAATTGCTTCAATCGTATCACTTTTGAGTAGCAAACCTGTTTTCTGTTCCCCCACGTCCAACAAAAAATATCTCAAGTTGCCTAATTACTGCCTTCAAGTGTGTAGTAGGTCAGATGACGGGTCAGCTATTAGAGTCATGTTAACCTAGTATGGCACAGGCTCAACCAACCCGACAATCAGGGCTCACAGTCGACCAAATAGGTCATTCGCCCGAGGGCTTTACGGGCGAGCCAAGGTGTTGGGTTGGGTCTTATAACGTGACATGGCAAAGACTGAAACTCATAGCTGCCGATCGGTTCGGTCAGGCCACGTGACAGAGTCACATGCTAATTCACAGTCGATCAAATAGGTCATCCGCCCTAGGGCTTTACGGGCATGCCAAGGTATTGGGTCAAGTCTTATAAGGTGACATGGTAGAGACTGAAACTCATAACTGCCGATTTGTTCGGTCAGGCCATGTGGAGTACCTACCAATCGTCACCAAACAATTAGGCACTAACATGATTCCTTTTTTTGAATAATTAGGTTGGTAGGAGTTTTACCCAAATGAAACTCAAGACATTCAAAAGAGGAGGTCTAGATTGAATACCAACCAGCCACAAATTGACATGTGTATCGTTCTAGTTTACATAGATGTAGAAGTTCGATGCCATGGCTCAATCTTAAGTTTGTTTCTACTGCTTCTTACTTTTTGTGCTACAAAATATTTTTTATCACCTCGACTATATATTTTTTATTTATCTCATTCTAAAACTAATAATTCAAGTTAAAATGTTTGTCTCGTCCTGTCGGACCGATTTTCCACTTACCAACTCTCTTAAAACCAATTAGTGTTAAGAAGGATTTTTAATTAAGTCTTTTATGGCATTCGATATCGCACCCGCAAGTCTGTTTTTTGAGCGGTTGTAGGGAGTGACATTGTATAACAAAATCCATGGGGGCATTCCGGGTCCAACAATCTCTCCCTCACAATGATGCTCCTGCAACTCAAATCCATGACCTCCTGGCTCTAATACCACTTATCAGACCGTTTTTTCACCAACTCTCCTAAAACCAATTGGTGTTTGGAAGGGTTTTTAATTAAGTCTTTTATGGCATTGGACATCGCACCCACAAGTCTGTTTTTAGAGTGGTCGCAGGGAGTGACATTGTATAACAAAATCCATCGGGGCACTCTGGGCCCAACAATCCCTCCCTCACGATAATGCTCCCGCAACTCGAACCCATGACCTCTTGGCTCTGATACCATTTGTCGGACCGTTTTTCCACCAACTCTCCTAAAACCAATTGGTGTTAGGAAGGGTTTTCAATCAAGTCTTTTATGAGATTCGACATCGCACCCGCAAATTTATTTTTAGGGCGGTCATAGGGAGTAAAATTGTATAACCAAATTCATGGGATATTCCGGGCCCAACAGAATCAAATACCCAGTTAGTCATTTCATAGGATAACTTGTTAATTCCGCTTACGGTAGTATCATAGACTACTCCTGTATAAATTGCTGTAAATTTACCACATGACATAGAGCAAAATGGTGTTGTGCATGACCGAATAGGTTTTCTTCCATGTGAGTTGGCAATTAAAGAACCCAAAGTCAACGGTTCGGGGTAAAATTCATAAATGATTTTGCATTAATTTGTGGATTTCTTGCAACGGGAGAGTAATCCGATAAAGAGATACGATTCCACTCTAAAAGGAGAGTTTTATCTGTCTTCTTCTTCTTCTTCTTCTTTTTTTTTTTAGTATGTTACGCTTGAATTCTTGATTCAAAGGACAAAAAAGTTAGGGAAATCCTAGGGGAACCGAATGAGAATGAACCAATCATGTACTGATCGGTTTCAGAGACCGACTTTTGGGTTTCACACGGAAGATCCGAGCCGTTCAGTCATCTCAAAATCAAATTCGGAGGGGCCCGCCCGGAGATCAAGTTGATCAGATGTCCCCAAGTGCTCGATCCAAAATCATCCCATTTCGACTTGAATCTTCTGTGTAGGATCCAAAAGCGAGTCTCCGAAGCTGATCGGTACATAATCAGTTCATTCTCATCTGTACGAATAGCAACGCTTAAAAATTTAGAAAGTACTTTGGGAGATAATTTTAATGGTACGATCCAATTGAATGTATGATATAAAGGATTCTTTCTCCATCACAAGTAGTCAATGATCTTCAAGATTGTTGGTTTTCCACAAGAGAAAGCAAAAGTGTGTAAAAATACAAATTGCATGGCAAGGACAAAAAAAAAAAGTAATTGTCTTTTTGTTTGAAAATTTTGCCTTTAGCGATTACTTTAGTGTTTTTTTAAATCTCAACCATCAAAGCGAAAAAAATCCAAAACAAAAAACCCACAAAAGAACAAGAAACTTGTGAAAATTTTGGCAAAATTCATATTTGACTTGACACGTTATTGAAGCACACCCAATAACTAATATTTTTGGACAGAATAAGTATCTTTCATTGTTAATTTTGAAAAACATCATGTATCATTTATACATATATATATATATATATATATATATATATATATATATATATTAATTTTCTTGCATTTAGGAGAAATTTGAGAACAACTTAAAAATTTAAAAGTGCTCTCTAGAGAAGACGTACGTGCATCAATATTCTTTTAAAACAGTCTTCACCTTTCTTTTAGTAAAACAAAATTTTTGTGTGTGACTTCGTGTTCATTTTGCCGGGCAAAATAACAAAAAATTTCAAAGACAAAATCAAAGAACCATAATCCCATCATCATTGAGTTCACTCCCCACCAACCAAACAAAAGCATATAAGCATGGGGATTGGCCTGAAGATCATCCACGTCCGAAGTCAAGAGTTTACTCTTCTAAAAGTATTAAATTCAATTATGAATTCCAATATAATTGGCTAAAAGCCATAATTTTACTCCATTCTAATTCCTCTCACTATAATCAACAAATGTTTAACGTAAAACTAACAAATGCAACAACAAAAAATATGAATTTAGGACTTTTAGAAGAGTAAACTCTTGACTTCGGATGCTGATCTCCAGGCCAACCTCTAAGCTTATTTGCTTTTGAATTAAGACAAAACGAAAAAATATTTAAGCCAATGACAATAGGTAACTTATTTTGGGATCCAGATCATGCCTAGCTCTATTTTGGTTTTCATTGAGACTCCCACTATTAAACGATGAGAATGGTCTCTCAAACTTAGTTGAGATTTGCAAAAGCTAACTCAAACACTTGGTATAAAAAGAGGGTATTTCTATGGGCTGACAATAAGCAAATAAAAAGACAAAAAAACACACAATCCAATATATTTTTTAATACTTTTTAACATATTTCAATACACTTTTTAAACTTTAACGACAATCTAATTGGCTGATTTTAAAATTTTGCCATAAAAAACCCAAATAAAAGCAATTTTTAACTCAAGAAATCACCTACTCATTTTGGATTCATGGCCTGTCACTATAGGCCTGTAGTGAACAATTTTGATCATTCAAACAATTTAGACGGTTTGAATTTTAAATAAAACTCTTATGAGAAAAAGAGACCCTTCCCCACAATAGTTTTGTTTAAGATCCAGACCGTCCAATATAAACAAACGGTTATGATTATTCAGTAAAGGAACATATAAGCATGTAGTGAACAACTCACTACAAGCGTGTAGTGAGAATTTCGGTCATCCATTCTTACTTTAGATGGTTTGGATCTGAAATAAATTATCCGCACGAACATTTTATTTAAGATGCATACCGTCCAAAACACTTTAGACAGACAAAATTTACTCACCATACATAATGCAGTGACTGACCCTGTTCGTTTTCTAGATTAGTTTTAATTTTAGTTTTGATGACATCATCATTTTTCTCATTTCTCTCTCTATCACTCTCAACTCATTATACTTTAAGACATCATCAAAACTAAATTAAACTATCTAGCCAAACACAGCCTATAAAAGCCTGGTAATCCCAGGGGCATAGATGGGAAAGAACCGATTATGTACCGATTGGTTTCGGGGACCCACTTTGGGTCCCACATGGAAGATTTGAGCCGTTCATTCATCTCAGAATCAAATTCTGAGGGGCCCACGCAGAGATCAAGTCGATCGGACATTCCTAAGTGCTCGATCCAAAATCATCGCATTTCGTTGAAAAACATTTGAACGAAATAGGATGATTTTGGATCGAATACTTAGGGACGTCCGATCGACTTGATCTCTGTGAGGGCCTCTCAAAATTTGATTTTAAAATAAATAAACGGTTCAAATATTTCGTATGGGACCCAAAAATAGGTCCCCGAAACTGATCAATACATAATCAATTCATGCTCATCTGTGCGAATAACAACATTCAATAAAGCCTATGCTCCCGTCACTAGTCACTGCAAGGGTGAAAGACCCCCCCGGACCACTCATTCTGTGATTCCGGGTCCAATTTGAGTGATTGGTATCGCTGATGTCAACCAATTATATCGGCAGGGCACAGAATCCACCAATCAGAATCCCACAAAAACCAAATTTAACTTTAGGCCAGTGAATCCACCAATCAAATTCCACACAACTTGCACCAAAATCCCACCAATCGAAATCACACATAGTACCACTGTACTATAAAATATATATGCATGTACTGGACACCACCACTCCACCTCCCTCCGTGGTCCCCACAGATTACCACTCACCGTTCCAGAACCTTCCGAGCCTCACTCTCTCTCTCCTCTCCTCTCCTCTCTCTCTTACCTTCCTTGCCAAATGTAGTAAGGTTCCATTTAAAAATGGCAAAAAAGGTCTCTCCCCGAGAAAATATCTAAACGTTCCAACTTTAAAAATTTCATTGGGAACCTTAATCTCTCCCCTTAAAACCTTCCCTGTATCCATTTGTCAATCCATTCTCTCTCAACCAGATAAGCTCCTCCTGCTTTCCTCCTTTGTAGACGAAGAAACCCAGAAGGGTCAAAGGGAAAGAAGAAGAAGAAGAATTTCTGTTTTCCTTATTTCAATCCCTCTTTCCTGTATGTCAAATTCATTTGAATTTTGGGGATTTTTAGCGTAGTAACATATGTTGTTTGAGTTTAGCCTGAAATTGAATAGACCCATCTCAAGATCGGCAAAGGGAGTTGAGAGAAGAGTATCTTGAAGCGTATAAAATCTGGAATTGCAGTTAGACCCATCTCAGATTCGATTTGGAAACCTTGAAAAGACCAGAAACCCATTAAGATTGGGTGAGTATCTTTTCAAGATTTCGATCATGAATCCAATATACCAAGTTAAAGAGGAGTACCCGGGATCGAGTTCGTCGCAATTCGGCAAACAGCCGAAGATGCCGCCGCCTCCGCCACCGCAGCTGCCGATGCCGATGGAGGGGCTTCACGATATAGGCCCACCGCCGTTTCTGACCAAGACATTTGACATGGTGGATGATTCAAGTTGTGATCACATAGTTTCTTGGAGCAGGGGAGGGCAGAGCTTTGTTGTGTGGGACCCACATGCCTTCTCCACCACTCTCCTCCCAAGGTTCTTCAAGCACAACAACTTCTCAAGCTTTGTAAGACAGCTCAATACTTATGTAAGTATCCAATTTGAATACAAATCTCAGATTTTCGAATTGTAATTTCAGTCATGGGGTTCATATTGAAATTAAACTGGAAAGAATCGTTCTTAAGGCAAATCTCAATACTTATCTAAGTACCCAATTGAATACAAATCTCAGATTTTTCGAAATGTAATTTCAGTTATGGGGTTCATATGAAAATTAAACTGGAAAGAATGGTTCTTAATGCAAACATTGAAACCCTGATTGTCTCATGAGTTCTTGATATGTCTTACACCTGTTTCTTGATATGTCTTTGTACCTGTGTGTTTAATTTTTCAGCGTCGCTGATCTTCCTCGTGGCTAAAGGCATTCTGAAATGGTCCATTTCTACCTTTGATATGAATGATTTCCAATCCATTCTTCAAAGTCTAAGATTCTTCTTTGCAGCCATTGAAATCTTGTATCCCCAATCAGCTTTGTGCCTCTTTATTTCATTCATTCTCTCCCTCCTCTTCTCCTTCTTTCCAACTTACTGTGGACGCGAGTCCTTAATTAGTCTCTGTTGTTTTCCTCTTATTGGATTCAGATAAACAGATTTACAACAGTTCTGCAGAGGTATTGTGTGCATTTTACTGACTTTTACAGCAATGCTAATGTCTACTCTACTGCTTTTGTTTAACATTTCGGCCCTGATTATATAGCAAAAAGATTTGTGCGCAACGCAACAAACAAAGATCTGGACAAAGCCCTCTTACAAGGATTGATAGAAGTGCTGGAATAATTAGTCACAAAGCGATTCAAGTTTCCTGAAAATTTAATGATTGGTGGGTTTGAGTACTGAGAATGTGGAACTGGGTATTTGCAGGGATTTAGAAAGATTGATCCAGACAAATGGGAATTTGCCAATGAAGGATTTCTTAGTGGTCAGAGGCATCTTTTGAGGAACATCAGAAGAAGAAAGGCGCCTCCACTGCCACTTCCTCCGCAACAAGCTCTAGGCCCTTGTGTTGAACTTGGAAGATTCGGGTTGGACAGAGAATTAGACCGTTTGAGGCGTGACAAGCAGGTCTTGGTGATGGAACTGGTGAAGCTGAGACAGCAGCAACAGAATACAAGAGCTCGCCTCCAGGCCATGGAACTGAGGCTTCAAGGGACTGAAAGGAAACAACAGCAAATGATGAGGTTTTTGGCAAGAGCCATCCAAAACCCAGCATTTATTCAGCAATTAGTCCAACAAAAGGAGAAAAGGAAGGAACTAGAAGAGTCCATTAGTAAGAAAAGGCCACGTCCAATCGATCAAGGCCCTAATTGTGTTAGAGGTGAATCGAGTCCAATTGGGGAAGGGTTAAAAGCCATTAAAATTGAAAATAATGAATTTGAAAATCCTTATGGGTTTGGAGTGTCAGAGCTGGAGGCACTTGCTTTGGAAATGCAGGGATTTGGTAGGGCAAGAAAGGACCAAGAGGAAGAAGAAGAGGACTATGAACAACTTGAGCAATTCGAGAGTCGGGATAAAGAGCTTGATGAGGGTTTTTGGGAAGAACTATTGAATGAGAAGTTTGATGAAGAATCAGGTTCACCGGGGAATGAAGAAGGCGAAGAGTAAGCTGCCAATGTTTTGGCCCATCGGATGGATCACTTGGGTTCAAGCCCAAAGTAGAAAAAATGGACTTGGTCATAGTAGCTTATCCCACATATTGCATCAATCACCATTTCCTTGTTTTCTGTTATCTAATAACTTTTTGTCTCACGTTGTGTAGTTTGGGTCCTCAGCTGAAGAGGAAGATGTGAAAAAAATGGTAATCCATTCGGTTACTGGTGTCCGAGCCCAAAGTAGGAAGTTCAACCGATAACTGATTGCTAACTTAGGTAAAATTCGTCTCGATCCTGTGTAATTTAGGTAGCAGTAGTGAAGGACACAGTGCCATAACTCTCTTCTTGGTTTCTTGCCATTTCAGGGGAGCACTAACCAAGCATTGTATCATGGAAAAAATTAACTGTGTGGTTCCTTTGTTTCTGACTCTGTGGCTTCTGTTTTCGCTACGGCTATTCTGTCTAATTATTCAGTGCTCTCGGAGCAAAGTCACATGATGCTCCGGATCACTATAGCACCACACATTCTTGTAGAACCCACGACAAAGTGTTAGGACCCATAGAAATGTATTGTGCTGGAGTGATCTAGAGCACCATGTGGCTATGCTCTAGGACTACTGAACAAGTACTCGGCTATTCCTTGTGAACTTCTTTGGCTCTCATTCAGTCTCCTATGTTATTCAGGTTACAGGCAATGCTTGCTTGGCCAGATAAGTAGAAGTTCTTGTCATGATTTTTCTCAAAGGTTCTTTGTCGTTATATTTCATTTTCAAGCTTTGATTTACCACTGGTTCTATTGCTGTTAGAAGTTCATTTGGGCCTACGTTATTGTAGATTTCTCAACTGCTGTTGAAAGAGGAGACATTTGCTGCACTTCCCAAAATTAACGACAAAGAATTATTTGCATGAGTTGTATTTTTATTGTGTAAATGTGATAGAGACATAGACGTTTGGTGATAAATTTAGAGGTGGTTTTTGCTATGTAGGATTTGTCCATGTAATGGTAGTTTAATTGTTGGAGAAGCTCCATCCGACTAATTTTAGGAGTATCTTTGGTGGCCTGTCTCGGAAAATAGGGTAAAATCCAGCTTTGGTCCATTCAGGTTGGCCAATTTTAGGTCATTGTGAGCTTTTTGGGGTTTACATGGATGATTCGAACGGTTTGTGGCTCCCATAAAATAGTATATTTGTTTGGAAATGGGGGAGGTGTTGCATAGCCACGCCGACATCGTTCCGACGATTGGAGACGTCCACTACGTAGAACTCGTAGAGTACTACAAGGGTACCAAAAATCAACATAATTCGATATTGTTAAGTACCTCATTGGAACACATATAACGTGAAAAAAATCGGAACACATGACTTGAAACATTAGATGAAAATCATTAAACTTGTTTTTTTTTTCAAGTTATTTATGTTTCGATGAGGCACTTAACGATTTCCGATCAAGTTGGTTTTTAGTGCAGTTGTAGTACTCGACGAGCTCTACGCAATGGATGTCTCCGATCGTCAAAACAATGCTGGTATGGCCGCGCATGGGTCTGTACATCATGGGACTGCACAAAAAGCTTTATCAGAATCGATGGATATGTCTAAAAATTCTGGTGGTAATGCGAGAAAAAATAGAAAACAAATATTTAATGGACAAACCACTTTTGTTTGCATAACTGGGAATTTTAAACTTATAACTATGTTCGATCACACTAAACAAACATATTTTGTGAGAGTTACAAAATGAATGCTATGGATCATTGCTGTGGGCTGAAAAATGAGCACATAATGAAGACAGAATGTGATATAGCCTCAATTGACAAGTGACAACTGCCCAATTTAACTCCGTCAAATTTTCCTTTTAAGCTAAGCAAAATGCAAATGAGAATAAAGCCAACCAACACACGTATTGGGATCGGGGTCCTGTAGTGAGTAAATCTCGGCCGTTCAAAACAAGAATGGACGGCTGATATTCTCACTCACACTTGTACTCACTACAAGCTCTCCGGTTCCCTCATGTATAGGTCTTTAAAAATTTGCCATCATAGAGTTCCAAATAATAAAAAAATGTGAAGGCAATTAAATGAAATATTTTTGTTCCCTTAACAAAGAGGTTGTGTTTTCTTAGTCAATTGTACACCATTTATGTTCTATTACATTTACCAGTACTAAAACGGAAACTTACCAAATAGTCTAACTGGACAACCTTATCTTACGCATTGTCCACACACGGCATGCCAACTTGGCTCCTTCCAAGAGCAAAACATACAATAGACGTAGCCCAACAAATAAGTGTTTGTATATTTAACCAAAAATAAGATGAATAAACAATAATGATAAATTACCCCAAAACATACATTCAGCACGCTATCCACATCGACGTATCACCATGCCAAAAGAAATCAACACATAATTTCGGTTGCGTTGTGAGCTTATCAGCAAAAATAGAAGACTTCACCCAAGCCGTCCTGACGTCCTGCTCCAAACATCAAGCTTTTGAGATTTTTGAACTTTTTCTATAGTAATCAAAAGAAAATAACCATTCTGAAAGTGTGTTTGTCATAGCTAGAGTATGCCTAAAAAAAAAACACAAAAGAATAAAATCAATTGCTCAAAAATCAAAATGAAGCAGAAAAACAAAAGGATAGACAACGGCATATGCGATTAATGTATTAGCTTACATACACTGTCTTTTGCCCTCCTGATAGTGTTGGAGAATTTTGTGAATGAAACCGGGACACTCGGAGGGTCTCCCGGGGCAACCGAGACCACCCCACGATTCAACACGCTATGCAATAAACGCTGGGTAACTCCCTCATGATTATGGAGATAATGGCAGAATTGAAATTCGGATTGATGGCTGCGGTTACAAGATTAGAAATTCATTGGCAGAATTCATTTCGTTATTGAATGGGGAGGCTCCCCCATTTATCCCGAATTCATGTCTTCAGCTCCCTTTTCCAGCTATAAAAAGGGCAGCTTCGTATTGGTTTTGATCACCAGAAATTCGAGCAACACATTTCAGTATAGAAATCGTTCTTGTGAGAGAGAGGCAGACAAGAGTTATAGTTTGCCAAGGCTTCCAGCGATGGTGTTCCGGTGGTTGAGGTTTAGCCGTTGTATCCTGGGACGAAGACGCCGATTCATTCTACAACACCCACGGTAGGCGGCGAATCTTTGTTAAGGAGAGTGTGATTACACACGACTCGGCATTCAATCGACTGTTTGTATTTCTGTTTTACCGTTTATGTATTTCCAATTTCTGTAAATTTCGTGTTTATTTTATTGTAATCTGTTCATGTGTGTGTGTGTGTATATATATATATGAGAAGTAATTATTTTTCCGGAATTACGATTGCCGCTGTAATTTTTCCAACAAGAGCTTTCTTCACTCCCCAATACCCACAACCCCCAGTCCCTCTCCTTCGATACTCTGCTACATGGCCATCCTCTAGTCAGAGACGGTTCCAGGATTTTTATCCAGTGCTGACAAAAATACATAACGTATTTATAGTGAAAAACTGTATGCAAAGAAATTGTCTAATTCCCTTCAACTTTGTAGTGTTTCCACACTGAATCTAATGCCAAACAACCCCTATCCGTAAGGCTCAGTTTGGATGACGGTAATCTCAAGGGGGAATGAGAATGTGATATCTTCTTTCAATGATTCCAACGTTTGGAACAGACAGGAACGGGAATGTGATGCCATGCTTTTCTGATTCCTACGTTTGGAAGAGACAAGAACAATCGGGAATCACATTCCCAGACTGAGTAGGAATCTGATTCCTTCTCACCCCATGTGATTCTCAGATTCTTGGCTCATTCAATAAGAAAAAGGAAATGTTAGACTTCAATAAATTTCCAAAATAATTGTTTCTCGCATAAGATTACTGAATTAATCCAAACACCGAAATAAAATTACTCTAGGCATCAGATTCCTAAGAATTTGATACCTAGTAATTACATTGTTATTCCTACTCAAGAAAATTCCCGAGAATTTGATTCCTAGTAATCACATTCATATTCCTACTCAATCTTCTGGTTATCCAAACACAACCTTAAATGTTTATTATATACGAGCATTCATAATTGAGATAGACTTGTTTTGTATTGTTAGGGCTATAACAATTTGGTTCATATTTTGTTAGAAACATTTATTTTAACCTCACATGAGTTACTCAGCGCTGACAATAACAAAAAATATTTAATTTGTATATAAATTTTAATTTTTTTAGTGTATTTTTTGAACCTAGTGAGGTCGCTTGACCTCGCTAAAGCAATGGTGGAGTCCCCAGTGCCTCTAGTGGTTACCATTACACCCCACAGCCGTCATGGTTTGATCTATTAGATTTTTGGAGGGTTCCAACCTAAAACCAGTTGACAATAAGTGGAGTAACCTTTAGATTATATTAACCAAGTTTGGGTGATTTAGGTGAGCAATGTGAGACAAATCTTAATACTTCTCCTTACATGCAGCCCAGATGCATGTGGAAGTAACATACCAAGTGTCACACCCCAAAAAGGGAAATGACCGGCCGTGAACCACAAGGCCAACTTATGGAACACGCAGCCTAAAATCAAATAAACTAATGAATACTAAGAGACCATTCTTTATTTCATAAATAAAATGAACTAAATTGTCTCAACAAAGCATGGGGCACACCATCCCATGAACCAAATGATAAAAAAAATTATCCACCATCATCGAAAAGAATTCCATAATTATTTTTACCAACAAGGTTTAACCATGTGCGGAAGCGAAATAAATTAAATAATAAAAACTACGATGCATGTAATCCTACGGAGGTCGACACGGCAGTTTCCCCAAGACGCCCCCAGAGTCCTCACCTATTAACTTGATTTCCCTGAAAAATGGTGTTGGATTAAATCCGTCAGCTGACAAGCTCAGTGAATGACAAGCATGTATAATAAATAATGTTCTAAAACATGGATAAAATTAATTTATCATATCATCATATTTTGGCACTCACGATAAGATAAAACAATAATAAATTTTAATGGTGATCACAAATGATATCCAATAACAATGGGGAACCAGAACCAACAGTACCATGGCCAACAGAACAATAATCTCAAAATTGGATCCAATATCGAACTTAGAGTCACCAGGTGTTGGCGAACCATGGTACTCTTCCTTAAGTCGATCCGGCAAAAGACAGCCGTTGAGCATAAGGGTCACCGGCCTAACCCGGGTCTCTTCCCTTATGGCCAGGGTCACCTAGACAAAGGAATAATTTCCCTGGACTTCCAATAATAAAAGTTCCCAACAATATCCATAAAGATCTCACCAAAAAGAATACATTTTATCGCGTGCCAATTTAGAGAACCAATGTAAATATTTTCCAATTAACAATTCTAAATTTTTCGACAAATAATTTAAGGGACACGGGAAAGTTCGAAAGTACGTAACATACTTAATCACTCACCTGAGTCGAAAAAACAATGCAACTCGATCACGCAAAAGAGACTAGCCTGTACAAAATAGAGAATTCGAAATGACTAACTTGTTACAATATATATATATGTATATATATAAAACATTCAATATGTAAAGTTAGGAATATCATATACTACCAAATTACCCGAATTATGCCTAATTCTAGATTCCAAACCTTCAACAGCCAACTAAAACTACAAAACTCAACTAATAATTTCTAACTCCAAGAATTTGTATACTCCCAAACAACCCAAACCTTTGATGCATTTCTTTAATATAACATGAACTAAACCCATGCAATATGATCGACACCTATACTGCTATGGAAAAATTTCCTTAATTAATTGCCAAACCTTCCAATCCCAATCATGCAAATACAAATATGATTTCTCCTGCTACCGTGTATCCCGACCCAACAACTCATCTGCCAATCATATTGCACAAAACTCCAATTCCAATTTCATCAGCAACACCACGCACCACTACTGACTAGGTTCCAAACTCGCAACCCTCTCAATCTCTCTCAGATTCGACTCATGCACGAACACCAAAATAACCCAATTGATTGCCTTGATTTCTTTCTCTCGCCACAACTCGACAAAAACTAAAAACTATTTAACTTAATTAAAGGTGACCAATCTGTGTAAAATATACGTCCACTTTAAAAGAAAATAGATGGAAGAGAAAATTACCTTGAGTCGAGAACCCAAGGAGAAAACCAACGTCAATGAACCTAAATGCTGCGCCTCTTTAATGACTTTCTCTGCTCAATATTTCCTTTTAAGTGTATAATAACCCTAATCCTTTGACCTTCTCTCCTTAATTAAGAGTTGTTTATATAACTACCCACCTACGAAATATTCCTAAATAGTAGGTAACCAATTGATTAGATTAACGTGAGAGGAAAAAAATAAAATAAAATAAAATAAAAATACCCTAATAGATATTTTGACTAATTAACCTAATTTTATAATATACACACTACAATTTCGATAGCACCAATTGTACTTGTAGCGTGCACGTCAAAATAGTTTTACTGGACGGACCATAAAAGCTAAATTTTTAATTTGAAAATAATTAATAGGAAAAGAAAATGTCGGGTGTCACACCAAGAGAACAGGAAGCGACTTGGGCAGAAAGACGAGATTGATGAGACTATCCCACGTGAGGTAAGACCACCTAAGACCTAGCTCTATAGTATTGTTCGTATTCGAAACAAAAATACAGATTCCCAGTATTAGCTCCACGTTTGGTTGCATGTTATCATAAATTTTTTACCTCAATCTTTGGCCGAGGTTAAACAATTCCTACTCAAAAGCCTTCCGAGGCCCCATTCTCCTCTTGTTATCTTCCGAATTTCTCACAAACAACTCCTCACATGTGCCAAAATATTGGAGCTAATCCTTGCAGTATCCATTCCTTGCCTCCTAAAAATTTCTGGAAGTTTTTTTTTATAACTAGGTGTTTAGACTAGCTTTCGCGCATTTTGACTAATCTTAGGAGACCAATTCCATCGTCCACTAGTGGGAGCCCCAATTAAAACCAGAGTAAAACTCTGTATGGACTGGCCCCAAAAGAGTTGATAGCACTTACGAGATTTCGAACCTGAGACCTAGAAGAGCAAACTCTTAACTCTGAAGTCTTGACCATTGGGCCAACCGTTTGGGTTATATCTGCAAGTTCTCTCCATCAATAGATTGTAAACAGTGGCTGCCAAGCAAAGTTCCTTGGCTTCCTAGATATATCATATCTGGTTAGCAAAACCTACCACGTAAAAGCTGAGTAAGAACGCCCAAAGAACGAGTGAGTGCGAGACTCCAACCCTCCATGGAAGAGAACACAATCTCCAGTCCTTATAACCCCCCCATTTCAATATAGTCCATCTCTTGTGGATAATCTACATTTTAAAGGATGCAAGAGTATAATAGCCTCACTTGATTGGTTCCAAAGAACCCTACAGATGTGTCACTCTAAATCAACCACCTTTCTCAACTGCAGGACTGATCTCCATTTTCAGTATTGTTGATGATGCTAACAAAACAAACCTCTCAAGCCCTTTTGCAGCCGAACTTGTAATTGTATCAATTAGCATTAAGTGTATAAGGGCCTATTTTTTCCACTTGCAAATATAACCCAGAGGGGGATTTGTGTGGAGTTCTATTTCTGTGTTTATGAGTCTTCTCGAGTGTTTATTTCCCGCCATCCAGTTCATCAACAAGTTTAACAAAATCATCCTGCATTAACAAAAAAAATTAAGTACACGACCATTGTACAAAGGATTGGAAAATCTACAGCAGGGTAGAAACATAAACATAATTCGGGGGGTGCTCCATTAACTGACAACCACCAACCCAAACAGGTTAACGATAGTGTTTTTGCCGCCCTTTATGAGTGATAGGAATAATCCAAGTGGGCGAAAGCAAAGGCCAAAACCATGTACACAGTATAAAGCATAAGGGATGGTCATATACCTACTCCATTAGAAATCACTAATCAACTCAGATGGGCAAAATACCCCAAGAACTGCACAGAAGTATCTATGGAAAATGACACATGGAAATCATCATGAAACCAAAAGAAAAGGGTATCATACAACCAAATAATAGTTGGTGGATGATTAGAAATTATTGTCCGGATTAATAGTTTGCTTGAAGTCCTCAAAGCGCCTATGACCTTGAACAGCCTTTATATCATAGGAAAAAATATCACTCTCAAGGGCAACAACATAGTCCAGACCATCTAGCAAGTTCTGGTGATTCCAGAATTGTTTTAGTTCTTCTTCTTTCGATAGAGTAGAAAGAATTAGTGATATATTTGGGAAGTCTCTATGAGATACTGCAAAGGAGTACTTCCATTCCCATAAGCTTGACCGGACTCTAAATAAATCCTATTCTTGGATGTTAACCCACGCCCTATGAGCAAAAGAGAAGTCTCCGTAGGGCCAAGGGACAACCACCTAGCTTCGTTCTCTCTGACCCATCAATATGTTTTTCCTTTCAAGGGCTGACCTCATATCGCATCCTAAGAAGCTCACCATCTTAACTCCATTTGCTAGGACTAAGGTGCCAAGAATGACATAGAACAATAGACACACTGTCTTGACTCCATTTGAGAGATGTTAAACTGGCTTAATGCTTACTTACAAACCTTTGATGTTTCACAGGAAATGCATTAGGATAGAGGGATTGGCACATTGAAGGGTCTTTCTCGAAAGCATAGGTGCACTAATGGCGCTGTGTGAAACTACCAGCAAAGCATCAAAATGGATAGTTAAAGATGCTCAACTACGAAAGGATTCAAATTATGTACAAATAGGGACTGGCGTATGCAAATTCTTGTTTCGTACTAAAGAGTACCTCTACTAGGACACACGAGTACAGTCCTACTTTCTCTCAGAGAAGCAATCCTTCATAAAAAAATGCCATCATACTGCAATTGGTAAAAACGTACATTCCACACATATTAGTCATAACTTACTGCACACACATACGCACAGAGTCTGCAGAACATTTCCATGATCATGTTCAACAAGTTTCATTGCAGCTCCAATCCCCGTATCTCCAAGGAAAATTCTTGACTGGAGTGATAGCAAAGATAGTTAACAGAAAAAATAAGGTAAATCACTAAGTAAAAAAGAGGCAAATGAAAGCACGAGCTACCAAGCTCATGGGTCTCTCCTGTTGGATTGGGGTACGCAAATTCTTGAAGTTGGATTGCGAACAAGGTAAATTTATAGAGCATTACTTGTTTGCAATCCAAAGGTTTTAAAAAAAAAAAACAAAAAAACAAGTAATGCTCGATAAAAAACAAGGTAAATTTATCACTTTGATTCATTTCATCAGTGCCTTGCGAGAAAGTGATACTGATGACATGAATTAGAGTGATACCGAGGCAGAATATGATATTGGCACTGATCCTAGCGAATCTCATGCTCCCCTCAAGTCATTTGACTCAAGAAAAAGGCAGCTTTGGCAGTCTCCCAAAGTGCTAAAACATTTCCTATTTCTAAATGTCAGTTACCTGGGTTAGACTATGTTGTGTTTGTCAAAGGTTCAGGACCACACACTATCAATTACGGTTATGGGCCGGACAGACCTCCGAAGGTTGTAATTGTTAGCCATAAATGAGCTGAGGCTGTTCTTCGGGGTGCTCAGGTAAGCAGAGTCTTACAGTGCCTGCATATAACTACATCTGCTACTTGAAATATGTGGGTCAAGTACTTCTAATTGTTCTATTTGTATTAAGAACATCCTGGCATTTCCTTTTTCTTTGGATTACATACTTTGTTTTTTATATTTCTAGATTTGAATTTTTCCATCCTGTAACCCATTTGGTCGAAGTATGCTGACTGGTTGGCTATTCTTCCATGCTGTCTATCCTTACACGTTTACTTCCCTTTTCTCTTATATTCGTGCTTGCCTGCCTTTTGTCTATCCTAGAATATGTTACATATTTGTCTTCCAAAAGGATATATGTTAAGGCTTCTTTAGTTTCTCAACTAAGTATTTAATTTGTTGGAAACTTCTGCTATCTAGGAAAGTTTTGATGTGTGCCATGATGAGTTTTATGGTAACGTAGTGATGTTTTCACAGTTCACTCGTGGATTGGGCTGTAAAGGAGGCGAACCCGATGAGGTTCTGATCAGTTTGATAAGGTATGAGTCAGGCTGAATTTGGCTCAGGTTTGTTTTGAGCCTAGACAAGTGAACTTGAGTTCGGATCGTGAAAACATTTCAAAGCTAGGGCTCGGCTCGGTGGGGCTCGTTAAATTCAAACGAGCCGAACCAAATTAAATTTAGGCTCGAATCGAGCTCAGTAGGGCTTGTTAGCAATTTAGAACACAAATTGAGAAGGGAAAACAAATACTACTGTAGATCTACCACAATAATCAAGAAATTAAAAGAAAAAGAACATGAGAAAAAAATATATTGAGAACTAAATAACAACTAAATGAAATAACTAGGTATGATTGACCGGATCTGGATGAAGTAGTCGAGAAAGACAACGTGGAGGTGGTGGAGAGGAGGCAGAGAGGAGGGGGAAGGAGTCAATGTGTAGCACCATGGGAAACGGCTGAGAAAACGATGGATGGGGTAAAACCCATCTGTTCGTAACAAAGTACTATAGTTAGGGATAAAAGAATAACAAATTACATAGGAAACCCTCAACTATAAAATATTTACAAGAATCCCTCAATTATACAATATTTATAGGTAGACCCCTAAAGTATTATTAATTACATTTTGACCCCAGGTTCTTGAGCCTAACCGAGCCGAATCCACTTAGGTTCATGTTCGGCTCATTTATGGAACGAGCCTAATATTGAGGTTCAAGTTTAGTTCATCTAATAGACGAATCAAACTTGAACGAGATCTTATGGAACTAAGCCTTGTATACTTCGCCAACAGTGTTCATTTTACCCTACTTGTGGATGAGAAAGGCCTTTAGTTTCACATTTTATCAAAGGATTTACTTTCAATTATTTAGAGTTCTTCTTGTTTTTTCTTCTGTATATTTCTTGTAGTTGCGGAATGCACAACTGAATTTTTTTTCCCTTGAGGCAATGTAAAAATTTGATATAGTTGTAGAATGCTTGTGAATCCTCTCATTGGGCTTAATTTCTGCATTTACCTTGTTGCCCTGACAAACAGTTAATCATGATATATCTAAGGCGAGTCTTACATTCGACCTCAAAATTGCATTGCAAACAAGAGCCTTTTTTTGTTTGACTACATTCTTCGTCAACCGGATCTAATGCCGTCACATATGATGGATTTGGGGTGGGTGCTATGCGGTAGGTGTTGTGCGGCAAAATTACGTCATTTTGGTTGATTTTTGTGCACACTTCTAAAGCTTTTAAGGGTCTTGTTGGGAGGAAGAAAAAACAATTACAAAGTGCCTAAACCCTAAACCTAAAGTGCCTAAACCCACCATACCCTACCCTAAAGATCCTAAATCCCCTAAAATTGAATCCCAAAATTAAACCTCACACTTAACTCTCCAAACAAGGCCCTTGGAAATACTAAGAAAATGAGCAAAACGACGTAGTTTTGCCGCACAACATGGCCCACCACACTTACCGCACAACGCCTCCCCCAGATTCCACATATGATAGGCTTACGACGTAGTTTCGTTAATTCTTTCCATCATACCCTCTCTTTTTTCCTCTCTCCTCTTCTTTTTTGTGTGCATATAGGAGCACGATTTATGGAGTTACCAGCCACTAAGATAAGACTTAATTATTTGTTAAAAAATGGAGAAGACTTAACTTTACTTCCATTTACACAAAGGTATATGAGAATTGCATAGAATTTGAGTTTTGTTTTAACCATTTAGCTTTAGTTCCCAATGGCGGCTCTAGAAATTTTTGACAGGGTGTTAAACATTTATTTGAACTCTACTAGCTCTACTAACTAGTATATTCATATAATTTTTTTTCATATAATAGTGTGAATAATGAGGCCTGATGATATAAAAATATATAGGATGTCACAATTTTTCTTGGCAAATTCTATGTTATTGGTCAACTAAAATTAAATCAGGGGGATAAATACACTAATATATATTTATTGTAGAAACTTGTGTGCCGAATGATATGAAAATATATAGAGAGTTGATTGTTGTTTAGAAAAAAGTCATAGGACGATATCAATAAAATAAATAACTTTTTTTTTCTTCTTGTTTTTCCTAATTTTTTTCGTAAAGAGTGTGCACTTTATTTTGAACTGGTGTATTAAGGATTCCATTGTGAATTACCAGGATTGGTGAGTGTTTATAGTACAAATCTTCAAACAAAACCTAATATAAATTCATCACATGTAATATAAAATATAAAAGGTTTTTAAAGTGTACATTGACCATCTAGGGGAAGACTTTAGACTTTTAGTTAGTAGTTTACATAAAATTAGTTGGTTGTTTACATAAAATTGATTTGTGGACTGCTTTATTGAGCTAGGTATTCAATCATTTTTTAGTAGGATGTTCAAATACAAGTAAAACTAAATTTTTTACACGTATTTTTTAACAAAATTCTTTTTTGAGGGTGTTTAAATGACCACCCTTAACAAAGGGTGGTAGTAGGATGTTCAAATACAAGTAAAACTAAATTTTTTACACATATTTTTTAACAAAATTCTTTTTTGAGGGTGTTTAAATGACCACCCTTAACAAAAGGTGAAGCCGCCTCTGTTAGTTCCCATGTACGTCACTACTATGTGCACAACTATGTGTAACGGATTAGAAAAGATCTAATAATTTGGTCAAAAATAGAAAAGATTTAATTTTACTTCCATTTATACAAAGGTATATGGCAGTTGCAGATAATATGACTTTTCTTTGACCTGTTAATTTTAGTTCCCATCTACATCACTATCGTGTGTAAGGAGATCAAGAAAAGTCTTAATTAATTATTTGGTCAACAATAGAGAAAGACTTGGTTTTACTTCCATTTACACAAAGGTACATTGGGAATAATAGAGAAGATTTGGTTTGACTTCATTTACACAATAACATAAAGGTACATTGAGAACAATAGAGAAGACTTGGTTTTACTTCCATTTACACAAAGGTACATTGAGAACAATAGAGAAGACTTGGTTTTACTTCCATTTACACAAAGGTACATGGGGACTACATAGAATGAGTTTGTTTGACCATTTGGCTTTAGTTCCCATGTACGTCAGTACTCTGTGTAACGGATCAAGAAAAGACTTAATAATATGGTCAAAAATAGAATTTCTTCCATTTACACAGGTATATGGCAATTGCCGATGCATAGAATATGAGTTTTCTTTAACCGTTTAGCTTTAGTTTCAATATACGTCACCACTATGCACACTACTATGTGCAGCGGATCAAGAAAAGGCTCAATTATGGAGTAAAAAATAGAGAAGACTTAATTGGACTTTGTGCGGGCCGTGCAAACTTGGTGCAGACTATGTGCAGACCATGTGCGGGTCATGCGGATTTGGTGCGGACCTCATACAGATACTCACAAAATCTCATATTGAAACACCCAATCTCATAGCTAATTCCACAAACTCTCATATTGGTAATCACAACAATAAATATTGGATCCGTCACAAAATCTCATATTGAAACACCAAATCTCATATTTGGTCTACAAACTCTCATATCGGTGATCACAACAATAAATATCGGAGTCCACAAACTCTCGAATTGATATACACATTATCCCATATGGTCAATCGTCAAAGGTGGCACAAAATCTCACAGGGCATGTGTGGCGCAATCTTAGCTGTTGATCCATATAGGGTGCATATTGTACGCTCTTTCATACCTCTAGCCATAAAATCTCATATTTGGTACCACAAAATCTCATATTTTTGAGTCACAAAATCTCATATGGAGTGCGTACCCTAGCAACACCCGGCCCCCAAGATTACAAAATTTCTAACAGGTGTTTTGGGCCCAATAGCAAGCAGGCGTGTAGATATTTTCGGCCCAAATGTTTCAGCCCATGAGATTCACGGAAGAGCCCAAACATGTTCTGTTTCTTCCCCCGTCAAATTTCCTTTCAATATTCTTTGAGTATGTATAATAAAGGGAATTGAGATACAAGAATTAGTCCGGTTGCTTGGTGAGTTTGTTTCTCACAAAATTAACTATGATTTTGTGAGGTTGGCCACGAGAAACAACAAAGTAACATCTTGTGAATACTCTATTAACTGATGTGAATAATCTGCCTTTGCTGAACATGACAAGATAATAGTCAAGAAGAACTTAATTGGTGACAAGATTACTTGAAGTGCGCGTAAGTTGGTCCGAATACTCTGTCTGTCGGGAGAAAAAAGTAAAGTGAATTGGAACTGCATTAGGACTGCAAGGAAAAGAGAATCTGGTTAATAGAGGAACCCGTGAATAAAGTATGGCCCGCAAATACAAATTCTTCCCCCACTCATCAATATGCCTCTCTGCAGTCTCCCTTCACCCAGAGGGAAAATAAATACAAACACATATTCTAAGTCACTTCTGCATATATTTGTGTAAAGATATTGCAATCATGGCTTCACAATGATCATATGCACATGGAGACATGCAAAGCCCAACTTGTGAATAATTGGTTGGATTCACAACTTCCCATCCCAATTTCTAGTTTTGTTCAAAATTTTGATCAAGCTTGTGTAATTAATAAGTGTAATTTTTTTTTTTTAAAAAAACCATATAATATTATCGTCAAACACAAGTTACTCAGCAGTAAATCTTTATGTTATAGTTTTTTTTTACCTAGTTTGCCAATTTTATTTATACAAATTTTCCCTCAATTTGCCAATTTTTATTTTGATATTCGGTGATTTTGGCATACAGAAGAATTATTTTCAAGGGTAGACAACTAACTAATACGATCAAGGAATCGGTCGAATGGGAGTATCGCAGAAATTCATGAAGGTCTGACCTTTGTGAGCTAGCTCATAGGTCCCACTGCTAGAACTCTTGAGTCACTGGAAGTTTACTTGGTGGTTACTTATAATATCCTAAAATTACTCAAAATCCGTGTAAACTAATACGTACAACTAAAAAAATCATTTACAACTTAATAGTTAATGTTGAAAAGATGATGGGTATCTAGCAAGTAGCAAGCAAGTTAACTTTTTCTCTTTTGATCTAAAGGGGAATCAATTGCAAGGAACTATAACTCTCTCCTTATCCCATAACAGAAAGAACATGAATATCTCTCTAAAAGGCCTTCCCAAATGAATCAAAAGATTAAGATTAAAAGAATACACATAGGATTCTGGAATTCGTAAGAGAAAAAGTTAAGACACATATGTACATCTATGCGGATATATGAGAATACATACACCTATTTTTTGCACGCTAAGGAGTCACCTATTCCCTGCACGCTAAGTCATATAATGCGCATGTGCCGTGCGCGCGGGGAAGAAAAGATTAGAGAAACATTAAGTTGTGAAGTTAAATTTTTTTTATCTATATATATATGAGTCCACTTCCGGTCAGGGAGCGGGGATTTTAAAAAAATCCGGAACTCCACTTTCCCAATCGAATTTCGACGATCTGAACTGTCCAATATGTTTAAAAGGTGTTTTCAAGAGTTTGTGCGAGAAATCATCAAAAAAAAAAATACTCCTCAGGAAGGACTTGATCCGAGTAGTTTTTCACAAAACTGTACATATACTCGGATCAAGCTCTTCCCGGTATTTTTTTTTTGATGATTTCTAGCGGAGTCCCTTGAAAACACCTTTCAAACACATTGGACGGTTCGGATCATCAAAATTCGATCGGGATCAATGAGGTGTGGATTCTTTTAAAATCCGGGATCTTGGATTGGAAGTGTGGTGTACATATATATATGGTGAAAAATATATGGCTGCATAAAACTGTTATCTATATTCCTTTGGTGCCTTTTGTTTTGGGTTTGGAATAAGAAAAAAGTTGAAAAGAGAATAGGAATAACACACCTCTAAAATCCCTTTGGTGGGGTTAAGCTTGAGAACCTTTCACTACATAGAGGATGCAAGAATAATTAATTCCAAGAGAAAATATATATATTTTCAACAATTTTTGTGGGTAGGTAATGATAGAAATGAGAAATATGTCTTTAAATTAATAATTAATAGGTCGAAATGATCTGGTTATTGGATTTAATTTCTAGAGAATTGGTTCAATTCAATCCGTGTACACTCCTATTAAATTGCAGATATATATATATATATATATTTTTTGGGAACTGCTTAGGTAAAAGATAAAATTAATTTAGTCCTTTACTTACTATACGTGAAATAATTTCACCTTGCTCATCAAAAACTTCTCTTATTTTCCTCATGCAACGCAATAAAATATAATTATGTGACTAATGTGAGTGTTCTTGTAAATAAAAATAGAAAGAATAATTTTATGTCAATTACATATGAAAAAAGAACATACAGAGACTCTTGACGAGGGACAAGAGGATAACAGTGGTATATCTCTATCAGTTAAGAATTACTACCTTTGTCTGTTCGGCCTTTTCTGGATAACGATTTAGTAGTCAAATTTAACTAAAGAAAAAATAGGATAATTAAAACAAGGGAGTCTTTATCCCATAAATTAGCATAATTGCAACAAAGTACCAAGATGTGTCCCATGCTCTTTTAGTTAAAACTACAATTAATTAACCACATCATGTGTTTTGAATGGGTAAGAAATGAAGATGAAAGTAGGTTTTTTTTTTAAAGGCAAAAGAAAGTTTCATTAATCTTGAAATTTTTACAAGACTAATAGGAGCAAGGAAAAGACAAAAAAGACAAATTTGAAATCCAATCCAAGGATTGGTGAGAAGCCAATCAATGGAGCCAAACGGGCAAGTAGGTTGAGAGAGATTATTATTTTTTCTAGCGAAAGTCAATAACGTTTGTTGTTGTTAGTGAGGTTTTTTGGATGAAGAGATAAAAATTTCATTAATCTATCAATCGAAATACGGCTACCAACAAAAAAAAAAAGTAGAAAAAAAACAAATTAAAAAACAGACATGTAAAACGGAATTCCATATCTAGGTTTCGACATCGACGGCAGTGGCAGCTCCGATGTGACAGCTGCAACGACATGCACTGGTAGCTTCTTGTTTCTTTCGTTTTCTTTTCCGTTGTTAGTGAGATTTGAACCTAGTAAAATGCATGGAAGTACATATTGTCTACCACCTGGCTACCATTCCACTTGCGACAACGATTAGATAATTAAGCAGATAGCCAATCAAAGAACCAATCATTTTGTTTTGGAAAAGTGGTAGAAATTAAACTAAAAGTTGGGAGGGCCCTAAAAACCTCATCTCTTGCATATTCCCTTTGCCCTTTAGGCTTTACCACCATCAAACCTTTTTCATGCTTCTCTTGCATTCTCTAAGCCTCATTGTTTGCAATCTTCTTTCTCTTTAATATTATTCTCCATTCAAATCAAGGTTCTTTCAGGATTTGGGTGTTTTGTAACAGGAGCAATGGAAAAGACAAAAAGTTCCAATGTCACACTTAAAAGATAATAGCCAAAGGATACAGTATGAAGGAAAATAATACTAGCAAACCCAAAAGGTACTTAGAAATCAAGTGCATTGTGGAATTAATTTTTGTGTGGGGTAGGTCATATATTTGATCCTCAATATATTTTTTAGAAATTTTGTTGCTTTTTGGGAAAAAAAAAATCTAGGTGCATGGCATTTTGGCACACATATAATGACAAAATTTGTACCAGTCGTGTAAAATGATGCAGAACCACGACGTGGATTGCAGAGATGAGCGACAAATACTCGCCACGTGGTATCCGTCTGACACCCAGGTTTTTCTTGGAGCACATATATGATGAATTTTTTTTGTAGCAACGTTCATTCGTGTAAAATGATGGAGAACTGCCACATGGATCACAAAGATGTACAATAGATATTGTCCCGTGATATCCATCTGACACCCAAATTTTTCTCAAACTCCAGTGTTAACCGACTAATGTTATGTACATAACTCGGACCAAAAAACAGCTAAAGTATTAAAGAGAAGTATGATGACTTGTGCGAATACTTGGGGTGGGGACGTGGGGTCCGTTGCGATTCTTCCTGGTCTTTGCTTTTGCTGGCCTAACCCAAAAGTATTTTTTCTGATAATCTCGTGTTAGTTTGTGCGCACTTTAGACCAATCACCACCATTTCTTTCGATCGTAGCTGCTTCACGAGCTTACAAATGAGTTGAGGTAGCTGCCGAAAAAATGAACTTGTAAACTCAAGAGCGAATAAACTCATAAGTCCCAGGTATTAACTATAAGGCCAATCCTTCAATTCCCGCTTTTGTAGTTTTCTTTTTTTAAAGCTTTTTGTGGGTTTTATGGGTTTTTTTTTTTTGGAATTGCTACAATATACACTCATTAAATGTGTATATCTTATGCATTTATTGTATATGGTTCATCTTGTGCCACCTCATTGACAATCGTAATATTTTTTTAGTATTTCCTAACTTTTTAGCAATATGAGTAGTAACATTTTTTATGATTCATAATATTTGGTGTGTCTCAACTTTTATACAAGAAATTCGTACATTTTATTAATAAAAGTAATTGATTCGTAACTTTTATAGGAACACATATAATACACACCCAAATAAAAGGTGTATTGTAGCTTTTCCCTTTTTTTTTTTCACCTGGATTTCTTTTCTTTTCTTTTTTTTCATTTTCAGGTAATATGGTTTTCACCCCTCTCCTCATGACTCTGTCACAATAATCATAACCTTCTCGGCCTCTTTTCCTTCTGAATATCATATCATGTTTCTTTTGTACACTGTATCTTTTTATTCACATATATAGACAGATACATCTCAGCTAGTACAAAAGAAGTGGAATATTATTGGCTATGGGATCGTAGTGGTCCAGTGGAGGCTCTCTTGAACAAAAAAAAAAAAAAAAAAACTCTCCTAAGAAATTTGTTTCATGAGAAATAATTCACCCAAAAAAGTAAAGTTTACAATACACACTTCTTAAACATGTGTACCATATGCACCTAATGTATGGTTCAAACTGTGTTACTTCATAAAAATTCGTAATATTTTGGTACATTTCGTAACTTGTGTAACAAAGACATGTAACTTTTCAGAATATGATTCATAACATGTTCACTACGATTTATAACATTTGTTTTTCATAACTTTTTAGCTACAAAATTCATGACATCTTCACTAAAAATTACTATAACCCATTTGTGTGTGTTGTAACTTTTGTAATAAAAACTTGTAACATTTTGGAAATGCATATGGTACACATCATAATAGGGGTATATATTGTAGCAAAAACCATCCAATTTATTCATTTGTTTGGATAGTGACTTTGAAAATCACCTCTAATCATCTCTCCAGGAGATTTTGCCTATCTCTCCAAGAGATTATACCCCAATTTAATGATGCCTATCTGTACCTCTGTGTCATTGTCACCTGTTCTTTAACAAACTCCCTAATTGCACAGTTTTTTTTTCTGGAAAATGGATTCTTTGCCCTTCTTGTTTGTTTTCTCTTCAAAAGTCTGAGTTGGGTTTTTCTTGTTTTGTTTTCTCTTCCAAAGGGGGGAAGTGGGTTCTTCTTGTTTTTGTTTTCTATTCAAAAGGGTGAAGTGGGTTTGTTACAAGAAAGGCTTTGGCTTGTTGCTAGAAATCAAAACACAAGTAGAGATCATCAGAGTAGTGGGTTTTGTTTTGTTTTTGTTTTTGTTTTTCTCTGTTTGGAGTCTTCTTCTACTTTGAAAAAAGGGAAATGTTTCCTTCGGTTCTCTTGTCCAACTCTGCTTCTTTGTCTGAGGAAGCTACTGTCTTTTCTAGTACAAGAGTCCAGGATTTTGGTAGCTTGAATCCTATGGTTTCCAGGGCCATCAATGAAAATTCTCCTCATCAGCAGCCACAGAAGATCAAGAAGAAGAGAAATCTCCCTGGAAACCCTGGTAAGATATATATATGTTATTCTAGCCAATCCAAAAAACAAAATGAAAGATATATATGTTTGATCCTCAACCTTCAAATCTTATTTGCTAATTTTGAGATAGATCAATGTTAATCCCACTTTTAGATGAGTTGATACATATTCTTCGTTAACTAGAATCATGTGACGGTGACATAAATTCGAAAATCACGATACATCTCGATTGACACATTTTGCTCCGATGCGATACACTCAAGACTTACCGCATCGCGCTTCATCAATATTTTCCCTTTACGAATTGGATTACATTACCCTTTTTGGGACGTTTCATAAGATTTCGATCGATTAATTCCATTTTTTCTTTGATTCGACTTTCAATGAGAAAAACGCTTTTTGAAAGAACCTTTTCGACGAATTCACTAACTAGAATGATGCGACAATGATATTAATTGAGAAATATAAGCTTATGAAATTTGATCAATTAATTTCAATTTTTATGTTTCGAGTTTCAATGAGAAAAATGCTTTCTGAAATAACATTTTTACAAATTCACTAACTACAATGATGCGACAATGATATTAATTGAAAAATATAAGCTTGATGGATACATTTTGTTGCAAAGTGTTAACTAAATTAAAACTTACCATGTTATTGTGAATGAACACATGTTGTTTGGTACAATTTATTTTGCTATCTATTTAACAAATATTGATGATGCAGATCCAGATGCAGAAGTGATTGCATTATCTCCAAAGACCCTTTTGGCTACAAATAGATTTGTGTGTGAGATTTGCAACAAAGGGTTTCAGAGGGATCAAAATCTTCAGCTTCATAGGAGAGGCCACAACCTCCCATGGAAGCTGAAGCAAAGAAACAACAAAGAGGTCATAAGAAAGAGAGCATATGTTTGTCCTGAGCCAACTTGTGTTCACCACCACCCTTCTAGGGCTCTTGGTGATCTAACAGGAATCAAGAAACACTTTTGCAGAAAACATGGGGAGAAGAAATGGAAGTGTGAGAAATGCTCAAAGATCTATGCTGTTCCATCTGATTGGAAGGCTCATTCTAAAACTTGTGGAACTAGAGAGTATAGGTGTGACTGTGGAACCCTTTTCTCCAGGTAATTTTATTTCTTTCCATTCAATGATTGACAGAAGGAACATAGGTGCAAAATAATTTCAGTCAAAAATGAAAATCATGCATGAACGTCTGCACCAAATAATTCATCTAATTCTTTGTACCCAAATAATGTCTATACCGGGATTCTAGCACGATACTTGGTATTGGATCATGCGAGAACTTTTACATCTCTCAAAGTTCTCCCTTGAACCAATGGCTGAAAATGTACCAGAATGCCAATACAGACATGCTTGGTCAAAAAGGATTTGAGTTCGAATTCTCCTTTTAGGTTCATATATCCTTTTGTTAGGATTAAGTTCCCCATTTTTTCATATTTTCATCAGATATGATCAATGGGTGCGCATTTGCTAGCTATTATCAAGTTGGTCTTCAATGTGATTCATATTTGGTGTTGGTCTTTTCTTTGAAAAAATTGGGGGGTTCAATTTGATGTCCTTTGGAGGATCTTTGGCTCTTGTTTTCAGTGTGTTTTGTTTTGTGGTTGTTCTTACACAGGAGTAGTAAGTTTTTGCATGGAGTATATAGCTATAGCTTAAATGCATTGACAGACTGCATGAAAATGGTGACCATTAATGCAAGTGTCCCTTACTCATGGCAAGGAACTGAAATAAATATTAATTTGTCTGAAAAATTGATCTTGCCAAGAACAAAATAAAAATGGGTGAAATGGAGAAAAATGCATGTACTTCTTGTTTCAGTTATTGTACTGCCTTTGGGTTCATTTTACTTTATTTTCTGGCTATGCATCTCTCTCACTCTACATATAGCATGTTTTCATACTTCTCAAAATACAACTATTTTTACACTTAATTCTCAATTATGTTGTAGCTTTTTGACTCTTTCATTTCATGACAACACATCAAGGCTGGCTCTGAGATTTATAGGCCTTGTTTGGTTTGGGTTCTTAAGAACCGGTTCTCTAAATCATTATTCAATTATTACACCGATTTTTAAATATTATTCTTATTTTTCTCACTATCTCTCTCTAATCATTAATATCTATTTTTTAATTATTACCCCTATTTCTCCCTCTAATCATTACAAAAATCAAAAACCAAAACCCAAAACCAAACCAAACACAACCATAGAGTCTAAAACAAGTTTTTTCAAATTGGGCCCTCAACTCTCAATATAGCACATAGTTAAAAATATACTATGAAAAACAATTTTTTTTTTTATAAATAAGTCATTACAGTCATTTGAAAACACAACTACTATATGAACCTACTATAAAATTAGAGGCCCCAAAAATTAGTCAAAATTTAGATGCCTAAAGCAGTCTTTTTATGGGTTTTAGTTCAAAGCCATCTCTGCAACACACGAACTAGTGTGTGTGTGTTTTTTTCCTTAGAATGAGAATATCTATAAATAGAAGTTGGAAAATATGTAAAACTTATCCACAATGATGTAATATCATTTTTGAGATTATTAGCCACAGTGCATGGGACCGTTCCACTAACTAGCTTTTTGACTTTTTTTTTTTTTTTTGGCTTTTGGAATTGATGTATATGAAGAGAATGATCTATCTCAAAAAGCATAAAAAGTCCATTGATGTATATGAAGATAATGATTTGACTCGAAAAGCGTAAAGAGTCCAAAAATCAAAAAGTCAGTTAGTGGACCGGGCCTAAGGAAAAAAAAAATCCATTTGTTCATAGAAAATCTGGTATGACAACTCTATTTGTGTTGATATCAAAATGCATTTGACATCATTTTGAATGAGCTAGAATTCAGTATGAACATCATGTCGTTTGTAAGAGACAAGCATTTGCTTCCAAAGTTGTTTTTCTGTGCTACACTCCATTACTTTTGGTACTTTGGTAATGGATGATCAGTCTGCAAACTCAGAAACAATGATGGGTTTCTTCACTTGTCTATGAAAAAGAGTAAAATGACTGTTTTCCTCTTCTTTTTTGAGAATCCCTGACTGTTTGTATATATGATCACATGGACCATGCTATTATTCAGCTGCAGAGAGCTTTGCCCCTCTATAACTCTGAAAATGCATCATTGTGATTTACTGAATAAAATCTGAAAAAGTATAGTATCTTGTTTGATAAGTTGTTTTCTCTACAACCTTTATTTCTGATTCTCATTACCATTTTCTTGAAAGTTTTAAGCCACCATGTAATTGCCCAGTTTTTCTTTTTTTACATGCATCTTCTCTCTCTCTCTCTCTCTCTCTCTCTCTCTCATATTACAAAGTGAGTTCCTCCTTTCTGTGTGATGTAAGCTTTATGACTTTCAGCCAGTCATCCAATTGGCATGCATGACTTCTGCGAACTGGGGTCCCAGTAACGCTTTCTTCGCTCTACACCATGTAGCTAGCGCTTATCTGAGCCGTTCACATCAGTAATCAATCGTTCGTTTAGATTTGTAGAATCACTCTTACGGTAAGATTTAACAAATATATCTTAACCATTGATTGTCGAGATGGGTGGTTGGAATGAGTGTGCTACACGGTGCAAGCGTGTAGCGTGGAGGGGACGCTACAGGACTCGATTTCTGACTTCTGAACCCAAGGCCAATTCTCATGCCTTATTTTATTTTATTTTTTGGGTTCAAGACATTCCTGTGCACATGCATGGTTTCTGTCATTGTACTTGAGATAATTCCTAAACGCAATTTTCGTAACAAAAATTGTGGATCAGAGTACTTGGATTCATAACATTTATTTGTCTGCAAATATTATGAATTTCTACACATAAGTTATGAATTTCTAGACAAATGCTACAATTTCGATGGGAATTTACGGGGGAGTATACCGTGCACACACATATTTGTTATGGCACCATAGTAAATTTGATATCCTGACACCAGGTCTAGCTCGATGTACCTCTGGTATTATGCATTTTCAATTGCAGGAATTGCACATAAGACTCTGACAGATTAGAGTCTTTTTTGCTATTATGTGACTTGAAAATGAATGGAAACAAAGGTATAATGATATTTTCTTTATGTTATATAGGTAATTTCAAATCTAAAATCATTACCATTTGCATTATTCCTATATTTGATTGGTGTAACGTCCTCAATTTTTGTTTAACCATCACAAAATTGAGGAAAAAAATAATAGATACTTTGAATCTTTACATACATTATGGAATATTTTTAACTTTGTTGACTGTTTTCTGTCTTCAATATATCTCAATTTTTCCAAACAGGAAGGATAGCTTTGTTACCCACAGAGCATTCTGTGATGCCTTGGCTGAAGAAAGTGCTAGAGTGCTCCACTCCTCATCAGCTAACCATTTGGAAATTTTAACCACCACACCGCCTCCGCCACCACCACCGCTGCCGCCACACACAATTTCTACAACCCACCAATTACCACCTTTCCATTTGCACCCCCAAAACCCACCTCCACCACCTCCTCCTGTCATCCCTTTCTCTGCCCAAAACCACCACACCCATTTCCTTAACCCATGGGACCCAACTCCAAACCCTAGCCCTAATAACCTCCACCACCAAAACCCACTTCACATGATCAAGCATGAATCTGTCCACCTCCCACCACCACTCTCCTCCTCACCATTTTTCCAACCACCACCACCACTACCCCACCATGCCACATCACCTCACCTCTCAGCCACTGCACTCCTCCAAAAGGCTGCGAATATCGGTGCACACCCAGTTGGTCATGTGGCTTCTACTATGATGACTGGGCTGGATAAGTTTACCGGCTCCGGCGACCTTACGGCGCCGGAGTACATGGGTTTCGCTGCGGGGAATATTGCGAAGTGGCAGAAAAGTGATCGACTGACCAGGGACTTTCTGGGTTTGACAAGAGAGTGTGGTGGTGGTGGCAGCAGCAGCGGTGGCGGCGGCTCGAGGAACATGCTATCGTTTACGGGGGGCGTTGAGTACCCGACCGCATATGAGCGTGAGTCCCACTCGCTGGTGAAGGCCCAGGGCTATGGGTTTGCTGAGCCTCCTTCTCCTCCTCCTCCTTCGGAGACATGGGGGTAAAATAGTAATTCAGGATTCTCTATCTGAAATGACGAAAATGTCCCCTCTCAGTGAAAAGGAAGAACTTTTGGAGTCTTTTATATTTCTTTTTCCCCTTTATCTGCATCCTTTTTTGTTTATTACCGAATTTCATGTTGCATGGTCTGATCTGAGAAAACCCGCAAATTGTTAGGGAAATTTCTGCATTTAATTTTGAGTTTGAATTTCAATAAAACTAGGGACACGACAATCAACCATAAAATTCACATGGAGATAGGACTATATGTGAATCTGACAACCATGTGAACATGTTGTGGTTGGTATTGTGGTCAGTTATTGGGTCCTAGATCTTAACATTATTGTTTGAATTAAATCGTTCTTTTTTTTTTCTTCTCAATTTTCTTAAAGTGAGATTTTTGTGGTAGAGAGGTTAAAATAATGGTGGTAATATCGCATGAATATCTTTTTCTGGAGCTGAAAATGCCATGTGCAGATATCGATGTTAGGCTAGGATGGGTTTGTGTGGCCTACACAAGGTCCATTTTAATTATTAGAACCTTTTATTTTGAATCTTGATGCTCAATTGTTTTCTGAAAAATTAGCCTGGCTCAATAATCGCATGCACCATGCAAGGTGTTTCGTTGCCTGTTGGTTAGGAGTCTTCTTCTTAACCATTAGGTCATGGAATCAAACCCTGGTAGCCAAAAATAATCGCAGGCACATGATTTGATGATCAAAATAAATAGTATCTATTATTTTTCTGCATATATATATATATATATATATATATATATATATATATATATATGTAAATCTTCTAGTCCACACTCTCCCGAAAATAAGAAAAAATAATTTTTTTTGTGTTGCAAATTATTTTTGGAAAATCCGAGCCGTCCAATGTGTTCAGAAGATATTTTCAAAGGTTCACATAAGAAATCTTCAAAAAAAAATACCGGGAAGGGCTTGATCCAAGCATTTTTCGCAAAAACCGCTTGGATCAAGCCCTTCCCGGTATTTTTTTTTGAAGATTTCTCACTTGGACTTTTGAAAACACATTCTGAACACATTGGACGGATCGGATTGTCAAAAAAATATTTGGATCACCGAGGTCCGGAAGTCCGGAGTCCGGACTAGAAGTGGACTCATATATATATTCTTCAAATAGAGCATATTTAGATCAAGAAAATTATTTCATGAATGACCTTAATTTACAAAATAAAATGGCCGGCATTTGGGTCACTTGATGGTAGTTGTGTTATTGATGATGTTTCTACAATTCTACTGTTGGAGGTTTACTACCAACTTTGAAATTTATCGCATGTTATCGGTGGATCTTTTACCCCTATAACAAATATTTCCTAGCTCGTCCCTATAAATAAGACTCATAACGAACTCCTTAAACCGAAACGACTCCCATTATCTCGCCAAATTATGTTCAGAGAATCTAAGATTCAAAACCAAATTAAACTCAATTTCTCCCCTCGGCCTCTTGTGATAGGTTCCATAACATCATTTCGGATCCGGGAACCTGTAGTGCATGGCTGGGCCAGTTTCTATAGTTTTTGAAGTTCAAATTTTTCTATACACAAGATTCCGTTTAACTAAATATCATTGTAGTGACTTTAATTTAGAAGAGTGGGCAATGTATATGTGTACTAAACTGAGACAGAGATAAGATAGGAATATATGCATGTACGTATATGCATGCAAGATACATAAACCAAAGAAAAGAAATGCCAAATACCAAAATGGCTACGTCATTTGGAAGCCTTTTACGGAAACACCCTTCCATCATTGTAACAAGAAAATGACCAAAGCATGGGATGTACAAAAAAAGTAAGGGCACAGGGAAAAAAAAAGGTACTGTATATTCTCTTTCTCATCTTTAATCTTTTGAGTGCATGAATGAGGAGAAAAACTTGGGTGCGTATCGGATACCGCGTGGCAATTGACGTGGTACCCGTAATGCTTTATCAAAGGAGTTCATCGTAGCAATTAATGGTCATGATTCTACATAAACTCTTCCAGGGTGCATAGCATTTTTGGACGGCCAAAATGCGCTCCGGGCATGGGCGACTCTAATGTATACCTAGTGAGGTCAAGTAACATCGCTTGGTTCAAAAAATACACTAAAAAAATATTATGTTGTTGAGTTACTTATGTGAAGTTAAAATAAATTTTCTATAGTACATGTTATGTATTTTTGTCATTAGTTGATGAGATTCCTGAAACTGCCTTTGACGCCGGGTTCCGCCACGTGGTACCCTATACACATCTAAGTTTTTCTCATGAATAAGATTTGATTGGACCAATTATTTCCACATCTTGAGAGTCCGCCACGTAGTGCCCAAGACCATGGAATGTTTACTCGAAAAAAGTAAGGGCACAGGGAAAAAAAGGGGTTCTGTATATTCTCTTTCTCATCTTTTATCTTTTGTGCGCATGAATGAGGTGAAGACTTGGGTGCGTGTTGGGTACCACATGCTCTATCACAGTCATTCATCGCAGCAATTATGTCCATTGCAGCAATTAATGGTCCTGATTCTAAATAAACTCTTCTAGGGTGCTAAATACTTTTGGACGGCCAAAATGCGCTTCGGGCATGGACGACTCTAATGCATACCTAGCGAGGTCGAGCGACATCACTGGGTTCAAAAAATACACTGAAAAAATATTATGTTTGGGTATAAATTAATTTTTTAGTATTGTCAGCGCTGAGTTACTTGTGTGAAGTCAAATAAATTTTCTTTAGTAAATGCTATGTATTTTTGTTATCACTTGACAAGATTCCTTGAACAGCCTTTGACACCGGGTACCTTCACGTGGTACGTACCCTACACACACCTAAGTTTTTCTCATGAACGGGAGTTGATTGGACCAATTATTTGATGATCTTTGGATCCCGCCACGTGGTGCTCCAGGACCATACTTACTCGAGTTGAGTGGGCAATTCAAGCAAGACTAGCTACGTACGAGATGAGGTGGGCTTGTCGGTTCCAGGGCCCAAGCGGCCCAATGACTGCTACTCTTCTTCAGGATTGACAAATCTGCCCTTCCACTCAAACCTCAGACAGCGACCCTGTTTTTTGTTTTGGTTTTTACTGTCCCTGTTTTGCCCTGTTTAACATTTTCTCTGAAAAGATAAATCTTGAGTTCTCTAACAACAATAACGTATAGAGGTGAAACGAACTGAGTTTCTTGTGACTCGGCTCAACTCGTTTAGTAATTGAGCCGAACTCAAGCTTTAAGCTTGTTTAGCGTATGAGCCAATTTCAACTCTCAAGAGCTTAACGCGGCTAACAAAAACTTAGCCTGCTTGTATACGTTCGTCTTGTTTAAATAGAATCATCAAGTAAATTAGAGAATTAGACAAATTCAGCTCGTTAATTAAATTAGACTGCTGAGCTTGAGTCGACTTTTAGGCTCATTTGCAGCCATCTCTCTCTCTCTCTCTCTCTCTCTCTCTCTCTCTCTTCTAATTTCAACTAGAAACAATGGATATTATATTCACGGTTCATGCCTGTCTTAAGTAAAAACTTAATCAAACAATTTGAGTATGGGAAACCTCCGTAAAGATGCTGAAAATAACTTCTACACTAGGAAAAAATCAAAGTTCTAAAAGACGGTAGTCGATCCCAAGGCGGTCAGTTGCCGACCAATAACTTTTGGCTAATTAATTGCCAACTTTTACCCGAATAGTCGGGTTTCAATCAAGTCGGGAAGACCTCGGACTAGCGACTTTGGGCTGACTAGTCAGCTGACTTGACCGATTTTTAGAACACTTAAAAAACAAATTTCAAGGTCAGGCATTTTCTGTTTCTTTATAAAACAAATTAGATTTTCCATGCAACATGCAAGAAGAGTGATTACTCATGTAGTCCATAAACCTTTACAATCAATCCAAACAAAAGTGACTAATTTAACATGTCATTATCCTTTGGGTAAAAAATCGGTTATTGGTTTCTCGGTTTTTTTATTTGTCTTTATTTAATTTTTTTTGTATTCGTTAGTTTTGTTTCAAGATTTTGTGGTGGCCAATAATCCACCTATTTTGGCTTTATTCAAAAAAATATTTGGTTTGATCATAAATTTATACTTGCTAGATTCGTGTCGTCAAGAGGAATCCAGAAATCACAAAATCTTGATGTAGAACTAACGAATGCAATTTTTTTTTGAATAAGGACAAAATAGAAAAACCAAAAAACCAAAAACTGGTTTTTATCCAAAGGAGGCTAAGTAATCACCTGTGCGTCTGTGATGACTTTACACAAGCCAAATTCTTCCAATTGAAGCATTAGTTTTAAATTCATTTTACTTGGTAAAATATGATTTTTTTTGTTCAGCAATCGGGAGTATCCGGACTCGCTAACGCGCATCTCAACTAATCTCCTCCCAGTCCGGTAAGAGGAAAGTGATCCATGTCGGGACTAAAGTATTATTGCAGCCTAATTCCAAAAATTAAACCCTGGTCAATTATGTGGAGAACAAACCCACCAACTAATCTGACTGTCCCATGGGGTAATAATGCAGAATTCTGTGTCCAATTCCAAATGAAGTTACAAGTACAATCATCAAGTTCAAGAAAAATTCTTTACCACATCAACCACTTCCTATATACTAGAGGAAAGAAAAGCTAGGCATAAAATTCAAAGTAAATATAGCCTTTTGTAAAGAGTGATAGAGAGGCTGTAAAACCTGCTCCAAGCGTGAGTATAAAGGAGACTAAGTGTGAATTTTTCGTGCAAGAGTTGGTGGGTGGTCCGGGACTTAGTGGCAAGACCCAAAGGAAAAGAAAAGAAAAGAAAAGACGAGAAAATAAAAGAAGGAAAATGTCAACGGTTATGAAAAAGATGCTCAATGGAACTTTGAAAGTTTGAATTGCTAATACTTACAAAAATTCTCTTCATAGAGTCTTCTTTCCGTTGATGACCCCTTTCTCAAATTCTGTGCAAGTCCCCCACCACATTACAGCCTTTGTTTTGGCAAGCTGCTCAAAGGCACCAGCACCACCCGCAATCTTCCATAATTTTGTGCTCAAAGTACACCTTCCCCTGCCTTGTCCACATGGCCCACCCAAAAAATCTGTATCTATATATGTACATTACATGCGAAACAAAAACCCTTTTCTTAACAATCACAAAATTGTGTTACTTCAAGCCTCCTAAATGTATAAAATACCCGTGTCAAACAATTTGCTTGGATAACTATGTGGAATCTGTATCCGACACATTCAGTTGGACACATACCTAGCAAGTTCATTTTGTAGTTCTAACCATGAACAATGCGTGAAACTCCTATATTATGAATGGAATGCTCTGAAGACACTTTGTATACACTGTATCCAAAAATCTAAAAGAAGCATACTAGTATATCAGAATATCTTTGGCGTATCCTGAGTTTTTGAGATGCAAATTGAATGCGGCGGACAAAAGACATGTATGATGTATGTACACCCCATACTCGTACTTGAGTCCATGTAGCATAATCATTAAACGAGAATGCTTAAGTTAACAGCTCCAGTCCTTCCTAGTTTTTATCACTGTGCAAAAGCACAGCATATGCATACATCACATTCACTTGTAGAGTTAGGTTTTGAAAAGCAAATAATATGTCTAGTCCCCTCAGATGATGTCTCACCCTGAGCTTCAACTAAGCAAACCACCTCAAAGAAATTACACAATTCAACAGCCAAATACAGAGAAACAAATACCGCATGGAGTAAAGCAAATTACTATAAGAAGCATATCCAAGCAGGAATCCAGGGACCGTGTAGTGCAAGAGATGCACCACAGGAGTGTAGTGTACGATCCGAGCCATCTAAAAGTATTTTTAATGGTCCAGATTTGCTAAATATATCCTACAGGTAAAGGTAAGATACTAACTATTTGAATTATCCAAAAAAGATTACTATTTCAAACATGGACCATTGATAGCAGAGATGGACATCTTGGATTGCACACTACACCCAGGTAAGTGCATCCTAGGGGAGAGAGAGAGAGAGAGAGAGAGAGAGAGAGAGAGAGAGAGAGAGAGAGAGAGAGAGGATCTTGTTATTTTTCCAAAGAGAGGGATGGGGGGGACCTGGGGATTAACAAAAAGAGGGTTTGGAGGCTATGGTATATCCAAGCTTTTAGAAAGTAGGAGTAAGTTGCAGGGTTAAGGTACAATCTACAAACCATTTGCCTAGTAACAAAAGTCTGCATCTCTTTTTATCTTCCTCTGCTGCACAACCAGACAAACAAAAAGGTTCTCTTCTATTCCTCTCTCTCTCTCTCTCTCTCTACACACTTGTATATGTCATCTTCCATAAGGGAATCTCATCTCCACAGAACAAACTTTTCTTTCTTTATCTCCTTCTTTCCAATTCTAATAATTGTAAACCCTTCTCTTTTCCTATGCATCTCCCTCTTTTCCCCTTCTGCTGCATATCCCCATGCAACATCCTTTTTGCTTGCTTTCGTTTCTCAATAATCATGTTCTTTGACAGCCTCGGGTACTTGCTCTACTTTTTGAATGTGTAATTAATCTGGTATGTATTAAAGCTTAAACACCAAAGAATCGAGGAAAGCATGGATAAGGAGACCGACTAGGAGAATAACTGACAGAAACTCCCGTCACAAGAGATAAAAGGAAACGTACGCTAGGAATCTATCATGTAGCATCCTTCAAAGAGGGACAAATGACACATCGGTACTACATGTAGGTTCCGTAACCAGTATAAGCGAAGCATAAACATATGGATACTAATCTGTACAGCAAATGCGACAACTAGCAAATTCTATTGCCATTCATGTAACAACAACAAAACAGCATTTACACAGCTGAAAATTCAGCAGCCACCAAAGAATATACAGAACTACAAGAGTAAAATACATCAATAGACTCACATGCACAAGTGCATTAGCGAAGGAATCCCATTGCATTGAATATGAAGTTATGAACCAATTTGCACTCTCACAGCTGTTGTCTTCATAGAAGCCCAGGTCACTCAACCACTCATAAAACCGATGGTTTTGGCCCGTCAAAGTGAATACCCAAATATTGATCCAACACATTCTGGAATGCCTGGCAAAGGAAATATTTGACACAGAATAGTCCTTCGAATTAGTTATAGTACACAATAAAAAAGCTTCATGAATCACAATTTCTTATTTTTCTGCTTTCAAGGATTTTGAACCATATGAACAATAGTGGATGCCCGTGACTAAAGGTGCTTTATGAAAATAGTTTCTATAAATTAACTCAATCGTATTGCATATTATTGTCCCCGACAAATTTCAAAACAAAGAAACAACTCTTCTCAGATTCATAAAGGACCCTCTTAAAAACAAAAATGAAAACAATCAACAAAGGTGAGGAGAGAGATTTCAAACATGTAGAGAAGTTTTCCTTTTCAGATTAGAATACGTGAAGCGAAAATGATAGTTGGGAATAGTGCCAAAAAGCGATTGTTTGGAAGAGAAAATGGTGTTTATGTTTCCCTTTTGAATCTTTTTTAATCACACTGCTATAACCGCAATAAAAACAAATGATCAGATAATTATAGAGGTTGCTCTTGATTATATGCTTAAGACATTTTAAAAAGACAGCACTCTGTTTTATTACATAAATTCATCTGTCTGGGCAATTCAGCCATCATCCAAATAGTCGCATGGACTACCCTGAATACAGATGAAAGTGGAGATAAAGATGCAAAGGTGAATGTGCAACATGCACATGCGATGCAATAGAAGTAAGTGTGGGAGGACAAAAGAAAGGCAGAGACCCAATATCAAATACTATTTAGAAATGCTGTTTATTCAAAACAACAAAATGGAATGCTGAAAAGACCAGAAGTTTACAAGCTACTAAAGAATGTGTATCGATAGCACTTTACATGGAGTAGGGAAATATTTATTGTGATAATAAGGGACCAAACTCCACAGTGAAACACTGGGTGCTGTTCCCCATGCAGCTCCTTAATCTGCAGAAAACCCAAATGAATGGAGAAGCCATATGCCTAATCCATCGCCACTGAAATTACTAAGAACATCCAGTCCCATTCAGGCAATCTTTGCACTGGTAGTTCATGTTAAGAGCTTGTCCCACATTGGTTAATTAATACCTCTAAAACTAGTATATGAGCCTGGGCGGCCTCTCCACTCATTGCCAATTGGTTTTGAGTTGGATGCTTTAACATGGTATTAGAGCTAGGCTTTCGGAGGAATTTGGACAAGATTCTCTTAGTTATTTATCCGTTGTTTGTGCCATAAGTGCACCATGTTTCATTATGATCCCAATGTTGAGGATCCGTTGTTTACCTCTCCATGTGCGGGTCAGGGTTCCCACGTGCAGGAGAGTGTTAGAGCTTGTCCCACATTGGTTAATTAATACCTCTAAAACTAGTATATGAGCCTGGGCGGCCTCTCCACTCATTGCCAATTGGTTTTGAGTTGGATGCTTTAACAATTCATTCATGAGAACCTTTGCTAGATAAGCTTTATCATTTAGTTGGTATACAACCTGGGGGAACATAGTATGTTCCTCACAAATTTGCCAATGGCGTAAGATCTCTCAGGGCAATCAAAACATTACCAAGCGGGAGTCTTTCTGAGTGAATCCAAAAAAGATTTGATGCCTCCAAACTTAAGGTCAATAACAATGAGAAAGAAGTTGACCTAGAAAGAAGTTAACCTAGCACCTAATTAACTCTTGTCCTTGGTAATGAGAATGCAATCATGGTTGCAAAAACTGAAAAACCTACGAACGATATGAGTTTAAAGTTGTCTAAGACCATTCACAAGAACAACTAATGTGTAGCCTACATCACCACAACAAGCAGATAAAACTTCGCATCAAATCCCAACGGCATTTTTCACCAGGAGAAGATTACCTGATGTGCAAAACACTCTTTCCCACTTAAAATTGCATCCATAGCAGCACATTGGTCATCAAACGCGCCATAAAAAACTTCGTAAAATTTATTCCTTAACACATAAAAAGACGATAAATAATAAAAGAAAAAATAAGAGTCTACCTCTTTTAAGTTTAACTTATAGAACAAAAAACTCATCCTTGTAATGAAGATAGCATTACCGATCTTCATCAGCAGTCAGTTGATCCATCTCATCAAATTTTCGTGTAAGTACTTCTGCCCCCACTGGTGAAAGTAAGTGCAGTATCAAAGCCTCCAGAGTTCTAGGGAAATTGTGCTGAATAAGAGGAAATAACTTCATACAACACTAGCAGAATAAAACGGTAGCTTATTGCATATAATCAACAAGCTTGGACACAAGAGAAATTGATTCACTGAAGCAACATCTGCTTGTAATATACAAGAACCTTCAACACAATACATGTCACACTTCAACAAATGTAGTGGTCTCAGGCCAAAAAGGGAGGTAGAAAACAAAACAGTAGAAAACAAATACTTCAGATTCCAAACAAGGAAATTAATTGACGGGATATGAATCTATAGGGGACTAGACACACATTAGATATGAGGCACTAAAAAATGAGAGTAGAAACTTGACAAATGGGCACCAAATTGTCAAAGATCTTATCTTACAAAAATCATCATTTCCGAAAGGACCAAAATGAAGAAGACACTTTATGGGACGACCAGACGAGTAGTCATCTAACATAAAAATACATCAAGCATACAAAAGAAAAACAAAAATTTGAAAAATAAAGTGGTAGCGGCATTACTATGCATTAGAAATTACCACAAATTATGCACACCATATTTCTTGAGCTTTGTCCAACGAGCCATCCCATCTTTATCAAACTTCAGATAGCCAAAGTCCGATCAATTACACATGCATGTAACTATGTAAGTACATACAGTCATTGACATGTCCTAGACATGTCCATCCTACACTTTATAAATCCCATTGCTCGAATACTTGATACATGTCAATATCATATTGACATGAACATATCCTTCTTTTCTGAATTTCCCTCCCTGCTGAATTCGTGTCATGTTCTTTCACATCCATGTCGCACCAATGCTACATAGTACTTAGGACCTCTAAGTGGTAACTAGTAAGTAGCATACATCTTCCTTCCACTTTATAAATTATGGACAGAATTACTTATATAGACTGTAAACAGCATAAAATCCAACTCTTGTTCAACAAAAGAATTAGAGGAAGGCAACAAAAGAATTAGAGGAAGGAATACAAACTCACTGCCATGGCAAGGAAGACATTCTGAAGGGTAAGAGGATGGAGGGTCCCAAGGATACAAGCAACTGGATCATCTTCAAGGCAAGACAAATTTGCCTTCATAAAATTGACGTGTTCATGTTTCTCTCTGAAGGCAGTTGAGGAAAAATCCACTGGTTTACTATGGTCAGCACCATTAACACAATCATGGACTAAAGAAACAAGTTCTTGAAGAGCCTTGAGCGTTAATGGTTCCAGTTCATGCAACATAAGTTTCTCTTTTTTAACATTAGCTTTTGAATCCTCATGTGCACGCTTCTTATCAGAATCATGGTAACAAGAATCTGGTAAGCAAACCATCAAAAGAAAAATCAGCGCCAGCATAAGCAAAAAATTCCAATATTTTCCAATATCTTCATCACTCGGTATTTCTCGAAAAAATATCCTGTCACCCAAAAATTTCCGGCAAATTATATGATAAAAACAAGGCTACCTGCTTGTCCATTATTAAGTTGCTCGCTAGTGCGCCTTTCAAGGGTTGATGCACCAGCAATACTCTTACCCAGCACTCGGTTCTGTCCTGGTTTAAAAGGAAAAATTGTGCCTCACTGTGCTTAAATTTAAAATGCAATCAGGGAAAAGATAAATGAAGGCCAACATTCCATTCTGCATAGTTGTCGAAGTATTATTAAATTCCATGATTAATTCATCACGAAAACATATATATCATTGTCAGAAGAACAACAAATGGATCTCTATGATACCCAATAAATTCTTTTATTTGTTCCAAAAGCAGATGATCCTTCTCACTTTCCATGAATGGCAGGGACATTAAGGAATATCAAGAAAGACATTTCAGGTAACAGTCTGATTCAAACACACTTAAAAACTAAATTTCTGGAACAATTTTTCAGGCAAATGTACAAATCCCAGTCAGTGGAAGTTGAAGGAAATCTCAGGCAACAATGTTATATATCCCATTCAGAAGATAGCTGAAAATAGTACAAGACCCAGCTTCATGACTTTCTCAATCAATAATCTTGGGGAAAATTGTTGATTTTCATGGAATCAGAAACCCCAGGCAGAAGAAAAGTAAGCAGACTAAAATGTTGATCATTAAGTTACGGAAAATATCATCAAAGATTTTCCAGTCTCTTTCTTAAGTTACGGAAACTAGTTCACTCCTCCACCAAAATATCAACTTACATGTTGCTTGTCTATCATTTTCTAGAAAAAAAAACACTGAGTACTTGGTATAGCTATCAAACAATCAATGTTAACAAAGTAGCACTAGTATTCCTATGAAAGAGAGGTTGATAATAAGTAGTAAACTCAGAAAGGAAATATACAATGACCACTTATTGAATTCCTGAATAAAAAAATGAAAAGAGCTTCATATTCATATAACTACGGTTTGATTTCCACAAAAAAAAGTTAATGGAAATCATTGCTCATATCGGAAAATGTATGCATGACTTATAAATAACTAAATAAGAATTAGGACCTGTGTTTCCAATACATTAAAAAGAATCTGAAAGAGACGTACCATTTGTTTGTCAGTCAATCTGTTCCAGACAATTTGAGGGGCACCACAACATATAAAGAAAGAAAACAAAAACAATTAGCTTCAGTTATCATAATGCTTAAAAAAGAAAAGGAGGAGAATCAAAGAAGTCTAATATACCACAATTACCTTCTCAATAATATGCGTAAATAATATGCATCCATGTGTTCTGACATGCCAGACATCAGGTTGGACCTCCACCAGAAGTTAACAGCAATGGTCAAATCCTCACTATCTACTTGGTGAAACCTGCAATAATTAGAGAGAGCAATAATCTTCACAAAATTTCAAGGATGGTAGATAAAATTCCTGCTGAAGAGGCGTTTTCATACGGAGTTGCTTTGCGGAAGGAATAGAAGACAGAAGACAAGTACTTTCCGCTATAATAAAACCAAGAGGTTGTACCCATGCAATGAATGTCTCAGAAAGTGTCACAAAATAGTTGAAAACATTAAGCAGTTGTGAGGGATGTAAGAAATAGAGAGAAAAAATGGGGCAGTGAATCAGAAATAAAGCAGTTGAGGCACCATTTCCGCATGAAAGATACCGTTGTACAGCTTCAAAACCAGGGGAACGTCAAAATGGTCTTCTTCCTTCATAACTTAGTTCCAACCAGTGCTGCCAGTTAAAATCTTAACCTTAAGGTGCTGCATATAAGAACCAAGGTCCCATACTTGGCACTGCGTGACCTTTATTTCTCTGCATTCCAGCATGTATATAATGCAGTTTCACGCTTTTATCCAATAACTCTCCCTCAGATGCTTTGTGAACACTGCTAATTGAGTCCTCAAATGTTCTATTTTAAACAATGGCAGCTTAAACATTGTTGGTCCAAAGAACAGATACATGGTTATCTCTACCAAACTTTGGTGGGGAAATATACAGCGAGAAACTATTTTAGCTGGATATCGGATGGTACAATAACCCAACCGCAATGATTGTCATTCAAATAGATTTTCTCCAATGAAAGTGGAGAGAGTAAAATTCTAGCACACAGATAAGGAAGAATATGAGCGTTAAGTATGTGGCATTATCTCGAAAGCCTCAAAAGAAACATCTGAATACAATGGAGGAAAAAGGGGGGAAAGATACCAAAGTCACAATGAGACATCTGAAATTCAAAATCTTACCAGCCTTCGGGAATGAAGAGAGCATCGCCTGAATGAAGAATAACCTTCTGGGAATATTCCATGGACTGCTCTGCTCTTGGATGAATGGAAAGATCAGGCTTTTCTAAGCTGACGGCACTGCAAGAAACAAAGCAATGGAAGCCGAATATTGAACAATATGACAAGAAAAGAATCTGCCGAACCAAGTTGACTATCACAAGCTCCCAAAAACTAGGCTACAAATGGAGAAAATAGCATACCTATGGTTCGATGCCTCCCCATATAAAGGCATTGGATACAATACTGGACTCGCAGAAGGGGGCCATAAAACAACTGAACAACACAAAATTTTGGACCAAAAATAGAGAGTTAGGAGATATATATCTCAAGAGGGCTGCTCAGAAAAGAGAGTTAACAGCCAATAAAAGAATCTAACACAGTTCTTTCAGACTTCAGTTCTCTGAAGAAGAAGCAGTTTCTTCTAACATAAGTAATAGAAAAGTATATGTTCTCCTTTTTCCCTTATCAGATTACAAATTAGCCAAAGCCAAACCGCATACATTTAATTGTCAGTAAATCGCCCTTTCCCACGATTGTCCAGTTTTCAAATTTTCAAGACCGGCCACAAAAATGGATAAAAGATTCGTACACCATACAGATCAAGGACCAATCTTTTAACCACTTTGTCATACCTAACATTGAACAGACATCTCCATAAATCTTTAGCGCACTAAACTGGAGAATAAATGCTCACAAGGAACCATTCTTTACCACAAGTGCAGTGTAGCAGTTGCGAAAAGTCAAGAAAAGGTCAAAGCTTGTAAACCTTGTTTGCAGCCAGCAACTATGCACAGAAGGTTGTGGTGTGGATCATAGTGGGTGCTGGATCTACTACGAGCATTGTTCATCCACAAATTAATAGAAGATAGTTCCTTTGTCTCCAAAAATGCAGGCTGCATACAAGTAGAAGAAAGAAATGAGAGGGGGGAATCTTTTGCATAACTAAGGAACTCTTAAGGCAGAGAAGCAAAAGAACAAGAAAAAGTTGAGAGGATTTGCGCAAAGGAACCTACAGACCGTTTGAATGTCTTCTCTCAAGGTTCCCAGCTGAACCCTTTCTTCATTCTCGATACTCATGATGGGTACCTGAAGTACGAGGGACACAATTTTAAACCAAATTTGTGGCACCTTAATTTAAAAGCAAGTGACAAGGACGCAAAGTTGCCATGGTGCATCCTTATGGGTCCATAACTGAATTATTACTTCACTGGAAAATGAAAATGCATTTTCTACTCATAAGTTCAAAAAAGCCAAGATAGGCGGATTCTGAATTCCTCCAATTTGTGACCTGTGCCAGATAAATTTGTTGAGGAGCATCTCCAAAAAACATAAAACCTTCCTTCGTATCAGGTCCTTCAAGCTCATGCCTTTCTGATTCAGAAGAAACTTCACAACCCCTCCTTGGGTTCTGGATGTTTTCATGACAATAACCAATGAACTTAGAGAACGGCACCTGAACCTGTAGTTCAAACCAAAAAATTCATAATTGAGACTGAGGTCATCAATGAGAAGCAACCATGAAATGCTTCAACTTCAAAAGTATATCAAGTTTTAGGCTGAAAAAATTTACCCTCTGATGACCTCTGATATCACCATAAAAGACTGGTGCAGCTTGGGATAGCATAGCCTCCACAATTGACGACCCTACTCGTTCCTGAATTTCCAACAGGAAAAAATGAGCACGTACAAACTTCATTTAAACCACAGAAGTAACATCTCATTTATTGTATAATTACTAGAACATAATTCTTTCTCCCTATGCATAGAAGACACAAAAGTGACACAGTGAAAGGTTTACCAAGCTAACTAGTTAAGACGGATAAATATCCAAGGTCAGGCTGAAGACCAATGGGTTTGGTGAAAGCTAACTGTTGCGCCGCGAAGTGTCGATGAAATGCAAGGGACACATTGCTGCCATTACAAATGGAGAAGGTGACAGAGAGAATATTGATGTCATGTTTAGTTGGCCTAGTGGAAATTGTATTCGTGACAAAAAAACATTGCCACGAGCAGGCGCAGTTTTTCCCTTTAAATGACAATCAAAGTTTGACCGTAAGTTTCTGAGCGTGAATCAATTAATACCATTCATCCCAGTTCCAACATGTACATCCCCTATTACGGATTACCAGAATGTTAGCTGTATACACACACAGGTACAGTATTAAACTCACCCACCATCGCTTCTCTGAGAATTCGTCATTTTGTTCAGCTAATCATTTTCCAGCAAGATAATGCGGACAAGGCTTGAACTTGAAGCCAATTCGAGCTCAAATTAATTCAATTCATTTCAACTCAAATGCACCATACAAATCAAAAAGACCAAATTCCATCCTCCGTTACGTACATAACAGCAAGTCGCAACAAAATGGAAACGATGATACAACACAAACTTGTGCACATATATAGAACTTAAGTATACTTACCAGCAAGTAGTCGAGACCGCCATTGGAGGGATTCCACAAAGAAAAAGCTTTCCAGTTCTTTACGCATCCCTTGAATACCTGATAAGAGTACAAAGTAATCAATTACAGCGGTGGAAAGAGAAGGAATGGAATAAAAAGAATGGTTTCTGGTTTGACGATGAATTACAGCGGGAATATTTTGGGATTCTATTCGTAAGGCGAATTCTTGGTGTGATGGAATCTCGTCGAATTGACGAATTCGAAGCGTCTCTTCCGCCATAGTGCCGTCGAAGAACCTCCGTCGGCGACTAAGCAGTGGTGTTCGGAGTTGCGCCTTATGATCATCGATTTTTCATTGAAGAGCAGAAGCCCATGTATGAAAACTAGCCTTGGGCCTTAAGAGGGCTTAATGGCCTGTTTGTTAGCGGGCTGGTTTGTCGGGCCGAAGTTTTTGATGGACAAGGAAAATGGTGGATAAAATATGGATTTGTTATCGCTTTTGATGAATAAGAAAGAATGGTGATAAGCTAAGAGCGAGTTTGTTTGGTAATTGAAATAAATGAATAAGAGTGAGTGGACGAAAAAAATAACGTGAGAATTTACTTAATTGCCCCTTCTAATGAGAGTACAAAAAAAGTTTCGAGAGATTAAGATGCAGGAGTGTTATTATATCCACTCGGATAAGTTTATCCTTGGGGGTGTGGTAGGATATGCTAAGACTCTAAGCAATTCAGGTGATATTAGCAATCCGGGTGCAAAATAGGAAGCAGTCACTCGATAAGTGTAGACTCGAGTTAGCTTATCCCCTCCTTCTATCATACCCTTCTCTTATTCCCTTGACAAACAGGCCCTATAAAAATATAAAGAGATGATAAGAAAAACTTATTTATGACCGTTTCTATTCGGGGTTTAGTAGAATGAAATTGTGCGAATTATTTATTCAGACAAGTAAGACCCTTTCATAAATAAGTGAAAATCGATTCTCATCCAAAAATGTGTGCGCTCCACCAAAATTATGTGAGCACTCCATTAAGTACTCTTTTTACCTTTTATAATTCTTAGTTGTTTTTACAGAGGCAATCAAGTAATTTGTCAAATTATGACCTTATCTCCACTCTTATCTACCAATATCAATTACCAAACAAAAGCTTTCTTAGAGCATCCACATTGGCATAACCAAAACCAAAAAGTTGCTAAAGTTAACAATGTTTGTTTAAAAAAGTGCTCACATTGGAATAACCAAACTTAGCAACCTCTTAGCAACTAACCAAATTTTGTCACTTGGATAACCAAAACTAGCAACCTTTTGCCAATAACCAAATTTAATGGACCCCACATCTACCCAATCAAGTACACCCACCATTACACAAAATGACAAAAACCTTCTGTCTCCTCTCTTAACAATGTTTTCAAAAGTTTAATTTAATTTTTTTTTCTTTTTCAAAAGTTTAATTTTAAAAAACTGGTTTTTTTCAAAAGTTTATTTTAAAAAACTGTTTTTTTCAAAAGTTCATTTTAAAAAACTGTTTTTTTTTTTCAAAAATTCCTACTAAAAACTGTTTTTTTCAAAAGTTCTTTTAAAAAAACTGTTTTTTTTTCTAAAGTTCATTTTAAAAACTGTTTTTTTCAGAAGTTTATTTTTAAAAACTGTTTTTTTTCAAAATTTATTTTTAAAAACTGTTTTTTTTAAATCGTTTTGTACTTAAAGAAAATTCAAAATATTTTTTAAAAAAAATTTCAAAACTATTTTTTGTAGTTTGAAAAAGTAATGTGGCAAGTTTTGTTTATCATTTGAATAAGTGATGGAGGGTGTCCATTATTTTTGGTTATGGACAAAAAACACCAATGTGGGACTTGACATTGCTAACTTTAGCAACCTCTAAATGGATAACCAAAAGCTTATGTGGCAACTTTTGGTTATCCAATTTTGGTTAGACCATTGTGGATGCTCTTAGTAGTTAATTTCTCCTTGCTTAAGCAATAATTAGCTGGATTGAGTTGCTTAAAGCCTTAAACAGAAGTTTAGCGGATTGAGCTGGCCCAGCCTGGTATTTATCGGGCTTAGGGTTGGGCTATTTGGTAAATGCCGAGAATTACTTCCATTTCGGTAAGTGTGAGTTTTGACTAAACTAATTTAATTAATTAGTTTTTAACGCGATAATTTATTTAGTTGTCAGTGATGGTTTAAATATTTGTTCATATATTTTATTTTAAAAATTAGACTTAACCAGATGTAGAAAATAGAAAAATGTAGACCGAGATTTAAAATTTTTGCAAAGAAAAAAAAAAGACACAAATAACTAAAATCATCTAGTATTTTGTATTGCTTCTTATCTTTAGTGGTAATCTTTTGTAGCTATTGGTCATATATATTGTTTATTTCTTAAATTTTTCTCGTCGAAAAGTAGAAATTGTATTTTAAGTAAGTGTAACAAAACAAATAACTTCTAAATGACTACAATTGCTTGAATAAACAATACGAAAACCATATAATAGTAAAGAGGATTGAAGGTATTGCATAGTGGGAAAGAGGGGAGTAAAAAAAAAACTCATAAACATAGAGGCAATAATTATTGAAGAAAAATGAGACTAAAATCTCGAAAACTATCATGTAAAAATTATGTTTGAAGTTATTTAACTCCGGTAATGGCTAACTCACCTATTGACTAAATTTACGAGCAATTATATCATGTCAAGGCCTAAGAGCATTTACCCCTATGTTTTGCCATTTTACTTTGTCATTCTCATTTTTTAGCAATGATCGATAGTGTCATTTTGTCAACCCAAAAAAAAAAAGAGACAGAGACAAGGGGCTACATCTATGTTTTGCTATATTTGGAGACATAAGATTTTTCATCTTTCAACAAAACTTTCATCCATAACTCGATCAGATATTAGTAAAGCTTTTTAATCTTTTAATTCAACTTTTAGTCATTTTTATTTCATTTGGTTTTATTTATGTGTCTTTGGTTATTATCTTGTGTGACATCTCCATCGATTTTTGACCCCGATAGAATCCAAGAATCAACTTAATTAATAAAGACCTTTATCCATAACCAATTGAGCTAATTATTATCCTGCGTGGGTATGTTTTGTTTTTTTCCCCCTCTATCTCTCTCAATTCTAAAATGGCAACCTTGCTATATGCTTTTTCATTTTTTGACAAAACGATTTGGAGGGACAAGAGATGTAATAAAGAATTTCACTTCTTGGCATAATTAAAACCCAAAAAACAATTTACCCAAAAAAAAACCCAAAAAACAGCGTTTAGGTGGCAAAGTTAAAAATTTCCGTTGCCGGGAATCGAACCCGGGTCTCCTGGGTGAAAGCCAGATATCCTAACCGCTGGACGACAACGGATATTTGGATGTTTGTCCTATTAAATTAAATATAACGGCTTTATGAAGTGGTGGGTCTTGAAATCCGAAAACCCAAAAAAACAACTGGGGATTGCAGGGGGGGTAGAAAGGAATAATTGGCTACCCAACTGCAACAGATACAGCTTTACTTTGTGACCAGTGGTAGGTTCGCAAAGCAAACCGTTGAAATCAACTCAACGGTTTGTGTAACCGAGCGGTTGTTGATTTTCAATTGATGAAATTCATTTTTTAGAAAAAAATTTCACCAACCCATTCAAGATGAACAACTCAATATTATCTACGAAAATGCTATGAGTACACACACCCGCGTACGTCAAATGCACGGACGGTACATCATAACCGTCCAAAAAGCATTTTCGACGGCCCGGAATTGGTCAAAGAGTATTTAAAATCCAAACCGTCAATTTGTTAAAATGAACGATTAAAATGCATTGTGCATGTGACGTACGTGAGTGTGCGTACCCGTAACAAGACTGATTGTGTTATCTAACATGTGACAAGTGAGAGCGCATAAAGCAAAGTGGTGAAACCTATTGAAGAAACCCCGTATTGCAAGTCAAATGGTATAAACAAATTTTGACCACATATTAAGGCCGTGTTTGGTGCTTCATGTTTAATAAATTTCTTATTTTGTGTCCGCACTTAGATGTACAATACGTAAACATTCATAAAGTAAAGATAAACAATAATTAAAACTTGTCGTAAAAGCATCTCCGGCACTTAACTACACCTCGAGTAAAAACTTTGTTTGGTATGAAGCACTAGATTGAATGCACAAATTACGTCAAGCTTTTAATAAAAAACCATCTTCCCACCGTCGTCAAAATACAAGTTGTTTTCAATAAATGTCCAATGCTATTGATATATGTGAGAAAAATGATTTGGTTCAAAATCCATGCAACGTAGTGTTTTAGTCAATTTAGACAATAAGATAAACTCACCAATTTAATCAGATAATAAGAGAAACTCACCCTTAGTCAAATTAAGTACGACTTTCAGTAAAAGTTTCATTAATAACATAATTATAAATTTGAGGAGGAAATGACCTTAAAGAATTTGAATAGAAGTTTGCGTTTCTTTTAGTTTGGTAAAACTTAACATGCTATAGATTTAAACCAAGAATTAGAGGAACCGACATGTTATTGAATTTCTTTTTTTGGGCTTTATTTTGTATTTTTTTGTTACTTTTCTTGTATTTTCAGACCGATAGTGTCATTTGTACTTGTCTTTTATTTCAAATCAAACCAAACCGAACCTTATATCCCGATCAATTGGGGTTGGCTACATGAATCGATCTTTTTCTTCCATTGAGCTCTGTCAAATATTGTTTGTTCAATTAGACCTAATAGATTCAAATCCTTGCGCGCGCACTACCGCATTTGATATCAATTTGAGTCTTTCCCTCCCTTGCTACTTGCTACCCAAAACTATTCTATCCGCTCTTTTGTACTTGTCTTTTTATTGCGAATGCAATATGTTTCTACTTCCTTAAAAAATCAATGGAGTGACTTTAGGATGTCTTTTAATGATCAGATTTTAGTTCTAATAAGAGGGAAAAAAAAAAGTGGGGGCCAAGGGTGGATATGCTCTAAATAAATGACAGCGATGACAGCAACAATAAATGGTGTGGGTGCAACTGCTGATGAGCAGCTAGATCTGCTGTGTTGGATGAGGCCATTAGCACTGCAGTGGCAGCTAATTTAAGCATGCCCGAGACTCCTGAGAGTTGTGTAGCAACTGATCGATACTGCATAAAGTCGGCTGACAGAACTTTAAGAAGCGACTCTAAGCACAACTGTTGTCGGACCGTTTTTCACCAAATCTCTTAAAACTAATTGGTGGTAAGAAGGATTTCAATTAAGTCTTTTATGACATTCGACATTGCACCAGTACGTTGGTTTTTAGAGTGGTCGTAGGAGGGTTTCAATTATGTCTTTTATGACATTTGACATCGCAACAATAAGTCTGTTTTTAGAGTGGTCATAGGAGGGTTTCAATTAAGTCTTTTATGACATTCGACATCGCACCAATAAGTCTATTTTTAGAGCAATCACAGGAAGTAGCATTATGTAACCAAATCCATGGGGGCACTCCGGGCCCAACAATCCCTCCCTCACGATGACGCTCCCGCGACTCAAACCCTTGACCTCTTGGCTCTTATACCACTTGTCGGACTGTTTTTCCACCAACTCTCCTAAAACCAATTGGTGGTGGAAGGGTTTCAATTAAGTCTTTTATGACATTCGACATCACACCCGTAAGTTTGCTTTTAGAGAAGTCGTAGGGAATGTCATTGTGTAACCAAATTTATGGGAGTACTCCAGGCCCAACAACTGTATTCGAAATTGTTCGATGCATGTAAATCTATAGGCATTAAACGGTTTTGGACACAGCTACGTCTGGAGTTGTGTTTTTTAAGTTGTGCGCTTAGCATTGCTTTTGAATGTTGTTCCGTAAGTTTTTTTGAACCCTGCTAATGGTACAGATAGCCTTGTATAGACCATGTACAGATCGGTCTCGGTGGGTCTCACGCCAACGATCCAAGCAGTTCGAAAAGGGTTTTTTTTGGATCAACCGCTCACACACATCCGATGAAGCTGATTTCTCATGCGCCCCTTGAAAAATTATTCTAGGACGATTGCACAGCTCGGATCATTCGTGTGAGACCCATGTGGGTCCCTGAGATCGATCTGTACAAGCCAATTTGTACCCCTTGATTTGCCGAGTTTTTTTTAGCATAGATTGTAGCAATTTATTATGACCACCCTTAGCCATGTTCATAATTAGTCCTCATTCCCAAATTACCCATTTATCCCTCTTCAACTTCAAACTTAGGTATGAAAATTTGGCTCCGTTTGTTTCGGGCAGAAAACGTTTTCCAGGAAAACATTTTCCGTAGAAAAACATTTTCTGGTTTTTGGTAAAGTAGGAAATAGAAGTCAATAGGAAAACGTTAAGTAGGAAATAGAAGTCAACATGAAAACGTTTTTTAGGTCAACAAAAAACTAACTGAAAACAAGTCTCTTCAGCTGGAAAATGATTTCTGAAATGAAACTCCATAAAACAATTTCCAAGAGATGAGTCAACGCTCACGAAACACCCCGACTCAAAGTTAGATCTCAGGGACATTCTCTCTCTCTCTCTCTCTCTCTCTCTCACACACACACACACACACACATCGCACTCATCTCTGCCTCTCCCTCTCTCGATCGTTGTCCTTTCCACCATCAATATCATTCATTCTCTCTCTCCATTTCTTTGATCCTCCTCTGTTTGGACCCTCACTCTTGTTTTGCAATTTCTGACCAAATACTTTGATCTTTCGATATACAAATTTAAAGTAATTGTTTGCATTTGATTTCAGACTTTTAGCGACAAATTTTCCTACTCGTTTAATCTGTCCATAATATTGTGTCATACAAGCACAGTTTAATGCTCATAAAGCATTTGGGAAAATCCCTCAACCACTTGTGAGTATTAGTTATTTACAAATTGGAGTATTATAACAGGAAAACAACAGAGATTCTTGTAAATTTTCCAACATGTCTTGAATAAAGCACACAATCCTTAAGTTTGGGAAGCTTTTCTGGGAGAGTTTCTTTGAAAAGAAAGGAACAAATAGGCTTTGCAAAAGTTTAGTAAGATGTCAGTTTATGGGGGTATCATTTTGTCTTGTTTATGGGTTCTATTAATGGAGTGGATTGGGTATTTGCTTTGCTTGCTTGGTAGTTGAGAGCATAGAAAAAAGGAGGAAAAATATTTGATCAATAGTCATATTAGTGGTTTTCAGTGTCAATCAAACAATGGAAAATATTTTTCAGAAAAGATTTTTCATATGACAACCAAACACTAGAAAATGTTTTATTTTATAGAAAAAGTTTTCCATAGAATTTTTTTTTTCCAGAAAACATTTTCTGCCTAAAACAAACGGAGCCTCAGTAGTAACTTGTTACCCTTTTTCTTTGTCCACCAAATTTTATCTACTGATACAAACTACCAACCAAACCACCAATAAATACTCCCTCGTTCTTAACTAATCCATCCTTCTACCATATCCTCCTGTTATCCGACCTTCTTATTTAAGCCCAAAACGAATCTGGTTTACGAACCGGGTCTGAGCACATGTGCAATCAGTTGACCTCCTTTTTGGCAAGTTACTTAAAAGTCTACTAGAGTTATCAGTGTAGCTGCCAGCATGATCTAAACCTAGCTAGCTACGTGATGGACCATTGGGCTCTAGCCCAGATTGCATTTCCTTGCTATACTATCTAGGAGGTCTCGGGTTCAACCCTCGCATTAGACGACTGGCGAGATAGTGTTTCGGTGATGGTTTATGTTCAACCCTTGCATTAGGCGACAACAAGGTAGTGTTTCAGTGGTAGTTTATGTTCAACCCTTGCATTAGGCGACAGTGTTTCAGTGGTGGTTTATGTTCCACTTTGAAATCGTTTACCCCACTTTCGCCTTCCTTTCTCCCAATATTTGAGGGGAAAAAAAGATTATGTTCTGACAGCCTCACTCTTTCGCCTTTGGGGACCCCACTTTCGCTTTCCTTTCTCCCAATATTTGAGGGGGGAAAAAAATCATGCTCTGACGGCCTCACTCTTTTCGCCTTTGGGGACCCCTGGCCAACTTATTTCAAGCATGCATTCTTCTATTCTCGAAAAGAGAGTTACAAAAATCAACTGAGTAGATACTGTGAGGATATTCCTTTCCCTGTGCATTCTTCTATTCTCAAAAAAAGTCTGGTGAATGGTGATGTGCTTTACAAACTTCTTTCTTCTTTTGCTTTTATTATGATGTGGGGGTCATGTACTATGTAGTATTGGCTTTTGTTTATGTTTGTGTTTTAGCTCACATCACAAGATTCACAATACAGTGCTCATGCTTCTGCTTTTGCTTTCTCTTGATGGAAAGAGATGTCGGGATAGTTCATGCGCATCTCGACTAATTCTTTTTCGGTCAAGTTAAAAGCATACTATTCACATCTGCAACAGAAAATTCACAAGAACTTAGAGTACTTTCTTGCAGTCAGACCCCAAAATTGAACACTTATTAATTGTGTGAAGAGCAAACCACCAGCCAACTGCACTAACAAAGATTATCTATCAAGTGAAACAAATGTGTCTACACTGTTTGCTTCTACAATTTTTCTTGAGATCTGGCCTTCAAATAGGAAAGCCCATGAAACATATTTCGTTGCGGTTTATGTCTCAAATGTGATACTTTGGGCCCACGTGCAATTGATTATGGTCGCCTTTGCCTGTTTCTTCAGCTAGCATTTTTTAAAAGATAATTTTGCTATTTTATTTTTAAAAAATGATTTTGTACAATGGCCTCCTTCAGATAAAAAACCAAAAACCAGTTTTTAAAAAAATTATTTTGTCCTTATTCAAATTTTTTTTATTCGTTAATTTTGCGTCAAGATTTTATAGTTTCTGGATTCCTCTCGATGAGACGAATCTAACAAGTATAAATTTATGGTCAAAACTCAATTTTTTTTTAATAAAGCCAAAATAGATCCAATAATCCAACTATTTTGGCTTTATTAAAAAAAATTGAGTTTTGACCATAATTTTATACTCGTTAGATTCGTCTCGTCGATAGAAATCCAGAAACCACAAAATCTTGATGCAAAACTAACGAATGCAAAAAAAAAATTGAATAAAGACAAAATGGTTTTTTAAAAAACTGGTTTTTGGTTTTTTACCCAAAAGAGGCCAATGTACTGCAACAGACTATTCTAACCAGAATCTTTTTTTCATGTATTCGAATACGCTGGCCCTTTTTGAGGATAATATAATATTATCCTAAAAGATTATTATAAGATTATTTTTTAGGATAAAATTCTATTCACTTATTTTCATTTTAATCTTCGTCATCAGATTCAAAAAAGCTCTTTCTTACCCAAATGATTATGATCAATATGAATTCCAACAACTTCATGAAGAAAATCATGAAGTAAATGAGCCCAATTAACCTACCAACCAAACTACTTCTTACTAGGGGTGAAAGGGCAAACCGAACAAATCGGACCGAACCGGAAACTGGACCGATCCGGCCTTACTCGGTCCCATCTTTTCACACCTGGTTCGGTCCCGGTTTGGGAATTGGTAAAACCGAGAGAACCGATTCGGTTTGCAGTTTAGACCTCCCAGTAACCGGACCGGACCGGACCGTTTTCTTTAATACATAGAAAAAATGGTAGGCGTGGGAGTCGAACCCAAGCCTATATGGCGGATGCAAAGCACCTTACCACCTGGCTGTCAATCACCTCTGTTTGTTAAGTGAGGAAATATAATATTTAACCTCTTTTATTGATTCACTACTTATATAAACTAGCATTCAAGATTCCCAGGTGACCCACCCACACCCCACCGACCCTAGATCTAAAAGTTTCACACCCACACCCCACCGACCTCACACTTCTCTGACCCTCTCACTCTCTCTCTAGTCTCTACCTCTGTACTCTCTCCCTCTACGACTCCACCTCCACTGCTCCATGGCTCGTCGGCTCCACTCAGCGATTCAGGTCGGACGCAGACGCGTCTCTGACTCCCTCTCTCTCTCTCTGCGTGGTCCGAGATACTCCGATTCTCTCTCTCTTTCTGTCTCACGAACAAATCATGATGGATTGATCATTGATGGCTATTTTTTCAGTACGAAGAAATCAGATGGAGCCACCGGCCACGGCCACCACCATACGCGACTGATCCAAGCATCAAAGGCAGGTGTGACACAGCTTACGCCTCTCTCTCTATCTCTCTCTCTCTCTCTCTCTCTCTCCCGGTCTCGGATCGGATCATGGTGGCGGCGTGACCCAATAGTCAAAACGATAATAAACCGCCAAACGGACCAAACGGCCAAACCGAATGAAATCGAACCGGGACTAATTGGTCTGGTTTCGGTTTCAAACTTTTCCAAACCGAATTACCGGTCCGGTCCCAAAAAATGCCCCAAACCAGACCGAACCGGCCCGTTTTCACCCCTACTTCTTACAAATAAGATCTTCTTTTCGTTGTCGTTATAGCGAGAGAGACAAAAGTTGACTAATCTGGGGATCATTGAATCAGGTTCAAGAAACGGGTTACATAATTGCACAAAGAAATTCATAATAAATTCCAATTGAAGGCGGAACACGTACTTTCTTTTAGTGATAAGATTGTGAGGATTCAAAAAGCGCCTGTTGTGCAAAGTTTTTTACTAGTCCAGAAGAGTTGAATAAAGAATGAGTATCGAAATAACGTAATGATGCTACAAGGTTGAACCAATCCTTCATGGAGTGGCTTATTGTAGATTAATGTGAACATCAGGAACTATCATGTAACAAAATCAGTCATTGCTGCTACCCATCTCTAGTTGTCTTTTATGAAGAAACTGGCTACAATGAAGAAATATCCGAGACTACGGTGGCTGTGGTCTTAAATCCACAAAAGAGTCCACCTTCAATCACTGAATTGAGTATTTTGTTCACTAACAAGAATAAAAATTCTTTAATGAAAAAAGTCATCAGGAGCCAGGATCCTATTTTATTATCCAAAATGTAATTGTTCTAGATCTATTAGATAAAATATGTGAGTTTGGCGTCGACATGCTATTGAGTGGTGATGAAGCCCGCTGATGGTTTCAAATCAATAAGTTTGCATAAGAAATATTGGAATATGCTTTTGAATAATCTTCTCATCGATATCAGCGATTTTATAAGTGTCATACCAAACCGCATCAAGGGAATCATTTTTTCGAAAAATACAAGACATCCAAGTCATGTAAGTAAGGAGATCTATTCATTGCTAACAAAAGGAAAAGATATGAATGTGGTGTTACTATAATATTATTTTTGTGTTTTCGATAGTTGTTTGGTTGGTAGTATTGAGATGAGTTTTGGAGATAATAGTTATGTATAGGTTGCGTTATTTTTCATCTTTAGGGGGTGTTCCACTAAGTGTTTTGTTTAAAAATTGCCTCGGTTTTTGAGAAAAAGTGATGTATTGTGAGAGGATGACCTGTCTCGGTTTTTGGGAAAAAACAGTTTTTTGAAAAAAACTAGTTAGTGGAACATGGCCTTAGTCAATTTTTTTACTACTAACATTTTAACAAACATTTTTGCTTCTTGAATAGAGATATCAATGAACATCTAAAAAGTAAAAATTAAATTAAAAAATTGATTAAAAATCATTAAAAAAAATACGAATGATAAAATACTGAAAACTTTTAGGGATAAATTTATTAAACTACTACCAACCATAATATCAGTTTTTGTAGTAGGATTTAATACTACTCATATGTCAAATTCGAAGAGATCGAGAAAAAAACGAATTTAAGGGGTCAGTTGTGTATAAAAGATTATTTTAATTCCTACAAAACCTGCAAACCTTTCCACATTTGAAGTGTCATGTTTTTATAAACCCACCTAAGCGCATCCTTATTTGACACACAAAAAAAAAAAAAAAATCAAATTTAACCTCAAAAACACCTTTTATAATTTAGCAAGTCATTTTTCAAAAAATTCACAAAATCATACTCTCTATTCAAACTTTAGCAAGTCATTTTATCAAAAATTTACAGAATCAGATTCTTTATTCAAACTTTTACACTTCCCTCTCTCCTCCTCTTTTGGTGAGTGAACAGTATGTCATTAAATTTGTTAAGTTACTAAAGCAAAGTTGAAAAACCTTTAAATTAGTGAGTTTGTTTGGTAAGGCAGATTTTTGAGGTTTTAAAGGAATTTGCTATCTACTTTAACTTTAAAATTAAAAAGAAAAGCCGATAATGATGCTCTAAGCCATTGCCAACCCAACCTAAAACATTCATTTAGTGGGAATCGGAGGAGGTGTTGCCCAGCCCCATCTTGCGCAGCGTGCTGTGCGGCCCATTTCGGCACTGTGCCAGTACCTTTTGGACGATCAGAAACGTCTACCGTGCAAAGCTCGTCGAGTACTACAATTGTATCAAAAATCAAATCAATTAGATATCATTAAGTGCTTCATCGGAACACAAATAAGTTAAAAAAAATTGCAACACACATGTCTTGAAACATTGGATGAAACCATTGAAACCATTTTTTTCCAACATATTTTTAATCTGATAAGGCACTTAACGATATCCGATTGAGTTGATTTTTGGTACACTTAAAGTACTCGACGAGCTCTACGTAGTGGACGTTTCCAATCGTCAAAATGGTACCGGCACGATGCCAACATGGGCCCGGACAGCAATCTGCACAGGATTATAATTATGGTTACTACGGTTATGGTAGGCAGAATTTTTACAGGTAGCTTCTTACTGGACAAGGAAAGTGATCATCAGAGACGAGACAATAACAATTGGACATTGGCCAATGAATGTTTTTCGAGGCTGTTACCAACAAACATAGGACTATAGGAGTATATTAATAAAGGAATTAAGCTCCTGGAAGATTATTATATTGGAGTATATACTACTTTTTGAAAGGAAAAAGTTAATTTGAAGATAAGGTTTCATATTCGTTCAGAATTATACGACAATATTGTGGTTTGGAAATAACAAATTGATATGTCAAAAAACAGTTGGTGATCTTGATTTCAAAGTACAACAAAAAGAAATACTTTTTTTTAGATGAGGAGATAAAAACATCGTTAAATCACTAGCCTAAGAGCATCATTAGTGGTATACTCAAACACAAAAATACTTAAATATGAGTATTTTGATACACAAATGAGACTCACAATGGTATTTGGATAAATACTCAAAGTTAACAATATTTGTTACAAATAATCAACTTTTGGCATTTGAATACTCAAAACTACCAATATTTCTCAATAACCAAATTTTGGGGACCACATTCTCTCTCCATTTTTCAAATACTTAATTCAAAACTCAATTTTGTTGCACTTTTTCTCGAAAATTCAAATTATCAATTTTTAACCTTTACCAAAATATGTTCATGATTGATCTCATTTTAAACATATTTTGAATATCTTTTAAATGGTACCAATATTATAAAAAATATATATATGTACAAATTTAAAGTTGTGTCCATTTTATGAATAAAAATAGAGTGAATACTACTTTTTTTGTATTATGGACACAAATGAATCATTGTAGAAGGGTAGATACTCAAACTTATAAACTCATTAAATGAATACTCAAAATGTGATGTGGCAATTAGGGGTGTACATGGTCCGGTTTGGACCGGTTTTGTTGAAATCCGGGAACCAAACCATATCTAATGGTTCCAAATAATTAAGAACCATAACCAGACCGTTACACATATAAAACCAAACCACACCAAACCATTAGACTGGTCCGGTTTGGTTCGGTCTCCGATTCTAAACCATATTAGCATTCAAAATTTGCTAAAAAAAATTTGTCCACAAAATTTTTGCAAAGCCTTCGTAAAACTACTACCATTAAACCAACGCACAAATAGATTAAGGAGTCCATCAGAAACTAAAGTAACTATTAAAATATCACTATTAATATAGATGGCAGATGCAACATTAAAACTTAAAACTAACAAAATTATTAAGTATGTGTTGGTATATAGGAGTGTATATATTATATTGTATTGTATAACGGACCGGTTTGGTTCAAACCACGGTTCCTAATTTTGAAACCAAGGACCGAACCAAAATATCCGGTTTTCATTTTTTTAGAACCAAAATCAATCCATTAAACCATAGAACCAATCCAAATAGACCGGTTTTGTTTGGTCGGTCCGGTTTCACGGTTTTTTCGGTTTTCTTGTACACCCCTAGTGGCAATATTTGAGTATCCATATTTGAGTATACCACTAGTGATGCTCTAAGAATAGATTCACAAGATAGAAAACATCAAGGCTAAACAAACAAACTCTAGACAACAAAAGAAACTGTAAAAAATAAGATAATCTAGGAACATGACTCTAGGGTAAGACTCCTCCATCATTAGTGTCCAGGTGTAGAACAAAAACAGCTAGGGGCATGCTTGGTAATGAGGTGAGCATGCTGGACGTCCTTGCGCTGCACCTTTGAGATCCTGCAAAAATATAACCTGGCTATGTCCTCTTTCAGGTTGTGAATCAAAAAAGTTTCATGATAGTAACACTCCATCCACTCTCCTATCTGCATGATGGCATTAAAACAATCAGAATAAATATCAATAGAATTATAATTGTTGTTTAAGACCCATTTAACACTCTGTTGGATTGCTTGAATTTCTGTTTAGAGAAGACTATTACCATATGGTATATGGAAAGTTGTGCAACAAGGCTCCCGGATAGGAGACTTGCAATAAAGCTCAGACCACTCCACACATTTCCTTCCTTCCAAGCCCAATCCACGTGGAGAATGCAAGATCTCTGTATGTTCCATGAATTAGGAAGGGGTTTGATAATAAGAAAGGGAGACTTGGAGGAGGAAGAAGGCACATGGTTTTCTTTTGCAAGGCAGAGAGAGGCTCTTTGGAACCAGCGATCAGTGTCCTTGGATATAGATAAAACAACATTCCAACAAAAATAAATAAATACTTTTTTGGTATGAATGTCATAGCAAGAGTTTTCTCAGTCCTTTTAGTGCTAGCATTGGAGCAATGCTACAGAGACTTTTACAATTACACATTGTTATGAAATTCGCACTTTGTTGTGTGAGTACGTTCCACATGAATATGTGGTGGAGAGACAGAGCTACCTATGATAAATGTAACGCCCCATGTAAATCACTGGCCCAGTACCTTGATTTGATCCACAAGCCACACCACATGACCCAAAATGCTTAAGCCCAAGGTACTGGTAGTAGCTCACATGGTTTGTTACATACCCAAGACCACTCATATAAACAACTAATGTGAGACTAAACACCATCTACCCCCAAACCTAGGGTATTACAATAGAAGCCAATGAAGTCAAGGTTTCGGACCGCAAAAAAATGTTTAAAATAGGGGCCTCCAAATATTTAAGGCCCTCAAATATGTTAGGTCTACTTATTTTTTGTTTAAGCTTATTTTTTGTTTAAGCCTAATACACATGAAAATAGGCCAAATATTTCAGACCCTTACAGATACCAATTACAGTTGAGCTTGGAAAAAGGAGCTTTTCAAAAATTAAAAGTTATCTTCAGTCAATAATGCCTCAAGAAAGATTAAATGCATTGACTTTGTTGTCTATTGATGAGATATATACAATGAAAAAGCTTGATTATGAAAACTTAATTATTACATTTGTAAGAGAAGATTAATGTTCAAATGATAGATTTTTAAGTATTACAATGGTTTTTTTATTTTTTATTTATAACTATACGCTTAAATTTTTATAATAAATTTTTATGAAGATTTTCTTAATCAATTTTTGTATGCAAAATGTATAAGTGGTGTATTTAAGAAATTCGTTTCAAACCCCCAAAACTTTTGAGCCGGCATTGCAAAGAGCTTCTAAAACATTGCTGAGAGCAGTGCCAGTGCATACTTTTTTGTTGCAAAATTATGGTCACGTCTTTGAGTTTTCCCCTATATTTTGGGGAAATTTTATTCATATATTCTGAATTTTTGTTATATTCAAGTTTTATTTTTAATTAATCACCTGTCTCAACGAGAGGAATCTAAAACATAAAAAATTATAACCCCTAAAAAAAAATACCAAACAACTGGTATTTTTTGTCGATAGTGTCTTCTTATATGAACTTTTTTCAACTTCGCTCCATATTTTTATATTTTTCTGATTCTTCTCATCAAGAGAAACGATTAATCATACAAGTTATGACCAGGGCCGGCCCAACCATTTGGGTTGCCCTAGACGGACTCCAAGTTGGTTGCCCATTTACTATTAAGTTTATAAAATAAAAAAAACATACAAGTTAAAAGGCAAAATAAATTCAAGGTTACATTATGGTTTTAGCTTCAATTACATCAAAAAAGATAAACCAAAATGTAACCTCGGTTAATCGGTCACAAGGGTGGAGCGGCTGGAGCCATGGAGGGTTATGGCGTTTCAAATTGGGAGCTCGAATGGGTTCATGGGGATCTGAGAATATGGGAATAAAAGAGGGTTTTGTATGGGGAGTTTTAAAAAAGTATCACTATATAATTTTTTTTTTTTTGTTGCCTAACGAAAAGGGCAAAAAATAAAATGGTTGTAACCAGTCGAGTTGTGCGGGATTTTAAAAACCCAAGGGAGACCAACGCATCAATACATTACTTCAGTTACAAAAGGGAAACTTTTTAAAATTTATTATATAAATTACGTTTTTTTTTACCCCTACTGAGGGGGCACTCTAACCCAAGCCGCCTTGCAGGAGCAGGTCAGGTCCGCCTTTGGTTATGACTAAAAGCTAATCAAAATTACAAAAAGTAATAAACAATCAAGTCATAAACAACCAAAAAAAATACACCAGGACCAAAAATACAGATATAGTGGAAACTCGGATACCATTTTTGAAATTGAAAGGCAATCATTCATGGAGATATATATGCGGCCAATCCATAATTAATCAATGGGTTTCGGAACTTTCCACTGGGATACCATTTTTTTGCTATTTTCATGATACTTGGATATGGAGATGACACTGAATGCACATACACATTTGTCCCATCTGTCCAAACCTACCAAAGGTATCAAAACAAGGTGAAAGCAACAGAAAATGCATGTCAAAATCACATTTAACTTTTAATCACAGTGTTCCATAACCATTAGTTAAAGGGCGCCTTTCCATTGCCAGCACAGTGTCCATTGGTCTAACAATAAACACGTAAGAAAACAAAAAAATTCATGTTCTAATGTACTTTTTTTTAAAATAATTTTAATATTTTTTTCACATTTTTCATATATTTCAATATATTTTTTAAACTTTAATGACAGCCTACTGGGTTTATCTTAGAATTTTCCTTTGTTAAATTCTTGGTACCCAGGTTCCGACAGCCTACTGGGTTTATCTTAGAATTTTCCTTTGTTAAATTCTTGGTACCCAGGTTCCTTAACTTTACAGATACACATTATGGTTTTTTAATCTTAGCTTTAATATGCAGCTGACACCAATTATTTAGAAGAATGGCGGGAACCCAACAAATGGCATTTTCATGTTTTTTTTTTAAGGAAAAGTTATCTCCATTCAACAAAGCAAACGATCCTAGTATCAGGAAATGGAGAGGCTACACATATTACATATACGATACGCCAAATTCTATAGTGACAGTATATTTTGTTAATCGCACTTTTGCATCACATTTGAGTATTCATTTGATATGAATTTGTGCATAGCCAAAATCACATCAGGAGCTATGCCCCACGCAACACGTATAATTGAGCTGTTACAGAGTGTCGCATCATATAAAATTCAGATATTATGGGTAAATTAATGTCATGATCCTAGTATTATTGATTCCATAAACATAGCCACTTAATGATCAATGGGAGAGAGAGAGAGTCACATGAGTAGCTTGTTAGGTGAGATGCCTTTCCTTTCCCCTACAACAAAGAAACCATGTACATGGTCCCCCATCAACTTCAAATATTTCCCAATTTACATTACAGAAATGCTAATTAAAAAGTACCCAAAAGCAAATCGTGTATATTTTGCGGAACCATAACACAAGATTTACCAAAAAAAACTAATATGTGCAGAAATTAATTAAAGAAAGAGCATCAAATTAATTTTAGGTGGTCCATCCATCGATCCAATGTGAGGTAACACTCCCATTAGCTACAACTAGTCTATTAAGATGGATAACAATTAAAGAATACACCAAACTTTCCGTATATGCTAGCTATTTGAGGCTGCAAAAAATTGTCAAAATAATCTTCGTAGATGAGTTACTATCAGACACTAATTCACATTTAAGTTAGTTTTGAGTTTAAAACAAAGAATTGAAACAAGAGACACCAAGCTAAAGTTAATAAAAGAGTCTCTATGCAGACCAAGGGTTGAGTGATTTTGGGTAGTTTCCAAATATCTCGATAATAAATACACATGCATATGGAATCTAAACACTTAATTTTTGTTGTCTTTAAGCTGTAGACAAAAGTACATTTTTTTCTACTACTATTTAGACATTGGGGGCATTTTAATTAATACATAGAATGACTTGCATTAGAATACGCGAAAACTAGAGAAAAGCCCCAAAAATAAAATTAAAAAAAAAAATCCAAAAGCCCCTTAAGATGAACAGCACCTTAGTCATGATGCTCCAAGAGTACCACGGGTGTTCAAGGAAAATGACCTTAGGGCATCACGTAGCGATTCTTCAAGAGTACCTAATATTTTTCCCCTAGATTTTAGAAATTCTAAAAAATTGTATGCAAGGTGTTAAGCATGGGCTTTAATTAGGTTCTCATAATTAGTTAAAGGTACGCGTAAACTAGTCCAAACAACTGATTTATTAAATTAAAAGAAAAAAGACAACCGGGGGCGTGGGCGTGACAATTTTCAACTTGTCTCGGTTTGGACGACTTCCCATCTGTTTTATTTTATTGGTTCACGAATAATTGTAAGCCACTTAACCTTTGCCAATTTCCCTCTGTTGGACCACTCTCTCTCTCTCTCATCATCGCCATCGTCCACCGTGAAAAATCAAGGTTCCCTTACAATCAGTTAAAACCCTAACAGTATGAATGCAAATCACAAATTAATACTACCAATAGTAAATATGCAAGTAGTCAAAACCCACAACACAGAGATATACGTGGAAAACCCTAAATGGGTAAAAAACCACGGGAAGGAATCAAAATCACTATAACCATTGTACAGTTACAAATATACCTATCCAAACGATGTAAATCCTCACAACGTTCTAAGTATCACCTGCCGAGTCACACGTACACCGCACCCAGTGATCTTGATCGCCAACGCCTCGAATCCTCGAGCCTTCCAAATGTTCTTCCAGAAATCCACCGAAAAATTGAACTTGATCGAAGATGTAGAAACCTCTTGAAGCTTTGATTAACAATCCATGAAGAACGTGCTTTAAGATACACAATCAACCCTCTTGATGTAATTGTATTCAAGAACGAGCACACACACGGTTTTCCCTTCTTTTTTTTTTCTCTTAGCCAACTCAAGATCACCTAGATCTGAACCAAGGGCATATATTTATAAATTTGTCAATCCGATCAATCGCATCGGAAGCCGATTGATCGGAACCTTGTAGATCCGAAATTTTTGCAGATGCCGCTCAACAACCCGATTGATCCTCTTGTTAATCGCTATGCTCTGAATAGTCCACGGCAGTGCTTAAAATTCAGAGTTACCCGATTGAGAAACCGATTGATCGCATGATTGATCTTCCTATTCCGAATGCCGTCGACCGACTAAAACCACTAACACTCAAATTACATTACAAAGAGATTCTTTCCACTCTAATCTTATACAGACTTCTACCTAGAAATAGAAAATTACAACTCGATAATAAATATGAGTTTTGTCATATGGAATTGCCAAAAACAAGACGACTCCAGAATTTGGTCCTTACACACCGCAGCAGCAGCAGCAGCCGCACAGGAAGAAGAAGAAGAGGAAAAGAAGAAGAAGAAGATTCCGGCGGTGCCACAGCAAACATCTCCGGCGGTGCCAGAACGTAATCTCTCTCTCTCCAGTGAAAAACACCTGGATTTGGAGGGGTATTTTGGTACCCAAAACACACAAATCCCCCCTGATTTGTACTCCAAACAATGAATTCTTTTTGGCAAATGCAGGGGGCGAAAATGGTGTGCCAAATGCCGGATTTTGGTGGGATCTGGATTACAAATCCTGGTGCGAGACAAACCCGGCTGCAAATCCAGTCCCCAAACAGGATGCACAAGTGAGGGAATCTTCTTGGACACCTCTCTTCCCCCTCTCTCTATTTATGTCCCCTATCCTCCCTCTCATCCTCTTTAACCTCATGAAGAGAGAAACAAAGAAACTGCATCCATCTCTCTCTCTCTCTCTCTCTCTCTCTCTCTCTGTGCACTGGAGTACTCTGGAAGGTTATAAACATGTACCACTAGCAGTTGAAGCTGCCAGCATGATCTAAACTTCCTTTTTCTGTGTCGAAAAGATATCAGATCATGTGGTAGTTTCACCTCCTGATGGGATCATGAAAAAACCCTAGCTAGCTACTTGTGTAATACCTCAACAAAGAAACTATGCACATGGTCCCCCATCAACTTTAAATATTTCCCAATTTACATTACAAAAATGCTAATTAAAAAGTCCCCAAAAGCAAATGGTGTAGATTTTGCAGAACCATAACACAAGATTTAGTAAAAAATACTAACATATGCAGAAATTAATTAAAGAAATGCTATTTGAGGTTGCAAAAAACTACCAAAATAATTTTGGAAGATGATTTACTGTCGGATACTCATCTCTTCATATGCAGTACTCTCTGAACTCCACAGAACAAAATAAGTGATATTTATGAACAAATTTAGTTCACATTTAAGTCAGTTTTGAGTTTGAAGTCAGAAAATGGAACGTACAAGAGATGCCAGCTAAAGTTAATAAAGGAGTCTCTATGTAAAGTAAGGGTTCAGTGATTTTGGGTAGTTTCCAAATACCCTCTATAATAACTACACATGCATATGGAATCTATACACTTGCATGCTTTTACTCTTACTTTTTTGTGTTTAAGTTATAGACAAAAGTAAGGTTATTTTTGCTATTTGGATTTTAGAGATTTTTAGCTAATGTATAGAATGACTTGCATTAGAATTCTCACATCCCAAATTGTTTGTCCTTTTTGAGAATCCGTGCATTTTGCATAAAAAATTATGTGTAAGCATTCTTTTCTTTTCAAAAATTTTTACACCAATTTAAAGATCTCATTGAGTAGAAAAAAATGATGTAAACTTTTTGGAAAAATAATTTTCGTAAACCCATCATTTTTTTAATCCAAAATGCAGGCTTTCCCAAAATGAGTGAACAATTTGGGACGAAGTGAGTACATGAAAACCAGAGAAAAGCCCCAAAAGCCAAAAAAGCTCAAAAGCCCCTTAAGAGGAACGGCACCTTAGTCGTGTTGCTCTAGGAGCGCCACGGGTGGTCAAGGAAAACAATCTTAGAGCATCACGTGGTGATTCTTCAAGAGTACCTAGTAATTTTCGCCCAAGTAGATTTTAGAAATTCTATAAAAAATTGTATGCAAGGTGGTAAGCGTGAGCTTTAATTAGGTCCCCAGAATTAGTTAAGATTAATTAAGGTGTGCGTAAATTAACTAAGATATTTGATTTATAAAAAGGAAAAAAAAAAAGAGTACTGGTGGGCTTGACAATATTCAACTTGTCTCTGTTTGGACCACTTCCCATCTGTTTTATTTATTGGTTCACAAATAATTGTTAGCCACTTAACCTATTTCAGCCACTAGTAACTACAAAGTGAGGGAATCTTCTTGGACACCTTTCTTTCCCCTCTCTCTATTTATGTCCCCTATCCTCCCTCTCATCCTCTTTAACCTCTTGAAGAGAGAAACAAAGAAACTGCATCTCTCTCTCTCTCTCTCTCTCTCTCTCTCTCTCTCTCTGCGCTGGAGTGCTCTGGAAGTTTATGAACATGTACCACCAGCAGTTGAAGCTGCCAGCATGATCTAAACTTCCTTTTTCTGTGAAGGAAAGGTATCAGATCATGTGGTAGTTTCACCTCCTGATGGGATCATGAAAAAACCCTAGCTGGCTACCTGTGTAATCTCTCCATCTTTCCATGGCTGTTGAGAGAAATCTTCTTTCTTTTTGTGCTCTTCTTTTTTTTCAGTCTTGGATTTGGTTTAGTTTTTTTTTTTTTTTTTCTTGAGAAAAAGGGGTGCAACACGAGAAGTTCCCAGGGGATTACCCATCCTAATACGAAGTCTTGGGTTTAGTTAGCCTGGTGTTTTTTTCTCTTTGCACCTTACTTTATATTTCGTTAATTTGGTGCTCGTTTGAAGAACTTACTAATCATGTTAGTACATAAATACAGATCGTGCCCATACTAAAACAAATTAGTCGCGAGATGAATGGATCGACCTGCTGTTCATTAGGGGGGCAAGATCAGTCTTATCCATCGCGTGACTAGTTTATGCGATCTTATTAGTTGGGAGAATCACGTTCAGCTCAAATATTTCATATTGCACAGTGACATTAGGAAACTTTGGTACATTTTCTGATTTCTCTTATCCGATTTAACGACTTTTGAAGGATGATTCCATATAATTCGTTCTCTTTTGGATGGTGATGTTTCATTGCATTTCCTATTTCACCTAAACCACTCCACTTTTTTTCTTATCATTTTTAAGACCTTACAAATTTTACCAATTAAGTAGCCTTTACCAAAGTGTTTCTTACTAAGTACATGAACTACTACTTACTCCACATATATTTCGGATACGTTTGTTTGACGAAACTAATTGTGTAAAAAGCAAAGACTTGTTCCATGATCAAGGAACTGAAAGCAGCTTTTCCCAGATGAAGATGAAGCTACTGAATGTCTTGATTGTTAGAGAAAGGAGCAAGGCAATTTGATCGTCTGAGCCTTATTCAATTAGGGGTGAAATGATACCTGATCAATATATATTTTCTCATCATATTAAATGCAGTCGGATTAAAACAAATACGGGGGTACATTTTACACTTTCCATGGTGTTGTATATCTCACACTTTGTGACAACATTATGATGGATGTTTAATACAATTTGACGACATTGTAATCTCATACTCTTGATAACTTGGAGGAATGTGTTTTCTTAGAGGAAGATCATGATTTTGACGATGGTAATTCTGATTCTCTGGAGTTTTAATGGGGGTCTGGAGGGTTTTGGGTTTTTCTCTAGCTCTTAGGTTTTTATGTCGGTTGTCTTCTTTTAGAGTTTGGGTTGTTCTTTTAATTCGTGGTTTCTTCGTTCATAGGTGACTGGTTTGGTTTTAGTGGGTTGCGGTACTCCGGTTGTTTTTTGGTGCTTTGGTTTGCTTCTTGCCGACCTTTTGTTTGTGGGTCTCGGTTTTTTGGTTGGTGTGCCTGAGATCCTTTTAATCTTTGTTACCATTTCCAAAGATTAATAAAATTCTTTTTACCGATAAAAAAAAAGTGCATGAACGGAGCTAGGAATTGAACCTGATGGTGGCACCAAAAAAAAATCATTTACTTAATACCAAAAGAAAATATGTATTTTTCAGATAAATCCATACATAAGAGTGCAAAAAAAACATATCTTCATAAGTTAAATATCTATCAACACATGGACGAACATAGTTTAAAGGTTTGCCATAGTCTCAAGGTTTTTGTTTGTTGTCTGCTTTGGAACTTTTGGAAGACGGAGGAGGCTTTTTTAGTTTTGTTGAGCTTTGATACGTATATACTCTTTCAAACACATCTTTTAAACACACCACTCAATATTGTGAGACCTCATTATATATTTTGACAATCAAAATCATCCATGTTATAGCTCTGAACATCTGAATCATTTAACCAAAAAAATAGATCTTCCAGATATCTATAAGGTTTTTATTCAATATTTGTGAATAACAAGAAGAATTTTGATTAATGATCCATTTTTCTTGATGTAAGATTTTGAGGTTGCTACAAATGTTTAATCAACTTAAATTTTGGCATGAATAATGTTGAAGGCAAGACCTACAAAATGAACGATTTTGATTTTTTTAGCGTGAATAATGTTCATTCCAAAACTAAATTTTTGTTTTTTTTTTTAGACCGGGCATGACACATGCCACCTCCACCCTCTTGTGCTTTGACCCTCCTCCCCCTTCATGCTCCGTCCCTAAATCTGTAGTCACCTTGAATATATAATTTCACCAAATATTCATATCTAGTCAAACAAACGGAACCCAACACTTTTTGCTTCTTTTTCTTAACAGAAGCAGTAGGCCCGCAAGGCCGTAACATTTTGACCAAGTACCTAAGCTACCCCTCCCATACAGTTAAACTTTTTCTTATTTCCCCTAATAAGAGGGGCAATGCAGACATTTGCATAAAGATGTTCATGATATTAATAAATTATGGAACATGCTGTTTCTGGTGCAATGAGAAGTGCAAACATTTTATTGGGTTGTTGGTTGCTTGTTTGTGCTTTTGAGCTAGACTTTTTCTTGAAGAATAATCTAATCATGCCATCTAAATCCTAAACATAGGAAACTAGCCAAAAAAGGAAAAAGGTAAGAGCACTTTAATTGCATTCTTCATGGCCTACACTGTTGTTTTGTATATATTATTCTCCAGATAATTAAATAACTTTATTATTTATGTGATTAACTCAGCCCAAAAACACTAATCAAGGAATGACATTTTGGATCATTTCTACTCATATATTCAAGATTTTGATGTAGCGCAGCTTATGGAAACAAAATTGATCGTGCAAGAGAAACTCAAACAATAAGATTGACCCGGAGGTACTCCCTCCTTAAACGACTAAAATGTGCGTAAAACTCATTTTCTTTAATTCAATAACAACCAACCTCTGTCAATGGGCTTACAATCATACTTATAGAACCAAAAAAACTCCAGGCCAACTAGGAAACAAATTACGAAAGGATTTGATTTGCTAATAAGTTGAAATTAAATAAATTACGAAAATTACCAAAAAAGGAAAATTCTAATTTGACTGAAAAATAAAAAACTAGGAAGAATTATAAGGTTGCCAAAACAGATAGCAAATAAAATGGAATTTTCTGCTAAAAGTTATAAGCAAATCAATTATTTCCTACGATGGCAAAATTGCCCGTTTGAAGGCCTAGACGATGTCGAATGGCTGAAATCCATCATTGATCATCGCCAAAAATGGGAATGAGAAATGTGCAGAAGCCTGTTTCGCTTCAAAACGCAGACTCGGAGCCTTTTCGTTGACGTTGGCCCGTGTGACTTATTTATTAATGTCGTTTGGGCCGCGGACGGGGCCACAGTCGTTCCAGCCAAGTCTCAGTAACCTGGTCTGCATCATATTCTTGGTATAAAATCTCCAAGTAAAGCTGTCCAAATTTTAATTTATTAATCAAAGTGACACTTGTGTCTTTTAGAATTTGACAAGTTTTTGTTCTACTTCAATTCACCGATCAGATTCTATGCGTATTCATTAAAAGCATAGACAGAGAATTGGTTTTCACACTCTCCTTTTTTACTGCATGTGCTTTATTTATTCTTGTTCCCGTAAATTTACTTTATTATTATTTTAAATACACATGAATAAAGACAAAAAAGAGTACGAACAATACGAGGAGAGTTCGCAAGACAATTCTTTTTTAATATTGGTGGATAATGGATTGGTGTTCCACCAGGTTTGAAGTTTAGTACTGTAATAAATTTTCAAAGTTGCTTCTAAATGCAAATCTTTTTTTTTTTAACTCGATTCTAAAATGCAAAGCTTTCACTTGTCAAAATGCAGTGGAAAAAGTGTGCTGCAAAGTCATAATTACAGCTAAATAGAAACTAAAAAAACCCAAAAACTAATTTTTTAAATTTACCCAAAACACCCCTAAAACATGATTTCATACTGTACTGGCACTTTCATGAGCATGTTTAGGTTTTGAATTTGTGGAGGTAAAAAGTTGTTAGGGAAAAGGTAGGAAAAGAGACTGTAATGAAAAAAAAAAGCTAAATTCTTTTTGCTGGGCTAAAGAAATGGAGGGGAAAAAAAAGACAAATCCTTCAAGTTACCAATGATAGTATACACACAAGAAAAGAAAAGAAAATAGCTTCTTCGCTCTATAATGTTTTTTGGTCATTTTGTAAACTCTCCATATACGTAAATCACGGTCCAAAAACAAAATAAGGAGTTGGTGGCACAAAAAGCTTCAATATTTGTTCCTCAATAATGAAAGGGAGTTAGTGATGTGATGGAATGCAGGCATAAAATGATTGGGATTTTGGACTAAATGGCTAAAAAAAGCTCCATATTTTCTTCACAAGAGGGCTATTTTTGGTATTATTTTTCAGTTCATCGTCAAATGTGTCCGGGTCATCTTACGCACATAATGACTAATCCCTTCCACGGTTCAGTCAAAGACGAGTTACTTTCTTATAGCCTGACTCCAAGAATCGAATATGATCCATTGTGTAGGGAACAAATCTACAAATTAACCGGACTTATCATTGGGCTTCACAAGGAATCTGGATCCCCGTAGCACCCCCTCCGCTCTACAGGGTTATAGCACTCATCCCAACCGTTCAAAAGTGTTTTCAGTGGCCCAAATTTAAAATAAAACTCTTTTGGGTAAGAGTTATCACTTTTATGGAAGAATTTTATTATAAATTCTGACAATTGATTGCTAAAATGGACAGCTGAGATGGACACTACACCCCTATAGCGCTGAGGGGCGATAGGGACTCCAGATCCCTTCACAAGAGGGTTGTTGAAGATTGGCATCTCCAGGAAGCTATACACGGTATACAGTCCAAATAACCTTATGAGTTCACAAGCATCTCACCAAATCAAGAAATGTCAGCCACTTGATTCTCAGTACCCATCCCTTCTCAGGAATTTCATGTGTCCTTTACTTTGTCCGCGGTTAGGTCCTATGACCCCACCATGGGTTTTACCCTTTTGGCATTTTCCACCATGTAAAATTCCCAATAGCCAAAAAGGGAAGAAACATTCCTGATCTCATGTCGAAGAAAACTGTATTATTGTAGAAGTATCTTACAGCAGAAAGAAAAAGAAAAAGAAAAAAAAAGATTTGCCTTCAGATTAATGTCTGAAAGGAAACAAACAATAACAACAATGAATAATCTAATAAATAATACCACCCACTCTAAAACCATAAAACAAGATGAGATTTGAAAACAAACAATAAGAAAATCGTTGAAAATTGTAAGATATCCGATCGACCCTTCTCCTTCTTGATACATAAACAACAATGTAAGTTAAGGTTGCGAGAACCCCTTAATCATTAGATTTTGGTAATGAACAAATAAATAGTAGCTTGCAAATCTGATTCTTCAACCATGTTCCGTGAACTCAACCACCCTCATTTTTGGCTGGAAAGCCATGGCTGATGGCTCCCATGTTATTTCTGTCTTTGAATTAAACATTTGTTCCTGGAAAGAGGAAAAACCCAGAAAAGGAACAAATGATGACAAGCCTAAAAAAATGGAACAGAATGCAAGATCTAGTGATTCTAATTAATGAAACAGAAATACAGAAAGATGTATGCATAACAAGAACTCTACCAAATTATAAAAGCCATACTAAAAAGGAAATCTCATTATTTAGTGCATTTCTTGCCCTCCTCATATCCATCAGATTACCATATACTACCGTGCGTATTCGAAAGATACCGTCATTATCATGAACTCGTTCTTAAGATGAGGTAAAGCTTCTCCACTTCAACAAAATCTGAGGTCATATAACAGGATCTTAATCTAACACGAAACCATATCAACATAAAGTTCAGTCAACTTACCGCCTGTTACTGGAATAAGAAAGAGAGACAAAAGATCAAGCTACTTAGGTCTGGTCATCATATGATGGAGATAGAAACAATTTGGTGAAATAACCATGCCTCGTCTTTTGCATCATCCTTTAAGCAAGCACTAGTGTGCAGCTTTCCAAACAGGCAATTTAGCAAGTTGTATCTTAAAATGTAACCGATACCAAACACAGCCAACAGAATTAACATGTCCTAGAATGCAAGTATATGCAATCCTCCAAACAATCACCTAAGGAACCAGTGAACAAATCTTTCTTACCTCTGTATTATGCATTTTGTTGAACTTGTCTGTGTATTTGCTGAATCCAATCAACATAGCCATTCATGCCGCCAACTTGGTCCTCAACTAGGTTTTGAAGGAGAAAGAAACCTTCTCTGGGTTGCTCACCTTGTCTTACAAGGTGACATAACTGATAGTATGAAGGGTTAATCTCCCTAAATTTCTTCAGTATTTTCATCAGCTTTCTTGACAGTTCACTATCACGCTCGCATAAATTAACCTGATTCCCAAGAACAAAGGATACTGAATCAGAGTGGAGTCAATTACTGCACAGTAGTAAAGCAACAGCCAGACAAAAGGCCTTTGAAGAAATGACAAATGAAAACAACCAAACACCAAAAAGGGAAGGGAAAAAAAGATGGTTCCACAAACAGCCTGAGGGGAGGGAGAATTGGGCAAATGATGCAATATGAGTACCAACAAGAAATTATTTTTACCACCCAAATTGAAAACCAACACAAAGCAGAATAACATCCAGGGTAATATCCTTTACAAAATCACAACTAATGCAAAACCTGAGATCACAATATTAAAAATTATCTTCTTCAGAAAAAGGCACATGAAATATCCAACGTTGTGGACTGTTAGCAATATATGGTATGGATTCTACGAATAGTAGAAATATACCTTCGACAAATCCGTGGCAAAGTCTTCACCAAGTAGAGTCATAGATATATCAGGTGGAAGCATTTTACCAAACCATATAACAAAATGAAAACCATTGTCATAGATATAAAGGCCTCTCGAATCTAAGCTCTGTGCAGTAACTGGTAGCCTAGAAATGTCGAACTCATCTGCCTGAGAAGAGGCCTGCAAAAAAGAGATGCAGCTGAAAAAATTCACAAATTCACAGCATAATTCCAACAGTTCTATCTAATACGAAAAGGATTTACCTTTAACAGATACTCATCAACCCGAACCAAACTAGGATATAGCAACTTCAACAAATTTTTAACAGGCAAACTCATCATTGTGTACCCTGCTGCACAGCGTTCATCAAGCTGCGCATCGGCATATCCACCCCGAAGCGGTATTGATTTACAAAGTCCTAGCCCATACAATGGCAACAACTTGAGTGATTCTGGGTATATCATCCTGCTTCCCAAGCGATGCTGCACAGCATACAGATTGCGATACTCTCTCAGGGCCTTGACAATCCTCTGTTGAACCGAGCTTCGAGCTTCTTCCAGTTTATAGGACAAAGTTTTCTCAATTGCTGCAGAATAGTTCAAATAGAGTTGAATATTATACTTAAAGGTCAGATTCAATTGTGAACTTCTCCTTCCATTCCTTAATCTTAGTCCATTATTCTATCCTGGGGCGTCCCATAATATTTGTCCACTTTTAAAAGTCAATGGGAAATGTGACAAAATAAAAAAGTAGAGAATCACTTTTGAGTTGATTCGTTGAATTTCAAACTCAAGGGAACTTTTAAAAAGTCAAAATATTTAGAATCCCATATTTTGTCTCCTAAAAGAGTTGGATTTTTCAAAATGGACCAATAAAAGGGAGTGGAGGGAGTATTATCAAACTATCTGCCAGTAAGAGAGGGAGCAAGGTGCTTTTTGTACCTAGCCTAGAAAACAAAGAAATAATGGCACCAGTATCGGCTTGGCAATACATCTCTCCTAGATCCGTGGCAACCGGTGCCGCTGCAGTATGTACTCTGATACGCCTCTCTCCAGAAGATGAAGTGTATCTTTCGATGGTTAAGTAAAGCTGTTAATATCTACTCTACCGTATAAAGATGCCATAGGATTCAACATGGTCAAGCAAGTCCATATTCAGAACAAAAAATAACTCGTGAAAGTCCTTCCAAACTATAGAAATGCAAAATAAAAAATAACTTCTTTGGTATAGAAGTTAAAATCAAGTGCAGATATCAAATTGGAAACAACAGTGGTCCAATAAAGGAGTTTAGGTCATGCTCAATTGCTTGACCTGAAGCATCCTGGAGCGAGTGCCTCTTTATAGGTCTTTTAATCATGATCTTCAAAAGAAAAGAAACTGGAGAAAAACATATCTGGAAACATGGTAAAATGGGATGAAAAGGACCTTGTGTATGGGAGTCAGGACCATCATACATGGGGAAATGGTTTAGGGATACGAAAAACAGTAATCAATTATATGTTTGGATTTGTCAAGGCTTGGAAATCAGGAAACAAAACCAAGATTATCAAATAAGAAACTTTTCCAAAAGACAACTGCGGAGGGAGGTATGTTTAAATTTCTTTGTCAAAGGATACAATAAAGCAACTTGGAAATATACAGTCTGGGCTGCTAATAATGCTTCTTCGAGACCCAGCTGCATTGCATAAGCTTTATCACAGTCCACAGCTGGAAGCGCTATTAAATCAGTGGACCTGAGCATAAAATTCCCATGATAAGATGTGCACTTCACACCTGATAGTACAGCAAAAGGAAAATTAGCTTTAGAAATCAAATGATAAGCAAGAAACTACCTAGAAAGTTCCAATGAAAATAGAAGCATAGGCTTGGATATGTTGTAGCATTTAGACTAATGGGATGGATTGACCTTTTCCACATCTTATACGCAGAACAGATTCCCAGGCAGTTTCTCTCGTAAGATCTCTGGCTAACTCATGTCTTAACTTCTCTTTGTGAATGGATGGTTGGAAGCTCGGGTAGTAATACACTTGTCCACCAGTATATTTTGCCAATGTCCCTTTACAGAAAAACAAAAGTTGGACTAGTTAGTGGATGCTTTTATGACCAGTCTGATATGGGTAAGATGCACAAAATAAGAAACTAAAGGAAAGCAAATTGTGAAAATGAGCGTGCTGCACAAAATAAGAAGCTAAAGGAAAGCCAATTAAAAAGTAGTCTGAAATGGACAGCATGGTCAACAATAGGAAGTCATGCCTTGAGGATTTTTAAAGAGTTTAGTAGTTCAGATGGGGTTTACAATACAAGCCCTTACATTTCTACCCTTGGTATCAAAGTCCTTGTAAAGGGAGCACTCTTCCTGAAGTCTCACAAAGCTGCGTGCAACAGGAAAGTCAAGGAATTCTTAAAAGATTTAAAGCCTACTTGTGACTGCGGATGACATCCTATCATACACATGATGCCACCCTACCCTCAACGTGATGCCTATGAAAAGATGGTTATGCTTCTCTCTCTGTTCTTCCTCGTTTCATTATATTCAGCATTGCCACTTGAAGAATTATCAACCAGACCTCGCAATATCTATTTAACAAGTAAAATCCAATTGCAAGCCTACCCTAGTGCTCTTTCAATGGGCCAATCTCAAAGATCTTTTTAAAAAAAGCAGCTTGCTATTGTTCCCAAATGATGTAAACAGGTAGCTTTCATATCACCCAAAACAGGCTCCCGACTTCTAGTTAAACCCCAAAGTTCCCATTCCCACAACTCCATCAACTCAGTCCATGAACAACCTAACCCCCATTTCATAAACAGCTTCTAAAGCTATGACCATTCTAACTCCAAAGGTCGCAAGAAAGATTAGCTAGCAAGAATGTAATGACATCAGTTTAGAACTTTAGTAGCCTAAGAAAATGTGAGGAATTAAAGGTGTTCAAAAAAGATCTCAAGTCGATGCAAATGACAAAGGCAATTTTCTACATGAAAATTGAAATACCACATAACAAACAAACAATAACAAAACCCATTAAGTCCCCAATAATTGGGGGTATGGGCGGGGGATGGATAGGAGACAGACCTAACCTTTGGCAATAAATGCACAAAGTGGCTGCTCCTAGAATACCACTGAAACAGATGAATTGGAGACAGACCTAACCTTTGGCAATTAATGCAAAAAGTGGCTGCTCACAGAATACCACTAAAACAGTGGTCCCCCTATACCGTCGCGTTTGCTGAAGAATCATGCCCTCAAATCAAAGCCAAAAGACATCAGAGAGGGCAGACCCAAGAATCATTTTGATTTATGTGCACATTACCATGCTTCTTTCATTCAGCATCCAGAGCATTGGCGTTGCACAAAAAATTGAAATACCACATGAAATGAAAAATTCTAGCATGGCTTTTCCGGCAACAATCCTACGAAGTCTTCACCAATGGATTTTGTGTTTTTTGTGCGTGTTGTTCAGCCCACAAGCTGTTTTTTTTTTTTGGCGCGAGCTTTATTTCAAGCCAATAAACAGATTTACTTCTCTTCGGGGAAGATCCAATGCTAGTTCTAACTTCTAAGTGGATTCCAAGACTACTAGTCCACCAAGTTTCCCCTCCCAAGTCAGAGTCCTCCATTTTTTCCCACAAAATGTTTGAGATACTATAAAATAAATAAACTAGGATTGTTCTGAAGCAGTGAATCACAAGGCACATTATTCTTTGAAGTTTGATGTTCTTATCTGAAATTCATCTCCTCTCAAATACAAGTGCCTAGAATCCAGTCGAGATACCCCAAACAATCTCCTCCTTCTTTCTTCTCCACTGCTCTTTCAAGTTCTCAAATTTTATAAACTACTTAACAGATTTACATGACAATTATAGCTAGGGCTGTAAACGAGCCAAGCCAAATCAAGCTTCCAAGGGTTCAGGCTCAGCTCGCCAAAAACGAGGCCGACTCAAGCTTGGCTCGAGCTACAAAAAACTGGGCTCGAGAACTTATCGAACAGCTCTAGCTCCGCTTGCTCTAGCTCAAGAGCAATGGCAGGCGCAGGTAGCGTGAAAGAGCTGTGGAGGTTGGGCTCTTAACTTAAAGGGAATCCAACTTTTTCACTCGAGGAGAACAACCGATGTGGGTCTAAAGCCTAGAGGAGAAGAAATAACCCTTTCGCTGAGTGTTTCATTTGGACAAGGAAACCTTTTGTCCCACATTGAAAATGGAAGAACTCAAGATGCATCCACTTCCTCTATAAAGGATCTTCTACACTCAGTGTATACTTGTTAGCCGAATGAGTCAGGCTGAAATTATATTATTATTTTGCTAATGAATGCTGTTAATTGTAATACACATAACTTGTATTCTCAGCTCGCGAGCCGACTCGAGCTGAGCCTCGACTAACTTGGGCTCAGCTTGATAACAAAACAAGAAATTACTTGGCCCGAGCTTGTTCATTAAGATCTCGAGTTGAGCTTGAACAAGCTCTTATTGAGCCAAGTCAAGAGCCGCTCGAGAGCTACTCAGTTTGTTTGCAGCCCTAATTATAGCTAAACATACTTCTTGTCCTCTCATGAATTGACGAGCATAAACTACTAAAAATGGGGAAAAACATACTTCATCTCCTCTGAAGGAGAAATCCAGAGAATGACCAGGGGTGTAAGACTATGCAAAAGGAACACTTCAAAAAATTACTACAGTAGATAAAGCAAAAATTCGTAGTATAATACTCATACAAATGAAATTTAACGAGCCTGAGCTTGTTCATTAAGATCTCGAGTTGAGCTTGAACAAGCTCTTATTGAGCTGAGTCAAGAGCCGCTCGCGAGCTACTCAGTTTGTTTGCAACACTAATTATAGCTAAACATACTTCTTGTCCTCTCATGAATTGACAAGCATAAACTACTAAAAATGGGGAAAGCTAACATACTTCATCTCCTCTGAAGGAGAAATCCAGAGAATGACCAGGGGTGTAGGACTATGCAAAAGAAACACTTCAAAAAATTACTACAATAGATAAAGCAAAAATTCGTAGTATAATACTCCTACAAATGAAATTTAACGAGCAACCGTGTCAAATACCAATTAATGATTTTTAAGTTGGGTAGTGATCTTCACACTCCCCTTATTTATAACCACAATCTTTTTCTGTCCTCTTGTGATGTAAATTTTCAATTTTGTCCTTCCAAATGTGAAAGATGATATGGATGAAAACTTAATAACGTAAATTCGCATCACAAGAAGACAAAAAAGGGAGTGTGATTATAAAAAAAAAAAAGGGAGTCTGAAAATCAATTGCCTTCGCATTTCAATTTCAGACTCAGCACCACTTGACGTGAACTCGGACTAAGTTTCCACTATGCTATTTTCGGTATTTTTGGTATTCTCCCACAAGTCATTCTCCTCACACACATCAACTGATTTGACAACTTGTGGTCCAAAAATACCGATATACCGTAACAGAAACTCACCCTCAATAGTGTGCTCAAAATTACACATACCTAGAGATGCTATATCAGTGTACTTGTCACTGAACGCATATACATTAACTGCTATCTGGTACTTCGTACAATCAGCAGCCATCTGTTTGTAAAATGGATCTTCAGGCATTCTTAGTCCATGCTCTTTTTCTGTTCCATAAGCACGAAGGTCATCTCCTCGTAACCTCAGACGGCCTACACCAAGTGAAGGCAGTGTATTCTGGAAAATCAACAGTTTACCACCAAGTTTGTTCTGTATATAGAGGGAAAATGAGTATGTCAATATGCTAGGCCTATTCGGCCAAACTACTTTTGCAAAACAAAACAACAAACAGCATAAATTCATCAGAAGGTTGATGAATTTTGAATTTCTGATATAACTGAGCAATAGGCAGAGGTAACAGTAAAAAAAAAAGGTGCTGGAAGAAGGAATGGAGCACACTGCCACACACCATAACCATAAATACTGCTTTAAGAGCTGGACCAAAAGCAGATTCCACGTTAATGTTGTCCTGAAACATGGAGGGTAAGCTATCTAAAAAAGCATCCACCACACTTCTTGATTCTGACAAGTTAACAAGGAGATCATCGGGCAAAGGAATGAATATGTCATCCAAATCTGAGACCACCATCATTTGAGGCTGCATCAAAGATGACTGGCACAAGAAAGACCCCAACATCATTCAACAAATAAAGGTAGCAGGCACGAAAAATGAGTTATTAAAATCCTTTGCAACAAAAACACTCGCTTGCTTGCCTTCATGTTATAAAAATGTATACTGCTGTCAAAGGTTATGAAACCAATTTGTGTTCTGGGGAAGCCAGGCAATCTATCCAAACAAGATTTAATAGTCTGTGCCACAACCTGTGAAATAAAAAGTCAAACATAAATCCAAACCTCAAAAAATGTAGGCACAACTGTTTCTCATATTCATATTACTTAACAATCGACGAAGATACTTTTATGTTATATAATAGATCGTACAGAAGAGTATCAAAGTAAGGAACGACTGAATGAAACTATCCTTCTTTGTTTTCCCATGAGAAACACATATTTGTTTCACTTAAAAGAAACTTAACATTCGACTAAGATACTTTCATGTTATTTAATAGATCGTACAGAAGAGTATCACAGTAAGGAACGACTGAAGGAAATTATCCTTCTATGTTTTCTCATAAAGACAAAAAGCTATACATGAAAACCACAAAAGGGAAGCAGCCGTGCACCGATATAAGATTAGGAAGGTCGACAAAAAATTTGAGCTCTTCAACTATATGTACAAGGTAAACATAGGATTCACAAACAAAATAGAAAAGCAACTTAACACTGGAAAGGAAACCAATGTAACAAAAACATCTAAGGTAATACACTCTATCTTGGATCGCTTAGTTGCAACCCACCTCTCCTTACAGTGTTATTATTACACTAAGGCCAAAATTACACTATAAAATATACACACGTGAAACTCTTCCACTTAACACACATGGCTGAGCGGGCTTGAGAACCAACAAATTTAGTTCAGTTCCTTGAAAAAAAAAAAAAAAAAAACAAGAAAAGAACAATAAATAAATAGTGAAAAAAGAAAAAGAGAGAGAACCATAAATGCAAATGTGAATAGAGGGGAATCATTTAAAACATTGGATACATGGGTACAGAAAAAATGCAAGACAAGTTGCTACATCCACTCTTGTTAGCAAAAGCAGCATACCTCAAGCATTCCACTTCTAACGGCAGAAATAGACACGTCTATCAGGAAAAAATAGAGCGGTGGCATTGGAGGCCGCACCATATATTCAGCTGGTGCAATAAATTCCACGCTACCGTTGGTAAGCTCGGGTCGTTCATTCAAATCAACTCTTCTACCACCGGCATCCAAATGGGCAAAATAATCACCCGGAACTGGGCATAGATAGAAATAAACAGTCATGTTAGCATTGCAAATGCATATAACTCTTGTTGAAGTAACGATGCTCTCCTACCGGGGACTAGAAAATTCAGAAGGAATCCTGTTTAGCCAGTAGCCAGTGAACCGTGTGGTTTGCCATGGTATTGTAGATTTCAATCACATCTGTTGGGTAGATCTTATTTTGAGATTTTTAGCTTAACTTTTGAGATCCCATGCCTAGGCATTCATACGTTGCAAAGATAGGGTGTTTGGGAATCCTTCATGGATTTCCAGCTACACAAAACACCATTCCTTGTCATGCATGCTACAAAATTACTAAATCTACCAGAGGAAACAAGGGGAATGATGTTCTAAGTTCTAACCCCCTGGACCAGAAGAAAACTAGGGTCCAGCTTAGCAAACATATCTTGCTAGGGTGCTAGTGCAGCATGTGGTTTGCCATCGCATTGTGGGTTGCAATCTACATCCAATTTGGTAAATGATATCCTGAGCTTTTTCAAGATTAAATTATTAGTTTACCCAAGTCTTATCCAATTTGGTTAGCTTAAGATGTTGTACTTGAAAAATTCGGGTCTTCATTATATCTTCGTATTTTCAGATTATCTGCTTTCTCAGGGAAAAAAAAAAATCCTTTACTTAAGCTGGGTTTGGGTTGCTTTTCTTTTCTTTTTCTTTTTTTTTTTTATAAGTCAAAAAGTTAGTGTGCAGGTTTGGGTAGCTTGTCTAAAGCTGCAAATAAGTGAAACCAAGCAAACCTTCAAAATTGCCAGCAATATATACGATTCCTAGGAATGCATGCCTTTGGTATGAATAGATCTACAACGGCACACACTCATGTGTAGCAAAGACAATCCACTAGGCAGCTGGGGAAGCATTTGGTTTGCTATTGTATTGTAGACTTTAACCTACATCAGTTTGATAAATCTATGTTTTGAGCTTAGTTAGCTAAAATTTTGAAATCTGATGCTTAAGAGGTACTTGAAACGAAAGAGTAATAACAATAAATCTTTATGGATTTTCAGCTTATTTGCTTTTCGGACCAAAAATAATAATAATAAATCCCTTTTTTAAGCTGGGTTCGCGCTGATTTATTGAAGATGCAAAAAACTGTAAACAACGGAGGAAGTAACAATGTACTCTGCGCCATTTCTCACCTCAACAAAACTCCTCACCCGAAAAGAAATAAACCAAGTAACGACAAAACATGAATCATATCAGGATTACAACAGCAAGAGAAAAATATCCTCTTTCACGTTAGCCATGAAGGCACCTAACAAGAAGATTTGACATTCAGGTTTACTTCTTCCTACGTTTCTGACATGACTGCTCAAAGGAGAGTGTCGTCATTGTCATCAAGTTTATTGCACTATGATATGGAAAAACACCACCATACCTTAGGTAGTAGAAAGACAATACTAAAGACTATGAATGTCTAACAGTGTCTAGGACTTGAGACTCGATGGGATCAAAAGTTTGATATGTAAAATTGAAGATTATCATGTGCAATTCACTGTCTACATATCAAGCTGTTACAGAACCCTAGCACTTCCAATTTCCACATAAAAAAACCATGCTTTCTTTTACAGGTAGTTGGAAACTTACCATCATTAAGCAAAGAACAGATGTTGCAACGCCACTTTCTTCCACCATCTGTGAATGTCACATATGGGTTCACATATGTGCGGCATCTTCTACAACGAACAATGCCAGTGGGGGAAAAGTTAAGTACCGGCACCTCCTCCTAGATGAAGAGGGTTCACAAGTAGAGAAAACAGAAAGCATAACATGAGAGTATTTCCAATATCAATAAATTGAAACTATTCTGAGTGCATAGACATTTACCCCATCAGGAGCTTCCGCGAGAGGACACACAACTGCTCCAAGAGGCAAGTGCCATCTTGAAACCAAAGACGAAGAGTTTGGTATGGCACTAGTTGTAAGACGTAGATATCTGGAATGGCAATTCATAGGGTACATCTCAGCAAGAGACCTTGGCTCCATGTCCCCATTCAATGGCCTTGGCAATACTTTAGAATCAAGTCCAGGGTCAAGTGATCCAGGAGTAGAAGCAAGAGAAAGAGAGCAGAAATCTTCTGTCAAGCCCTGCACAGCTCCCATCGAAGGTCCAGAACCTTGGTGTTGCATCTGCGCAACTGGCGGAGGGTGAACATAACCTCTTTGATGAGAAAGCAAATGGGCAGACGTTGCAGGTGGGGGAGGACCATAACCTCCTTGATGGGTAACAAAGGGTGCAGGTTGTACAGGTGGAGGTTGTGTGAGAACAGGAGATGGCGTACTAGGATACCCAGGAAAAGTTGACTGCAGTGGTTGAGGACCTCTCATTCCTGATGGCAAATGGCTTAAGCTTTGAGGTGGAGATCCCATAGGCACGGATGGTATTTGGGGCTGATAAAGAGAAACTGGTGGGGACGGAAGATTAACTCCAGGAGGATTAAAAGGTGAGGTAAAAACAGGCTGGCCAGGAGGAGAAGGGCGTAGGGGAGGTGGTTGAGCTGCTGAAGAAAATTGTGGTGTTGGGAAACGCCGAGAAGGTACTGCAGCTGGTGGGCCATACAATGATGTTGGAGGTGGTATAGATGGAATATTGGAGTTAAGGGTTTGTGTTGGCCTAAAGCCGGATGCTTCAGATCCAACTACTGGCCCAGATGATGAGAAAGGCGTTGCAGTCTGTGGAGCACCAGGTGGTGTAGGTCTAAAAGCAGCAGTAAAGGGTGGAGCAGGAGGTCTTTGTGGGATACTACCATAGTTAGTATCTTCAGCCTTCATGGTATTCATGTCCCACCCTTGCTCGTGGAAATGGCTATGCTTCCATGGATAATCCTGCGAGAACGTGCGTCCAGAATTTGTCATTTTTAGCAGAGATGGACAATTATTTACATATGGCAAAGTCCAAGCCCAGAGAGTAACTCTCTACGTACACAACATTTGGAATATGAAATATTTTCAGACATCAGAAGAAAGTTGAAAACTCATAAATATACTCAGCACATCGGCAGTAGCATGTTATCTAAAGAATTTCAGAATATTGGTTGCTTGAGACAAACAGCATGTTGTCTAAAGTCCCACTTCACAAGACTTCCACACTATAAGCTCTTAAGTAGAGCAATAACTAGCAAGTACTGGGCTTAAGTGTATATCCAAAGTTAAGTGCAAGTCTCGCAGTAATTACTAGGATGAAGAGCACAAAAATCAAGTTCAATCCAGTCTGAATTGATTCCGATCACACTCTTTAAAATGAAATCAACACGTTCATTTGAACTACAATTAAAGAACTTTTTTGCCATGACCACTGGTAATCTTGATAACTCCGGATTCCTTCCACAATTTCTTATCAATCTTTGCTTCTCTGACAAGATCTCCATTTTACCCAAAGTTGAATATAAATAACCTACCTACTAGTCCCTCCGACCCATTTTTGTTTGAATGGTATTCTATTTTGGGATGACCCAAATTTTTTGCTCTTTTGAAAAGTAAAAGAAAGAAGTGCTTAATTTTTGACAAACTAACGCTCACATTACAAGTAAAAACATCCATTTCAGCAAGCTAAAAGATTGGATACCAAACTATCAACGAATTCCTAGAATTTTAAAGGGAATGGGGATTCTTAATTCTTTCTACTTCTTGCATCGTTGCACGAAACTCAATATATAAGCTTTAACCCCAACAAACAAACACGGCACAAAACAAAACAATGTAGAAAATTACACTGTCGAAAACAGCAAAGCATCCGAATTAAATCACCAAACATAAAATAGTAGGAAACCCTGACCCTACGCTAGCATAGCAGAACCAATGATCCCATCAAATTGACGAATGCGGAAAGGCCAAATTCAGTTAGAATACCAGGTACTGGAGATCTCGCACGAAGTTGCAGAGTTGGGCGATTCGTGACCAGAGTAGTGTAGTGGATCCCAAAGGGAGGAATTTGAATTTTTTTTTTCCGAATTCAAGTTCAGAAATTGGGGTAGGGGAGAGAGAGAGAGAGAGAGAGAGAGAGAGGGATGAAGAAACAGGGAATGGGATCTGTGGAGGGAGGAGAGAAGGAAGAAAGGAACTGCGACGCGCGCAGAAGTATTTTTGCTTGACAAATTGTCGGGTCGGGTTAGTTTGTCCGAATCTTATACGCGGACTACTTGGCTAAAAAACTAGTTTTTGGTTTTTTAAACAAATAATTTTTGTCCTTATTCAATTTTTTTTCATTCATTAGTTTTACGTCAGGATTTTGTGATTTCTGGATTTAATCCAACTATTTTGGCTTTATTAAAAAAATTGAATTTTAACCATAAATTTATATTTTTTAGATTCGTCTCGTTGAGAGGAATCTAGAAACCACGAAATCTTAACGCAAAACTAACGAATGCAAAAAAATAAATAAATAAATAACTGGTTTTGGGTTTTTTACCCAAATGAGGGTCCGAATTAAATAAGAATCCCCGTAACCAGTACCACTCCGAGTCGGACTCAAAAGGACTTGGGGTTGTGCACATTCGGATCGTCTGTTGCTCAAATGAATGACTCAGATTTTATGTTGCATGCAAGAAAACAAAACAATTCAAATGCAAAGGTTCTGAGGTGAAATTTGGACTGTCTATCAAAGTAACGGGTTGTCCGGATATGCACATTACCAGCTGTACATGGGGTTACGGATCAGCAACTCCATATTCAACTCAGAAGGCTTCCTCCTCGCTTATGGAACCTCCAAAAAAAAAATTAGAATGATTAATTGGTCCACAAACGGCTTATGTTCTAATTCCTAAGCAAAAATTCCATGTCTCATGGATATTGGGAAATATTTTCACACCCTCTTTTATTGAGACGCATTTCTTTGTTTTTATTCACATTAAAATTACCAATTTACCCTTATAACATATCACTTTTTCCATATGAATAACAATATAGTACTTTCAAATGAATAAAGACAAACAAAATAATAATAATAAATACTGATGGGGAGAAAAGGGGTGTGAAAATCATTTTCCTTATATTCGTCTCATAATGAAAATGGAAATTAACGATAGGTTTTCAACGATTGCTTTTTATCCAACTATACATAGTTCGTAATGGTAACCTTCAGTACAGATGAATTGGTTAATTACATGCACCCTTAACCTTTTGACCTGTAAACAAAAATTAATACTCCTAACATCGTTATTTTGTTAATTTTGTCGTCACAGAAATTAACAAAAATTATTATTATTATTATTATTATTATTATAATATATTTTATTTATTTTGTGTATTTGCTGCACTATTAAGAATTATGAATGAGTTTGTTGCACTGTAGGGAATAAGTTCGGAATGACTTTGTTGAATTTGGAGGAATGTCGAATTTGTATGTAATTTGTGGACAAAAAATAGAACCGAGCTAGGATTCGTGGATTGATTTAGATTGAACTGTTAGACTTTTGGTCTTAACAGTGATTATATGTTCATAAATCTGTAACTTGTGGTTTAGTCACAAATTCCTAAGAATCCGGATCAATCTGAAACGTGCGCAGCATTATCTCTGGCTTTGATCATCATTTTCCACGATATAGATGTTAAAGTCGTATTTAGTTGCACTAGAAGGCAAAAGGCAACTAAAAGTATGAGATGATGGAAAACTAACTCTTCTTCAACTTTCTGTATAATGATTTACCAAAAAATATTGTGTGACCTATAGCTTCAACTTTTCTACCAGAAAATAAAGAAAGTTAAGTTTTCTATTCTTTTCGTGTAAGGTTTCATTTAGTTGTTGGAAAATATCGCGTAGAAAATGGATTCTTTTGGGCTCCGTTCATTTGTCAAGAATGTTACACGAGAAAGTTAATCCTGAGAAAAGTGAAATGAGGTGAAGTAAAATAAAGGAAAACTTAATTTCACGTGAGTGTTCATTTGATAAAGGATTATTCCAGGAAAGTGTTATTGGCGGGAACAAACTTTCCCGCGATTTATTATTCCTTCTTTTTTGTAGGATGCATATTGAGGGAAAGTGAGTCTTAGTGAGAAATATATTTTTGTGAGCCCCGTTATTTTCTTGGTAACTGAATATCCCAAAAGTTATGAGAAAGTTGGTTTTCCCATTCTTTCTCATTTTTTCTTGACAACTAAACATGGCATTGGGTTTGCCAATTGATAAAATCAAAATTTAGCCCAAATTTTATCAAAATCATTCCTCAATTGATAAAAGCTAGCAAGTGATTTTAGTCCAAATTTTATCAAAACCATTCCTCAATTGATAAAAGCTAGTAAGTGATTTTAGTCCAAATTTTATCAAAACCATTCCTCAAACGATAAAATGCATTGGGTGGAGATTTTATCAAACAAGATTTTATCATTTGGGGAAAATAAGTGATTTTATCGCACCTATATAAAACTCAACTAAAAGGAAAAATCTCATTTTATCAAGGGAAAATGACCAAAACATGGTGGTTAGAGCAAATTATGCCAAAAACATGGGTATGGTTTCAGAAATTCCCAATTCATGAGAAGGAAAACTTTAATTCCACATACATGGAAAATTATGTGTGAACTGCCCACAATACCCTCTCTCTCTCTCCCTCTTCCCAGCCCCACTCTCTTCTTCCCTCCCTTTCTTCTATCCACCCCACGAACGAACCAGAGCTCGACCACGAATGAACCAGAGCTCGACGACGGCGGCCGCGAATTCCAAACGACGTCGTCGCACCCCTATGCTGCTAGTCGACGGTTAATAAATGTTACACGCGAAGCAATAATGATAAGTTCTAGAATAATTCATTCGCGTCATGGGTATAAATTGTACTCATGAGAAACCCACCAGAAACTCCATTTCCATACCTTTTCTGCATCTATTTTCTCAAACAAAATCACACTTAAAAGGACAGAAGTCGCTGCTAGAGATTCTTGGACCTCTCGTCACTCGGGAATCAAATTTCAATGGTGGTGGTTGCTTGGTAGTTAAAAATGAGTGTTTGGGCAATGTTTATGTTGGTAGTTCTTTTATCAGTTTGTACTGCAAATGTGGTGATCTAAGCTATGCGTACTAAGTGTTCGATGAAATGCCCATAAGTTTGGGTAAGCGTAACGAGTTTTGATAAAAGTTTAAGATTGATTTGTTTATGTAAAAATTGAATCTTGGACAAGCTCAACAAACATAGGATCAAAATCGAGTAGCTTAATTTGTTTGTAAGTGGTAACAAAAAAAAAAAAAAAAAACCGGTGATGGATATTGAATTCTCACAGCTCCATTGGATCCTCTACCATATCACTTGAATTCTCCACCATTGAAACACATGCATTTTAAATGAAATGTGATGGTTATATTAAATAAAATTTCAGGGAAGAACAGTCTGGTGCTTGTTTATTTCATACACAGTGCATGTCAAGCTTATATAAAGAGCACATTTTTTTTTGTTTTACCGGAGCAAGTTTTGATTAATGGGTGACAATACATTGTTTTGCATGTTATAAAAACAGTGCAAGGTCACTCCACTGACAATAGAACGTGGAACAGATGAATTTGCATGCATGGTTAATGTCATCTAAGAACCCAAGGAAATGAGAAATAAAATTTATGGGAAGAATAGTCAAGTGCTTGTGGTTTCATACACATGCACGTCAGTGTTATATAAAAAGCATGTTTTGTTCTTGCTCGAAGCAAATTTTTCGGTGTCAGTGACAATACATTGTTTTTCATGTTATAAAAAGAGTACAAAGGTCACCCCACTGACAATGGAACGTCGAACGGATGGACTTGTATGCAGGTTCATGCCATCTAAGAACCCAAGGAAATGAGAAATTAATTTTTTGGGAAGAATAGTCAGGGTGCTCGTGGTTTCATACACAGTGCACGTCAATGTTATATAAAAAAAGATGTTTTGTTCTTGCTTTCCGAAACAAGTTTTCGATTAATACAAATGATGACATTATTTTTCATTTATAAAAAAGAGTGCAAAAAGTCACCCCACTAACAATGGAACGTCGAAGCGGATGACTTCAGATGCATTGTTCATGCCATCTAAAAACCTAAGGAAATAAGAAATAAAATCGGTAAGAAAAACGATCCCAGTCTTTGTGGTTTTAAAGTAGTCGCATTTGACAAGGTTATACAAAGAGCAAGTTTTGTTATTGCTCGGAGCAAGTTTTGTTAGATTGTGGACGTAAGGTGTCAATTTACGGGGAGGGAAAATTATTGGGGATTTTTTTTACTTGGGGGTATTTTTGTCAGTCGAAATACTGGTACCATATATGTGGAATTATTTTTTTCCTTCCCATGTTATTGGTCATTTCCAAAAACCTTACCATGAAATTGGAATATTTAGTTTTAAAAACCATGTTTTGGTCATTTTCCCTTTTATCAAATGGCAAGCTATAAAGTATAAATGAAGCGAGGTAAAATAAAAGAAAATAAAAAATTACTTTTATTGGTAATAATTTTGCAGGAAAACTAAAATTCACGCTGTGTTTGGTTTAGAGTTTTGAGAATAATGTTTTGAGATAGTGTTTGGATGTGTTTTTGAAAAAAATAATAATGACAGAGATGTAATAATTAGAGAGATAGAGAGAGAAATGAGAATAATGATTGGATAGTGTGATATGAATAGAGAGAAAAATATGATTAATGATTGGAGAAATGAAAAATGAAAAAAAATCTTTTTAAAATTTTGTTTGGTAATGTAAAGTGAACAAAGTGAATTTTTGGCATTTGATGAACCAAGAATCAACCCCATCTTCCTCCCCTTCCATACCAGATCCGCCGCCTAAACCCGCAAAACCGCAAGTACCCTATAAAACAACAGAATAAAAAAAAAAAAAATCAAAGCTTTACCCCAAGCACTCTCCAACAAGTTCTCTCAAGCCAAGCATGACGGCGGACTTCCTCTCTCATCGTAGGAATTGAGACGGGCTTCGCTGCCGATTTTTCTTTCTGACTATCAACTCACTTATCTGAGTTCACTCAGACTGAGTAACGCTCACTCGAGGTATTGGTTTCGGCTCATCTTAGCTTTAGATACGATTTTCCCTTCCTTCAGTCCCTTGCCACTTCTTAGGCTTCAAGTTCCCTGTGTTATCTCGTTAGTTCGATTTATTGAGTTTGGGTGTTTCACTAAGTTAGTTTTTTGAATAAATGTGATGTATTGCGATAGAATCACCTGTCTCGATTTTTTGAAAAAACAGTTTTTTGTTAGTGGAACACCCCTAAGTTGAATTAAGGATTTGAGTAAATATGGGGTCTAGGGTTTTGGATTCATATCCCATTTTGTGTCTTGATGCCTGATGGTGTAAAGATCCAAATTTTAGCTGTACCTTGAGGCCTCAACTTACCTGTATTTTATTGTTATTTCGCTTTCCGAAGTTCGAGCTTCATGGTTGGAAAAAAGGTATCGAGTAAGCAATTGGGGTTTAGGGTTTTGGATTCATGTCTCACTTTGTGTCTTGTTGGCGTAAAGATCCAAATTTTATCTGTAGTTTGGGCATTCCCTGTATTGTCTTGTTAATTCACTTTCTTCAGTTTGAGTTAATTGCGTTGGAATAAAGGTTTTGAGTGCACACTTGGGGTTTAGGGCTTTGGATTCATGTCTCCTTTTGTGTCTAACTGGCGTAAAGATCCAAATTTTATGTTTACTTTATGGAATTTAGTTGGATTGCGAGTCTGATTTTGTACTGCTGCACGATTTATGAAGCATAATGTGGAAGTGTGAATGATTGATGTATATTTTTGCCATAATTTAATTGGATTGTTGCGAAGGATAGCGTATGTGAAACAATAACGACTATTTTTTTCATTTTCTTGGGAAGAAAGTCGTACCTAAAAGTTTTGGGTGTGTTATGGTTGTAGTCTGCCCCTTCTGTCAATTTGGTTCACGCGGTTCTAATCATACACTAGTAAAGTTACCTCTGAGTTTGTGAACCATGCAAAAATGGTCCGCTTGAAAATGGTTGTAGCGATCTTAAGAAATTTGACCATGTGGATTTTAGGTGTTAATATGGCATTGGTGATATGTGAAACACAGGGGTCCTATTCTCTGTTATGCTATCTGAAGCAAAGGAAATACTTTCAACGTCTGTGCAATTCAATTTGTTTGTAATTATATCACAATTGCAAGGTTTCATTCTCTAGCGAGGAGAGATGAGTAAGAAGAAGAATCCACTGGTATTCTTGGACTTATCAATTGATGGGGATCCTGTGGAAAGGATTACTATTGAGGTAATTCCATGGCCCAGTTTTTTTAAAGTTGTTATATATTTTCCCTTGCAATCTGTAATCAATAGTTATTACTAATTATTAGCATAGAAATTAATAGTGCTTTTCTCTGTTTAGATACTAATAGATATGTTTTCTTTTTTAATGCAGCTTTTTGCTGATGTTGTTCCCAAGACAGCTGAGAATTTCCGGTCGCTCTGTACCGGTAAGAGCTGAGTCTTATTTTGCTCCTCTGGTGAACTCCATTCTTTTCTGTCAGGGGAGAATTCTTGCGCCTGGAGGAAGAATTGTTAGATTGTCAACTGCTCCAGGCACAGATACCCTTCCTGAGCTGATAGAATTCTTAATGCTTTCTAGACTATTACTACTTTTTACGAAAGCTTGCTGTAGAGGTTCATCTGCTATCTCAAATGAACTATGAGTTATCAACTTCCTTAAGTTGATTTTACCAATTAGTAAAATCATACTCCGTATAAGGAAGGCCAGAGTTTGAGGGAAGAGTTAAGGAATATATGGAATGGTGTTGGCATTAGGATTATTGATCGATCTTTTTGTTTGGGGCTGGGCAGGGTACTAGACATGGAATGAAGAAACATTTGCTATCTATGAAGTATTAAAACCTATATTTCCTTGTTACCGTTAATGGATTTTTCATTTCATTTATCCATTTGTGCTAAAAAGTAAGTCCCGCCTCCGCGCAGTTCCTCCTCTGTTTCCTCCGATTGTCTGAAATTTGAGGAGAGCTCTTGTAATGAGCCCAAATTAGTAGTGTCTGCTTTTCAGTGTCTGTTTCACGAACTCCATTATTGTTCTGTTCGGGAATGAGAAACCATCCTTTTTTTTATTGGATCAGCATGTTTGTAAGATTTTGTTTATCTTTCTGTTTTGGTATTCTGTAGGTGAGAAGGGCATTGGTGTTTCTACTGGGAAGCCTTTGCACTTTAAAGGATCTAAATTCCATCGCATAATTACTGGATTCATGGCCCAGGTATGTTACCAAAGTAACTTGTCAATTGTGATTCAAAAACTACACGCTATGATCCTGATCCTTAGCTTCTATGAAAAGAATCTAAATTCCATCTAGTAATTAGTGGATTCATGGCCCGAGTATGCTGCCAGTGGTATTTGGAGGTTATTTTAGAGTGAGAAACACATGCTGTGATGAATATCCTTACCTTTCTAGTGACGCATCCATACTAGGCGCTCTAGGTTGTTTCAGTACATGGTGTGGTTCATCTTGTGGCGAGGTTACATGCAACTGCTCCCATGTTTCTAAAAATTTCGTATCTCCACTGAGTGATAGATTTACAGAGATCCTGGTTATGCTGCCAATGGTATTTGGAGGTTATTCTAGAGTGAGAAACACGTGCTGTGATGAATACCCTTACCTTTGTAGTGATGCACCCATACTAGCCGCTCTAGGTTATCGCAGTACATGGTATGGTTCATCTTGTGACGAGGTTACATGCAGCTGCTCCACGTTCTAACAATTTCGTATCTCCACCGAGAGAGATTTTCCTCTATGCGTATCGAATGCATGTATCTTTTGAGTTCCGGTCTACTTGCTGCAGGCCTCCCGGAAAGTCCTTGGTTTCACCTGTCAGTATAACTTGCACTGATCTTCATAGTCTTCATTAGAAAATTAATGATTTCTATTTCTGTTGTTTCTTCCATAGTAATATATATGCTGTAGGGCATACATATGTTTGAAGTTTTGAATATCCTTGTGATTGAATATTGATTCCTTGTCTCTGCAGGGTGGTGATTTTCAAAACGGAAATGGTATCTATTTTCATCATATCTTCATCTTCAGTGAATGCAGATTCTCTGTTTAAATTCCGTCTTCATGCATAGACTTGTAAGGCACGACCTTTTGATGGTTTGCAGGCACTGGTGGAGAAAGCATATATGGAGGAAAGTTTGCAGGTGAGATTTGATCTTTTCCCTTCCTTCTTCTATTTTTCTGGTATCTCTGAGCTCACTTATGCATTCATGATGGAATTAATCAGGGCATTTTCTTTCCTGTTCGCAGATGAGAACTTTAAGCTGGATCATAGTGGCCCTGGCCTCCTATCTATGGCAAACAGTGGTCGAAACACAAATGGCTCTCAGTTCTTTATAACTTTCAAGCGCCAACCTCATCTCGACGGGTATATGATGTTGCATTTGTTTTATGCTTAAATTTGGTTTGTCATATCTAACCACCTCTACCTCTCTTCTCGTGATTCTCCTCTCCACCTCTTACTGCTATTTGCTCTCTTTGAGAACCCAATTTGGATTCTGGTATTGTTCTTATTGCAGGAAACATGTTGTTTTCGGGAAGGTTGTGAAGGGAATTGATGCAGTTAAGAAAATTGAACTGCTGGGAACGGCTGATGGGAAACCTTCTCGGCTTGTAAAAATTGTAGATTGTGGTGAGACATTTGAACAAAAGATTCAAGATGCAGCAGGAGCAGAGAAAGGTACTGCTCAGTTTCTGATTTCTAAATGTAATATTCTTATGATTCTCCTCACAGGAATATTTGATCTTCACAATGCCTCTTCTTCCAGGGCAAAAGAAAAAATCTGCTAAAGCCATTTCCTCTGGAGATGGTTCTGATAGGCAACGGAAGGAAAGACGAAAAACATCGCTCAAAGTCAAAGACAATAGGAAGAAGCGAAGGAGGAGATATTCTTCGTCAGACTCATACAGCTCTGAATCCTCTGATACAGATTCTGATTCCTATTCTTCAGGGACGGATTCCAATTCAGATTCTGATTCTGAATCCAATTCTGATTCTGAATCCGATTCCTATTCATCAAGCTCTTCTGCCGAAGAAAGGCGTCGGAAAAGGAGGAGGTCAACAAAGAGGCCCAGAATCCAAAATAGGAAGAAACGGAAGGGTGCACGAAGGGAGAGGACAAGAGGCCAGCGTGGTAAAAGATCAAAGGGAAAATCCAAACGGTATGGTTTTAGTTGTATTTAGCGCATGTTAACGTTCCATTTGGATTAATTCTGGTTGTATGATGAGAAAAGGGGACCCGTCACTTGTTTGGATGAGATAGAAATGGTGGGAACTGGAACTTGCATATAGCCCCATTCCATTTCCACCAAAAGTGGTGAGATTTAGTGAAAAAAGCAATCATTTCTTTGCTTCTGTCTCCTACCTTGTCAAATGGACTGCAGATGCACAAATATGGCATATGGTATTCTCCTTAATGTCTTGTTTTGATCTTTTTTCTCTTTAATAACCGTGCACTATTTTCAGGAGTTCAACTGATACAGGAAGTTCAAGTTCAAGTAGCAGTGCCCGCAGCTCTGACGATGAAAACGTAAAGAAGACACAGAAGCTTGGTATGATTCTGTACTGTTTTTATTGTTTGACCTCTATTAATGTACCTTTTGGTTTAGGCATGGTTTGCATGCCTGATGGCTAGGCCTTCACATTGAATTCTAACCACCTCTGATGGTGGTGTTCTGACCCTTGTCCGGCTCCCCTTCTCTGTAGGAAAAGAAACTCTCATGGTACAGAAGGAGGAGCGTGAGCAGAAGATGATGGAGAAATCCCCTCGTGAAGAGGGAGAATTTAAGCAGAAGGATGAACTATTGAATGGTCACGCTACAGAGCACAGATCCAATAAAACTGCCCGTCAACATAATGATAAAGATATTCTTGATAAATCCAGGTTTCTACTATTGACCTACATCTTTTCCTCACATGCATTGGTTCCTCTCTTTTTTTCCCTCCCTTGGTAAATAAGAGATTTACTGAAAGGAGCATTTCTTACAAAGCTACAAGCTAAGCATATATCTTGCTAAAATGTCAATATGGAAAGATTTAAGCAGTCATTTCATGTGAAGTTTACCACAATTGATCTAGAATTGAGGAAGGATTTGCAGATTTACATTTGTTTCAGTTATTGCTTCTGGTCAGTTGACTGTCAGTTCCATAGCCACTGAATCTTTGTTACTTTTTACAGGAGCCCGACTCCAAGCCCCAGAGGGAGGCAGAAATCTGGCCCGAGCAGCAGCCGCAGTATTAGTCCCAGCAGAGCCACAAGTAGTCCCAGATTCCAGAATGATAGTGGAAACCCTGATAGGAAGTATGGTCAGGAAAACAGGGGTAGTTCTTTGAGGAGTCCTAATAGCAGTCCTTCGCGTAAAGTTCTGGACCCGTCTGCTTCTAATCATGGTCGGGCCCCATCAGGAAGTCGATCTCCTAATGGCACTCCAAAACGTGTCCGAAAAGGACGTGGATTTACGGAACGGTTTTCATTTGCACGTCGGTACCGGACCCCATCTCCAGAACGCTCACCACGTACGTCTTACAACTATGCTGGAAAGAATTTTCAAGAGAGGAATCGCAATAGGTAAGATATAAAATTAATACATCATAGGTATAGACGTATAGTGGGAAGTACTAAGGCTGCCGTTGGCTTAAATTCAACTCTGGTTTGTTTTAGGTACTCGAGCTATAGAAGTCACCCTGATCGCTCGCCGCAAAGACATTACAGAAGCCAAAGAGGAAGGAGCCCTGCCAGGTTTCTCTCTCCCTCTTTTGCTCTCCCGACCCCCCCACACACACGGACACGGACTTGTATTCTGCCATGTTCCACCAAGTTTTAAAGTCAAAATTCAGTTACCTATTTCCTATTCACCATCATGATGTTGCATGACTGCGTAAAAAATTATATCTATTTCTGAAAGAATTAGGAATTTAGGATGGAAGGAGTATTATTTTCTTGTTATACCTTTATTATTATATCATAATAACAAGGGCATGGGAGTAATGAATATTTTATATTTCATAGATATCGAAACAGGAGAAGTCCAAGTAGAAGCAACTCTCGCAGCCCAGATTTCAAGCGCAATCGTGACAGGAATCGCAGCCGGAGCCCTATACGAAGCCCTAGCCCTGTAGACCCTGTAGATAGGCGACCTGCAATAAGTGACCGGTTGAGATCTCGTCTTGGGCCGCGTTTGGATGACAAGCGCCCTTCAAGGCGAGTAAGATCAAGTTCAAGCTCCAGGAGCCGCTCAAGATCACCCATAGCTGTTCCAATGACAAATCCTAAAACGGTGAAATCTGCTTCTCCCAGCCGGTCTAGATCAAGCTCCCTGGGCGGACACAGAGGGTTGGTTTCCTACGGTGATCTCAGTCCTGAAAATGGAGTAAACTAGTTTCAGTAGAATGAGGAAGGATATCCATTTTTGTGTGCTTTTTTTTTGGTACCAGATAAAAATTAGAAGGCAACTGGAAGGAAACTGTAATGCTTCTCCACTCAGGTTGATATTGCTTTGCCGTGTTGGAGTAGTTTTGATTACTAGGTTAAACCTTTGATATGTTTTTGTTAAGTTTGTTGACATCAGAACCGGGGCATGATTAGTTTGATGATATATGATTTGTTTGTTGATATCATCAAACCGGGGCATGATTTGGAGGGTCTAACTCTCTTTGATTAAGTAATTTATTGTGAACTTTCAGAAATGGCAAATTGGCAATGAATCTCGTTTTGATCTTACATTTGTAGTTGGCTTTTGTAATTTTTTTACAACGTTAGCAAGTTGACAATACAAGGTCCATAATGGGACTTTTCCGTTACATATATATCAGCAAATCCATGGTGTAAATGGAGCACAAAGGTTCTAATCCTTAGTATTGACTACCAGGGTTCTCATTTATCATATGATTACAGAATGATAGCAATGATCTAGTAGGGGTCCCGTGGTTCCTTTGTGCCGGGAGAGGAAGTATTATACTGCTGTGATGTGATATTGGCCCGCCATCGTGTGCTCACGCTGGGGGTGCTCTTCAAGCGTACTGGATTTGCTCTACAGGTTTCACCAATATCTTGTCTGGGTGCTTTTGCACACCAGGTTCATAACCCATAATTCAAGGAATCAAACAGTCTCAGAACGGAGTAATTTCTGAAAGGTTCTGGTGAGGCAGGTAGACCTTTATATTGCAGTGGACAAAATGGTCAAATCCCGTGTCCTAAAAAATACAATTATGCCAGAAACTCTATCATAAACACAGGACAGTGGAAATGCATTAATATTTTCAGGAACAAAAGAAAGCATAGGAGACAACAGCGGAACTTGTCTGGCTATTATAATAGCAAACAGTAACACAAACAGGAAATATCATAAGCAGCCCTGAAAGTTAAACTGCAAACTCTCTCTCTCTCTCTCAAATTGGTTGGCCTTTGGGAACAAATTGATCCTTGAGCCACATGTAAATGGGAATCAATACATAGTAAATTCCTGCCGTGGCCCCCAGAAGGAAACGGAGGAGGAAGACAAGTGGGTTGACAGGCTTTGAAACGTCCTCAGCCTTTGGACCAAGCTGTGATGAAAAAAAGAAAAAGATTTGTAAATTGAGAGAGAGGAAAAACGTAATGAGCTTCAAGGATTGAAGAAATCACATATTTGTTGATTAGGCATTAAGCAAAATTATAGTTAGCCTTAGGTGTATTAAAATTCATGCTTCTCAGTCCAATAGCAGAGGGATGACGCCTTATTCCATTAGCCACACAAAGCTCCCCGAAATATAGTAGAAACAAATACCAGTAATCTAGGAACTGCAGTAACATGTTTTAGTAAGTCAATCAATTGCTCGGGGTTGACTGGTAAGGTAGCAAATCAATTTAACAAAGGTTGAAAAGAAAAATGCCTCTCTTAAATTCAAATCCTATTAAATTGAAAATAACCTAAATCCTAGGAAACCGTTCAGCTCAATGTTTTGAAAACTGGACCGGTGAGCGAACCACTCAATGTACTCTTCCTCCATCCTGAAGAGTACTCTTGAGAGACAGGAAGACTGGTCCCTAAAACAAGTGATTGTAGATTAGCATGCGAGGGAGAGCCCAACCACATCAAGAAACCCCCACCAAAATATATAAACTCGTCTAGTTGAAACAAAGGATTTAACGTGATGACTTGTATATGGCATCAAAAAATAGAACTCCCCATACATGAAGGTCAGTCACACAAGAATGCACAGATGATTACCTGCAAAGGAGAATCGCCGGATGCAGCTTTTACACCAGTGACAGAACATCCCATGATCAGCCCATGGCGACGAACCCCACGGTACCATTTTGGGCCAATCCTCTTCAACTGAACATCCTTAAATCCAGCTTTCTCGAACCATTCAATGTACTCTTCCTCCTTTGGGAAGAGCATCCACACATCTGCGAAAAACCGGGAGAGCCAAAATGTTGGATACACAGGACCAATCAAGCATGCTTTCCCTCCAAGTTTCAAAACTCTGTATGCTTCTCTGATGCCACGTTGTGGGTCTGGCCAGTACTCTATACTGAGAAAACAAAATCGCAGAAACCCAATTAATCTCATAACATATACATATGCACATCCATATAGTCTCACTCTTCATGTCATTTTCCCTATCCACCTCACTACTTGTTTTGTCTTATAAGATCATTCAATCACAAAGTTTTACTTTATTACAATGGAGGAGCAGAATACGACAAAAGGAAAATGGATCTCACAACGAGACTCAAACCAAAGCATCGTGCTCTAAAAGGAAGCATTTCAGGCTAACCTCTTGGTCTCCCTCCAATTACAAGTCAAAACACCAAAATTCCTTCTACTATTCTGTTGGCTACGTGTAATGAACTATTCAATATAACATTACAATACATGACATCGATAGCACTCCCAAAACACAACATCTAATATCTCACTAGTCAATGCAAAATAGTTTTTTCTCCTTCTATTGTACATGCATAGAATATGAGATGCCAAACCACGGCCTATCCTATATTCAGACAAGGTCGGTATATAACACAATTATGGGAGGCATAATCAACAATAATTCAATTTTTCAATTTCAAGTAGCTTAAGGTAAAATCTCCAACAAGCTACACACATCAACATCGCTACAAAAGAATACTCCCTCCGTCCCCAATTGTTTAGCCCACTATTGCATTTTAGGATGTTCCAAAACGTTACCCTGTTAAAAATAAAATAAAATTGTTCGTTTCCAAAAGTACCCTAGATTGGATTCAGGGGCTCTGATGTCACTTAAGGGACGGAAGGCCCTGCCAACCATGATCTTAGCCGTCCATCTCTGCAATTAACAGTTCAAATTCGTCATTGCGCTTTCTTACCGGTAAGAATGTATCTATGACCTGAATTGTCAATTGTCGAGATGGACGATCTGGATGAGTTGGCCCTAAGGGACAACCGTGCCCCTGAGTTCCCTAGATTGTACTTCAAATGAATTACAATAAGGGGCAATAAAGGAAATGACACCCAAGCTATGACATGAAGTGTAATCAATACATGTCTAATTAAAAAGTAGGAATCCCAAAGGGACTGACATCAAGGAACGGAGGGAATACATCTAGCTCAACAGATTACCATACTAAGGGCAACAGAATCCTGCAAAACCAGAATAAAAAACCAACTCTAGCTCAAGAGATCACCATACTAAGGCCAACAGGAATCCTGCATGACCAGAATAAAAAAGAGAGCTTCTTCGATAAGGACATGGTATAGGAGTCAACCATGCAAATAGGACACAAAATAATTCTTTAATGTCAAAAGGACAAATCAACCTCACATTCCAAAAATGCCCCACTAGCTCATGAAAGTGTCTAAACCCCCAAAACCCTATAAAGTGTCTAAACTCCCAAACCTAATGAAAGTGCCTAAACTCCTAAAACCGTTTGAAAGTGTCTAAACCTCCAAAACCATGTGAAAGTGCCTAAACTTTTAAAACCCTATGAAACCGTATTATACCCTAAGTGCCCAAACCCAAAATGCCTAAACTCACTATACCCTACCCCAAAGAGCCTAAACCCCCTAAAATTGAACCCCAAAATTGAACCCACCTCCAAAATTGATGTGAGAGAAATTAATATCCCACCTAATAATTACTCTACACGTAGAGAGAGAGAGAGAGAGAGAGAGAGAGAGAGAGAGAGAATTGAAAGTGATGGAAGCTGTCAAAAAAATTGAAAGTGGGTAGAGCAAGTGTCGGGCTTTCTTTTTTTTCTTTTCATTATAGCAGTGCATAAAGGAGGTGCGGAAAAGAGTTCATTAAGGGTGTTTTCGTCTAGTGTTGTCCTTGAGCCCTAAAAAATTTCTTATTAATGTATTAGAGGCTTTAAAATAAGTTAAGTTGCACTAAACACCCTTTAAAGCCGCAAGCTTGTCCTTTTGAACAATTGTCTGAATAAAAGAACCAACTCAAGTACCTGCGGCACCTGCCTATCTATCACTATTATAAAAAACCAACTCATTTCTTTTTTCAAATGCTAGACACTAGCTAGAATAAAAAAACCCCAACCCCATCTGCAGAATAAAAGACCAACTCACCCCTTATGTGATTAACACGATTTGCATATTTCATTACAGATTAACATGAATTGCACACCCCTGGGTGTTCCCCACGTCTTGTATGTGAAGTGACTGAAATAAAGGGCAAAACTGAGCAATGTTATAGGCTATGAAGCACGGATACTCTATTTTGGTCTCCGTATCATGTACCGTACACGTATCAGATATGGATACGCTCGGCTACGCTCCGGATAAGTATTGGATACATTTTTTAGAGTATCCGTAATTAAAATTTATTTATTTTTATTCCGATACGTTTTGGATATGTTTATGATACATTTTGGATACGGGAGGGGGTAAATTTGTTATTTCTTGAAATATATGGGTGAAAAGTGTAATTGGGGCTTTATTAAGTCTTCTTTTTCCCTTCAATCGTCACAGAGAAGATAGAAAGAAAAAATGATCAACAAAAGCTCTCCTGTAAGTGTCGTCTCTCTCTCACATTGTCATCTCTTTCTCGTCCAACAACCACACAAGTCGATGGAAGCCCTAAACTGCTTATAGAAGCCCTAACCAGTAACCACACAACAACTTACAGCCTTATGGGTTTTCTGTTCGACTTTTCTTCCTCTATACTTGCTCGACTCTCTTTCTTCCTCTGAGATTTCTTCTTCTGTTCAATCTCTTTGTTCCTCTGACTTTAATAGTAATTGTTCCATGTCTCCTCTTGTTGGTGAGCCTATTAGAGCCAGTATTTGGTCTAATTTTAGAGTTTTTTTTTTTTTTAGTTTCTTGTTGGTTGTTGGCTGTTAGAGGCTTAGAGCTTGTATTTTGTCTAATTTTAGTTTGTGTTTTTTTTCCCACAACAGTATAATGGAAACTGCTACAAGTTTTGTTGCTGGTAGTTCCAGTTCTCTAGCTAGTAGTTCTGTTTCTAATGAAGGGGAATCAAGGGATCAAAATACAAACAATCCTCTTTGGAGTTATGTTACAAAATTAGAGAAGAGTGAGGCGGGGGGTAATACTTTGTGGCAGTGTAATTTATGCAATGTTATCAAAAAGAGTTCATACACTAGGGTCAGGGGTCATTTGTTGAAGTTGAACAATGGAATTGGAGCTTGTAAGAAAGTTACAAACCAAGATCTTGCAACTATGAAGAAATTAGAGGAAGAAGCTAAAACGAAAATGAGAAACAATGCGCCAAAGAAAGTGCTAGATGACATTTGGTGGGACTCTATTGATTATATACTTGCCTTTACCTCTCCCACGTATGATATGTTAAGGATTTGTGACACCGATAGGCCTTGTCTTCATTTGGTCTATGACATGTGGGATACAATGATAGAGAAGGTAAAATGTGCAATATATAGGTATGAAGGAAAGCGGCATGATGAGATATCTACCTTCTATGAAGTTGTTCACGCAATTCTCATTGATTGGTGGAACAAGAACAACACTCCACTCCATTGCCTAGGGCATTCCTTAAATCCAAGGTGACTTCTAACTTCACTTCATAAAATAGTGTGAACATTATGTACTCTCTTAATCATAAACTAAAATTCAACTTTTCTTTGTATTACATAGGTACTATGGTGATGAATGGCTTCACGAGGGTCCTAGTAGAGTGCTCCGCATAAAGATATTGAGGTTGCACGAGAAAGAATGAAATGCATGAAAAAGTATTTTCCTAATTCGGCGGAGCGCACAAGGGCTAACTTGGAATTTGCCAATTTCTCAAGCAATGCGGGAGAGTTAGAGGATAGTGATTCCATTCATGATCGGTATGCAATGGACCCTAAGAGTTGGTGGGTTAATTATGGTGCAAGTGCACCTTTGCTTCAAAGCATAGCCTTAAAGCTACTTGTGCAACCTTCTTCATCATCATGTGGCGAGAGAAATTGGAGTACTTGCTCATTTGTGCACTCGGCTAAAAGGAATAAGATGGCTCCAAAACGTGCGGAAGACTTGGTTTACATTCATAGAAACCTCCGCCTCCTATCAAAAAGATCTCGGCAATACATGGAAGGACAAAAGAAGATGTGGGACATTGCCGGAGACGCTTTTGATTTATTTGAGGATGTTGGAGAGCTTGGAATTGCACAACTCTCTCTTGATGAACCGGAGTTAGAGGCCGTTGTTTTTACGGACGATGGTGATGAAGGTGAAATTGGCGATGAAGCAATGGAAGTTTAGTGAAATAGAATGATGATTGTAAATTTGTAGTAGTTGACACTTAGGTAATAATTTGGATAGAGAAGGCCAATCTTTTGACTTTTAACGATGTTAATCGCTCTTTTGTTCTTGAATTGGTGAACTTTTTTTTTTATTGATCACTTGAAATGGTGAACTTGTGTAATGGAATTTTAGGAATTAAAAAATATATATATACGAAAAACTTCTAATCCGGACTCCCGGATTAGAGGTTTTTTGGTATTTTTTTTGTGTTGCAAATTATTTTTGGAAAATCCGAGCCGTCTAATGTGTTCAGAAGGTGTTTTCAAGGGTCCTTCGCGGAAAATCTTCAAAAAAAAATATATATATATATATATATATATATATATATATATATATATATATATATATATATATATATATATATATATATATTTATATAAATATATATATATATATATATATATGATTTTTTTTGAAGATTTTCCCGCCAAGGGATTTTGAAAAACACCTTCTCGAACACATTAGACGGCTCGGATTGTCAAAAAAAATTTTGGATCATGGAGGTCCGGAAACGGGAGGTCCGGACTAGAAGCACCACCTATATATATATATATATATATATATATATATAAACCTAATCTTCTAGTCCAGGATCTCGGACTAGAAGATTTTGTGTGTTTTTTTTGAACAGTTTTGCGAAAAACTGCTTGGATCAAGCCCTTCCCGGTATTTTTTTTTTGAAGATTTCTCGCGTACGCCCTTGAAAACACCTTCTGAACACATTGGACGGATCGGATCGTCAGAAAAATTCTCGGATCATGGAGGTCCGGATCCCACACTAGAAGGGGGTCCTATATATATATATATATATATATATATATGTGAAACTCATAGTTCCGGATCAAATTTTCAAGATCCGAACCGTCCAATGTGTTTAAAAGGTGTTTTCAAGGGTCCACGCAAGAAATCATTAATAAAAAATACCGGGAAAGGCTTGATCCAAACAATTTTTTGCAAAACCATAAATATACAATTTTTGCGAAAATCTGCTTGGATCAATCCCTTCCCGGTACTTTTTTGGCAAATTTCTTTTATGAAACTTGGAAAACACCTTTTGAACACATTGGATGGCTCGGATCATGCAAAAACATATTTTAAAACCTTCAAAACACCCAAAAACCTTCAATCCGGGATCCTTGACTGGATCACCGGTGTGTATATCCCCCTCACATGAGGACTCCCTCATTTTAGGCTAAATGAGGACTTGAGCTCACAGCCCTTGGATGAGATCCAAGGGTTGGGATTTTAAAATACCAATCGCGGGTCAAAACCTGGGTAAAATGAGGATTTGCGGGTCAATCATCTTTTACGGGTCATAACCTCTCAGCCTTCACTTAGTCCTATCCCCAAATCCCCAACTCACGCCATTTCAAAAAACATTTGGAGACGATTAACACGAAGAAGACGATTGAGGGCTGTGAGCTCCACCAAGGTCAGCCCCTCTCTCTCTCTCTCTCTCTCTCTCTCTCTCTCTCTCAATGTCGTGTTGGGTCTGTTGGGGTTGCAAAACTACGGTTGCGATTTGGGCATTTCAAAAAACTAGGTTTAAGTTAGCAGAAAAAAAAAAGTATTTGGTCTTATTTGGCATTTCAAAAAACTAGGATGATGTTTAAGTTAGCAAAAAAAGAAAAAAAAAAAGAAGGGTTTTTGATGAAATCAACTCAACAAGGGCATTTAAAAAACTAGGGCTTCGATCAATCATGTCAGAAACCTGTGCAAGCATTATATAAAAGTATATCATGATTTTTGTATTTGGTCTTATTTCCTTGGGGTACTTTAGACTCTGTGATTCATGCCCAGTTATTTACGTTTTGACTATGTAAGGTAATGGTTGTCACTTTAGTACCAAGTTCAATATGTTAGATGAAATCAACTCAACTGCATGTGTATTGTTGTATTCAAGCAATTTCTAGATTAGACATTTGGATGAAATGAACTGCATTTTCGTTACATTGGATGAAATGTGTTCAATATTTGCAATTTATTTCTGGAGCTCATCTTTGAGGTTTGCTTTGGGTCCTAAAAGGTTATGTTAGTGTGCTGAATTATTGATCCAAGTTTGTTTTTTTTCTTTTCGAATGCAGTCTTTACAAGATATACTTTATTCATCGTTACCATTACAATGTGCATCCTCCGGAGCGCCTTTTGAAATTGTTTACACTCCTCAAGCGAAGAATAGCTTGATACCAAAGATTGATCAAGTGTTTGACAGTTTGGAAGACGTTCACAAGTTTTACAACGATTATGCTAAAGAAGCTGGATTTGGTATTCGAGCCCATTCTAGCAAGTTGGGTAAGGACAGTCGAACCATTAGAAAGGAATTTGTTTGTTACAAACAAGGGTTGAGAGACAAAAAGTATACTCAAAATGTTTAAGAGAATACTATACGGAAACAGGGGTTGACTAGAGAGAATTGTGGTGAAAAATTGACAGTTGTGAAGGAGATTGTATGTGTGTGTATATATATATATATACATATGCAGTCCCGTTCTACTAAGGACTCCCTCAAACTCCCAATTTGCGGACCTCATGGATCGGGGTCGAATCTTGACGATCCGAACCGCTCAATGTATTTAAAACGTGTTTTTAAGGGTCACCGTGAGGATTCGTCCAAAAAAATACTCAGAAGGGCTTCATTCGAGCTTTTTTCAATAAACTATATATGTACGGTTATTATGAAAAACTGCTCGGATGAAACCCTTTCGGGTTTTTTTTTTTTTGTGATTCTTTGAGTTAGCCATGGAAAACATGTTTTAAATACATTGAGCGCTTTGGATCGTCGAAATTTGGTCCAGAAAATCAAAAAAGGGGTGGTCCTCACGGAAGAGATCTTTGAGGGAGTCCTTAATAGAACATCTTCCTCTATATATATAAAATATTTTTATTTTTATTTTTATTTTTATTTTTATATTTTTATATTCAACGTATCCCCAACGTAAAAGTATCCGACTTTTTGGAAAAATCTCGTATCCGCGTATTTGTATCGTATCGTATCCGCATCTCATATCCATATCCGTGCTTAACGGGTTATAGGCACTAAGAGCAGCTCCAGTCCTTCCTCAAACCCTTACCCAAATTTGAAATCTGAGTAAAAACCCTTGAAAATCAACTCCAGTTCTTTACCCAAAACCATATCAAATTGAGTTTTACTCAATTTTTTACCCAAATCAAGGGGGAACCAAATCTTGAACCAAATCTACAATGGCTACTTTTTGGTGGTAGGCGGTGGCAGTGCTGGTGGTTGTCAACCTTCGTGGTGGGTTTTACGGTGGCGTTGATGGTGGTTGAAGACCGGAGTACAAATTTGGGCTTTTCACGGCAGTTGGGCTTCTCGAGGTGGTTATCAGCGGTGGTTGACCTTCGTGGTCAGTTTTTCGGCGGCGTTGATGGTGGTTGACGACGGGCGATCGGGGGCAGAAGTGGTGGTCTATGGAGGTGGAGAGTGAGTAAAATTATTTTTGATTTTTTTTAAAGTCAAATTTGAGTAAAAATCATGTTGAGGACTGGAATGGCTCTACCCAAATCAAGCTTTATACTCAACTTTAAGTGAATTTGGTTCAAGTCTGGAGGTGCTCTAACTAGTACACCAACTATTATACTAAATGCACACATTGCACTACCGGATCAATGCATTATTGAATACATAAGTAGACTCATTCACTAAAAGAGTTCTACTGCATATTTATAGTGTAGTAGTTTGTAGACTAGTACGTGTCCCTAGCATTTCGCAGCAAAAATAGAGAAAAATTACCTCCCAGCAGAAACATAACGATCCGCATAATCCGTATGGAACGGGAGATCCTCCGCGTCCCCCTCGACAATCTTGCACTCCTTCAACGGCTCCTTCTCCTTCGCCTTAGCAAGCTGGTGCGGCGACTGATCCAAAATCGTCACATTTTTCGCATCCACATGCTCCACTATACCCAACGTAGTAAACCCGGTTCCACCACCAACATCCACCACTACCAAATCCCGACCACTCAAATCGGCCGGCTCGAGCGCATCATCTCTCATGTCCTCAGTCCAATGCCCCGGGTTTATCACGTGGTCGTAAACAATCGACAGGAACCTGTAAAACCAGAAAGCCTCTTTCTTGTGCTGGATAAACCTAAGTTGAGAAACCGGTCTGGCGGCTGAGATACTGCAATTGGGGACTAGGGTTTTGGTTCTAGCCCTAATTGGTGAAACCACGCCGATTTTGGGGAAATGGGGTCCATGCAAATTGGACCTGGTGGAGAAGGCTAACCTATTTTCAGCTCCGATGAGCATTGAAGAAGCCATGAAAATATATATATCTGGGTGAGGAAAAACTGAGGATTGATTTGGGGATTTGAGGAGTGAGAAGCAAAGGCTAATGAAACTCACAGTTTATATAAATACAAAACATGCACGAGCTGGGAATTTGAGAACTGTTTGAGAGTGGACTGGTGATTGACGGGGAAAGAATTGACGCATACAAGTTTAGTGAGAGGAGACCAATGAAGAGGGAGGATTTAATTGGTGAGCCTACGGCAAACCAACCAGATTGTTTTCTTGTGGGCGGAATGAAGAAGAGAGAGAGAGAGAGAGAGAGAGAGAGAGAGAGAGAGAGGTGGTGTAAGCTAAGCGCACACGTTGATGACTGGTTTGAGACAGTGTAGTTTGTTTGACTAGTGTCGCTCAAAGCTAAGGCACCGGCTTGGAGCCCGGAGTGATATTGGGACACCGGTGCTCTAATTTTTTTTTTATTAGAAAAAATAGAGGACTGTGCTGTACTATTGGAGGTCCGAAACCGCGAGTTCATTAGCTTATGCTCTTAGCCAGTCTTGAGAAATGCTATATATAAGGAAACTTATACCGAATCATACACAAAATATGAGTAATATGAGAACATGAAGTTATATTTTGCAAATACGTTTTAAAAAAAACACTCACATCTTGTATATGATTCGGTGTAAACTTTCTTCGGCATAACATTTTCGGCTAACCCCGGCTTAAAAACTTAGTGTTGGGCCTGTGGGCTATTACAGGCCTTAGCCTACGAGGGGCAATCGAGTGGTGGGTCGTGGGTACCGTGGACTTTCGGGACACTCTTAAGAATGTAGCCGATATTGTGTCAAACTGCTCATGTTCTATTATGGACTCGAAACATTTTCACTTTCAGAAATTGTTTTGTTGTCGTTTTTTTACGTTTGTTTGCATCCTTGGCTTCAATGATATGTTTCCTGCTTGTAGTTACTCTTTATTATTTGGTTGTAATTACTCTTTATAGAGGAAAAAAGAAATAGTCAAATATTTAGCAGTGTTTGGAAATTACTCCAAGGCCCTAAAGATATATAATAAAATATTAGAAGGTTGAATTATAGTCATCCAATATAAAGCTGAATTTTTTTTTTGGCAGGAGTTTTCAAAAAATTATATATGAACAGCTCAATAGTTTACGAGAGTACTCCGAAACAGACCTCATGTGCCAATCTATACACTATCAGTACTGGCCGTCGCTACCATAGTTTTTGGATGAGACACTGAAGGTCAATGCCTGTAATAGCTGCTTCGAGAGTAGGGTTTATAGTTATTACTAAGTGGGGTCCTTTTTTTGTTTGTTTCATGCAAGTAAACATTAATTTGTAATTTTGTAAAAAAAAAAACAAAAAAGGAAGTGCATTCATAAGAAGAGAAAGTGTGAAAATCATTATCCTTGTCCTAAAATGATAGGAAATTTGTGTTCAAACAACAAATGTAGCTGTACTAACTTTCTTGTGTTACCTAATTTCTTGTGCGCATCATCTCTCACATCCTCAATGAAAACGCCTCTTTGCTTGAGCCGTCGAGCCTTTCCAACCAAGCTTCAAATCTTTATTTTGGTTCTTCATTTTATTTATTTTATAGAATCTCCTATCTAACTCCAACCTTTTTTCTTTTGTGTTCGTCAAAAGTAGGAACAATTTTGATTCTTCATGTATGAAAAACCACTGAAATAATAATGAGTCTTCTTCATTTTATTTCCTTACTTCAAAATAAAATAAAATAATATTTATTATATTTTATTATAAGGTACTTATCGAAAAATTAATCCAGTATAATTAGAAAGAGATTCACAATGTCTTTAAAATAAGGCCAGCCATCAATATATTTAACAAACTTTAAAAAAAATTAAATCTTGGAGAGGAAGTCAAGGTTTTAAAGATAAATGGATGAAATTCCAAACAAATGAAGAATAGTGATTGGAGTTCATGACAATAATTGCACTTTTCAAAATCACTTTTTTGAGTTAAATATGCTATAGTATATTATTTTGATTCTGCAAAGAATTTTGAAAAATTAGATTAATGTCAAAGCTGGGTGATCGGTGGAACAGGATTCACTACTCTCGGTATCAGGGGCGGAACTACGTAGGGGTTGAGGGTTGCTCTACCCTCTCCCCCAATTTTCTATTTTGGAGAATATTTTGCATATTTTTTTATAGACATTCTTTAATATATATATATATATATATATATATATATATATATATATATATATATATATAAATTTTTTTGGCAATAATTAAAATGTAAGAACAATTTTCTATTCGAGAACACTATGGTGAATCATACCATGCGATAATGACATTGCGCTCGTCGAATGATATAATTATAACAATACTCGAGACTAATTTTTCAATTTATCAAAACCGTCCCGTAAAAACTGGAATTATTGGTTTTAGTAATGAAAAAATCATCGAATCAAAATTTCTTTCATAATTTGACCTTTTATAACTTCGATTTTTGGCTCCGCCACAACTGGGTGGATGCCAAGAATGTGACCATTACAGAATATCTGTAGCCGCAGCACCAGCTTACAAAGGCGAAGGAGAAGGAGCCCTTTAAGAAGGCAAAATTATTGATGGATCTTCCATTGTCTACAAATTGCATCATCAATATATAATGACCAGGGCACAAGTTGAGAGAGAGAGAGAGAGAGAGAGAGAGAGAGAGAGAGTGTTCAATCAGTGAGCAAACGTCAAACCAACAACATCGTTTTCTACTTGGCCAAAAAAGTTGAAGAAATTTTCTTGTGTGGGTCGTGAATGTCTTTGTTTAAACTTTAAACCAACAAGTTATTGACTGTTTTATTTTTGGTATGAAGAGTACTGTCCCAATTAACTGGACTACAAGGACCAGTTCTATTAAGTAGATTATTTATTTTTTTGGCTTTTCACGTTTTACAAAACATGTCATTTTTTTTACATGCATTAACTAAAAAAGTTTTAAAAAGTCAAAAAGTAAAAAATAAAGTAAGCTTAGTTGAACATGCCTTCATCTCTCTAGCCCCTCCGACAGGCTTTTTCATGTGTTTACGAGAGGTGAAATGGCCTCAAAGACAAATAACTGCCGAATGATATGTCCCTCTAGATTCTCGACTAGGTTGAGAGTTTCTCTCTCTTAATAGAGAGTTTTCTCTAGGGTTTTTTTACTCCTAGACAGCCACCACAGCCACCTCCCTTCCAGTACCTTCCATCACACCCTACCTCTCACCTTTACCCCTATCTCCTCCTCCCCTCTATAGATCAGCTTCCATGGGGAGGTGGGGCTCCGCCTCTTGGCTCCACCTCCCCTTGTCCCACCTTCCCATCGCCTTATCCTCACCACCACGCCACGCTGGCCTCTTTTCAAGTCAACCTTCCACCTCTCCTTTGCGGCCCACGTCAACCTTCCACCTCTCCTTCTTCCGGCACCCCTCAGCCTTCTTCGTGACCATTTTTTCCTTGACTTTTTGAGGGTCTATGTTGACTCAGTGGTGATGTTAGGGCGGCCTGGGCCCCTCCAACGAATAATGGCTCTGGTGCTCGTAGGCAGCAGCTCTAGATCTTGGTTTGTAGCTGGAGATGCAACTGATTTTGGTTAACTCAGTGTCATGCGATGCAACTCGGTGGGGCAACTCAGTTGCTATTGGGTTTTTATCCGTTGTTTTTCTTGTGTTTTATTTTTTCTTTGGATCTATCCTGTATTTAGTTTCCAGGAAATGCCGATTTCATCTGGGCTTTCATTATTTTGGATTGAATTGTAGGATACCACCGAGCTTGGGTAGGATCTTATGCATCGATCCTCTTATGAATCTGCGTCTGTTCTGCAATACGAGTCTTAGAGCCCCATACCCGTCGTGGTTCTTTTGGTGTGCTCGTGTCGGAGCCTTAGTAGTATCGGTTCTTTCCATTGTTGTACTGAAGTCGTGTATGTGCCATTTGGGTTGGCTCTAGGGCCTTTATTAATGACATGTCTTCCAGTTCAAAAAAAAAGATATGTCCCTCCGGAACAAATCGATTAACCAGTGCATAACCCATTTGGATTCACAAGTTACTGACTTGTTTGAGAATTGAGACAATAAAATTTTCTGTGTGAGTAGCGGTAATGTCGCTCTAAGCTAAGCTTGAAAATTGAAGAATAAAGTATTTGGTTAAGCCCACAAGTTATTGACGTGTTTGCGGCAGCAATGTATTTTGTATGAGTATTGTTGCCCTAATCTAGCTTAGCTCGAAAATTGAAACATAGGATTACAGTTGGTAAGTGGTCACATCATGCTTCAACTATATTCTAGATAAATTGAACACAACAAAAGCTAAGGAGATGGATGGTGAGCGATGGTGATGGTGAGCAATGGTAATGGGGTGGATCAGGATGGATATCAGTATGCTTGAGTTGAATTGTGAAACCAAAACTCTACCCGAAACCACCTTGATAACCAAACGGGTAGGGAAGTTGTCTCATACAAAACCAAACGGGGTTTGGGTATCCCCGAACCGACTGGGTACCCAAAATCACAACTGAACCAAAATAAAAAAGAACGAAAATTCAGGATGGTTAGCAGTTTGTTGTGTGGAAACCGCACATTATTTAGTTGGGCAATTTTTAGCCCGATAATGGGTCGTATTCAATGATCGAAATTGTTCATCTTGCACAATGTGTCGAAACTGTAATTATGTTAAAAATTATTGAACTTTTAATTAGTGACTAATTAGTTGGGATTTATTTATTACAATTTTTATTGGGCCCGTGGGCTAATATAGGCCTTGGCCTATGATCCGCTACTGGGTCCGATGGACTTTTGGGACACTTGGGGATCTTCTGGGGCTGATACAAGTGGGCCGCTAGGTAGCTGATATTTGGTCAATCTGCTCAATTATGGACTGATAATAGTCACATACATTTCCACTTTCGAACGTAAAAGAAAATGCAAATGGTGCCTCATCATACCGCATCTCAAAATTGAGTCTTATTCTCTCATCTCCTATGATTAGAAATGACGAATGACAAAAAAATAAAAATAAAAACATGTAAAAGAAAATGAATTTACTCTTATATTTATTTAGCAGTTACTGGAAATTATTCAAAGGCCCCTTCAAATATAGAGTCTAGATAGTGAATTCTTATTTTGATTTTTTGCGGCAAAGTTATTACACTTGTCCGCCGGTCACCTTTAGTGTGCTAGCTAGTGGTTTATGGTTTATTCCGGAAAAATTTCCTCAACGACCTCTCCTAATGTCCAGTGTTCTAAAAGTCAGCTGCTAGTCCGTTCTTAGGTGCCAAGCTGTGGTTTAACACCTAGATTAAAACCGGCCTACGCAGTTGCTAAGGTACGAACTTGACACGAAGTTAGCAGGTTAAGGTTAATTATTTCTGACATGGAACACAAATATAACACAATACGATAACAGGAAAAACTAGTATTTTGACACCAATATGAGATGACACGATACGATGTGGGGTGGGAATTTATGAAAGGACACAAACCCGACACAAAGCTAGCGGATTAAGGTCGGCTATTTTTGACACAGAACATAAATATAACACGAAAAGGTAAACAAGTCGAATTAGGGTTGAAATAATTCTAATACGAACACGATACAACACAACATGATGCTCACCCTTAATGTTAGGCGTCCAATCAGTCGGTTTTAAAACACTAGGATGCCCCTTCTCCGCCAAACTAAAAAGTAGCGACTTTCAAAGACCTGTTCGTACCCTGCCCTCATGCGAGTTGGGACTTTTTTGGACTTGAGAGAGAGGGAGACATGTGAAGAGAGCATATGCACCGGATGAGAAGCCCATTACTGTAGTGCAGTGTGTGGGCTACGGTTCCCAACAAAGTACGTTCAAAACCAATAAAAACCTGCAAAAAGAACCCTAAAAGAACCCTTAATTAAGCACCTCTCTCTTTCCATCACTTTCACTTTGTCCTTATATATTAGGCCCATAAATATGGCCCTAGTGATCATGAATTGCCCTTGGACAATGAACCAGATTGATTCTCACTTCACATGCCAACCTCTGATCTCTCACTCTCTGTCTCGAGTACCAGACCTCCATGCCATACCCTTATGCCTCTCTTTGTGCTAAACCTAACAATCAAGACCCTTCATTACATTTAGCTTTGTCTGCAACTTTTATTGCAGACAAGGCCCAGATCCATAGCTTTCCTTCCCTATTCAATGGTCAATATGGAACCACAACTTTTAAGCACATGAAATGATCAGATACGCACAGACCTTGTATATATGAAAGGGCCACATTGATTGGGTCATGTTTTGGTGCTTTAAATTTGGTGAGCAATTCAATGGACAATACAACCGCATAGGTTTGTCAAGTGGTCTTGGCTTGAAAATCAGGGGTTTGCTCTCTTGATCCTAAGGTCTTATGTATAATTCTTACTGAATAATGATAGGGACATAAGCTTTGTGCTACAACCAATCACAACTCCACTCACAGGTGCTATGGATCCCACATGGGCCCACACCACATGAAGGGTCTTGATTCTCACTTCACATGCCAACCTCTGATCTCTCACTCTCTGTCTCAAGTACCAGACCTCCATGCCATACCCTTATGCCTCTCTTTGAGCTAAACCTTGTGTTGTTTCATTCAAAACAATCAAGACCCTTCATTACATTTAGCTTTGTCTACAACTTTTATTGTAGACAAGGCCCAGATCCATAGCTTTCCTTCCCTATTCAATGGTCAATAGGGAACCACAACTTTTAAGCACATGAAATTATCACATATGCACATACCTTGTATATATGAAAGGGCCACATTGGTTGGGTCATGTTTTGGTGCTTTAAATTTGGTGAGCAATTCAATGGACAATACAACCGCATAGGTTGGTCAAGTGGTCTTGGCTTGAAAATCAGGGGTTTGCTGTCTTGATCCTAAAGTCTTAGGCAGTCCCGGCCCTGAGATTTTTGTAGCCCCAGACGATAATGTAAACCAGGGCCCTATGTTTTTCTAGAGAAAAAAAATTAAAGAACCAAAATTTATTTCAAATGACAAATACCGTATTCCATATTTTGTCTTTTTTGTTATTCATGTCTTCATGTTAATAAAAAAATAGTTTTCAGTCATAATTGTCTATTCTTATTGCAAGAATTAGAAAATCAATTGAAATGGGCAATGTGAACATTTTATAAATACGCACGAAGTGTTTTATTTATTTATTTTCCCTAATTACTACACCGGCAATTTTTTTTAAAAGAAGTCAACAAACGATAAGGATGTTGTAGTGGAAAGGGAAAAAAAAGAAGAGAAGGTAGAAACTGACTATGGTAAGAAAAAAGGAAAAGGAAGAGAATGTGAAAACTAACTATGGTAAGAAAAAAGAAAAAGGAAGAGAATGTAGAAAATGAAATGAAAGGCCCTTAGGAATTGAACCCTGGCATTTACTAAGAAAAACACAAATTTTTCACTATGCCAAATACTTCTCTATTACTTGTAGTGCAACATTATATATTTATTACTTGTTATGAACATATAAATACCTAATTGGGGCCCAAAAAATGGGCTATTTTTGGTGGGCCGCAGTCCTGGGCCTACCTAGCCGGCCCTGGTCTTAGGTACAATTCTTACTAAATAATAATAGTGACACAAGTTTTGTGCCACAACCAATCAAAACTCCATTCACATGGGGTGTGGGTCCCACGTGCGGGCCCCACACCAATGTGAGTGGGGTTGTGGTTGTTTGTGACACATAGTTTGTGTCATAATCATTTTTTATTCTTACCAGCAACCAGGGGCGGACCCAAGAGGGGTTAATTGACTCCGCTGGATTTAAATTTCCTACAAACATGTACATATATTTCTGGATATTTTGATAATTTTGCCCCAATATCTTACACTCTCGATTCACTAGATCTTGTCCAAAGACATGAAATATATAAAACCTTTGTAGATTATTGACCCCATTGATAGAAAATCTTGCGCCCTCCCTTGCCAACAACTCTCAAGGCCACCTCACTCTAATGTGTAAGCTTGTGAAAAGCCTATGAGAAGAACTGTAGGGATTAGTCCGAGGTTAAAAAAATAACACAAAACTCATTGGGCAATACTTTGAATAAAGCTAGGATAATGCATGTGATCATAAGTAATAATTAGTTCATAAAGCTCCCTCCTAGTAGTGGTCTACGAGGAGATGATCACTTTGTCTCTATGAGTGATTGTCCTCTTGTCTAGCGGATGTAAAATTTTCATGAAGAAAGTTCTGCAAAGAAATTTCAAGAACTTATATGGGCTAGGGTGCTTTTAAAAAAGAAATGTACACTAATATTCACATGGCCACAGGGGTTACTTCGGAATTTGTCGAAACTTCCAATTAACGTATGTAAGTCCAATAGGCCGAGCTTCTGTTGGTTTGGCAAATTCATGCCCAAAACATATACGTTTGGGTGTATCGTATTTTTTTTATGGCACTGTAATCTTCGGTATTTATTTTTAGAGTGTCTGTTTTTAGGTGTGGAAAAGGAATCATATCAATATATATTTTTATTTCGAGTGCGGTAGTTTTTTAGTCAAAGACGGATTGCTCATTTTAAAGACAAAGATTGGGTCTCGACAAAAAACGGTACTAGTCTCAGTATGGAAATACTGGAATCTTGAAATTGGATTTGGAGAATATGGAAGCAATACGAAAATAATATGGGATTTGGAAGTCATACAGATTTGGAGAATATGAGATTTGGTAATACGTTGGATTTTGGCAACTATATCATTGGAAATGCACAAGGAAAGAAGTTAGATGCTGCAATTTTTTTTTGCTCAAGCATTTCGAGGCCTATTTATTAGCAAAACATTCTATTTGATTTTGTTGGATATTTTGCTCAAGCAAAACAGCCGGCAAAAATGCCGATTCTGCAACTGTAAAATCTCAGCCATTAGGTCAGAAAAATTAGAGAGATGTGGTGATAAGAACCCTGATACGAATATTGCCATCTCTCGTCACTTTTGGCAGCTAGGGTTTGTGAACCTTGAAGAATTGTAAAGGCTTGTGAATGCCGTGAGTTTCAAGATCATCTTCAAAGGGTTTGTTCTTCTTTAGAAACAATCAATCTCTGAATAAAGTCCTTTCTTGGAATTTGAGAGGCGCTTCAAAGTCCTTCGATGGATTCCAAGAGGCAAATGAAAGGCTTGTGAATTCAAGGCAGCGGCGGTCAAAGCACTGGGTTTGGTGAACGAGGATTCGGCAAGTAGTTCTCAGGTTCGATTGGTGAGGATTCACGATCGTTGGTAAGATTGCTTGTAACTACACATTGAGTATAGTGTTTTGATTCCTTCTGTGGTTTTTACCCGTATTGGGATTTTCCACGTATATCGTTGTGTTCTCCATTTGCTTACTTTATGTTATGTGATTGATCGACATCTTGTTTGGTGGGCTGATTTTCTACAAAAGATTAAAACACAGCAAATCTATAAACCCAGGCAAACTAGGGTTTTTCAACGTAATTCAGTTTTATAATCTCGTAAAGTATAATAAGTCGATTTTGAGTTTGAGCCAAAAATTAGAATAAGGCTCTAGACAGCTCGCTCCGCACAATGTTGTGAAATATTTGGTATATGTGAAGCATGATGAGATACTATCATGTGACCCAGTATCCACTGAGATTGGCATATCAAGATTTTGAAAACATAGATCTGTATCTTTCTTGAGGTAGTTGGTAAACAACTGTTCTCACGGTTATGTTGGAAATTAATTAAGAAGCTGATTCTCTTTATTTAAACTTGCGGCACAAAGTTAGTTAGCAAACGATATTTGAATTTTTACAATTTATTTTGGAAAAAATAAGAACAAAATATTAATTGATTGATCGAAGCTATCCATTAATGTTGATTCGATCATCGGTGACGGAAGCAACAAGTTGCAGATTTAGTTACGGAGGTGGTTAGTATGATTTACAATGATAAATGAATGTTAGGGTAACTTTCGTAGACCTCGACTATGTATATTGTTTAGACCTCGACTATGTATATTGTTTGGATGATTCAAGGGCTGAGATTCTACGATAAAAAAAAATAAAATAAAATAAAATATGCTGATGGAGTGAGGGGCCATTGCATGAGAGCATGTCACGTGACTCATGTGAATGTTATATCTTGTTCATTCTTTTTTAGTAGTAATTAGCTAGTGTGATGTCATATGCACGCACGTTAGGTGACCTTTTCTTTTTTTATTACTTTTTCTTTTTTCTTTTTCTTTTTCTTTTTTGGAAACGGAACCTATAATATATGGAAATAAAAACACAACACACCCACCATAACTATCCAGTAACAGCTAAATAAATTTTCCAGGGGTCTTTGAGTAATTCTTGTACCACCATTACGCTGTGTGCATGCAATAAAAGGCTAACCTAGGCCATCGTCGAAAGGTATAGTACCAACGATGAGCGAAGACCGAAATGGTCTCTTTAAGAATAGGACACGAAGAATCAGACCGCAACATGCAAACACAATGAAACGATATAGTGTCATATGTACGTGTGAGCTTTTGATCGGTCTTATTTGGGATTACCACTTGAGAAATATTATGAAATGATAGGTTGTAATCATGCATTTGGGGTGAAGGATTTGCTAGTTGTTGACAAAGATTTTTTTTTTTTTTTGTTTTGGCCAGCCAAAACCATTACACCAGAAAACAGAAAACAAAGAAAAATCAGGGCCCAGAGCCAACATCTCACATTAAGAATCTTCTGAAGGCCTTCAGGGACAAAGATGACAACTGTTCTTTCAAATGTAGATCTGAACTTGCATTAGCCTAGTTAATAGGCTCCATTGGTAATCAAAAAGGAAAAGAAAATAAAATAATTGAGGATGATGCATTTTATAAGAATTGCTTGTCTCATTTGTTTGGATCTTGGATTTGCATATACGGATAAGAAAAAGAAAAATAAGTACGTGAAGAAAAACTCAAACATTTATGTTTTAACATAGCAAAGAGTTTTCAACTAAATAAATCAACCATAATCTATTAATAATTGAAGTTCATCAATAAGTGATGACAATTTTGGGTCTTATCTATCTTGTTTCCGTCTATCTATCTTGCGGAACCAAACATATAACGCAATATGCATTTTCATCAATAAATAACAATAATTTTAAGCCTTATCTATCTTATTTCAGTTTATCTGTCTCGCAGAACCAAATATATAACATAATATATATCTAAAATAATTGAAGTTGATCAAGAAATGACAACAATTTTAAGTCTTATCTATCTCGCAGAACCAAACATATAACACAATATGTATCTAAAACATATGTAACGCAAAAACCATACTCTAAAATATATGTAGACAATTATAAAAATTGTCTACTTTCTGGAGATAAAAAAGAAAAAAGAAATAAAGATTCTGGTTAAGGGATAGGGGTTTTTCGTAGGAGCAAACAGTGTTCGAAGTGGTCCAGCTACAGAAACCCATAGAGGAATCAGTGAGCCACATTTCTTCATGATTGATTGAGCATTCCCAAATCAATTTTCCCCCAATCAAAAAATTTTCGAATTAAAATATTTCAAAGTGCTGGTTTTCATCACATGGGGTGGGCAATGTGGCATTGTATGAAACTGAGGGGACATTTCCCTTCAGAAGGTCTAAAGAATAAATTTTCCAATCAACTGGACTTAGAGATATTTGATTAATAAGGTTAGCTTATTCCTTTTTAAAATTAGGTGCCCTACATTATATACTGCCTAAAGACTGCCACAGACTTTTGTATACAGAGGGATTGTAAAATCCAGTCAAGATCGATAGGGTGTTAAGGAATGTGGAAATGGGGGGTGGGTGAAAGAACGTGGGAGCTTGATGTTGGAAATTGTGCTATATTCTTACACCCATTCTGATGAGCAGGACATGACATAATTATTGTTTGTTCCTCGAGCACCACTGCGTGGTGGTGCTCTAGAAACTTTTCTTACCACACATTTGCGTGCATTTCTGCCATTAAGTGTGTGGTTCTCCTATCACTATTTTATTTTTGTTATCTATAAAGTCTTTAGTCCCCTATTTTAAATGGGATAAAAATTGATATTGGGTCTTTATTTTAGTGGCTTGCATAGTTGCATCCGAGATGCTTTTAGAAGATATTTTTGGGTCTCTATTCTCCCATTTTAATAAGGGGAGACTCTGCCGTCCCATGGGGTCGGCACCCCCGGTCGTCCGTTTTTCTCATTAACGGCTTAGATTTCACCTATCAAAATGTATTTGATCCATTCATTGTTTGATGCAATCTAAACTGTTAATGTGCGAAACGGGTGACGTGGATGGGTTTGGCACGGTCTATTGACCCCTTAGACAACAGTCCCCCGGTCCCTCCCATTTAGCCTTACTTTTTCTTAGCAGATAACTACTTAACAAAAGTTACTGAGCAAAGGATTTTGATTCTCCCCATAGAAGTAGAACTACGAAGCAAAAAAGGCTCTGCTCGTCATATTAACAATGCATTTATCCCTTAACGAACTATTTGAATGCCATTTGACTCTTTGATTTTAGTATCTTGGTCTCCACAATTGTAGACTCGTAGACAATTGTCAATTAATTTTTGAATTTTCGAAATTGTGTTGATTTGATCTCTTAACTTAGCAAGTGTAATAAAGAGCTCAGCTTAATGTGTCATATTAACCTAGTTTACGAGGATGGAGTTAATAAGAAACAAGTGGCAGCGGTTGCCACTATATTAGTTATTTAGTTCTTATAGCGGTAACTATCTTACTCATACACCCATAAATAAAAGCAGTGTCAATCATCCGGATAAATAATTAAGTTAATTAGTCAATCAATATCTTTCTTTTGCTCGCCACCACATAATTTTTATCACTGCTTTATTTTAGTTATATAGAAACTCTTTAGACCTCTACTTTTAATTATACAGATAAAGAGGGCCAAAAAAATAGTTCAGACACAAATTTAATTGGCCAAGTGAATATTGTGGAAAATGGGTTCTAAATTAAGAAAAATCGAACTTCGAACTAATTTTCTTTAATGCATACTCTGTTTGTATTAAGGCGTTCAATCAACATTAAAGGAAAGAAACCAAACAAGAGACCGAACAAAAGAAAGCAGTATGTCAAGAGATGATCGCCAGCTATGATATGTGCATATAAAAAATATCAATTATTAGAGTATGTTATTTTGATTTTTACGCAAACTCGATATTTATTCATACTGTAGTTTATCTTTTTCGTTTTTTTAGTAAATGTATTCCTCACCACTAAGGTAAAATTCTGGGTCCATCACTACTGGTTTGTTAAGGTAGAGTTTTAACAGTCCTAGCGTATTTTTCTTATTTGAGTTCTTTTCATCCTCGGCCTTCCAAATAGGCCCTCTACGTCTACAATCACTTATGACGTCTGAGTAACTGGAATACTGGATTCCATTCCTCAAAATACAGGGGTCAGGCTGTCAAACCATGTGTTTACTGTCCTGTAAGACAAAAAATAATAATTATTATTATTATAAATAAATAAATAAAACAGTCTAGCTTTTTGTCTCCCCCATGTGGGTATATTTTAGTCACTTAAATTCTTCCAAATTCCACCTACTATGTTTTTTATCTGGTAATTCTATGATCCTTTTCATATGCACTTAGCTTTGCTCTGATAATCACAACGGTAAGTTAGACTTTGGTTCTCATAGTTTTAGGGAGTTTTTGGTTTGGTCCCATTAATTTCATCCACTTGAACCTTGTGCTTCTATTTTTGTTCTCTTGTTTCATCGTATCTATCAACATTTCAAACATAAATCAGTCATTTAAACTAGAGGGACCACAAAACTGATAGAACTATTCTTTTATAAGTCAGGTGTTCAGACAAGCTACGCGCACTTCGCCTAATACTAAAAGACCCATTCCGACATATACTAGGGAGGAAATGCTAGAAACTGTTCCTAGTTCTTCCAAATCGTGTTATAAAGTTATCTCGAAATCATTTTATCTTGGCAATTTTTCAAAGATTCATGAAATACTAGTGTGAGTGACAATTTCCTTAATTTCATTGGGCTAGAGTTAGTATGACAAGTCTAAAATAACCTCAAATTAGGACACTCGAGTCACACTTGTTTTTATGTGCAACTACTACGGAAAGATGACAGATTAGCAAATTTGAAACGGAATGCAAACGCAAAGGACTAAAATTGATGTTATAAAAATTGCAGGGATCGGAAAAAGATTTTGTAAGTACACAAAACTAACGGTCTGATTTAACCTATATGATGAGAGGTAACATAGGAAACCAAGCACACCTAAACTTTCATCACTTTCTCTCCCTCCCATAAATTTTTTAATTAACCCACATACGTTGAGATGTGCAGCCCCCCGCGTTGAGATGTGCAGCCCCCCTCACCTATAACAACAAAAACCTTTAATAAGGGTACTAAAAATTGGGGACCCTACTTCTCCGAAAAAATATTGGGTGACATTGGGATACCGCTACGTGTTAGACTTATACCTCTTAATATTATGTGTTTATGTGGAGAGCATACTAAAAACATATAAGAATGCGTGGTATTAAAATATGTATTGAGACACCAAGTGACAGTGCCAAAAAAACCGCTACCGCTTGTTCCTCATTAACTCCATCCTCGTAAACTAGGTTAATACAACACATTAGGCTGAGCTCTTTATTACACTTGCTAAGTTAAGAGATCAAATCAACACAATTTCACAAATTCAGTAAAATTAATTGAACAATAGTCTACAAGTCTACAATTGTGGAGAGCAAGATACTGAAATGAATGAGTCACATGGCATTCAAATAGTTCGTTAAGTGATACATGCATTGTTATTATGACGAGCAGAGCCCTTTTTGCTTTATAGTTCTATGGGGAGAATCAACGTCCTTTGCTCAGTAACTTTTGTTAAGTAGTTATCTACTCAGAAAAAAGTAAGGCTAATTAGGATGGACCGGGAGGTCGGCAGGCTAACTCCATCCACGCCATCCATTTCGCTCATCAACGGTTTGAATTGCATCAAATAATGGAAGGTTCGGATACATTTTGAAGAGGTAAAATCTAAGCTGTTGATGCATATAACGGATAGCCAAATGAGGTTGACATCCCTTGCCGACCCCAAGAGACATCAGAGTCCCCCAATTCCATTGCGATAATAGAGACCCAAAAACATAGTCTAAGAGCATCTCCGATGCAACTAAGCAAGCCACTAAAATAGAGACCCAATCTCAAATTTTATCTTTTTTTAATCAAAATATGCATAGAGACTATTACTATTCATTCTTACTCCAATCACAAATCTATATTTTCATCTCTAAGATTGCCCTCTAAAATCTTTCTCCACAACTATACTTACAATTCCCTCCCAATTTTTCCATATTCCCAGCAGACCATCAAATAACCAAACAAGGATATCCAAATCTGTCAAACACACAACTTTCTCTTTTTACATTCCCAGCCTGACCATGGGTTCCATACTGATCGGCTTCACCACGTATTGATATGAAGAGAAACGGCACTATAGGAGGAGAAAGGAGAGACGGTACTTAACTTGTGTAACAGTGTTTTGTGGCAATATTCAAATATGGTCAATATTAGACTTGTTGTGAAGATATGATTGATATCTTTCAAATGCTATCAAGAAAATATGGGTAAACAATGTGAAAACTATACATTTTATTTGAAATATAAAAAAACCCGTAAAAAAAAAAAAAAAACCTATTACATATTTTTTGAAACATAAACAAGATGTAAAATGATGTGGTTGGCATTAAAAATTAAGTGACATCAAAAGATATCAAGGATAAAGTTGAGATTTTAAAAGTGCAAAAAGGTGGAATAGTAAAAATAAAAATGATCCTCTAAAATAAAGATAAAGTCTCCAAATATAGAGACTCAAAACCGAGTTTCTAAAATAAAGACCAATTATAGAAGTTGATTGTTAGTCTCGATTTTGGAGGAGTAGAATTGATTGGAGATGCTGTAATAACGAAGTCTTATTTCCTTTTGTTTTAAGCAAGAAAAACAGAGGCGTTACAGAACCATAATTTCTAAGTATCACACGGTTTTAGGTGGCATTATTATTATTATTATTATTATTATTGGATGTTTAGGCCAGCTTACGTTGTTGCACGCATATTGACTAATTCCAGGGCCCTGGAGGTAATGATTGAGCATAACTCTCAGTGACCCCAAGAGTTTACTAGCAAGGAAAATTAAACCTGAGACTTTACATGAGAGCAAACCCCTAAGTCTCTAGGCAAGACCACTTTGTCAATCTCTTGGGTTGTTTTAGGTAGCATTACTACTGAATGTGAAAAGCGAAAAGGACCTAGGTTAGCCCCGTAGGTTAGTGGTTTTACTTCTCACATAATTAAATAAGATTTGATTGTTGAGGTTTGGTCGTAAGAGAGTGATTTATTATGAATTTCTTAGTCCCGGTGTGAATAGTTGAGGTGCGCATAAACTGTCCCTATATCTTTAAGTCCCTAACAGTCAAATACAAAAAAGAAAAAGAAAAAGAAAGGAAAAGCAGAATACAACACCAGAATGGAATGAATTGATGTGGATTGGTTCAAAGTGAAAATCTACCGGGGTAGAGCTCGGGAGGGGAGTGCTAGTGTGCGCTCCAACTTTCTCATTTTTCTTCGATAACGACAATAACTCACTAAAAGTTAGAACCCCTAGCGATATCGACAAGAAAAAAGCATGTGATTGAAAACCGGGCATAATCTATCTTCGGTTGACACGAATCGTCTTCGATTCTATAACTAATTAATCTAGGCACGACTCATCTTCCCTAGGCATAGATTATTCTAATTCTCGATTCCATGCGCCAAGAAAATTGTTGCATAACTATGTATTTACAATCACAGAAAACAAACACATAACTCTAGATAGGAAAAATAAAATTGAATCATAAAAATAAATCTCAAAGTTATACAACCGTCGTTTCGATAATCAAAATCCAAAATTAACATAAAACCAAAGTTGTTTGGCTAGAGTTTCATCTACACCCTAAGAAAGATGATTAGCTGGCCATTGGAGTAAGAAACACTGAGCTTTTGTAGAACGGAAACATGGACCGACGTGCTAGTTGTATTTTCCTTCCTCGGTTCGGCTCGATCGGTACTGCTCTCTCTGTTATGCGGCTTCTGATCTCTGTCGCCTCCCTCTGTAATGCCGTGATAATCTCTGTCCCCGTCCCTCTATTGTGTCCTCTTTTATACGTTGAGTCTCCTTTTTTATAAGATGTTCTGCCGACCTCCTTTAAAGCCACACTGATGCCGACCATTGTCTAGCCCATTCAACATTATCAAGCCCAAGCTTTAAGGCCGATTGAACTCTGGGCCCATGCCAAAATGACAACCACGTGCAGGTCTATGAATCAAGTAGTGACTAATTTAATCACAAGAAATTGTATAGCCCCGTAGTCATCGAATATCAATGGACCACTTAGGTTATTTTAATTGTTTCAGCACCCAGCACATGTTGCACTCGCGAACTTAAATCTTCCGAACCAATTCAGCTCTAATCTGATCCAGCGACTGTAAATATTCATTATTAGCATGTTACGCATACAACACAATTATCAAGTATTAAACTCCAAGTAACAATAAAAATAGACTCAACAAAAGTAAATTAAGGGGCACTAACGTGAACATTTCCGCCCTCATCAGTTTGTCCGCAACAACTCTCCCCATATATCTATTTTGTTTGTCCATGGCAGATCTGGGTTTGTCCATGGCTGGGTTTCGTTTATAAATGGGTGTGTATGTATATATGAGTAAATATATTGTATTATTTTGAAAAGTTAAAAACTAGTATTTTAATAGTGGAGGCATAGTTTGGCTAAACCAAAAAACTTGGTTTTTTGGATTAATCCAGTGCAAAAAACTGGGGTCGTTTGGATGAATGGAAAAAACCACTGATTCATCCAAACCAGTTTTTTGGTTTTTTGGATTAATCCAGTTGGAGTCCAGTTCGCATGAGTGGATTAATCCAAAAAACTAAAACACCAAAAAACCAAGTTTAAAAGAGATTAATCCAAAAAACCAAAAAACCAAGTTTTTTGGGTGTGTATGTATATATGAGTAAATATATTGTATTATTTTGAAAAGTTAAAAACTAGTATTTTAATAGTGGAGAGTAGTATAGGTAGTATTGTTGGAGTATTGAAAATGACATAGGCAAATAAAGCACTGTTCACTAATTTATTTGGCTCAAGATTTGTTGAGCCTTGTCGGGGATGCTCTAAGGGGGTATTCCACTATATCTAGTTTTTCCCGAGAACTATTTTTTTCCTCAAAAACTAAGACAGATCATTATCTCACAATACATCTCATAAAAATGTGTGAACACAAAACCAAAATTGTTTTAAAACAAAACTCCCTTAGTGAACACCCCCTAAATAAGTCAGTCTGTGACACAGGACACTTTTAACCTATTTTGGGAATCTCAACCTAAGTAAACTAATTTCCAAAATAAAATAGGTCATTTTTTATTTTCTACTTTACGTTTTGATGATAATAAAGTTAAAACATACTCTCTCCGTCCCAATTTTATAGTCACTCGTTCTATCCTAACCGGATAAAAAAACGATTATATCTTTTAATCGGTAATACACTTTATATGCAATATGGATCTTGTTTGATAGATCTTAATTTAATCTAAAAAACAAAGTGTTTAAAATCACCTAAAACATTGTAGATTATAAGATATAACACTTTGAAAAGTGATACGAACTCTCAAAACGGACTATAAAATTGGGACGGAGGGAGTATTAGTTATATTTGTCGTACAATAAAGAAATGAAAATGTTACATACACATATAACCACAGATGACTTCGTAGTTTACAATATTATGGGTCCTGCATTCATAGAATTGTTGGATCGAGGGGTGCTATTGAGCGGGAGCGCCCTATAGCACTGTGCACTATCTGGACCGTCAGCTGTGTTTCAACAATCCGGTGATTTCATACATTATCTTATGCGTTGAATACTTATTTTACTAGTAAGATAATCTGAACTGTTAAAAACACATTTGACTGTTCTCAATGGTGCCCTACAAACTTGAGAGGCGGGATTGCCCTACAGCACCCCCAGATCCAGAACTGCTATGGAGAAGCTATCTGTTATCGGTTTATGTGTATGTGTCACTTCTCGTCTTCTCGAGTGTGTACGAGATGGGAAAAAAAGGCTTGGGGGAAGGGGTCTAATTGCAATTTGGAGACATTTTATGACTTGTTTGGCATTCTGATTATAGCGGAGGGTCACACATATTCCTCCTTGCCCCTCCTTTCACTTTCGTCTCCCCTTTAAAACGAAGAGCAGAAAGCGGAGTTGCAGGAAAAAAAAGAAAAAGTCCTCAGAGAGAGAGAGAGAGAGAGAGAGAGAGAGATGATTAATACTACTAGTGTACAATTCTAGATTTGATCCAATGTAAAGTTAACGTAGAGAGATAGAGAGAGACAGAGAGAGCTTTTTTACCAGAAAGTTAACGGACGTAGCCCGGACAATGCCGACGACCGGTATATTACACGATCAGAATCTGGAGAAGCACATTGAGAAGCAAATGGGTTGCATGGCTGGCTTCTTTCAGCTCTTCGATCGCTACCACTTTCTCACTGGTAAAAGAATTCACTCCAACAAACGCCTCCCTCCTCCTCCACCACCTCCGGTGAGATCATCATCGTCTCTCTTTCTTCCTCATTTCTCCAATTTTTAACGAAATCTTCCTAGTCTGATCCACCATTAATTTTGCGATTTCAGGTAATTGATTCACCGCCGAGTCCAGAAAGTTTAAAAGCTTCCCAACCGGAGATCGTCACTCCGGTTGAGAAGCAATCAAAACCGCCGCTTCCTGTTCCAATTTTCCAACCGAGGGAGGGAGCAAGATCTACATCGAAGTTGTGCAAAGAAGCACCGAGATTTTCTCTCGACAGCAGAGCAAATTTCACAGCGACCGGATCTCCGAGCGTGGTTGCGAGGCTCATGGGACTGGAACAGTTGCCACAGTCAAGTCTAGAACCTACCGTAAACGCCGAGCTCCGGAGATCTGCTTCCGAATCGAGACTCCCGAGGGATCCGTTCCAGTACCAATTCATCGACAATGTCAATTCCCAGATTAAACAACAACCGAAACAATCACATTCGACCAACATTTCACGAAACAATGCAGTGGCAGAGAAGAATTCGATGTTTGAACCGCCGAATCAAAGAGGCGTCGTCGGTGGATCCACCGGCGCGCGCAATCGCGAAAGCGCGTTTCGTGGCATTCCGCTGCGTCCGTACTCAACAGGATCTCCGCTGAAACCGTCTCAACAGAGGAAGAGCTACTTCGCTCCGGAGGATTTCTTCCCGGATCCAAAACAGATGGCGTCGTCAATCTACGGCGAGATTGAGAAGAGGATGAAGACGAGAGGTATCGACGAGCAAGCGAACGATCTCGAGGCATTGAAGCACATCCTTGAGGCGCTTCAGCTCAAAGGACTTCTACATTCACAGATAACCAATCACAGAAACGAGAGGAGTTTCTCATCGCATCAATCTCCAATCGTCGTTATTAAGCCCTCCGGATCACCGATTCCGCCTCGAAAGAGAACAATTGCGACAGATTCGCCTCCGACGGGATACAGAACCGGAACCGGAGTCCGTCGGAGTCTCACTTACGGCTGCGAACGCTCGCCGGCGGCGAGTCCTCGACGGGGAAGACCAGAAAATAACCGGAACGTCAGGGACCAAGCGAGGGCGAGAAATTCAAGTTCGCCAACTCGCAGGGAGATTAACTCGAGAACTTCAAATTCTCCGACGAGAGGAAGAGCATTGGACGCAGAGACGCAGAGGAGAGCTTCTCCAGTTAATCCGCCAAAGCTTAGCCCGAAGAGGATCGGATCGGATCAAACGATCACAAATCGATCACCGAGAAACAGGAAAACGACGGCCAAGATTGATCCAAAGGAAAAGATCGGCGTCGTTAATGCAGAGGATGAATCCTCCTCTGTTTCTGAAAGCAGTGTCAGTACACCTTCCATAACTGATACAGAGGTACATTGAATTGACTTTAATTTACTTCAATTATGACAAATTAATACAATTATTAGTCTTTTGAACAATTATTAATCGATTTAATTTAATTTGGTTGCAGAGATCGAAGATGGAGGATTGCAAGGGAGGGACCAGTCTACTGGAGAGATGCGATAAGCTACTTCATAGCATTGGGGAGATGGCCGCTACTGAGTTGCAACCGAGTCCCGTCTCGGTTCTCGACTCGTCGTTCTACAAGGACGAGTCGTTCTCTCCGTCGCCCGTCATGAAACGAAGCATCGATTTCAAAGGTATGTTGAGTTCCCGACTCTTTCGTTTATTTTGACAAGAGGAATTGGTGATTTTAGATTTGACTTTGTTAATTTGATAACGTGTCCGGTTTAATGTAGTAGGCCCCAGTTTGACTCGGGCCGACAATTTTTGTTTTTGGATTCTCTGTTGTGATTTTTGTTACGTTGTGAAGTACCACTTAGAGTTTTTGGACCACTCTAGACTGAAAAATTATGAATGTTTTTAGAGTATCTGTTGTGATTTTTGTTACGTTGTGAAGTACCATTTAGAGTTTGGACCACTCTAGACTGAAAAATTATGAATGTTTTTAGAGTATCTGTTGTGATTTTTGTTACGTTGTGAAGTACCATTTAGGGTTTGGACCACTCTAGACTGAAAAATTATGAATGTTTTTAGAGTACCACCACGTGATTTTTTTTTTAGGACTTATACATTCGCATGACATGTTAGGTAAAGTGTATGAATCATACTTAAAACGATTTATTTGGCTATTTTATTGTGATTTCTGTTTCGTTGTGAAGTACATAGGACCATTCTAAGTTGAAAAATCTCGATGTGTTTATGGTACCACTATGTGAATTTTTTTTTTTGGGCCTTAATAAGCATGCATCGCGCGATATCTTAGTTTATGCGTGTGAATTGCACTTAATGATTTACTGCTCTCTACTGTGATCGCGATATCTTAGTTTATGCGTCTGAATTGCACTTAAACTGATTTACTGCTCTCTACTGTGATCGTAACATTTTTAGAGTACAACCACTAGATGTTTTTTAGGTCTTCTTTGTTTGGTAGGATTTGGGAGTGAGATTTGGTGGTAGGACGTAGTGGTACCCAAAATTTCATGGTTGTTAACATTTTTTTTGGATGAGATTTAAAATCTCTCTTCGTACAGGATATAAAGTTTCCATGGGGGGAGTGAGATTTGGATGGGATATGAGCATTCAATGGATAAAAAACAAAAATGCTTCCAATCGTTATATCTTGTTGAACACAAACACTGGATATGAATTTTTTTCATCCATTAATATTCTGAGCAATATCCCACTGATTTCATATCCCACAAGATTTCATATCCCATTCATTTAAAACAATGGGCACTGACCAAATGGGCACTAACTGACCACGTATCGACGGCGTTGGGGACGCCATCGTGGGTCCCAACTGATTGATCTGAGTCGTTCATCATTCTCAAAATGGAATTTCGAGTGGGCCGGTGCAAGAATTGAGGCAATTGGATGACTGTATTAGCTTGATCCAAAATTACTCCCATTTTATTCAAAACGCCGTCGGTACGTAGTTGGTGCAATTAGAAGTTTCCTTCATCTAGACAAGTGGCGTGATATAGGAGTATATCTTAGGATTGGGGAATAAATGTGACATATAGGCCATGTGGTCGTTGGACGATTAAAGTACCGGCCTCTGAAGTCAAAACTCATTGATTGTGCTATAACTGAACAGTACTAACTTCGAAAGTGACTGAAAGTCTGAAATCATCTTCTGCAAAATTCCAAAGGAAATTGATTTACTCCCGCGGTTCCAAATTAAATGTTTATTTTAAAAATTTGTGTCATTTTTTAATTACTATATTTTTTTAATTTATAATATTTTTCGTAATGGTAAACACTTTTGTTATAGTAGAACTCATCAAAAACTATAAAAAAATGTCCTTATTAAATATTTTTTAAGATTCATATTAAAAAATATAAACGATTAAAATTGACAAAAATTTGAAAAATAGACATCTAATTTAGGACAGAGGAAGGAAGTACATTATACGGATTTATTTCTTATCTTGTTTTGTTTATTTCCAATACAGAGCAACTAGGAGAATTTGAAGAAGAGATCTGGAGCACCGCGGTATCGCCAATCCAATCGAAATGCGAAGATAAATCAGACGACTGCGATTTCATCTACATCTCAGAGATCCTTCGCGCCTCCAATTACCTCCCCAACGACACCGATTTATTCGTATTGCTAGAGAAGCAACAGTATCTCATCGGCAACGATACTTCAAAATACTCCACGCTCCAAAGAAAGCTTATATTCGACACCGTCGCCGAAATTCTCGACGCGAAAAAGCAATTACCGCCGTGGAAAGTCATATCATCATCGCATTCCGCCTCGGAAAAACCGTCACTGCACCAAATTTGGATTGAATATCAGAGAATTCGACAAAGAGACGCCACCGCGAAGGACTTATTCGATGTAATTTGCGCTGTGTTGCGGAAGGATTTGGCCGGCGAGGTAATCAGCGGGTGGGAAGATTCGCCGGTGGAGATGGCGGAAGCGGCGTTGGACATCGAACGGCTTATTTTCAAGGATCTGGTTGGCGAAACGATCCGTGATCTGGGGGTTTTCGATTCGAATAACGTAGTCTCAGGGGCTTGTAGGAAATTAGTTTTCTGAAGTTGGTTCCCCACTTGGATTTTGGTAATACTTTTTTTTTTTTTTTTTGGCCACTTTTTTAGGTTTTGGAAATCTAGGAAATCTGGGTTTTTTTGTCTGGAGGGGGTATCCCCCCGAAAAATCAGGCAAATCTAACTGGCCAATTGCTAATTAATGTTGTAAAAAAAGTGGGAAGCATGGAGGTGTTGTGCACAGCCATGTTGTACATGATGTTGTGCACCCCTCGGCCATTAGATCGAGTTTTGGAAGATTCAGATGTATTTTGATTTTTTATCGGTAAAAAAAATCAAAATTAAAAAAAAATTGCCGAACGCATCCGAGCCATTCAAAACTCAGTCCATGTCAATTTTTTTGAATCGTTCATTTCTGTAATCAATAGTTTAGATTTGTAGATAAACTCTCAGCGATAACAGTTAACAAAATATATCTAAACTATTGAGTGTCAAAATAAACGGCTCGAATTAGAGTTTGGCAGCGCCCGTTCCTCACCCACAGCATAGTCCCCCAAGTCCGTAGGAGTGCATGTGTGGGTTTTGAAGCTTTAATTAACCTTTTTTCCCGCTAATTAAGTACTCCACTAATGTTTAGTAGAAGTGATAGGGACTTTGGCATGTTTGTTGGGACTTTATTGTAAAGATTTAAAGTGTAATGAGTGTGGTTTTGGAAAGTCTTTGGATGCTCTGAAATTTTAACTTTTTGTTTTACGCCTTTTTCCTAGTGTTTTTTTTTTTTTTCGTAATTTTCTTGTTAGCCAAAAATGCTATGCGCAAGGAAGTTTACATCGAATTATAAATAGTGTGAATGTTTTTTTTAAAATATGTTTATAAAATACGACTTTATATTATCAAATTACTCACATTCTGTATGAACGTTGTTACGTGCACGTCTGTGTGTGCACCGATTTTGCACCTACGGTGTCGAGGACGACGTTGTGGGACCTAAATAATCGATCCGAGCTGCTCATCTTTCTCAAAATCGAATTCTGAATGGGCCTTTGCGGGAATCGAGGCAATTGGACGGTTGTATGAGCTCGATCCAAAATCACCCCATTTCGTTTAAAATTTGGAACGTTAAAAAAAAACTTTGGAAAATCCGAATTTGGTGTTGTACATATGGGAGACCCTCGTATACATATGTGGTGTATCCATAGCACCGTTGACTTAAAAAGCCCTGGATCAACGAACCCTTCTATGTGCACAGACGGAAATGCACCGACCACGTATCGACGGCGTCAGAGACGCCATTGTGGGTCTCAAACGATCGATCCGAGCCGTTCATCCTTCTCAAAATCAAATTCTGAGCGGAAATTAAATGAAATGGGGTGATTTTGGATCAAGCTTATACAACCGTCCGATTGTCTCGATTCCTGCGTTGGAAATTAAATGAAATTGGGTGATTTTGGATCAAGCTCATACAGCCGTCTGATTGTCTCGATTTCCGAAAACCGACTCAGAATTCAATTTTGAGAAGGATAAACAGCTCGGATCGATAGTTTGAGACCTACAACGACGCCTCCAACGCTATCGGTACGTGGTTGATGTATTTCCGTATGTGGAAAAGGAATTACCACTGGATCACCTATTCACCTGATTTCGGAGTAGTAAATGCTTCTGGCGTTGAAAGTCATGGGTCTCTGACGGCTTTGAATGATCACCGTTGACCATATTTCTCCTTGCGCAGATCTTTTTTGTGATTTGACTGTCCAACAGGCGAATCCATTAACTGACGTCATAGAACTCCAGCATAGGAGGACGTACGGGGTGGGTACCATGTGGGGAAGCTACCATGTGTACCCTTTTGGCACATCTGGATCATCCAATGCATGCAACCAACTATCCGAATTGAAAGTGCCATTTGGATTTTAAAAACAAAAAGTAAAGAAAAAGTGTGTTTTTATAAAAGCCATCCAATGCATTTTTAGATGGTTCGAATGTGCCGAATGAGCACCACGTCACCTATACCCTATCCACACCCAAAAATTTCTCGAAGGGGGTGCTATTATGGGCGCTGGTATGGTTTTCCAACTGGATAAACCTACGGGTACAGAGGAATTGGGATAGAAAATGTACCGAGCTTTCTCGGGGATCAACTTTTCGGTCTTATACGAGTGATTCAAATTGTTCATTACTCTTAAAACATTTTTTGAGGGCCCATAAAAATCACCATCAGATGGTTAAGTGTTGAACTAAAGTTCCATTTTTCAAACAAAATTTTTTTGAGTTGATTTTTTTGAAACGGTGGGACTTTGGTTCAAACACTTCTAACCGTCCGATTGAGATGATTTTTTGTGGGGCCCTTTGAAAAAATATTTTAAGAGCAATGAACAATTCAAATCACTCGTGTGAGACCCAAAAATGGATCCCTGAGAAGACTCGATACATTTTCTATCCCAAAACTTCTGTACCCCTAGCAGGCTCCTTTCCAACTACAATGATATTGGTTAATGCAGTAAAACAACTAGGACAGACAATAGAGATATACTTCCTTTGTCCGGATTTATTTGTCACTTGTTCTATTTTAACCAAATAAAAAACTAGTAATATCTTTAAATTGATATTAAATCTTATATCTAATGTGGATTTTGTTTGACAGATCTCGATTAGTTTTATAAGACAATATTCTTAAAGTTACATAAAACATTACAAATTGCAAAACATTATCATTTGAAAAGTGACATGAACTCTTAAAATGAACTAACAAATCCAGACGGAGGGAGTACTCCGTTTAGTTTACTCAAAAAAAAATTAGAACATCATATATCCAACCAACTGAAAAATTGACTCTTTGTGTGGAGAGTCCATCTGTCCCGAATCATGTGAATAATCGGTAGCTGCAGATTCTCATTGACTTTGTTTGGTTTGTAATTTAGTTTAATTTTGATGATATAAATAGGTGTAATGAGTAAAGAGAAATACAGAGAGAAATGAATAAAATAATTATGTCAATAAAACTAAAACAAAACTAAAACCCCTACCGAACATGACCATTATATCTCAAGTTTCAGTAAACAAAAAGGACAATTGATGTAGACAACCGAGAAGCAACTGCAATAGGTCGTGCGTCGCCACGGAGTGAAGTTCAAGATCGGACGGTAAATTGAAAACAACTTGTGATTTTCTTGGTTCGGTAACATATGTATTTATCATTTGGTAATTGCTCCATAGTCACATTGGCATGATCGAGGAAGCATGAGACATAATTTGTTGCATTCAAGTTATTAAAGGGGTGTTCTATTAATAAAAAAATATTTTTTTCTATTCTAAAAAGTAAGACATGTCATTCTCAAATAAAACATTATATAAAAGACTGTGAAAAATCAATTTACTCTAAAAACTGTTTTAGTGGAACAACTCCTAAAATGAAAACCCGAGAAAAAAAGAATTGATAATTTATGTATGAAAAGTTCTGAATATAGTAAACTAATTCAAGGGTCATTAGGGGGCATAATCTACGGGGTGGCTAGCTTATTTTCTATGATCAAATAAACAAAAACAAAATCTCTGGGGTGGCCCAAAAAATATCAATCACTTTATTCAATTAAAATAATTTATCACCACTTCATTAGAATATACAAACTTTGTGCCTTATCTCTTCTTCAATTATCCCATTGTCTTGCCCGGCCACATAGTTCCAATAGTCATGGGTGTAAAGCTAGAATGATTGAAAAATCTCCATAGCTTTTTCTTCTCAATCATCAAGTATTGCATCACTTGGGTCTTTTGTGTTTTTGCCTTTTGTGATCTCTTTTTGTCAAATTTTGGATAATGCAGTAGACTCATGTTAGGTGGGGTGCCTAATTGTATTAAACATATACTACTAGCTCATTCATACATGTCTCTGGGCCTGTCTACAGATTGGTTTTGGGCGGATTGAGTCAATTCGCAAACTGATATGCCCGCCGCGGATTGTCGTATTCTCCATCTACACCCATTTGTGTTTGTGAGTATGGTAAGGTTGGGTCGGTTCGATTGCGAATTGGGCCGATCAGGAGGAGAAGGGCTATTGGATAATAGATCGAACTCCAACCGAATCCGCAAAAACTAGAATATTAAGATCCGCATCCATCTGCAACATACCTTGGGTAGATACGCAAGAAGAAATATGTAGAAACTTCGGATAGTCTGTTTGTTGCCATGTCATGCCCATGTGGTTGAGCTTTTCTGTGTGATGTCATGGCAATTACTTTTTGCCGACTAAATTGCCGACTATAATTTTTAGTCGGCAATTCATTTCAGTGACTTAAATTGTACATTTGGCGACCAATGTTTTAGTCGGCAATTGTTTTTTTTTCCTTGTAATAGTAAAACCAAACTAGTGTCTGCACAATATCTTACTATACAAGAAATATTTACCGGTCACAATTTGATGTATGCCTACACTTGTTAGCGACTTCCAACAATTGTCGGGGACAGTTTGATACTTGCGTGCATAATTTTCTAGTTGTTTCATCAAATTAAAAATCTCATTTAAAATTTGAAATTTGTGCAAATAAATCAAAAAATTATCCACAACATTGTTGCATTTTTTATTTGATAAATGTCACGATTTTCCATAAAAACTGAAATTGCACTATGAAAAACTTGCATTAGATTTAGATTACAATGTTCTATGAAGATTTTTCAACGCAAAATGGTGGTGTGTCCAACCTAAATTCAAATTTCTTAATTGCTAAATTTGATTTCATACATGGGCAAAAGTCGAAATTAACGGCCCAAACCCGGAGGAGGACCCGTTGCTCGCGTCTACTGTGCTCTAATTTCGGGCCTCATTTCACGCTTGAAAACATAATATAAAGCATTCACTCTATTTATAACCAAGTTGATTGGTTATTGTTAGCTTACTAAACGGACCAAATAATAACATTGCCTGTGAAATTTCGAACTTATATTTTTCTATTCATTTACTTAAGATAAACGGGATTTGTTTATTACATTATCGTTGTGTTGATTTTTTTAATGAAACTATAGTATGTGTCAAGATCTACAAGCAGAACGGTTTGGATCATATTTTTAAAGCTTGAACGGTCCCCAAACCACCCACGTAAAATGTATGGGTCTCGGTGACAATCTATCAGCTCCTTTATGGGCCTATGTTAATTTTACTACTAATGAATGGGCCTATAGGTGGGCCTATCCCAACATGAAAATCAGAATTAAACGAACGTTTGGGCCCATTCACTGAAAGAGTTTTTCAGCCCATTCACTGTTTCTAAGCGTAGAACCGGGCGGCAAGGATCGATTCCATTTTGGAATTTTCTCTCTCTCATGGCGGGGGGGTTAAGGATTGTGCTTCAGATATTTTCAATCCGTTATGAGATTGAGGTAGAGATTCGATAACGTTATAACTTTGAACTGGATTTAGCAAATCTTTAATCAGAATAACAAATGATTCTAGTATAACCTAGCGATTGATCGTAATGCAGCTTGAATTATGATTTTTGTAAATTTTGTTGTTGTCACCCATGCCAGATTCAGGATTACTAATTTGGCTTAGTTTGCAGGAACACTCTACATTAATTTTCCAAAAAAATCCAAAGGTGTACTATAAATAGAAACTAATTGGGAGGGAGCCAAGACAGAATGAATTTCTAAAGTTTAAAGTTAAGATCTAACTTTAGGCCCCCAAATTTTGTCTAATTTTGGGGGCCCCCAATAATATAGGTCCATATAGTTATTAGATATATATAAAAAATTAAGTTTAATTTGTCTAATAATTTGAGGGCCTAATTTAAAATAAGACCCAAGTGAAAGGGCCTAAATGAAATATGATTTGACACCTATTTCATTGTTTTGAAAAATTAAAGGTCCTAAGTGTCAATAAATGAGTTAAACATCATGTGGTTAAGATCATGAGCACAGCAATGTTTCAAAACGGACTCTGGTGTTTAACAGAAAAAGGGGCCCAGGGTGGATGGGCAACGGTTTAACCGCCACGAACCAGGAATCGACCCGTGATGTCATAATTATGTTAAATAATATATTATACATATATAATTTAATAGAATAAGCATTTAAAAAAGTGAACTTTGATAGCTCAAGTATTTTCTAGTCAATTCTCCCTCAATCCCACATCAGTGGGACAAAGAATCAATCTTTATTTTTCCTTCTATAAAAGGTGGTTACCTTCACTCTTGTATTCAATCCCACATCGGTGGGACAAATAGTACATCTCTTGCTTTTCCTTCTATAAAAGGAAGAGAAGCCTTTAATCTTCGCTTGGCATCAGCAGAAGGCGTGTGAGCTGGCAACGGCTCACTGCTAAGATAAGTTTCTGCGACGTGTGTAAGCATTGGTCATAAATGGGTGCAAATTTCAGTTCAAAATTTTCCGGTCCGAGTTGATAGACCCAGCTGCAGTTCGAACAAGTTGGCGGTTTGACCGTCCGGCTTGAACGATTTTCATATTTTAGACCGGTTTTTGGAAAGAAGCGGTTTTTGAATGAAACCGAACCGAAGGTCCGGTTGACGAAAAAAAACGCAACAATCAGTGAAGATTCGTGATTTCTTTATGGGTAATTTTTTTTTTCCTGTTTCTTGTTTGGAGAGATTTTCTTATTCTCTAATGGATAATTGTTTTCCGAATGCGTGGATTGCTTACAGAATACTGCTAACTATTCCGGTTACAGTTGCCTCTGGGGAAAGAAGTTTTTCGAAATTCAAGTTGATCAAAACCTATCTTAGGTCGACCATGTCACAAGACAGATTGAATGGATTGGCTATGTTGTCTATTGAAAAGGCTATGGTGGAGAAACTAAATTATGCAAGTTTAATTAGTACTTTTGCTGCTAAAACGCAAGAAGAGTAATATTTAAATGATAGTTTTTAATGTATTGTAATGGCTATCGATTCTCGGTACTTGTGGTATCAAATTATTGTATTGTTTTCCATATGAATGTTTTTTCTTTCTCTTATTGTTCACTATGCAAAAAAAGATTGAAGGCCCATTTTTTTTCCTTTAAAAAGTTCGCTTTAAGCCTCACAAAACTCAGAGCCGGCCCTGAGAGTGCAGGGTCAAACACCCCCTTGCACCCCCTGGATCTGCTAGTGGTTGTCAAAGAAAACTTGTTAATGAATTCTTAGTGGAACTGGTTTAAGTTGGTCTCAATATTGTTCGAGAATAACGTGACTCGTAAAATGCAATAAAAAGTTGTTAGACTTTAGCCCACATTGCCTATCTAAGCCACCCAAGCTTGGTTAATATATTCTAGACGCTCCTCTACCTATTGCTAATTGGTTTTAGGCTAGAACCCTCCAAAAAATCTAACATGGTATCAGAGCTAGGTCTTGGGTGATCTCACCTCACGTGGTCGAGTCTCTGTTACCCAAGTCAAATCACCTCTTGTCCTCAATTCATAGCTCCACATGCATCTGGGCTGCACGTGAGGGGGAATGTATGTTAGACTTTATCCCACATCGCCTATGTAAGCCACCCAAGCTTGGTTAATATTCTAAAGGCTACTGCACCTATTGCTAATTGGTGGTTGGAACCCTCCAAGAAATCTAATAAAAACAATAAGTTATATTTGAGAATAGGTCACTTTTGTGGAATAGACTCTTATTATGTCGCTTTTTGTGGAGTGGTTGAAATGAAGTATCATGGAAGAACCCAAATTTACCCAAAAATGGCCCTGCTTCTGTAATCTCCGAGTGGTATTTTGGTTGCTCCAGGATGAGAAGAGTGAATTATCCGATGTGAGCCCTATGCTAAAGAAATGAAGCAAATTTTTAGATAATCTTATTGTTTTTGTTGGAATTATGCTTTGAATTTCTTGAATTTTAGACGTTGGAAGAAAGGTGTAGTATTTGTCACGAGCAGTTTTTCGTTTTGAACCGCGGGAAAGTTTTTGGAAAAACCGCCCAGGCGGATTTGACAGTTTTGAGTTTTTTTCGGCTTTTTTCTAGAAATCCCGCCTAGGCGGTTCCAACCGACTTCCGTATGGATTGCGTGTGTCTGCGCGTTTTTGAGGGTTTGAACTTCTTTTTTTTTTTTTTTGTACTTTCTTATAAATAGGAGCCTTGTGGCATCCTAAGGCTTTGGGACTGAATCCCTTTAAGTGAGCTCCATGGGGGCTCCTCGTAGTGTGCTAGGGTTTCTTGGTCGTTCTATTGATAGTCTTTAATTCTTGGGATTTGATATTAGGGTTTTGCTTGTCTCTTTTGTGTTCTTGAGAATTTGTCCCTAGATATCTTTTGGTGTTTCAATTAGAGTTACGAGTATAGCCGGCTCTTTGTATTCTCTTCCGTTCATAGTGAATCCTCTCTTGTTGTTCGCCCGTGGACGTACCTCTAGAGCTTTGCGCTTGGAGGGGAACTACGTAAATCTTGTGTCCTTGATTGTCGCTTGTTGGTTTGTTTTTCTCTTACTCTGTGGCCAGTCACAACAGTTTTAAGTCCGTTGCTAGCTCTTCCGATATTTTTACTTGGTTGAACACTCTAACATATGAAAAGTACCCGTGTTTTCTCCGTTTTCAATGGTATTAGGAAAACCTGCAACCATGTTTGTGTGGTTTTCATAATCTGCACCACAGATTACACTAATATGATTTTATGATATTTCACCGAGATGGTAGAAATCTCTCAACTTCAAATAAAAAGCCAAGAATATTATAGCTATTGCAATGCATGAAGTTAGGTTCTTTGCCATATGCATGAAATTTTACAGCTACTGTAGTACTCTAGTTTATGTAGTGCTGCTGTAGTATATACAAGTTGGTGTGCGCGTATGAACTAATTATAGCTATTGCAATGCATGAAGTTAGGTTCTTTAAGTATATCTGTTAATTGTTATGCTCGCTGAGCTTACAATTTCTAGATCCTGTTATGTACTATCAAAAGTAATACACTTTTCTTAGAAATGCATAATTTCTGAATTCTGCCATCATACCGTGTCCCTCCGCTTACTATTGTCTCACATTAAGGAAGCCCAAATACTTGAGCACTCTTATGAAGACAGTTGATGATTTAGTAGCAAATATCCCATTGGTCAAAGTGGGTTAACTATCATGACACTCTCAATGGGATGGAAAGGACAGCTTAAGAACCTGAGCTTGGTCACATAAATGGGAGGCACTCTAGGTGCACCTTATCCCCAACACTGAATATTCAGTCAAAGCACTTTTCGAAGTTCATTATGTTAGCAATTTTAGTATACCTGGAGAATAGGTGTTATTGTGTTAAATAAGTCCAAGCTTAATGTAGAGATTGCAATGAAACTTCCTATTTATCCATTCTAATTTGCTCCTGAGGACTTATTTACCATTTCTTATTGAAGCACATTTTTTTTCTTAAGGCCTGGATGGGTTAATGAATGATTATTTTTATAATAATGATACATACACAAACTTTGTGTCACAACCCCACTCCCATGGGGTGCACCCCATGTGAGTGGGGTTATGATTGGTTGTGACACAAAGTTTGTGTCACAATCATTTTTGTTATTTTTATACCTAATAGATCATCATGGAGTTTGTGAAACCCATCACTTTCCAATGCCTGAAGAATAGCAGAAATTTCTAAACTGAACAATAATAAGATGCAGTGTAATGATCAAAACATACCAACAAACCGATTTTTCAATAACTGAGGAGGATATATCCGACAACTGACTGAAAGTTTCTTGCAAATACCTCTTATTTATTTTATTTTTTTAAACATGCACACACATATATTATCTTCTTCTGTTTTTTGGATTAACCAAGACAACTTGATCTGTGCCTTTTGTTTACTTTGCCTGCATGAGTTATATAAAGAAGAGCGGGCACATTTTTTATACAGTTTGAAGTCTCAACCTATTTGAGGCAGTGAAAATTTTTTAAGAGGCTTTTTATGGAAATGGAATTAAGAAAGTGAAAGAGGTCTTGAGATATTTTACATAGTTTGTAGCACGGTTGCTTGAATGCTGGATCTTCGGCAGTCTCAGGAGGTTCCTGACCAAATACCATCTCACAGCTCATATCGTCATAATCTTCAAGCGAAAAGGTGGTGTTAAAGTAATGTAAACCATTTTGCATTTGTGAATTGATTCACTTTATCTTGCTCATACATAGCCGTATCAGGACCATTAAATGCAAATTTTAAGTGTTCGTATCGTCTTAATAGTTTGCCTGTGACAATGAGTCATTTGACTGTGAAGAGGAAACAGGGCGTTTGATGATTGACTTGGGTTGCTTTGGTGCATATTATTGAGCTACATGGTTGAAAAGGCAACACTACTATGAGATTTCTTGCCCACAAATTTCCAGGGAACCTTACTGCATATGCTATGATTGTCACTTGAGTTTTGATGGATCTACTTGTAGTGCTGCACCCTTAGTGGTTCATGCTTCGGACCCTCCACTGTCATGATGAGCAAAGAATTCAAAGCTTTTGTGCAGGTACTGTTACTCTTACTGCGGTGATTCTATATTTACTGATGTTTGATATATTTGGCTGCGATACGATTACTTTGTGAGGAAGAATAGGAAATGTCCTGTTACGGTTAATGAAGGACAACACATTTTGGGCCTCTTTCACAATTAAATATCTTCTGAATTACTTGTGTTGATACACATATCGAAAGGAAAACAAGCTTTCGGTCATGAAATGGATAATCTGATATTAGCAGAACATACTTAGAGCATCCTCACGTGGTTTGCTATTTTGCCAAAATGGTTATTTTGTTGAGTCCAAGTGGTAAAAACACCTCAAAATCAGCCTCAACAAACATTTGGCTAATTTGCAAAATTTATATTTTTGCTACAGTAACTTGGTATTGGGGTAAATGCACTATTCACGAGCTAAGATACTGTTCACGCACAAAGCCATCCCTGGACAAAACCTAGTGGACAATCTTATTGTTCATGCACTACACTACCGACATGTATACGTGTCAGGTGGGGGGAATCAATGGGCCTGCACTACACTGCCAAAAAAATGTATTTTATGGGGAAGGTTTTTTTTTTTATATATAGATTTTAGGGGAATAGTTTAATATAGTGAAATTAGAATAAATAGTCTAATTTTGTGAGTTTTTTAAAAAATGACTTAGTAAATTATAAAAGGTGTTTTTGAGGTTAAATTTGGTGTTTTTTTTGTTGAATCTGATAAGGATGCTCTTATTAGGGACCATGTTGACAGGCACGGGCAAGACATCCTTGATGAACTCTTGATGGGCATCTTACAGAGGTTGATGCACATTCCTTCACAGTTGGACTCCTCCAGATACCTGTATGATTTTAAGGAGCAATGAAAAGAGGTTTTCTGAGGCGTAACATCAAAATTAGGCCTATTTGAACAGCTAGGCCTCAGATCCGAAGGAATTTCTCGGTATTTGGTAGTGGCCTACTACATGATGCTAGTGATGGTGATGATAACATTGAGAAAGAAAGGTCCCGGACCAGTGCACAATCATTGGAGCAGATTGTTCTCGGAATTAGGCGTTGTTTGGTTTGAGTTTTGAGGGAGGTTTTTGGGGGTAATGAGTAGAGAGAGATAGAAAGAAAATTTTATTGGAAATCGTGCAGGGTGGGTCTTGAGACCCAAACCGAACAAGGTCTGCATTTCTAAAGTTTGTCTATAGTTGAGTTAGGTCAGTTGTGTCTCTTCAAATTAGGATGGATTAAGGAAAAAAAATTGTTTGCCCTCACCAAAATAAGGTGAACAAAACCTGATTGGTTGAAATGGTGTGGGGTCCACCAAAAATAGTGTGAATTCCACCACAAAGTGATGTCATGTTTACCAAAAAGTTTATTGATTCCGTGAACCCCACATTATTTCAACCAATCAGGGTGAAGGATTTTGTTCACTCTCTTTCGGTGCGAGTGAACAAATTTTTTTCCAGGGATTAAAGTGAAGAATGTAAAAGGTACCTGCACTTTTTAATGTGGACTACATTCCTTTCTCTTCGACCGTTAAGCTCCGACTCTCTCACCTTGTCAAAAAACACAAAGTGTCGATATACGAACCTTATTTACACCTATATAATACTCCATCTGTTCCAAATTAATAGTCCCGCTTTGGAACTCCAACAATTTAAGGAAGCATGCAATGATTACACCTATATTCAAACTTAATGACGTCATTTCCATCATTACCTCTATATTCTACCTACTTTTTAAACATTTGTATCCACTTGTTAGGGGTAGTTTTGGCCAATCATCAACTTCATATTTCCATTTTTAGAAAGGGGCCCAAAATTTTGAAGCATTCAAATAAAGAATAATGGACTATTAATTAGGAATAGAGGGAGTAAAATAAAATAAGAACACAAAAAAAATCACTCCTTTGTATGAAAGTGGTGTGTTCTCAAGTGATCCTTGTTTCTCAAAGCGCTCTATAATAAAGATTAGTCTCTTTTCGGATAGATTCATGTTTGTGTACCATCAAAACTATTTTTTGCATAAAGAATTCATTTTGCAAAAGTTTCCAACTAAAAAAAGTTTTGGGTCATTTTCGCGCAACCACAGCTACGAGATGGCAAACCAATCGAAGTTTTTCACAAATTCTCACCAGTGAATAGGAATCAACCGATTCCTCCTCACACACGTAGGTTGATGCTATTCCAAGTTCGTAGACATAGAATTTTACAAAAGGTTTGAACAAAAAATAGTTTAGGGCCATTTTTGCACAACCGCAGCTACGAGAGCTCAAACCGGTTGAACTTTTTCCACAAATTCTCACTTGTGAACAGGCATAGAATTTTTCAAAAGGTTCCAACATAAAAAAGTTAAGGGCCATTTTCATGCAATCGAAGTTGCGAGAGTGCAAACCGGTCGAACTTTTCCACAAATTCTCACCTGTGAACAGGAATTGACCAGTTCCTGTTTCCACACATAGGTTGATCCTATTCCAAGTTTGCAGGCATAGAATTTTGCAAAAATTTTCAATTGAAAAAAGTTTAGTGCCATTTTCGCGTAACCCTGGTTACGAGACAGTAAACTGGGTTGAAGTTTTTCACAAATTCTCACCAGTGAATAGGTATCAACCAATTCCTCCTCGCACACGTAGGTTGATGCTATTCCAAGTTTGCAGGCATAGATTTTTACAAAAGGTTTGAACAAAATATAGTTTAGGGCCATTTTCATGCAACTGCAGATACGAGAGCTCAAACCGATTGAACTTTTTCCACAAATTCTCACTTGTGAGAAAGAATCGATTGATTCCTGTTCCCACACGTAGGTTGGAGTTATTCTAAGTTTGCAGGTGTAGAATTTTATAAAAGATTCCGACAGAAAAAAGTTGAGGGCCATTTTCACGCAACCGTAGCTACGAGAGTGCAAATTGGTCGAACATTTCCACAAATTCTCACCTGTGAACAGAAATTGACCGAATCATGTTCCCACACGTAGCTTGATGTTATTCTAAGTTTGTTGTCATAGAATTTTATAAAAGGTTCCAACAGAAAAATGTTTAGGGCCATTTTTTCTCAACTGCAGTTACGGGAGGGCAAATCGGTCAAATTATTCTGCAAACTCTCACCTATGAAATTGAATCGACCGGTTCCTATTCCCACACATAGGTTGATGCTATTCAAAGTTCAAAGGCATAGAATTTTGCAAAAGTTTTCAACTAAAAAAAAAAAGATTAAGGCCATTTTCCCGCAACCACAGCTAAAAGAGGGCAAACCAGTCGAAGTTTTTCACAAATTCTCACTAGTGAATAGGAATTGACCGATTCCTCCTCAAACAAGTAGGTTGATGCTATTCCAAGTTCATAGGCATAAAATTTTACAAAACGTTCGAATAGAAAATAGTTTAGGGCCATTTTCGCGTGACCACAGCTACGAGAGCTCAAACCTGTCGAACTTTTCCACAAATTCTCACCAATGAATAGGAATCGACCAATTCCTATTCTCACACGTAGGTTGATGTTATTCTAAGTTTGCATGCGTTGAATTTTATAAAAGGTTCCAACAGAAAAAAGTTGAGGGCCATTTTCACGCAACCGTAGTTACGAGAGTGCAAACCGGTCAACTATTCCACAAATTCTCAACTGTGAACAAGAATCAACCAAATCCTATTCCCACACGTAGGTTGATGTTATTCTAAGTTCGCTAGCATAGAACTTTATAAAAGGTTCCAACAAAAAAATGTCTAGGGCCATTGTTGCGCAACTACAGACTTTATTAAGTTTCTAATGTTTATTTTGGAAAATAGACATACATTTTGGAATGTCCCAACAAGGATTTACTGGACTATGGAAATGAGACAGAGGAAGTACTATGCAATGTCACAATTTGATGCGTGCCTACACTTGTTAGGGATTTTTGGCAATTGTCAGGGACAGTTTGAAGTGCATAATTTTCTAATTGTTTTATCAATTTAAAAATCTCATTTTAAATATGAAATTTGTGCAAATAAATATAAAAAAAGTATCCACGAGATTGTTGCTTTTTTTTTTTGACAAATGTCACGATTTTCTATAAAATGGTGGTGTGGCAACAAATAACATTGCTAGTGATATTTTGAACTTTTATTTGTTCATTAACCGAAGATAAATGGGATTTGTTTATTAGGTTGTCAACGTCAGAGTTAGTTGATTTTTAATGAAACTATAGTATGTGTCAAGATCTACGAGCCGAACTGTTTGGATTGTATCTTTAAAGATCAGACAACGCCCGAACTCGGAGTACAACAGCAACAAGGCACAACAAGCCCCCAATCCCCAAACCTCACACTAAGAAGTCTAAACGAAAAATTTCAAGCCGCACCTACTTTTTGTGGGAGTTTTTGTCCAAATCTCATTTTGTCTTGTACTCCTAAATAAGCCCTGCCCACGTGAGACCATTAAATAAAGGCATGCCGCGTGTTAGATGATGTTTCTCACTCTTTACAAGGCATGTTACTTCCTGACACATTGCATTTACTCCTACTCCTCTCTCTCCCTCTCTCTCTCTCTCTTATTTTAATTTTTTAAAATAAAATAACTTTTGTTATAAATATTTATTTTTTATAAAAATTATATATTTGAAATCTACTCGAGAAGATATTTCAAACAAGATCCATTATGAATATGAAATTATTTACATGACAAAAAAGTTTTTTTTTATACCCATTAATTAAGAATTCATGCTCCTAAATAATTCACATCCCCAAAAATTAAAAAATTCAATTCTTCAAATGCAGAATTCACATATCACAACTCACTATCCAAAATACAAATTCACACCCCAAAAGAAAGAATTCACAGACTTGAAATGCAGAATTCACACATCATAACTCATTCTCCGAGATAAAAAATTCACACCCAAAAAGAAAGTGTGATATTAAGGGTGTGAATTGTTTGCTATTTGGGGGTGTGAATTATGTGCATTTGAAGGTTGTGAATTATTTAGAAGGGAAAAGAAAGTGTGATATTAAGGGTGTGAATTGTTTGCTATTTGGGGGTGTGAATTATGTGCATTTGAGGGTTGTGAATTATTTAGAATGAGTGTGAATTTTGCATTTAAGAGGTGTGAGTTCTTTCTTTTTGGGGTGTGAATTGTGTATTTTGGAGAGTGAGTTGTGATATTTTTTAATTCTACATTTCAAGTCTGTGAATTCTTTCATTTTGGAGGATGTGAATTGTTTAGAAGGGGTGCAAATTAATATTAATTAATGGGTATAAAATAATTTTTTTTACATATACACAATTTCATATTCAAATTGGAACTTATTTGAAAGATCTCATCAAGTAGATTTGAAATATATAATTTTTATAAAAAATAATTGTATATAAAAAAGTTATTTTATTTTAAAATCTAAAATTAAAAAAAGGGAGAGAGAGAGAGATGCAATGTGTCAGGAAAGAAAAAACATGCAATGTGTAGAGAGAGAGAGAGAGAGTTAATAAAAACATGTACTCTCACAGAGTCACTGCCCATTTTATAGCCGAAGAAGGGGAATAGAGAAAGAGAGAGAGAAAGAGAGAGAAAGTAATGATGTGCATCTCTGGAGAGAGAAATTGTCATGCGTGCGTGGGGAAGACTTGGGTATAATGTGTTTGACATGAGGTGGACTGGGATGAAAACATCCGGACAAAATAGGGCCAACTTGTAAGAAGCCCATATCTAAAATGTTGGGCCTATAGATTGCCACTACTACTAATGAATGAGGTTATAGATGGGCCTATCCCAACATGAAAAACATAACTGAACTGCGTTTGCGCCTATTCACGAAAAGAGTTTTTCAGCAAAATCCAAATCATCAATGAACGGTCCATTTGGATTGTTTCTAACATTTGCGCTCTCTCTCTTTCTCTCTCTCTCTCTCCGTCTGTCTCATGACGGGGGAAAGGATTGCGCTTTAGCTATTGTCAATCCATTACAAGATTCAGGTAGAGATTTGATAAACGTTATGTAACTGTGAATCAGATTTAGCTGACAAATGATTCTAGTACATATGACCAGGTGATTAAAATAGGTTATGATTGTAATGTAGCTTGAATTATGATTTCTGTTAATTATGGACGCTCTGTTTAACTAAATAAAGTGTTAGAAATTTGGTCTGAAAATTTGGTGATGATGGTGACGTCTTTACTACTTCAATCTGCTCCGCAAAAACAATTCGAGGCACGTTGAATCAACACTTTCCTAAAGACAATATTTGCCCCCACCAAATGGTGTGCACCGGGCTACAAAAAATCCGTCTTCAAGATACAACGAAACCGAATTTGAAGTTCTTTTTGTTTGCGTTTGCACAAACGAAAACAGACAAAATATCAGCTATGTGAAAATAAGAAAATCTAGAACAAAATACAGAATAAATGCTCAAATTATTTGGACAAGAGTGGAGGAAATTGTGAGAGATAAATCGGATCACATATGACTTTGAAACACCTGTTCACAAAGCAAGGCAGCCATTCAATTCTCGTAAGATAACCTTTCGGCCAAAGGCAACAATTGGCATAAGGATGCCACTATTTTACAGACACCTTTTCGGAGAAAATAGAAGCACCCCTTGGTTTAGGAAATTGACGCCTTTTAATATATATAAAAGGCACATGCACCCTTTCCAATCAACACATCCATTAATGTAAAACTAATAGACACAACTTTTAGCATAAAAAGTCACTTCTCTCCACAAAATAATCAACACAACTCTTAGACTTAAACACAAAAGGTTGTAACTCTCCACAAATAAAAAAAGACTAATATAGGAACAAGAATATTTTAAAAACACCTAAAAGAATAACTTATTTATTTTGACAAAAAAACCGAACATAAAGTATTCGATTTCTTATTCATCTCTCAATGCTTGTGATTTAGCGGTGTTCTTTTTTACTTTTTCTTTCGCTTTTTGTGTAGGGTGAAGTGAAGCAGTACTGTGATAGACGAACCAAATTTATCTGAAAATGGCCCCACCATAATCTCCAAGTGGTATTTGTGCTGCACATGGACGAGAAAAGTGAAGTTGCCTGTGTGAGCACTCACGACCTAATTAGAAATTTAGCTCAGTGGGGCACCATTAAACATATTTTTAGAATTTCTATCTTTTATGTATAATAAACTATAATATAAAGAAAATGAACTTAAAACGTAAAATCTGCTACCAAGTATATCTAGATAACGGGTCTTTATGTAACAGTTAGGAGATTTTTTATTTTTTATTTTTGGAAATTTGACAAAGGTACTAGGGGATGTAAGTAATATAAAAGGGAAAATATGTAAAATTTAAGATAAAAATTGTCATGACCTTTATTATTTTAGGGTAAAATTGAAATTATTTTGAAAGTACAGTGTGGGCTTGTGCCACTACTGGTCTTGCACTGCCTCCTCCCCGGTGAAAACTATGTTGAAGAAATGAAGCAAATTTTCAGATAATCTTATTTGTTTTCAACTCCATTGCTACCTCTTCCGATATTGTTATTACTAGGTTTAACTCTCAAACGTATGAAAAGTACCCGTGTTTTCTCCGTTTTCAATAGTATTATGAAAACTTGCAACCACATTTGTGTAGTTTTCATAATCTGCGCCAGAGATTACACTGATATAATTGTATGAAATTGCACCGAGATGGTAGAAATCTCTCAACCTCAAATAAAAAGCCAAATTTTTTTTATAGCTATTGCAATGCATGAAGTTTGGTTCTTTGCCATCATCGACTTTAGTATTCTAGTTTATGTAGTGCAGCTGCAGTATATACAAGCCAAATTTTTTATAGCTATTGCAATGCATGGAGTTAGGTTATTTGCCATCATTAACTTTAGTTGTTCTAGTTTATGTAGTGCTGCTGCAGTATATACAAGTTGGTGTTTGCGTATGAACTAATTATCAAATTATGGGCTTTCTTTAAGTATGTCTGTTATGCTTGCCAGGCTTACAATTTCTAGATCCTTTTATGTACTATCAAAAGCCAAAATTCATTTTTCTTAGAAATGTACAATTTCTGAATTCCGCTATTATCAGTGGCAGAACTACATGTAAGGATGGGGTGCCCGGGCACACACCCCACGATTTGGCTATTAACCCTACATATTTGTATTTTTGTTGTAGAAAATGTAGTAAGATGAGTAATAAATTGGCACCCCCACAAGTCCCAAACCCATATATGGACTAGTGTAGTAAGATTCCTAGTTGAACTTTAACTTTCGGCACCCCTTATTTGAAAATCTTGGTTCCGCCACTAGCCATTATGCCATGTCCCTCCACTTGCTCTTATCTAAAATTAAGGACGCCCAAATACTTGAGCACTCTTATGAAGACAGTTGATAATGCAGGAAATTTCCCGCTGGTCAAACAAGTGGGTTAACTAGTCCATCACTCTCTCAGTGGGATGGAAGGGACAGCTTAAGAGCTTGGTCACATAAATGGGAGGCACTCTAGGTCCACCTTTGCCCACCTTATCCCCAACACTGAATATTCAGTCAAAGCACTTTTCGAGTAACTTTTTGAAATTCTTTATATTAGCAATTCTGGTATACATGGAGAATAGGTGTTAACCAAGTCCAAGCTTAAATAGAGATTGCAAAGAAACTTCTTATCCATCCATTCTAATTTGCTCCTGAGGACTTGTGTACCATTTCTTATTGAAGCACATTTTTTTCTTAAGGCCTGGCTGCGTTAATGCATTGTCGCTCTTTTTTTTTTTTAACTAATAGATCATCATGAGATTGTGAAACCCATCAATTACCAATGCATGAAGAATAACAGAAATTTCTAAACTAAACAATAATAAGATGCAGTGTAAATGATCAAAGTATACCAACAAACCGATTTTTAAATATCTGAGAAGGATATATCCGACATCTGACTGAGAAGTTTCTTGCAAATACCTCCTTCAAAGGTCCACCCTTTATTTTTCACACACACACAAATCTTCTTTTTGGATTAGATGAGACAACTTGACCTGTGCCTTTTGTTTACTTTGCCTGCATGAGTTGCATAAAGAATAATGAGCACATTTGGTATGTAGTTTGAGGTCTCAACCCATGTCAGGCAGTGAAAATTTTTTAAGAGGCTTTTATGGAAATGGAATTAAGAAAGTGAAGAGGTCTTCGAGATATTTTACATAGTTTGTAGCATGGTTGCTTGAATGCTGGATCTTCACCAATTTCAGGAGGTTCCTGACCAAATACCATCTCACAGCTCATATCATCATAATCTGCAAGAGAAAAGGTGGTGTTGAAGTAATGTAAATCCATTTGTGAATTAATTCACTTTATCTTGCTCATACATAGCCCCAGGACCATAGAATGCAATTTTAAGTGCTCGTTTAGTCTTAATAGTTTGCCTGTGACACTGAGTTGTTTGACTGTGAAGAGGAAACAGGGCGTCTGATGACTGACTTGGGTTGTTTTGGCTCATACTACTGAGCTACATGGTTGAATAGGCAACACTAATCTGAGATTTCTCCCACTGATTTCCAGGGAACCTACTGGCTACTGCATATGCTATGATTGTCACTTGAGTTTTGATGGATCTACTTGTAGTGCTGCACCCTTAGTGGCTCATGCTTTGGACCCTCCACTATCATGGTGAGCAAAGAACTTCCAAGTTTTTGTGCAGGTACTGTTACTCTTACTGCTGTAATTTTATATTTACTGATGTTTAATATATTTGGCCGCGATAAAAATAGGAAATGTCCAGTTACGGTTAATGAAGGACAACACATTGTGGGCCTCTTTCAGACTTAAAAATCTTTGACCTTTTGAATTACTTGTGTTGATACACAAATTGAAAGGATATCAAACTTTAGGTCATGAAATGGATGATCTGATATTAGCAAAACATACTTACTAGGGACCATGTTGATTGGCATGCCCAAGGCATCCTTCATGAACTTTTGAGAGGGCGTCTTACATAGGTTGATGCACATTCCTACACAGTTGGACTCCTCCAGAAACCTGTATGATTTTAAGGAGCAATGAAAAAGGTTTACACAGACGATGCTTGAGCAACCCATGGCTTTTCTGAGGCCTAACATCAAAATTAGGCCTATTTTATGGGTAATTTAACAGCTAGGCCTCAGATAGGAATGAATCTCCCGGTATTTGGTAGTGGGCCTAACACTTGATGCTAGTGATGATGATAGCATTGAGAAAGAAAGGTCCCGGAGACCAGTGCACAATCATTGGAGCAGATTGTTCTCCGAATTTATGCATTTCTTAAATTTGTCTATAGTTGGGTTAGGTCATTTTTGTCTCTTCAAATTAGAAGGGATTAAAGGGAAGAACGTAAAAAAGTACCTGCACTTTTTAATGTGGACTACATTCCTTTCTATTCGACCATTGAGCTCTGACTCCCTCACCTAATTGTCAGAAAACAGAAAGGTGTTGATATGCAAATCTTATTTACACATATATAATAAAGTAAACAAGAAAGCAAATGGTGCGTTCTCAAGTGATCTTTGTTTCTCAGAGCTCCTCTATACCCAAGATTAGTCTCTTTTCCGATAGTTTCATGTTTGTGTATTGATCCATTAGAACTATTCTGCGTTAAGAATTAATTTTTCGAAATGGGTAATAGCTTTGGTACTGTGACGTATACAGGTCGCGTTGGCCATTTTTCACCCTCTCTAATGCGTGCCTGTGCAATCTACGAAGGCCACTACGCGAGGTGAGGCGTTTTTCATTTCCAAAATTCCTTGTGAAATTGAATGGATAATTTGAATGCCAGAGTTTCGAAACAAAATTAACTGAAATTAGAGTACAACTTTACCTCATTTGGTCCAACTAACCAAGCAAAAAATACAGTAGTGAAAGCAGCAAAAAGTTCCCTGACAAATTTAGAATTTGGTAGCAACGTCCTAATCTGCAATAGTCATGACATTATTACTTGTACAATATACTTATACGTTAAATCTACGTATTTGAGAATAAGAAGATGATGCAATGAAAACGAAGAACTTGCCGTGCCAAGAATAGGCCCTGGAATGGCTTTATGAAGAGTTTTTGTGACTATCTCATGTTGTTTAAGGGGATCGAAGTTGCACCATACCCCAGTAGTTGCCTCCACGAAGCTATCATAGCCACTCTTATTGTTCGTCAACCCTGCAATATTGATTTTGCATGTATCAGATGTTTAAAAGGGAAAAAGGAAAAAAGAAGAAGAGCATTTATCATGTATTCACACCATATTCAGTTAATACATTTATAACAAGCGGTAAAAAGGGAGTAGAGGAAAGAGAAGTTGCAGCTCGCAAATATAAGTCTTGAGCCTAGTGATAATCCCTGAGACTCATAAAAATCTTTGGTTTGATTGATATGTTTTTCTTTTTGGTACGAGTTTGATTGATATGTAGCCCACATTTGGTAGGTGTTTCAGATTCGGCTTTCCAGAAAAAAACTGAGTTTGAAAACACATACATGTGAATTGTACAGTCCATTTATTTTGTTGCCAAATGGTTTCTAGAATTCAAAGAGATCTTTTGGTTGTCTACTTTCTTAGAAGACATCCTGAGAAACTGATTCTGAAACAGCAACCAGTGGGAGGTTGATCTAGGAAAAGGAAGTGAACCCGTTGAAGCTTGAATGATCTGGGACATGTAGTTAATGGCGATGTGATCAAACAAGTTGTCCTTGTAAATAGTCTTCAAGCTCGATAATTTTCCTACTTGACCATCCACAGGCCGGGTCAGCACCGAGACAATGGACACACACTGCTTTCCCTGGCGCATGTCTGTCCGGCGAGCCTGTGTTGGGAAAGGGCTACTGTTATGCATAACAAGCCTAGCTTCCATTTTGTGGAGAGAGAGAGAGAGAGAGAGAGAGAGTGAGTTTTTTGGCCTGCTAAGATAAATTCCCTCTGTTTTAAGAGTTTGAAACACCAACTTTGGTACATATATATTCAAGTAGGAAAAAAGTTGTTTACGAAACAATAAACTTGATGTATGTAGTATTATGAGAGTTATTACTTGCTTGTCTTTTCAGATTTGTTGGGGGATTTATAAGTTAATGGTGAGTTACTGTTGTATTGATACAGAAATGAAACTTAAAGCTAGTGAAAAGTGTAATACTTTTGTTGTTGGGGATGCAGACAAGCTTTGGCGATAGTCTATTCCGGACAGGGCCGGCCCTGGGGTGAGCTCAACAAGCTCTCGGCTAGGGCAACTCCCACTCCTGGGCAACCACAAAAAAAAAACCCTATAAAGTATGTTATGAATGTATGAGTTGGTGCATCGAAGAAGTAAGGGACTTTGGCCCAGTGGAAAGGTCACGTCTCTCTACACAACTTGTGCAAGTTCAAATCACAACGCTTGGAAGGCCCACTTCTGTTTCTTTTTAATCTGCTCCAAGGGAGCCTAGATCATCCTCTTTTTTCAAGCATTCTCCTTCACTCTAGGCCCCCCCATCTTTGTCTCTTCATAAAACATTATTTTTTAAAATTTGCTTAAGCCTCCTACTATTACTGCTTTTCGTTTTATTTTTTCATGCGATTTCTACTATTAATAAAAGTTAAAAGGGTTTATTTGTCAAATTAAATTTCGTTGTAGCATTTTTGTTATGTTTTTCTCAAATTAACTATTTTACTTTCATATTCCTTTTGATTACAATAACTGATATAGACGTTAAAATGTCTATATAATAAGTATTACTTGCTTAATTTTAACCTTAGTAGGCTTTTTTGCTAAAAGGATTTGTCCTCCGTTAAATTTTTTGAGAGTTAGTTTCATTAAGTTTCTAGTTCAAATTTCCTTGAGACGGGTTTCTCAATTGTGTGATTATAAGGATTTATTGGGAAGATGGTGTTTTCCAAATGCTATGTGGTTGCTCATTGAATTTAATTGAATGTACCGGTTATAGATGATTTGGTGGGAGAAGTTTTTCTTAGTTGAAGTAGATAAAACCTTACTTTCGGACTATAGTATCACACAAGAGATTAAGATAAATGGCTATGATCTCAAGTGAAAATGAATACATGGATAAGTTAAAGTACGATGACTTAATTGAAGAACTTGCCTTAAGAAATGCAAGGATATTTCTTTGAATTGAATCGTGGTAATCATAAAGCAATAGAACCGATTTTACATTTTGGTTTTGTTTTTTTTTTTTTTGATATAATTCAAGTTAAAAACACAATGTAACATATTTTTTATGACTTAATAGTATGTTGGCAACCAAGTTTGGGGTTGGGTTTGGACAACCCAAACATTACGGCCAACCTTGATTCCAGGGTGTGGGGGTCAGGGCCCCCCGACATAGAGAAGACTTGTACTCCATTAATTCTCCTCGATTATAGTGAATTAGTGTGCGACTCCCGTTGGTTTTTTTCCTTGTGTTGAGATTTTCCATGTGTATTTTTGTGTTATTTCGTTTTTTGTTTATTAGGTACTGTTTTCGTTTGTTGTGTAATTTATGTGACTCTAGATTCTAGTTTCTAAGATCTGTAGAGGTGTTTGAAGATTGAATGTAAATGTAGACTTCGATTTTTAACATTTGTAAGTGGAGATCATAGGTGTAATGCATGATAGGTAGGAGTGATGAGTTACATTTTAGGAGTATATTCCTAAAAAAAATACAATAATTTTTTGGATCTACAGAGGGGAAGACCCAAGTTTGTGATACCCTTTCGTAGAAATATGCCTTTTGGTTGTAGCACTTTTTTTTGGTTGCCTGGGAATCGGACAAGTGACAACTATCTCTACCCGTTTCTTGGTTTCTGTTTTTATCATTATGGTACCGTGGGGTTCTAGGTTTGGCCTAATAAGTTAGTTGACTTATTTTTTTGTCTTTATTTGATTTTTTTTTTTTTCACATTTTTTAGTTTTTCATCAATTTTTTTGTATATTATTGGTTCATCTCGGCGAGAAGAATCAAAAAAGTAAAAACATTTGACTGAAGCTTAAATTTTTTTGAATAAAGCCAAAAAGTCAGCTAACTTATTTAGCCAAACTTTTTTCGATTTTATTCAAAAAAATTGAGGGTTTTAATTATAATCTCTTACCCTTTTGGATTTCTCTCATCGAGACGAACCAATAATAATCAAAAAATCGATGCAAAATTAACAAACGCAAAAAAAAAATCAAATAAAAACGAAAAAAAAGAAGTTAAGCTAACTTATTTAGCCAAACCTATAGTACTACCATCTTTTTCCTTTTGTTCAGTGGTTTTTGTTGGGCGGTCAAGGTTGTCTGTGCTGTCTTGTGCGCATCTCGACAAAATCTCCTCCCCGCCTTCCCCAATTAAATCAATGGCAGACTATTCACTTTGAGACTAGCAATTCACAAGATAAACTTTTACAGCCTGATCCAAAGAGATTGCCAAGTTTTAAATTTAGGATTTCTGGGTTTAAAGTTCATCTCTTTTATCACTTGAGCTACCCCTTAGGGTTACCTCTAAGGTATATGTGAAATACTTCTCTTCGAGGCGCTCTGCTGGTTTGGGTAAATTGAAAAAACTAGCTTTTTAGCTTTTTATGGTTTTGTCCTTATTCAAATTCTTTTTGCATTTGTTAGTTTTCGATCGATTTTTTGTTGTTTATTGGCTTGTCTCAATGAGAGGAATCTAAAAGATATAAAATTATTAGCCAAACATAAAGTTTTGTTAATAAAGACAAAGGTGACATCCAAAAAACCGGTTTTTCGGTTGATTTTTTATGGTTTCTTGGCTTGACTCAATGAGAGGAATTTCAAAAGTATAAAATTATTAGCCAAGCTTAAAGTTTTGTGAATAAAGACGAATGTGACATCCAAAAAACAGGGTTTTTGGATTATTTTTCGTCTTTATTCACAAAACTTCAAGTTTGGCTAATAATTTTATACTTTTTAGATTCCTTGCGTCAAGATAAGCCAAGAAACTACAAAAAAAATCGACCGAAAACTAACAAATGCAATTTTTTTTTGAATAAAGACAAAACCAAAAAAAACAATTTTTTCAATTTACCCAAACCACAAGAGTCGTGTTGAGTGGAAATGAGGATTTGATTATTCGGAGTCAAATACAAGTTAATAACGATTTGAGGTAATTTCATGTAAATGTTTTGATAAATATTGAACTCTTATTGAGAAGCTTTTTGTTCGAGAATTTATTGCAGCTAGTCATTTCCTTTTCTCATGAATTGATCTTGGTACCAAAGATTATCGTGGAGATCATATTTTTACAGCATCTACAAAACCTGCAAATTTTGGTGAGTTGCCACCAAAATTTTCTCCAAAAAAGTTGGCACCATATCACTGTTAAAAATTGAGAGAGAGTTCCTCCTAAAAATTTGGCATGAAATAGAATTTGACCAAAACTAATTAGGCAGATAACCAAAATTGGTTTAGTTGCCGCCAAAATTCTCCTAAAATTTAGTTGCCGTATCAGTGCTAAAAATTGAGAGATTTTTTCCTAAAAATTTGGCATGAAATTGTATTTCACTTCCAAACAATAATTGTAGGGACACACCACCAACCACATAAGCTTATGTGGCATTGCATGATTGGTGGTTACAAAGTAGTTTCAAAGTTTTTGTTCCCCCATTACCAATTGTGTAGTGTCACGTAGCTTTGTGTGGTTGGTGGTGTGGTATGGTGATGTGATATGTCCCTAGAATTATTCCTTGACAAAAATTGATTAGACGGATAACCTAAATTGGTCTAGTTGGCTCCAAAATTCTCCTAAAAATTAGGCGCTATAACCAAAATTGATTAGACGGATAACCAAAATTGGTCTAGTTGCCTCCCAAATTTTCTTCTAAAAATTAGGCGCTATAACCAAAATTGATTAGAAGGATAACCTAAATTGATTTAGTTGCCTCCCAAATTTTCTTCTAAAAATTAGGCGGTATAACCAAAATTGATTAGGCAGATAAGCAAAAAAAATTAGTTGATAATCTCAATGCAATGTCCTTCTTAATGCTGTTGCGAATTGGAATAACCAAAAGGTAGAAAAGAAAGGACAAAACAGGAATAATCCCAAAATTTATTTGTTTGACTTTTGAAATGGACATGCATTATGAAACATTGCAAAATAGAAAAAGGGATCAACAATTTGAACCATTATGGTAGAACGAGCATGACATAGCTAGAGCATTTGATAATAAATATCATATCTTAAGGAATAAAATACTATACTCTCCGTCCCAAATTATTGATCCTGACCGATTTCGATACAATTTTTCAATTGTTAATATCTTTCAATCTATCACATATCTATATAAGTATTGCAAGATGGGTTTTCGCGAGAAAAGCTGTAAGTGCGACAAATGGCATCATTTGATAGGGTTGTCATAAAAAATTTCAAAAGGACATGTGTGCAAATTGCAATACATATTCTCATTACCACTTTTAAAAATTATCCAACCACAGAAGATGTGTTATTCAAAAATTTGCCTCAATAGGTAAACATGTATTTAATTATGGTACACACAAAAAAATCCTGGCAAGCCTAACAACAAATTATTATTATTTCCTTGTGAATGAATTGTAAAACCACTAATCACAGGCTTCACAACTCGATGACGCCTAGATCACCAATTAGAATACCAATTAGTTATTTTTGATTCCATATTGTAAAAGGAAATAAAACACAGTAATCAAGCCGTGATTGAAACTTTGATTTTCCTTCCTCCCCTGTGCACTCTCCCTCTTCCAAACTAAATTAAACATATATAGTAGAGTTGGTGGGTGGATCCGCACAGGAACAAAAGCGTTGCATTTGTTCACTATATACCTCTTTTGTGTCATCTAACTCTCAAAGCATAGAACAAATTGGTTTTTTGATTTTTTACTTTTTGTTGTGTTGTTCTGCATGGATATATATATATATATATATATATATATATATATATATATTGGTTTTTCAAGCTTTCAAGCGAATCAAGAACAACTACATATGCAAGTCTAGGTATCAATCTCGAATGTCAAAGTGTGGACCAATTAGTTATATCATCTCTTCCTATTTTATTTTTATTTTTATAATTGGATGTCCAGGCCAGTTTGGGTGTACCTTAACTAATTCTGGGACCTTGGAGGTAACGACCAGGTATAACCTAGTGACACCAAGAGTTTGTCTGCCTCTTCTTTTCATGGTGTGTCTCACATTTTTGTACAAGTTTATGTGGTCAATAAGGGCTATTGTGCAACCGCATTTAAGGATATAACAAATTGGGAATACTTCCAACTTGAACAATTTTCTTTATTAACATGAACAAGAGTTCAACAACGGTAGAGGAAGTGTTTACTGTGTGCCATTTTGTTTTGTCTTCTAAGTTTTTCATTTCTTGCATTGTAGGAAAATAAGATATTGATATTGAGAACAATAGAAAAATAAGAAAATTGAAAACATGACAAGAAGAAAAATACCATAAAGTAAAGATCTAAGATTGTGTTGCAGAGAGCTACCTACGACTCTTTGAGAACCAATTAAAATGATGGAAAAAATTTGCACCATAACACCCTGTTCCATTTGCTGCTTAGGAATCCCTTTGTCCATCCATTTTTTCCGAACAAACATTTTTGTACCAAGTGTACTCTCTTAAATTGGTCATTAATTTGTTGTTCACGACTTCTAGACTATTTTTCACTGTTAAGAAGGTTAAATTAGTATCAAATAAAATAGCCATGAAATAGCATGGACAGTTAATGACGGGTGTGGTAGGGTCAAGAATCTTACACGGAGAAGCAAACTCTTCTGTCGTGTAACGTTTCCTTTTGCGGCCTAGCTGCACCCCACAATCCATCGTACATGAGCGATTTGAGAAGTAGTGGATAACTTCAGTTTTATGGTATTTGTTTAAGCTCTCACTATAAGCCCTCTATGGTTAGTATTTTTCATCATGTAAGTTTGTGTGATTTAAGAGTGAATCACATTATTATCTTATTTATAAACTTCGCATATCTCTCATACATCCATAACTTCAAATTTTTGATAGGAGGAGCTATAGTTTCTCCAACCTTTTATAGGACAATGCCGTTGGCGTTTGGCTATCAAGGGTAAAATTAAGCTACCAAAAAATTGTACTGTGGGTTGGATACCTTTCACAATTGCAAGGTAATTCAGTTCTTTTTTTAAACCGCGTTGGTCGTTTGAAACCTGAAAGAAAGGTGTTTCATTATCTTACTCCTTATAAACTCATAGTTAAAGTTTAGCCAACATAGCTGTAGTGGACAAATTGAAAAATAAATGCTTAAAACGTGGGAAAATAAAAATAAAAAAAGAAGAAGTTGAATTCAACCATTATGTTCATATTTTGCTTTGTCATTGCGTATAAAGTTCTCACTTTATTGAACGCCGGAGGAGTTGGCTAACAAGCACTATACGTAGAATTTTTCAGACTGCAATAGCATATTCAACTTCCAAAAAACAATAGGAGATACCGCTTCAAATCATTGAAATGACTTTTAAGAGGTGCATGATTGTAGAGTTTGAACACAACAAACAAAGGTAATTTTATTGATTACAAGCACTTGTACATTTAAGTTGTGTACAACAACACACACTATCACTCACACTAGAAGACTCTCTTGCATACAAGAGGTAGTACACACACAATCTAGGAAGACATTTTAACTTTAGACACAAACACTTTAGTACTTGGACACCTCACACTTAGACACTCACTCAACTTGGAGTATCTCTCTCTTGCTCCTTACTAGGACTCTCTCTCTTGCATTCACATGCATTGCATACCCACAAATGAGGACCTCACCTCTATTTATAGGCACCAATGGATAGTTCTAGAAGCACTTATCACTCCATGCCTCTAGATGCTTCTAGTGGAGCCCATAAGCTTCCATCATATTCTGGAATATTCTTGTAACATCCGGAAAGCTCTAGTGTGGTCCATAATATTCCGGAACATTCTAGTAGAACCTAGAATGGTCTAGTATACTCCACAACATTCCGGAAAGGTCCAGAAGACTCTAGCATATTCTAGACGATTCTGGAGCATTCTAGAGAAGTCTAGATATTTCCGGAATAGCCCGGAAGTTTCCGGCGACGTCCGGAAGACTTCGGAAAATTCAAGAGAGGTGGTGATGATCTTTCAACATAGTTGGGAGTTATTCTTAAACTTAAAAGGATCATGCTTCTCTTAGTTCTATCGACACATTGAAGAAGTCTGGATTCATCATGTAGACACCCCAATTTGATTATCTATGAATCCTAAGCAAAAGTCCGGGTGTATCCCCAATGATGAAAAATTGTTGACAACGTTGCGAAATTTATCTTATTTAAATCAATGCTTTGATGAATTTGGATTTACCATCCATCAAGAAAAAGACCACCAAACTCGCCCAAATCAATTCATTTGGCCCATTATAAAGCCCAACAAATAAGCCCAAGTTCTAGCCCAATAAAAGCCCAATTTCTAATCCAAAATGTCATTTTACAGACGAAATATTACAAGAATAACCAACATATGCACACAGGAGCATGGGCCTCCGTGCGGACGCAAGGTCAAACATTACGGACACAAGGTCCAAAATTGCGGACACAAGGTCAAAAGCCAGACAGATGTTGCGGCTTGGCATGGCTGCCCATGCTCCATTCACTCACCACCCATCCAATTTTTGGCGGAAAATAACTCTAAAAGGCTTCCATGGTGCCTATAAAAAGGATCTTAGGCTTCTCATTTCAACACACAACAAAAATCCTCAAGAAAACCTTGTTGGAAAACCCTTTGTTCTCATTGTTTTCCTTTGTAAACTTCTTTCCCGAACCCAAAATTCCTTTCCGAAAATCAGCCACGACAATTCCAAAAATATTAGTCCTAAGCCTACTTTCCAAAATTATCTAAAACCATCCTTTTAATCCAAGTTTTTCGAAGCATTAGTTAAATAAAGTGCTTTTCGCGGCGAATAGAGTTCATACTTGCCGAATTCGTGATTTTGAGGGGAGCATCCAGACGTTGATCAAAAGAAGTTCAGTCTTTGCCTATTTTAACTTTTTTCGGTAATATTTCTTTCTATAAATCTAGCCTCATGCATCGTTAATTTTATTTATTTTTCCTTGTTCCCTTTCCCGTAATTGTTTAAATCACTTTAAAATCTCTTTTAAAATTCCATAATTATGAGTAGAGACTAATCAATTTGATTAGGCGAGATGGGTGCATTTTTCAAATAAAACCTTCCTATCCCGTAACTTAGCTCTCGAACCAAGATCACTCCGGTTACGACAAACCAGTTGTCTCGAATTTTGTATGTTGAATTCAGTTGCTTATTTAACCTTAAATCAAGTGGCGACTCTAACGAACACATGTTCTAGTACTTTCAAGGTTTTTCGCTGAGGTCTCGGGTGCCCACACATCACTTCTAAGAAATTCTCATACCAAGAAGGTTATTCTATCTCAACCAAGTTGCTCACTATAGGAAGATAATTCACATGTTGTCTTGGTTATTTAATTTACAGTAACTGCCAAACTCTATAGGATAAATTATTGTCCATTCAATTAGAAATGCCAAGTAATAGTAGATGAACATTGAAGTATTTTGAATGAACTTTCTTTATGAGGTTATTTTTTAGATATCTTTTGTTAAATTGCATTTTTTTTTTTGGTAGAGAAGTTGAAGGATTTATGAATTTCAGTAATTTAAACTAATTGTTTGTACTTGAATCGGCCCATGCATAGCACGAGTTTTCTGCTAATTCTATGTAATATGGATCTATTTGATAGATTTCAATTAGTTCTACTATACAAAAAATTTAAAATCTTCAAAAATATTTTAAATTGAAAGGTTCAAAATTTCATCAAAATCCGAACATGACAAACAATTTGGAATAGTGGGAGTACTATCAAATAACAAGAGACTATGTATCATTGTGTAGATTAAAACTATGAGCTGAAGACAAGCTGCCACAAATCCAACCATTTAAGCAGGGTACACAATTCACATCAAAGCAAAAGTACAAAAAAGAGCATCTGAGGAAATCAAAGTTGAGCCTATTTTAACAGTCCTTCCTAAATAAACATACCAATTACCAAAAAACAAGCACTATACCCTAACATAGATGCTCAAAACAAACACAACATTAAACCAACACTAGCCAACAGTAATCAGTTAAAAACAGCCAATTTCAAATTAGAACTCTCATTCTTTGGAGGTTTTGTTAATGAGAGACTTGTGAATGTGAGGGATCACACCACCTCCAGCAATGGTTCCTTTGATGAGTGTGTCGAGTTCCTCGTCCCCTCTGATTGCCAGCTGCAAATGCCTTGGTGTGATTCTCTTCACTTTCAGATCTTTGCTTGCATTTCCAGCTAGCTCAAGCACTTCAGCAGTCAGATATTCAAGAATTGCAGCTGAATAAACAGCTGCGGTGGCACCAACTCGCCCGTTAGCAGCAGTCCTTGTTTTCAGCTGGCGGTGGATTCTACCCACCGGGAACTGAAAACAGAAAACAAACAATACCCCATCAAACTAACAGGATAAGTGACAAAAATTTAACTAGATGCAAGGGCAAAAATTGATTGAGGAATCTCATCATACATAAAGAACACAGACAACCTTACTAGACTGCTGGCCCATAAAACCACTTGACCGGAAGGTCATGTGGTTTTATGTTCTATCTCAATGTTTAGATTCATTACCATGGTCGATAATGAAGAAGACAAGGAGAATCTGACCTGAAACTAAAATCACTCAAATGGAAACAAAACAACCCATACCCATCAACATTGCCAAAAAAACAAAACAAATGATAGATTATTTGAACCAGAATGACTGGAAGAGGAATCTCATTAGACGTGAAGAACAGGAAGGCATGCCAAAATAAAGACACTTCAGAGTAAAAAAAGTAGCCTCAGTGAGTGGACACAAAACAAAAAAGCCCTAACCTCAGTTATTAACTTGTACAAAAATGTAAGTGACAACAGATTGAGCAGTTTCATTATACATAGCGAATAAGTAAACATCACCAGAACTACATCCCTAACACTAAATAAAACTCTTGATTGCAGAAATGTGGAAATCTTTTGAGTAATCTCATCAGGCCAAGATGCACACTCCGAAGGTTGAGATTTAAGAATTGGCTAACTCAAATGGAAACAAAACAATTGATAGTCAGGAAGCCATCAAACTCACCAAGGCAAGTTGGCTCTCAGTATCCAAATTGTAAGATGCAACTGATGGAGCAATCTCATCAAGCAAGATACATTGATAACACAGACATAACCTGAACTGTGTTGTAAGCCAGAGAACTCTCCTAAAACATAAGAACCAACCACCATAAAACTAAACAAGAAAAGTGGACTACATGTACAAGATGCAATGAATGACAACGGATTGAACAGCCTTCTTAAACAGCAAGAATGAATAAATCACCAGATGTATAATGGTAGCACGCAATCTATTTGGCAATACCAGCATTTCAACTCCAGCTCCCAAGTCCCCGTAGATAAGGCAGGACGATAGAGCAGGAAACAGATAATGGAATCTAAGGCCAAGGGAACTGCCACTGGACATTTAATTGCAACAATTTGCAACTAATAATGTCTCCAACCTTTCACACTCTTTTTTTCTTCTCAAAATCAAAATGTAAGTAAAAGCTTCAATATGTTGCCCCAGCCTTTGCCTCACCCATATCAAATTGAGTTTTACTCAATTCTTGGAAGATTCAAATTTTTACTCAGATTTTACAAGTCAACTTCTCCCCTCTCAAATTTACAAATAGTATGTCATTAATGAACCATTTACTCAATTCTATGCTTAGATACAGGTTTGCAGATTGGAGTACTTGCTATCAAATGAAGTTTTATACTCAAATTTAGCCCAAATTTGAGTGATGCTTTGATGCTCTAAGCAATTGCAGAAGACCTTAATCAAGCTTAAAATCACTTGCTTATTCTAAACAAAGTTGCAACTATGCCATTAAACAACCATTTACTCAAATTTATGCATAGATCTAGGTTTACCCCCTGGAGTGCTTGATACCAAATCAAGTTTTTTCTCAAATTTTTACAGTAATTTCAGTAAGGCTGGATGCACAAACAAGCGTAAAACCCGTAATCAAGCTGACATTACTTATTCTAAAGAGCTCAACGGGTACATAAACAACATTATAGTAAAGTTTTAGAGAGAGAGAGAGAGAGAGAGAGAGAGAGAGAGAGAGAGATGGGTGGTCTGTGGTTTACCTGAAGACCAGCTCGGGAGGAGCGGGAAACAGCCTGTTTCTTGCCCTTATCTTTGGCAGCCGCCGCCGTTGTCTTTCCTGCCACTAGCCCCTTTCCACCTTTCCCCGCCATTTTTCGTACCTGCTCTGTTTTGTGTGTGTGTGTGTGTGTGTGTGAGAGAGAGAGAGAGAGAGAGAGAGAGAGAGAGAGAGCAATTGTTGAGAGAAATGGGAGAGTGTGAGGTTTTTTTTTTTAATGCTTTCCTCTGTGTTTGAATCTGGGAAAAGGCCAATTGGCGGTTAATTTGGGCGGGAATTAAAGCGGTTTTGGGTTTTCAACTTTACCAAACTGTCCCTACCTGTTTTCCATATCTACCGGTCCACAGTACCGAAGTGAAGTACCGAGCCAGCTTTCTGGTGGATCAAAAAAAAAAAGTACCGAGCCAGCTTTCTGGTGGGCCTCCTTCTGGGGTTCTTTTTCTTGTTGGTTGTTTCTCTCATTTTTTTAGGGAATTGGAGTATATCTATTGTTGGACGTGATTAGAGCAAATAAAAAAATATAAAAATATATATTACGGTTGAAAAATGTACATTTTTTTACCTTTTTTTTTTTGAAAAAGATGGGAAGACAATCTTTCAGGAGAGTGGATCTGCTATTCCAAAAATCTTATCTCAACTCTCTATCCCGTCCATCCGAGCTGTCCATTTGAGTAATCGACGGCTCAGATTCACAATTGAACATGGATGGCTCAGATTTGTTTGAGGTGACATGAAATCCTAACCGTTGACGAAGAGGATTTGATGGAGGAGAGCAAAAGGCAAAAGTAGGGAAAGAGGATTTGATTTCTCATTTTTCATTTTTTCCCATTTTGATTAACATAAAAGTCCAACAAAAATTCGTTGCATATCTTCCAAATACTATTTCTATTCTAAAATGTATTTTACACATTTATTATACAATTTGTGAATAGTTTAACATGTAAAATATAAAAACTAAAAAAAAATGACTTCCAAACACCAGGGTCTCACACAGGTATTCCGCTCTTGACTAAAAGAAAAAATAAAGGTTGTGTTTGGTTAGATAGTTTAGTTTAGTTTTAACGATGTCATCATGTATAATGAATGGAGAGAGATAGATGGTTTAGTCATTCCGCTCTAGTGTCTAGATAGTTCATAAGTAGGGCAGGCAATTGAAGAAGACATATACTACCACCATTTGTGTTTATATATCTACTTTCACTATTTTGCATCCCTTAAAATATTATACACATTTTGCCATGTGGATCTTAGTGATCTCATTTGATAGATTTTAAGTAGTTCTATTGTACAAAATTTTTAAAATCATGAAACCTATTATAAATTAAAAGATAAAGACAATTTATGGTATAACACGAATGACGTAAATAGATCAACAAACATGAACGGGGGGAGTACATATTTCGGGGTCTTCCATACACAGGAGAGGTCACATTATTCACCACGCCTTATGCTTCTTAGGCTTTCTAATTTGTCCAACTTTTTAGTTACGTTTTTTGTACGGCCTTTTGGTTATTTTTTCTTAATTCGCAAGTATGAAAATATAGACCAATTAAAAAAAGTTCATATAGGTTGAGAAAACACAAAATGTATGTACTAAAAGGTCAGCAGAGAGTTGGGCCAGAGGGCCTTATCCACAACTTATCTATAGTTTGTTTTACATGTTCATTTGTACGTCTGTTTCTCAATATTGGTTAATGAAGCTTTTGCCAATATATCCGATTGAGCTTTAATTTTGAATGGCGAAGAAAATTTTCATCAAAGATTAACGATGAATTAGTACAACAGGAGAATAATAAATGCATTGAAAGAGTCTCGATCGAAGAGAAGCATGATCATAAAAGATCCAATTGAGTAGCTTAATCATGCTCAAGCCCCAAGATGAGATTTTTTAGAGCTTTGTTTTGGAATGGTTCTTAAGAACAGGCCAAGAATCCGGTTCTATCCCCAAAAGTTGGGCGGTTGCTCTCAAGAACCATTCCGAACACAACCAGCAAGTTTTGATATGGGGCCTCTCTCTCTCTCTCTCTCTCTCTCTCTCTCTATCTATCTATATAGATATATATATATATATATATATATGGAAATTTTCTTATCCACACTCCTGGAAATAAGAAAAGAATGGGTTTTTTTGTGTTGCAAATTTTTTTTGAAAAATCCGATCCGTCCAATGTGTTCAGAAGGTGTTTTCAAGGGTCGAATAAAAAATCTGAAAAAAAATACCGAGAAGGGCTTGATCCAAGCAGTTTTCGCAAAAACTGTATTTATATATTTTTGCGAAAACTGCTTGGATCAAGCCCTTCCCGGTATTTTTATTTTTTTTTTAAGATTTTCAGCGAAGATCCTTGAAAACACCTTCTGAACACTTTGGACGGATCGGATCGTCAAAAAAAAAATTGGATAAAAAGTCCGGATGTGAAGCTTAACCAATATATATATATATATATATATATATATATATATATATATATATATATATATATATATATATAGATATGTTGTTGGATCCTATGCCGTTCACACAATTCAACAGCTAACAACTGTTTTCCCGCACTTTATATTGTAAGGGAGTCTTCATAGGAAACTTCTTGTATATATATATACAAACACACAGACACATATATGCACCCGCACATACCTAGGGCCAGTAGTAGTATTGGCCCTAGGTGTTTGAGCCAAGAGATTATGCGCCGCAAGCGCCGCCACAAAGTCGGCCATGAATGGATTCAGTGGGTTTTGCGCTCCCGGTTGTTGCACCTCTTCCTCACGCCTCTCATCTCGACCCCCCGAACATTCTCCATGTTGACTAACCTCATCATTAACCCGTTCGTTTCTACCACGCCTAGCATTTCGACCCCCTCTAACGGTTGCACCACGTCTAGCACCTCTCCTTGGCGGCATAGTTCTAATAAGATTATAAGAAAGAAGAATCGTTAAACCCAACATTATCTTAAATGGGGTCAAAGCCTCAACGTCAACCCAACACGGGTAACAACTCAACACTATGCTCTTCAACTCATATGCACCTAGATATGCCAATGCGATGATCATGCATGTCACACAAGCACACAATGAATGAGAAAATATGATTTTTCATAAGAAAACTTATACAATGGTTTAAGCCCCAAGACTCGAAGTCTTCCCACAGTTCCTAAGTATTCAAACCTAAGCTCTAATACCAAGCTGTAACGCCCTCAAATTTAGTAAACCAAATACAAATAAAATCTACGTAGGATCAACCCAAGTAAACATCTTCCCATAGAAAAGTCAAGTCAAAGTACAATGAGTTCCTAGTTGAGGTACCCGTACCCATGCAAAGTATTCAAGAGTTAAGAGTTATTACATAACCAAGTTTAGTCAAAACATTGAAGGAATTAAAGTTATAAGATCATCTCCCCAAAATATATTAACGATAGAGAGGATAAAATAAATTCATGTCAAATGAGCTTCATGATATGCGTCCACACACCAAGCACTCTAATCACGTGCCTTGCCGAGTACCTGAAAAATGATAGGTTGAGCTCACTAGCCCAGTAGGAAAACTTTTCTACCATCGCTAAGGGTATAAAAGATGAAACATGCACATGAAGATGTCATACACATGAATGAATAGACTAACATAGACCGAAAAGATTGACTTAATGATAAAGTACCCAATGGGTGCCCCAAAGATTGAATCAAACCCAAGTGTCCACGGATTTTCTCGAAAACGTCACATTTCATGTCATAGGTTCAATCATTTCAAAACATCGTCATTTTTGTAAGACATTTCATTTTTCACATCTTCACAAATAACCATTTATTTAAATAGGGAATGAATCCCTCTGCCGGATTTCGTGGGCTCTGAACACCCCTGCCGGATTTCATGGGCTCCGTACACCCCTGCCGGATTTCGTGGGCTCCGAACACCCATGGCTAGGGACACACCAAATGGTGGCCCTAGAATAAGCAAATTATCCCTTTCAAAAGTTTTTCAAACAATCAACTGTCCAAAAACATCCATGTAATTCATTTAGTTCGAAAGCTCGTAGTGTGTCGGTTAAGGCAAAGTTAATATGTGTCCTAGAACGTGTGAAATCGTGACAAAATATCATTCATTCCACGATAGATTACCAAAGCTTAAAAGTCAAGTTGAGAAGCTTAGAAAAGACCAATGAAGGCTCGGAGCATAGGAACATAAGAATGGAGTTATGAACCTCAAGAAAACCTAACACCTTGATAGGAAAAGGCACCTTTCTCTCAAAATACAAAGGCTATGAATATGAGACCAATTGGGTTTGAAAGTAGACTCATAGAGCTTTCCAACGGTTCAAGAATCACCTCAATCGGAGTTCGGAAAAAGCTGGGGCGTGCTCGCGAAGTTGGAAAAAAAATCTGTCTGAACAAAGGAATCTGGATCGATCCAACTGTGTTTGGATCGATCCAAAATTGTCCGGGAGCCAACAGAAGGTTTTGGATCGATCCAAACAACTTTGGATCGATCCAAAATGGTTCAAAAGCAAACAGAAGGTTTTGGATCAATCCGAACAACTTTGGATCGATCCAAAATGGTCCAAAACACCACCAGACATTTGGACTAGGTTTTGGACATTTTTCTGAATGAACTTGGACAAATGGTAGTGTTTAACGGCTAAAATTTTTTTATTTTGGATGATATTGTTGAAAACCTAACATTTTGGACTCGATTTTGGACATTTACAGCTCCAAATGGACATGGCTTCAATATTATAGTCATTACCCTTTTTTGTTTTCTGTACTTATATTTTTTGATTAGGCTTTATTCTATAGGATTCTTAATGTCAAATTTTGTACCTCATGCTTGATTAAATTACTGATATCATGTTTGTTTTCTAATGTTGTACTTGTTTTTTAACATTTCAGATACGGTTGGTTTTCGTATGTTCGATATTGTTTTACACTGCGGAGACAAAGTTGTTGAAGTACATAATGTTGATCCAGATTAGTAATCGTATTTTGATCTGCTAGATGATATTTCAAAGACGGTGCTATCTTACTTCCCTGCTAGTAGAGGTGTGGCCATTAAATTGTTTTGCGACATTCCTAGTACTTTTGAGAAGAGGGCAGTGGAGAATGACAAAGATGTCTTTGATATGTTTTACTTAGGTGGTAGGATCAGAACTGTCAACATGTTTGTGTCTGTGGAGCCTACTATTAAAGGTGTTAATGTTGAATCGAGTAAAGTTGCAGAAGTTGAGTTGAGTGATGATGGAGGGGTGGAGGAGGGTGGCAATGTGGAGTATGATGGAGGGGTAATTTGTGAGAGTGATGAAGAGGTGGAAGATGAGTTTTATGCTTTTAGTGACAAGGATAGGGTTTGGAATGAAGATGAAGAGAATGAAGAGCATGTGTTTGATGGTGAAACAAGTTTGGATGAGGAAGAGAGCTCAACTAATGATGATGCACTAAGTAACTATGGGTCTGATGATAATGAGGGCAAGTATGACAGTGATAATGATGCCACTAAATGGATTAGATGACTGCTAAAGATGTGTTTGGGTGGAATGCATGTAATGACTACTTTTTATAATGGTTGCATTTTGTATAGCGCTCTTTATAATGGCTGCATTTTGGTGGTGCAACAGTTTTAGCGTACATGGTTGCATTTTCATTCATTCCATGCAATTGGTTGTTTTGTTGTGTTGGCAATGATGGCTGCTATCTAGGCCCCTAGAGCACCATCACAGAGCACTAAAATTAGAGAGTTCAATTTTTCTAGGTACAAAGAAAAAAAATACTTTTTTTCTGGATACAAGGAAAAAAAATAAGGGCCATGTTCGGTAGTCTGTTTTCCTCCGGTTTAGTTTTGTTTCTGTTTTGCTGACATCATCATTTTTTTCACTTTTCTCTCTATCTCTCTCCACTTATTACACCTGCTTACATCATCAAAACTAAACTAAACTCCCTCAAAACTCCTAACCAAACACAGCCAAGAGAGTTCATTTTTCCTAGTACAAGGAAAAAAAATAAGTAGTGCATATTTTTTCTAGATAAAAGAAAAAAAAATAGTGCATTACTTATTTACAAACAAGGAAAATAAGATTACTTTGAAATATTAGAGATTGAAGCGTTGGATGTATCATTAATTCATTGCTCTGCCAAGCTTACAACTAGAAGAGTGAGAAAGAAGGGTAAAATGGGCATTTAGAGTTCAAAATTCAATGGCATCAGCAATTTATGTAACCTTTTCTAACGAAAGTAACGGGAAGGGAGGTGTGTGACATTTATTTTCAAAAGTAGGGGAGGTATGTGGAATTTCAGAAACCTTAGAGGAGGTCCCTGTAATTGTTAGAAACCTCAAGGGAGGTTAGTGAAATTTACCCATTTCATAAAGAAGGGGGAAAAAAAGAGTCACTTTTTTGGGTCAAATACATCAATATTTGACGTGTTCCGATCACATGCACCTTAATTCCCTTGTAACGGCTACTTCAGATCATCAGCTAGCCATATTAGAGAGAAACCTAATCGAATTGTTTTAGTCACAAGGTTTTGAGAAGCATTTCTCTCTCAAAAACTCAACACCTACAAAAAAAAAAAAATGATGAAAAAAAAAACCTTAGTTCATAAACCTTGAATTCCAATTATTTCTTTTTGTTTTCTAAGTTTCTCTTGTTGTTTTATTCAGACCTTGCATGTCCTTTTTTGTGACTATTTGATTAGGCCTTTGTGTTATATAGCTTGTATTTGGTTTTCTAATTAATATTATCTGCAATCGTTGATCCCCAAAAATATATATATATATATATATATATATATATATATATATATATATATATATATATATATATTTGATCTCTTAAGCTTCATCACCCAAGAAAATTTAATCAATCATAAAAGATGAATACTGAAATCAGTAGAACGGGAGAATAATAAATGCATTGAGAGAGTCTCTGGAGGGTAGCTTGATCATAAAAGATCCAATTGAGTATATAGCTTGATCATGCTAATTTTGAGAAAAGTAGAACGGTGCGTCGTTCTTGAGGTCATTGTTGAGGTCCACCGGAAACTCATCAATCTCATCGCTCCACACGTTCCCAATCACCTGATCACGACGATCAACCGACCCGATCGCACGCCAAATCACGCTACAACACTTGAATCCAGACCCGAAGGCCATTTGCCACACGCGATCGCCGCTACTGATCCTCCCCTTGGCTTCGGCGTAGGCCAGTGCGTACCACACGGAGCTACTGGAAGTATTTCCAAATCTGTAGAGCGTCATTCTAGAAGCTTCCAAATCGCCTTCCGTAAACCCCAACTTCTTCTGCAGCGCGTCTAGCACCTGTTTCGCACCAACATGCGGCAAGAAGTGATCGACAACCCTCTTGAAATCGGGAACGTACGGCTCGATATTCGCCCCGACGCGGAGGCACCTCGTGACGTAGTTTAGCAAGTACCGAACTTGTTCCGATACGGGAAGGACTAGGGGAGCCAGTGAGGCTATGTTGGATTGTATGGCTGTGATTGCCGCCCTCAGTAGATCTTTATTTATAGTGACCCCTAAGTGTCCCTCGGTATCTTCTTCCAAAGTGATGCAGTTGTATGATTTGTCGGAGTTTGCTGTGTGCGTATAGATGGCGTGGACGAGTTGATACTTCGAGGAGGACTGATCGGACGGTCGATTGGAGAGGAGGATGGCGGCCCCGCCGACACGGAACGCACAATTGATTATGATTTTAGAGGGGTCGTTGCCAGTATAGCAATTCTGAGAAATGCTCTCTGTGCTCACCACCAAAGCATAGCAGTTATGGTGAACCTGTTGAATGAATGCCCATGCATAAGCAGTATTATACTTGTGAAATTAAGAAAAACGAACTATCATTTGCCCGTTATTATTTTTTCTTTTCACTTTTTAATAAACCAGATATCTAAGTCAGCTTGCATGAACCTGGTCTGTTTCAGAATATGTGCTACGAGCATTATGTAGCATTGTTGCTCTTAGTACGTATACCTAGGCGTTTGAAAGGGGCTCTATATGAAGGCTGACGTTAGGGTCTCATTATGTGCTATGAGCACGCAAATATGTTTGGAATTACTTAATGCAGATGGTTTCATAATTATTGGTGAGAAAAAAGGGTATTAGATTGTTTTGTGTCAGAATATGTGTACATAGATGTAAACGCACAGACCTAAGCTAGATTGAACACCTGAGTTATAAATTAATAAAAATGGAAAAAAGCAAACCCTATTTAAACTCAAAAATATACCTGAAGCAGTTGCTTGGCAAGGTTAATAGCAAGAAGCCCAGCAGTGCAACCCATTCCACCCAGATTATAACTAATGACACCCTCCTTCATCTTATACCGATTCACAACCATGCTAGAAAGAGAAGGCGCCACGCTAAAAATACAACAGTTCACCACCACTATCCCAATATCCCTCCCCTTCACTCTGGTCTTAGCCAAAAGCTCGTCCACGGCCCCGAAAATTGCCATCTCCATCTCCCTCCTCGCGTCTTCCATGGACGCATTCAGTCGTCGCTCTAAAATGGCCTCTGGGAGATAGGTGTTGTCGCCAAGCCCTAATCTCTCGATCGTCTTTCGCATGAAATCCATCGACTCTTCTCTAAGAGAGTTTCCGTAACATTGCAGTGCTAGAGCCACTGTCTCTTCTTTGGTTACGGTTTGGGACTCCGGCGGCTTGTAACATGCAAAATCTACCATGGAGATTTTTTTGGGTGATGAGTTTTTGATAAGGAGGATTAACCATAATAGAAATGGTGCTAAGAGTGTGAGATTCATGAAGTTGGTGATGAAGCCTATGAGATCAAGCATGATTTTTCTAATATGGCTGGGCTAATTATCTGAACTCATTTAAATAAAGGGGATTGGTTGGTGATAGCCTTTATGAAGGAATTAAGGTGCATGTGCTTAGAACATGTCAAATATTGACAACTTGAACAAAAAAGAAAAACCCCAAAAGTGGCCTTTTTCCTTTTCTTTAAGCTGCATGTGATCAGAATTTTGATAATGCCAAACATTGACCAAAAAAAACCCAAAAAGTGGCTTGTTTTTCCTTCCTTTATGAGATTACATAAATGCATGACTATATATAAGCAACATTTTAATCAAGAATGCCAGCCCATTATCGAGCACACCACACGTCTCCTAATATTTAATTGAATCATTCATTTTTTTCTTATCGTCCAAGGAGATAATTTACGTAAAAATTTAAGTTCATCGAATATGTTAGGATCGAATCACACACGCACACGATATACGAGTATAAACAGTAAAAGAATTTACACAGAGATATATGTGGTTCCCCAAAACCGGGTACATCCACAAGAACACATAGAATAGTCGTTTATTGATGATCTCACATTTAGGGTTTTACAATAGAGAGTATTTATTTGTGGTTGCTACTTCTATTTCAACCCTAATTCACATTATAGCCTGAATACCTATAATGCCCATATAACACCGTTCACCGACTGTTTTAAGCCACTCGGTATCGATACAGGGAAATACCCGTATCGATACCCAAACATTCTGTTCGCCCACTGATGCCTCGGTATCAATATTGGGGAACTCCTGTATCGATACTGACTCCATCAAAAAGCCTCCCAACTTGCTTATCGATACCGGAAACTTTTCAGTGCCTCTCATACACACCATATGAGCCACAAGTTCCAACAGAATATTTTTTTTTTGCAAAAAATTTAAATTCATCGAATAGTTGTAGCTACGTTATCGTAGCACATTTATCATGTATAGAATGGTAATCTTTTGGTCACATTGCTCACCAGCCTCACCCAAGCTTCGCTAATGAAATCTGGAGGCTAGTCCATCGATCCCCTGCTAGTTAATTTTAAATTGGATCCCTCCAAGAAGTCTCACAGCACTTTTGGAAAATGGAATATCAATTAGGCCAACAAAACGTAAAAAATATGGGCACTTGATTTTGCACATGCATTGCCCATACATGTGAATCAACACGTTGTGGTATTTTTGAATTCAAACCGTATGAATCAATTTAATTATGTGCAACTCAATTAATTCTTGGGACTACTTGCCTATGGAACCTGTGCATTTTCATTCCTTGCCATTAGTGGTGCCAACTATGTCGTTCCAAACGAAATGAAGTGTCTAATAATTACTTTGATTTTTTTAGAGTCACATAAAATAATTAATTTATCGGCATTAGTTTACCATAGATTACGTACACGTAAGATATATATATATATATATATATATATATATATATATATATATATATATATATATATATATATATACACATACACATCTCAATTATCAAAGAGTGTTGTATGTCTTTGCGAATAGAGAGAAAAAGCGATCACGACCTCAGAGAGAGAGAGAGAGAGAGAGAGAGAGAGAGAGAGTCAAACCCTGACTTGAGCAGAGCTTTAGCTATTTATTTATTTTTTGCAAACTTTTTTTGGTCCTCTTAATTTTATTAGATTTGGGTTAAATATTTAAATCAAATCTTCCAACTCGACACAATTAATTGAAAAAGTATGTGTAAGATAGGTTCTTGGTATGCTTTAATTTGAAGAGGCAAACAATAACTAATGGTCAAACAAGAAATAAGAGAGTGCGTGTAAGGGTGAAGGATTAAGTCAAATATACAGAAAGAGAAGGCAGCCGTAATCAGTTCAATCCCCATTGGATCATCATCATCCTCGTGACACAGTCCTAAATGAAAGGGAGGCTTGCGAGGGCTGGTAAGAACAATGTTCTTAGTTCCAAAACTCTGAATTCCTTTCTCTCTCTAGGATTTCTATGCCTTAAGGGTGAATCAATCTCTCTATCTCTCTCTGAGAATTCGTGAAGGAATCCCCCACATTTATAGGGATCTGCACCCAATCAAATCATTGAGGTGCAGACATTTCTCCAATAATATGGTGACACGTGCTCTTTCCGTATATTTGGGCAACGTGGGTTACGTCACTGGCCGTTAGGAAGATTCCTTGGGCTAATTCAGTGTGCACCATTCCCTCGCGGCGATCCTTAATCTTTTAGAGCCACTTGTATCTCCCTTATTCCCGCTCCCTTGGTCATGGTCGCGAGCCCTTTAACTTGCGCCAAAACCTAACTCAAGATTCATATTGACTTTCCTTCCCCTGCCTTTTGGTCAGGTGTATTCGCGAGCTCAATTCGCGTGTTCGCGTAAGTGTTCACTCCTTCCCGTCGCGCCTATTTTCTTTGCCAAGGGTCTCGCGAGGGGTGAACTTAGATGGTGTTTCCCTTGTATAGGGCATACCCTGCTTAGGGTATTTTGCAATTCTGTAGTGCTCTTTCGCGAGATTATCACCTTTGCAATGGAGTTTTGCCTTAGTCATCTCATCAGAAAGGACCGTTGTGCTTTTTAGACACATCTTCCCCACAAGAGTTAGGCCTCGCAGCAGATGTTTTCCATCTGCTAATTTTAGCCAATGTCTAACGTATCTATTAGTAACTCTTCCTTCCACATGGCTTGTTATTATGGGTTGGTCAACTGCCTATTTGTCAAACGCGCTGACCTTTCCTAAAGTATGAAAATATAGACCCAAGCTAAAAAAATTACTAAGAACGACGCTAAGGGGTTATTTCAAAAAATCATCTTTTTCAAAAAAAAAAAACTGTCTTTTAGTATGTTTTACTGATCTACGAGACAGATCCTTCTCTCGCCAATACAAAACACAATTGGTAAAAAAATACATTTTTGTAAAACAAAATCTAAAAAGAACTGAAAGAACCATTGAAACATCCAAAATGAATTGCTTGATTTATCAAGTTTGACCATCGTAGGTCCCACTATGTAGCACGCGAGATCAACATCAACGGATATCATATCAGAGGATCATAAAAACATGAAGAACCCCTTTTATTGGACGTAACAAATTAAATGCACCTCAATATAACCATTCATGCGCTCCTTTGAATAAAAATGATTTGCGTGCCATGTATGTTAACAAGATAAGCCATCTATTCTTGACTTTTGCACTGAATATTTGGCCTTGTTTTTGGATGCTCTTTTTTTTTTGGTGCTCATCAGTAGGGATCTTTGGCTGTTCTATTATCTCGAATTACTTTTTGGGAAAATGACCAATACATGATATTTAAAATTAATAATACCAAAACTCAGAGTCAGTTCATGGCATAAACCTGTTCAGGGCCCCCAAGGTAGGTCTTCTATATATTGTAGTGATTGTTTATTTTTTGATGACTATATGTCTAAATATGTGCAAATATTTTTATTTTTTTATGACTATATGTTTAAATATGTACAATAATTGTTTATTTTTTTATGACTATATATTTATTTTTTGTAATGAAAAATTATATTATGCAAAATACATGGAGGACCTCGTCTCCTGAGCCCGTTTTAGGTCTCCAAAACTAATGAGCCAGCACTAACAAAAATTCTTATGTAATAATATTTCTCATTTCTCTCTAATGTGTCCACTTTCTCACCTCTCTTTCTCGTTAAAAGATTTTCCTGATAAGAGTGTAGTAGGATAAGAGGGAGCTCTAAATGGAGGTGAGATTGTGTTTCATAATAGGGGGTCGCTAAAAAGGTTAAAAGCAAAAGAGTCACTAAAGGAAAGGTTCTGGTTTTTGAATTGTTAGAGATTTTTAGAGTGCAAAGGAGATGTGTGAGTCTTCGCATGAATTTTTTTTAATATTTTTGGGAATTTGGTACCTAGCCAACTATTGTTGGCTTTATCTTTGGGTTTTTAAAATTTCTTTCTTTCCTCTTGTAATATTTTGTTACTATTAATTCAATATTCCTTTTTTTTTGTTCAAAAAATAAAACAAAACAAAACTACAAATTATATTTTAACTAGGGCAAATTTTACTATTAAAATTTATTTTTTATGTTTTCATCCCAAATTTATTTGCCTATAAAGCAAAGATCTTTGTCTATGTTTTCATCCCAAAATTCTTTGCCTATAGGATAAATTTTTTTTGGATGAAAGCATTTTTTAAAAAAATAACTTTTATATTTTTGGGATGAAAACATAAATAATTGTTCCCGTATTTATTTATGTTTTCTTTCAAAAATTCTTGATCCAGAAATCATGGTTAAAATTTTTAAGGGAGCCGCATGCGCGGCCAAATTGATAAAGGGAAGTGAGATAAAAGTTTTACCATGATCCTTAAATGTACTCCAGCAATCATGTTTTTTTGTTTATTTTTTTACCATGTTTCTTTTGTTTTTTTACAATATTTGCTTCTTGTTTTTTTTTATCAAAACCTTATGTGATGTCTTTCCGGGCAAGCATCACCCACCTCCTAGGGCTATCAGTGACCTTCTAGCAATGAGATTACTATGCCTTCTATAAGAGAGACTACTGAGTGAGCGTACATAGATAAGCAGTATCTACAAGGAGAGCGTACATACTCCTTATCTATATAAACCCGCACAGTGGCTATATTATCCTAGAATTTTAACCACGAACATTAAGTAAGGCTTTCTTGTTTACCATGGTTTTTGACATTTTTTTAACCATGATTCAAGATATTAATTCAATAATTATTACCATGTTTACAAGTTATTAAGTGTTTTTAACCATAAAAACTGGGATTTGTTTTGATATTTTTACCATGATTTTTTATCTTCTTTTTTATTTTTTTTTCCCATGAAATGTCGATTACGTGGTTTATATGTTTTGCCATGATTCAAATTTTTAATTTAACAATTATTACCATGTTACAAGTAATTAATGATTTTTGTTACCATAAAAGCTGTGATATGTGATCACATGACTAAAATTTGGAAATAATATAATCCCTAATTTTGTATCTCCACCATTTTGAATATTCCTTGATTTTAAGAAAAGAATCATTCACCATTTCAAAAAGTCCTTAATTTTAGGCAAGAGGATCAAACAAAATATTGACAATTCCTAAAAAGAAGTAACTAACATTCATTTCAAATCCTTATTTTTTTGGTTATATATAAATAATCAAGAGAGGGTAATAATGGTAAATCACATTAAAAAATGATGAAAACATAATCCTGGAAAGTAAGGGAGATGAAAATCTATTTGGTGTCCAAAAAATGGATAAATATTTAATTACCTCTTTATTATACATAGTGTTGGGGTATAATATAAAAATTGATAAAATTACAATGTAAATTACAAATAATTAAAACATATTAGGTGGTAGATTCCAAAATTATTTAAAAAATGTTTTAATATTTGATATTTTTGAAAAAAGTAATTACAATGACAAGTGTAATAAAAAGATTTTGTATATAATATAAGTAAACAAAGGATTAAAATGTAATGTGGGTATGCACAAGGACAATTTTGTCTTTTGACAGATTTTTTAAAAATACTTTTTATAAAAACTAGCCAACCTTATACCCCTATTTCAACTACCAAACAAACTAAGTACTATTTAATTCATTCATATTACCAAAATTATCCAAACTAAGCACTACTTAATTCCCTTCATAAATGACACATCACTGTGAGGTCACCCTCCATATATAACCCATACTATCTTATCTCCCTCCATATATAATATTCCAAAACTAATTCGACATTCAATCAATCCGTAGTGTACAAACAATAGATACCTCCTACCCATTATTCTCTTATTTTTTTTTACAAATTTGTTTTGTTCATGTAACTATCAATATTCAATGAAGTTAATTTTTCGCATGGACGACATAATGAATGAGCTTTGTAAAGTAATAAACAATTTCAATAATTGTTGTAGGTTCACAAAGGCCCAAAACTGGATCAGATTGGATGGACCGATGGAGGAAAAAACTAGATAGGATCTTTGTCCACCCACCACTCTCTAGTCCGAGAGATGGTGCAATGCGCCGTCGGGTTGTCTATTTCGACAATGCATGGCTTGTATTTAATCTACGCAATGAATTAAATCCAAAAACTAATTGTTTGAATTAAATCCAAAGCGTTTATCGTCAAAAAAAACAGTCGAATGATGTACTACACCTTCCGGTGCATCTTCTGGTTTCGAAGCCCCAGCTTCCACCCCCCTTTTCTTTTCTTTTTTCTTTTTTTTTTCCCGTGGGGTCTCCAAATGACAGAAGTATTCTCTCTCTTCAACATTTGTAAATACTGTATACTCTAGTGCAATACTTGTGCAAGATGGGTTTGTGAAGTCCACTACAAAGACTCACAGAAATTATCTAAGTCGTCAATTAGTTATAAAATTACTGTTTGAGTCATCAAAAAAAATCAATTCAATTGTCGTATAACTTTAAATACTTGATCTAGTTGTCTAACTTTGTTTCAAACTTCTATCAAAATTTATGCTCCTAAATTGTGAATGAATAATTAGAAGGCAGATCAATCACTTACAATTTTTTGAATGAGCTGATTTTTTAGTATTGACTCAAAAGATTATTTAAAAAATTAATGAACAGTACAAATTATTTATGTGAGTCTTCAAAATAGATTCCACGGACTTATCTCACACAAAATATGTATACTAGAGTAGTATATCTACAACTATGGAAGAGAGAGAAAATAAAGCCTGCCATTTGGAGGCCCCACGGGAAAAAAGGTGGAAACTGGGGTGTGGAAACCAACCGAATAGGTGTGTTTGGGTTTTCAGTTACCATGCAGCGGTAGACTCAAAAAGAAGAGTCCACGATTCTTAACCTGCACCCTCGGCCATACCTTCTCGAGATCCCCTTCTTTTCTCCCACCAATGTCTTCGAAATCACTCCATTTTCTTCCTTTTCTGCTCGCCTACGATCCTTTTATTCGGAAAATTGTGTATGCATCCTGTAGCTGCACCACATTTCTAAAACAACGCCTCTGCGGCAATTGACGATGAAAATTTCGTGGTGGGTCCGAGTCTTTTGGATGTTTATCTGTTTATTTGCATCTGGGTCTCAATCGGTTGAGGATTTCAATAAAGCGTAAGTGATTTCTCGATACGCCAGTGCATATTTTTGAACTTCTGAATATGGGTCTGTGTGAATAGCAAGTGTTCTGATCACCATTTTGTGTTTAGCTTTGCTTTACTTACTGTGACATGGTTTTGGAATTTCTTTGAATTGAGGTGGCTTCATTATGCTTTTGGAGATCTTAAACGATGCATTGTCCCTTTTCCTTTGTATTTATTCGGTAGAGACTTGTGATTCTTTTTTAGTTCAGCGGTCACAAAAACGTACTGAAAATCCAGTGATACAAAGCTGTATAGTTGAGAGTTTCTTGGGCTTGGCTTATTTTGTTTTGTTGAGCTCTACTTACTCGCAAATTTAGGTGATTTTTTAATAGTTTGATCTCGTACTAATGACTGCAGACAATACTAAAAGAACAAAATTATATGTAAAAAATACAAAATTTTAGTACATTTTCTTTTTGAACTGAGTGGTCGCCCTTCATCTGATGGTCGAGTCGCTCAAGGCAATGATGTAGGTCAGGACAAAACGAATGGTTTTAACTGTCATCAATTTTGATCATAAGTTGGGTTTGATTTGGTATGTAGTTTGATGAGGAATTGAAGTGATGAATCAAATGAAACACCGGCAATCACGGTCCGGTTCCCGGTTATGATTTGTCGCATCCTTATCGGTTCAGTATTTTATGCTATAGTTTATTACCTTTGTTTGTGTATAACTGTATATCTTTTTTTTCTTCTTTTGTGTTTTTTTTTTATTTTTTTATTTGTCTTGAACGCACCATTATTTCCCATTGGATATTTTGCAGCCTTGAGATCTACTATAATGCAATATACTCCTGTAACTCCTCTTTACCATTCTTATTTCTCTCATAGGTTTCCTATTGTAGAGCCCGATCCTGGACATACAAAACTCCGCATCTCAAAGGAAGGGTTGGAGGCATTCCAGAAAATAACCACTCCGATTGCTGCTGTTGCTGTAAGCTTGAGCTTGAGATTGACTTCCCTGAACACTTATTTATCTCCAATTTACTTGGCCAATTATCATATAAAAGAGCATAATACATTGTCACTTCTGACTTCACAAATTCAAAAGACATCTGTAAAATCTAGGATACACATTGTGCCTGATGATGAAATTGGAGAAATTAACTTATGCATGAGAGACTTTATATCAGCTCGTTCTGTATTTGGGCAAATATTTCCTCACTGATGTATCATGTGCACATGACTGTGTATAGTCGTCTAGGTAATTATTTGTGCACGTCTCCTCCTCTGGAAAACAAATTTTCTTTGGGGAGATTTTGTTTTCTGCAACTTTGCACTTGTTTCTCACGAGTCCATTTTTATGGGTGTTCTATTAATCAGATAATTGGTCCATATCGCTCTGGGAAATCATTTCTGCTCAATCAACTTCTCTCCCTTTCTTGTTATGAAGGTGCAACCTCTGCTACTATTAGTTTACCGGTTGTTGCCGATGATGTTTTAGCATAAGTTGTTTTTTATTCTATCTGATTTCCTGAGGTTTGAAATCTCACGTCCTTGCAGGGTTTGGTGTTGGGCACATGCGTGACACCAAGACAAAAGGTAGACAAAGATATGATCACAGTGTGCCTGATCTAAGCAACCACTCATTTACAGAATTACTAACGGGTCGTGCATTGCACTTCTTACAGGGGTTTGGGTATGGGGAACCCCTGTAGAATTGGACATTGATGGAGTAAAGACTTCTGTCTTCTACCTTGATACAGAAGGATTTGAAAGCATTGGGAAGTCAAGCGTATATGATGACCGGTAATGTTAAAGTCACTACATGGTCTTTAATCTTCTTTGATGACTTTAGGTAATTTTTGGTCCTCTTTTCTGATTCTTGCTTTACAGGATTTTTGCCTTGGCAACTGTACTGAGCTCCGTGCTTATCTATAACCTTCCCGAGATGGTTTGTTACCCTCTCTCTCTCTCTCTCTCATTATCATGACACGGGCAGGCAAAATTTGGAATTTTAGTGTATTTAAGAAAGTTCTGGTACCATGGAGACCAAACTACAAACTTTTTCTGTTCAACTATAGTTTTTGTCTGAGTATAAACAAGGAGCTACTTTGGTCCGTACGAATTATGCAACATTGGAGTCGTCCAAGTTTTATGTCCATATAAGTGATTTTAGGGTTGCCCCTAACCAACTTAAGGTTTTAAGATGAAGGTGATGAATGTGACCTTTATCTATGGTTTCAGCTGGGGGAATTGGCTTTTTCCTTCAAATAGTTTTATTTGGTAGAACGCAGAAAAGACACGGTAGCAACCTATGTTTGTAGTAGCAAACTTCCAAGACACGGTAGGAAGCATCATTAGTTTTTGACTACTTCCTGAAATTTCCCTTCAAAATAACTAATAAATTGAAACTTCCCCGATCCCAAGTGCTGTATGTTGGCGAGTGTTAATAATGACTTAATTCTAAACTTGTTTTATGAGACCCAACAATGTCTTTGTTGGGATTTAAGCTGAAAATAGAATGGATGACCGTTTAAATAGCTCCAGCTGGTCAATAAAGTTGTGGTAATTCTTATCTTGTGTATCTATGGATGGAACGTTCATGGCTGTATTGCACAGGGAATCCTGGAACTATGTTTCTTTGCTTTGATATTGATCAACTGTCATCGAAGCCCACGATTAGCCTTTAAATCATCTGATATGAGTTATTTTTGTGTATTCTCATTTAGATCCGTGAGGCTGACATATCTCGGCTGTCATTTGCTGTTGAACTTGCTGAAGAATTCTATGGAAGGTCTGTAATTCTGACATGATAATGGAACAACTTGCTTCATGTTGTTTTCTGTAATGGCGTTTTCACTTTTCATGCAATTTAGTTCCTCAATTTACAGCAAACACTAACTCATTTCATTGTTTCGTCTGCAATCATTGTGGAAATAGAGTCAAGGTATTCTCCATACCAGTTTTCACCGTATTTTTCTAGGCATATTCTCTTATATTGCTTTTTATAGGAGTAAGGGTAAAAGAACACATAATTTTTCCCTAAGTCTTTCAATGTTTTTACTGCCTGGATATTTTTTCAGGGGAAAGATACCGCCTTTGAACCAGCTAAGCTGCTGTGGCTTATCCAGCGTGATTTTTTACGTAAGTTTGTATATACTTGATGTTCTTTTTACAGGGCGGTAACAAGAGTTTCTTCCAAAAGTCAATACCTCTTTGTTTTCCCTTTATTTGTTTACTTCGCATTAGTTGAGAATACTATATAATCACTTGATATGTCATTTAATCCAGAATACAATAGAATCATTTGATATGCCATGCCTCAGTTCAGATGGAATTGACATTTTTCGGGATTTTTACAGAAGGTAAATCTGTGCAAGAAATGGTGAATGAAGCTCTTCGACAAGTTCCTAATCATGATGGTTAGTTTCTCATATACCTGTATCTACAGACTAAGAGTTCAACTTACGGTGATGCGTCAATACAACAAAGTTTGATTCTGGGTGCTTTTTATGACTGCAGGAGACAAAAATATTGATCAGGTATTTTACTGTCCCTACTTTGTTTTATCAACAACACATTCTAAGACATTTCAGGGATATTGAAGTTACCCCTTTTTATTTTGTGTCAGGTTAACCAGATCAGGGATTCTTTGGCTATCATGGGTGATAACAGTACTGCTTTTAGCTTACCTCAAGTATGGGTTCACCTCCTTGCTTAACGATTCTCCCCTTTCCTAGTGCTTGTTAGGAGTCTGATCCGCCTAAGGTTCTTCCCGTGTGCGCATAGGCTCAATCCGTTGGGGAGTATGCACAAAGTCCACCACATCACATGGACCCAATATACATTGAATGACCCATATCCACTTAAAAGGCTAAGCCTTGTAAGTGGTGAGTCATCCAATTGTATATTAAGGTCCAACTCTTTTTCTGTTTATCCAATGTGGGGATCAATCTTTCACACATGTTTCCGACAATCTCCCCCTCATGTGTGAACCATGCATTGGGCCTAGCTTCCCCTCTATCTGATCCACTTGACTCCCCCTTAATTCTTGATCTATCTCTCCAACACCGTGTCCAAAACCGGGGTTATTTACTGCACTCACTCCATCATGAGCAACCATACTCCACGAGAGCCACCTTTACTTGCCAGCCACGTGCCGCATGCTCTAGGAATTTTTCCTGTTTCATCTAGAGTACCCACTCCACCGAGAGCCTCCTTGCAACCAGCCACTTGATGCACGCACTAGGAATTTTCTTGATCCATCGAGAGTTACAATGGATTTTTCATGCTCCTCCGAGAGTCTCCGTGCAAGCCCACAACCACCGAGGCTTTCAGGAGAGTCCATCCATAGATCGTCAACCATCGGCTCTGATACCACTTGTTATGGAGTCTAATCCACCTGAGGTTCTTCCCATGTGCGCGTAGGCCCAATCCGTTGAGGAGTATCTACAGAGTCCACCACATCACATGGACCCAATATACATTGAATGACCCATATCCACTTAAAAGGCTAAGCCTTGTAAGTGGTGAGTCATCCAATTGTATATTAAGGTTCCAACTTTTTTTTGTTTATCCAATGTGGGACTCAATCTTTCACACAGGTTTCCAACAGTGATTTGGTAGTCTGCTGGGCAAAATTTGAACCTGGGCAATAATGTGTCTCAGCATTCTTGCAAAGAGATCTGTTGAAGCAAATGCATAGCTATATTGCACACAGACTCTTAACCAATGTGTCATGGGAATGGAGAATGTCCAATGGTGGAGTTATGTTGGGGCAAGTGGGTCCCCGTAGACTTTTAGAAAAATCTTACTTGGTGCTTATAAAGAAAAGTGCTTTCAAAGTTGCCCCATCATAATTATGAGATTGCCCAAATTAGGACAGTTGACGTAACAACAAACGAAGTGGTGGGTAAGAGTGTGAGCTTCTGTAATTTGACTTACAGAAGCCAGATCCAAAACTTAACTTTCATAATTTTTGTACGACAATTAACTCGCAGAAGATTTAACTCCAATATTGTCCAACGAAATACAAATACCAAAAATCGGAAATATTTTTGGGTAAACGTTGAAACAAACAGAGCTGTATTGTGTACCTTTTTCTTGTGATATATTGCTTTAAGAATTACTTTTTGTCATGATTTGCAAATGCATATTCTTTCTCACTTTGCCTCAGGTTGGTCTTATATCCTGTTTGAACTTGTAAACAGCCTCATCTTCAACGGACCAAGCTTTGCGACATGAAAGATGGCGAGCTTGACCCGGCGTACATTAAGAAGAGAGAGGAGCTGAAACAACTTGTTACTTCTATTATCCGTCCGAAGATTGTGCATGGAAAACCTTTAAGTGGGAAAGAGTTTGTATCTTTTTTGGAGCAGGTGACCTTCTGCAATCCTCAATGATTTTAGATTACAGATCTTATGATTTACATCGAGAATGATTGAACTTCCTGCTAAAGATGGGAACCAAGAGAAAGCAAATAGGTTACTAAATCCTCTCATCCTATGCACCTTCTTTCTCTATCAAACCGTGGTTTATGTCAGATTCTTGAAGCCTTGAACAAAGGAGAGATTCCATCGACGGGCTCTCTTGTGGAAGTTTTCAATAAGGGCATTCTGGAGCGATGTCTGAAATTATACAGTGATAGTATGGCTACGTTAAGTTTACCCTTCTCGGAGGAGTCTCTGCAAAAAAGCAATGAAGGTTTTAGAGAAGAAACAATGAAAGTTTTTGATGAAGAACATTTTGGTCGGCACCATGCGGAGAGATCAGTTGAAAAGCTGGATGAAGAAATTGAGAAGGTATGGATCATGCTCAAAACCAGTTACCATAGTCAAATGGATTTGCAAAATCAATTGTTTAGTGGGTGGTGTAATTAAACACATCTTTGAATTGGATTTTTCAAAATGTAACTAGAGAGTATGTCTGAGTGGATTACTCTCAAAAGTTGATATGCTTAAGATACTTCACTAACTGTATGGCATCAGGTTATCTGTGATTTTGTTGCATTGCAAAGTTAGAACGCTTTATGGAAAAGTTAGGGGAATGTTGTTCAGTCTTATGATCATCCATCCAGATGTTATAGATGATTAAATAAACCATCACCAAGTTTCTTTGCTGTTAGTGATCACAAAAAAAGAGAGGTTCTTTGCTGTTTGTTGAGGTTGGGGGTAGAAATGTTTGGAAAACTGTCTCATAATGATAGAGCCCTGTTGGGTGTTTGAATCTCAAATGCTAAAAAGCACATTATTGTGTGCACTTTATAACTGGAAATTCTCTGCAGGTGTATAAGAATTTTGTTTTGGCAAATGAGTATCAATCTTCGAAGTTGTGTGAGGCATTGTATACCATGTGCGAGGACAACATGGATCAGCTTCAAGTCTTGAAACTTCCTTCAATGGCAAAATTTAATGCAGGTTTCCTCCAATGCAACCAAAGTTTTGATAGGGAGTGTGTTGGACCTTCTAAAAGCAGTTATGAGCATAGGATGGCCAAGGTTTGCATTTCGTAGGTTCCCTTGTTGTTCTGGTTTCTGCAAACGTGTTTGTTTTAACTCCTGTCCCCCGCTTCTTGGTGGAAGATCTTTGTTTGGTGGTTGGTAATTGGAAGTAATTTCTGATAGAAATCAAGAGAAGTAGAGAACTACACTCTCTATTTAAGTATTTTAAAATAATCCCCGTCTAAACATTACGTAACTCTTGTTTCGAATTGTCAGAAAGCAAAAACAGAAGGATTACTCATCTTTGGAACATCGATTGTATTAATGTAGTTCATTTCCATGTGGTGTCTGAACTCTCCTTATTTTTTGTTACCTTTCTTACTCTCCACGTGATCTACTCTGAGTATGATACTTTTTAAATACCTGCAGATGATGGCGAAGTCAAAATCTCTATTTATTAAGGAATATAACCACAGGCTCTTCAATTGGTTGGTAGTGTTCTCTCTTGTCATGGTAGTGGTGGGTCGCTTTGTAATAAAGTTTATTATGATCGAGATTGGGGCATGGGTACTTTTCATCTTCTTGGAGACATACACTAGGATGTTTTGGTCAGCAGAGTCTCTTTACTACAACCCGGCTTGGCATTTTATTGTTGCATCTTGGGAAAACCTTGTTTACAGCCCTCTCCTTGATTTGGACAGGTAGAACTTCATTCTCTGCTCCTAAAAACTCATTTTAATCTCTTTTTGGGATGAACTTGAAGACAGCTTGAATGATGTGCTACATTGGATTTTAACTTGTCTCGCACACATCCACTACAGAATGGAGTTTTGTGCTGTTACTGGCGTTTCTCTAGGTATACTAATGCATTTAACAGCTTTAGATGCTGTGAGAAGCCGGAATTCCTTCATTGTAGATCATTTACTCTTACTTTCGAACCAAAAACAATTTTATACTTCAGATTTGACAATAGCTTCAATGCCGAAAAAGAGGGGGTAAAAAGTTATATGACATGGATTTGTAGAATAGGTTTCAGTCATCATATTGAAGTTACACGCATTGTTGGTTCTTCCTTTTCATTTCCTTGTTGAGACAGGTGGGCTTTTCCTCTTGGTGTTGTCATGGCAATGTTGGTGCTTTACTGGAGATGTTATGGGAGGTGGAAACATGGTTCCAGTTGGCTTTTACCTTTGTACAACAATCACATAGGTCGGCAGAGATCAGACTAAAGGGATATTGTATAATTTGTATTGGCTCATTCTTTGAGAATCGATTCTCTTGCAACATTCATCTATACACTTCGGCGAGCTCTTCCTTCCTATATGAGAAGCACACCCAGGCTACTTGCCTTTTTTATTCTCATTAGATGCACTTAAAATGAGTACTGAAAACGCGAAGGGATGAGATGAGAATTCGTCAGAATTCACAACTGTTTGTAACCGTAACTCTTCTGTAACTTGTATTTAACTTGTTCATATTACATGCATTGCGTATAATGTCAAAGAGAGAATAATTGTGTAAAACCAAGGTTCAGTGAAACATGAATCGCGCAGTCTACAGGCATCCTAGGTTGTCTCATTAGCTTGCTAGGACCAAATTAGCTGTTCAGTTTTCGACAATTTTCTACTGGTTTGTTTCAGATCAGGTTGATTATATGACCCACAAAAAATAATGAATAGGATTTGAGACCTTTAGCTAGCCAAATGGTAATTGCGGAAGTACCAAATAGATAATGAATAGGATTTGAGACCTTCAGCTAGCCAAATCGTAATTGTGGAAGTATCAAATGGTGATATAAAATTCGATTGTTAATATGCAATAGAGAAAACTAGTGGATAAAAAAACATACTACTACATGTTGCAAGTGTTTAAAAGAGCTAAAATAACATCTCAACTTCTCCCTTGAGGCTTTGTTCACTTGTCAAGAAATTAGTACATGAAAATTATTCTCAAGAAATTGTATTCTAAGTAAATGAAAGGAAAATAAAATATAAGGGCTGTGTTCGGTTGCACAGTTTAGTTTAGTTTTGTTTAGTTTTGATGATGTAAGCAGGTGTAATAAGTGGAGAGAGATAGAGAGAAAAGTGAAAAAATCGTTGATGTAATCAAAACTGAAATAATGCCAAAACTGCCCCAAAACTCCCAAACGAACACAGCCAAGAGTATTTTTCTACATGTGTTCTTTTTTTCCCCCTTTGATCGAGGAAAAGGGTGGGAGGGGACGAAAAGCTTAACTAACCTTCTGGGCGTGACCATAGGGACTCTCTGCTAATGAAATATTTAGTTTGAATCATGGCTATTGTTTGTAAGATAAGAGAAATTTAGGAAAAGTTAAAAAGTCTAGATTTATTTCATTTTCTCTTCTCTTTCTCTCTTTGCAATTTGGATTAGGGTTGGTTTGGGTGAATTGAAAAAATTAGTTTTTTGGTTTTGTTTTTATTCAAAAAAAAATTGCATTTGTTGATTTTCGGTCGATTTTTTGTAGTTTCTTGGCTTGTCTAGATGAGAGGAATCTAAAAAGTATAAAATTATTAGCCAAACTCAAAGTTTTGTGAATAAAGACGAAAAATAATCTAAAAAATCGGTTTTTTGGATTATTTTTCGTCTTTATTCACAAAATTTTAAATTTGATCAATAATTTTGTACTTTTTAAATTCTTTCGTCGAGGCAAATCAAGAAATCATAAAAATTGACTGAAAGCCAACAAATACAAAAAAAAATTAAATAAAAACAAAATCAAAATAATTAAGAAACTAGTTTTTTCAATTCACCTAGACCAATCTAACAAGATACATTTTTTGGAAAACCGGCGCCAGGTAGCCATGCCCAATTGACTTTTTTTGTCCTGAAACAATGAACTTTCAACTTCAACGAGTCAACAGTTAGACTCCAACAGTCCAACTTCACCGTAAAACCCTAGTTGTCCAAAACCCTAATCCCTCTCCCTCTCTCTCCAAATCAACGACGATGGACGCCCACACCACACGCCTAACCGCCCCAGTCCGTTCACGCAGCTCCCAATCCCCCTCCCCCTCTCACTCCGCCTCGGCCTCCGCCACATCCTCCCTCCACCACCACAACCGCACCAAACTGCCCCCCACCTCCGACGGACCTCCTCCCTTCCCCTCCCCCTTCTCGGACAACACCACCACCACCGCCCTCACCTCCAACGACGATCTCGACAGCATCAGCGCCCGCGGCCGTGGCTCCGACTCTGATGAAGAAGAGTCCGAAGAGGAAGAAGAAGAATACGACGATTCGTCTATGCGAACTTTTACGGCATCGAGGCTGGGAAATAATGCCGAGAGGAATTCGAATACGAAGATTAAGACCGAGAATTTAGTGAAGGTTGAGGCTTCTGAGGTTGGGAAGGACGGTGGGGCAGGGGTTAGTGCTGGAGTTAGTCAGGTGCCGGGTATTGTGGTGAAGGAGGATACAGGGAAGAATATATTCACGGAGAATATGCAGACTAGTGGTGCTTACAGTGCTCGGGAAGAGAGTTTAAAAAGAGAGGTAATCCTCAATTCTTTTACTGCCCCCTTGGATTGAGGGATTTGACAAGAGAAGAAAATAAAGGATTGGAATTTTTTGCCAAATCACTCATTGGATTGAGGGATTTGATTAGGAGAGGAAAATAAAGGATTAGATTTATCTTCTTCTTTGTTTTGCACCAAATCCCTCGTTTGGATGGAGTAATCTAGTGAGAGATAGACCGAAAAGTATAAAAATGATTATTTTATACTGGCTCCATGCCATTTCTCACCAAATCTCGCCAAATGAGTACTTTGATGAGAAATGGAGAGAAAAATACAAAAATAATATTTCTTGATGGACTTATTATTCCCTTTTCTCATCAAATCTTATTACGCATTTTTTCACAATTCAAAGGGGTGTAAGTTTTCTCATCTAATTGATTTAGGGCTTACATAGGATGTTTTGGTAAAAGACAGTTTGAGTTCTTTAAACTTAGTTGATTATGTAGTGGTGAAAAAAAAAAGAAGTGATGTAGTCCACTCCAATTGATTGGAACACAAGGTTTGATTTGGTTTGGTTTAATTTTTGTAATTTTGCATTGGTGAATGTTGACATAATTTGCAAGTTGAGAGGCTGTGCATCATTGTATTTGTGTTACTTAGACAAGGATCTGTTTTTCTTTGGAATTTGACAGGAGGAAGCTGGAAGGCTGAAGTTTGTATGTGTTTCAAATGATGGTATTGATGAGCATATGGTTTGGTATCGATTCTTTTTCTTTAGTATCCATGATGAATCTACGTCTTTTCTAAGATTTAATATGTGCAGCTGTGCAAGCTTTCTCTTAATTGTTGTTCTTAAACTTCAAAACAATCAAGTAGGCCAAGATGTTCAATCAGTGATAAAAATAGCAGTGCATTTTGATGGAGTCATTTATTTCTCCATATCTGGTTTCCGCAGGTTGATAGGACTGAAGAATATATTTGGCAGGCAGCTGCCTAATATGCCTAAGGAGTACATTGTTCGCCTACTAATGGACAGGTATGCCTTTTGAAGTCTTCCTTTACGTAGTAAATTAGCTAGGAGTATTTAAAAGTTATGTTGCAAATGGATTGTGCTATCGTCTAAATGTTTGTCTTTTCCCCCAAAAAAATACTAGTAATGAGACGTATATTTTTTGTAAGCTATGTCACATGAATCCCTTCAATGAGTCAAATTCTCCCTTAAGTGTTTGTATTGACTCATGATACGGGGCTGTTAACTGGGATTTGATTCTTTCTGCCACTATTATGCGCCATTTCAGGCTCTCTGGTAGTTTGGTTGTATTAAGTATTAACGCGTTAGTGGTACTCTGATATGCTCAACCTATTGGCTGATGCAGGAGCCATAAATCTGTTATGGTTATAAGACGTAATCTGGTCGTTGGTGGCATAACATACCGCCCATATGTCAGGTAACATGAAAATTTCTTGCTTTAATTACTTTGACTTTATTTGATGTAACCTGGATGTTCCAAAGCCACATAGCCTCACACAAAACTGAAAATAGAACACAACATGAAATTTAAATAGAAACTGCAGCTTTTCTATTTCATAAAACACTCTGAAATTATGTAGGGAAAAGATAGATAGAAGAGGAAGAAAGGGGAGAAAACCCTAGGGCCTCGTTTGATTCGCAGACTAAAATAGGTGGGATTGATAGTCCTGGGATTAATAGTTTGGGATTATTTGTCTTGGGACTAATTTAGTACTGAGTCTCACTCAATCCTTTGTTTGATTCGTGTAGGATTAACATCGGTATATCCCATGTTTCGGTCAATCCTATGTTTGGTTCCCCAAACCAAATTTTGGGATTAATTTAAGGACTCTTTCTCATTCTCTCAAACCAGTGAAGTCAAGATCGACACAGAGCAACCTTCAAGTTGATCAAATCCGAAAACCCAAGAAAGATCAAACACTTGCCCAGAGCATCATAGAAATTTCGCACTAATTGCACAATACAAACAATTTAAAATTACAACTTGATGACCTCCACTTTTTCTGCGATAGTGCGATGCGGAAAGAAAAGAGGAAATAGAGAGTGAATCATAAACAATTGATATGGCAGGACAAGGAGTATACTGTATATATCACCAATCACCATAGGCATCGATTGGAAATGCAAATCGCCATTGGAAGTCACCGTTGGAGGAGATTGCGGTCGACTGGAATCGCAAATCATCGTCGTTTGCAACGATTTTCCGATTTTCTGGCAGCCGAACTCTCAAACATCGTTGGTTGGTTGTTTTACAGACGATGATGATGAGAGGCGAAGGGAGGAAGAACTAGAAGGCGGAGAGAGAGATAAGAAGAAGAAGAACAATGTCAATTTTGTAATTGTTGAACTCACTCCTTCCGTGTCTTTTATCCCAGACTAATTAGTCTCAAACTGTCCTGGGATTGTTAATTCCTTGCAATTTTTCAGGAACCAGACGAGGGACTATGTGGGATTAGGTACAAATAGTCCAATCCCAGTTACCTAATACCCGAATCAAACAAGGCCTAGAAGGCTAGAACTACTAGGGGGCCTTGAAACCACAAGGAGAAGAGGGAGAAAAGGGAGAAGAAATTCTAGAATACTAGGGGGCCTTGAATCACATAAGGAGAGGAAGAAAGAAGGGGGGACCGGGGGAGGATACAAGAAGAAAATATGGAGTCACAGCTCCCAAGCGACACTAAAGTTTCTCACATCCTTCGCCACCTCAAATGAAAGACTTAAGACTTCTATTTATAGACTCCTTAAAAACCTAAAATACAAAATTCCAAAAGTACCCTACCACAAAAAATCAGAACTACATATCATGACATCTCAGTAGATGCAGAATGCATCATTATCCTTCTTTTTCACACTTCCTCAAAGCTTGATGCTTTAATTACTGTTTACCAATATGCTCAGGAAGAGAGGTGTGTTTATGACGCAAATAATTATAGCGAAGATATGCACTTAAATAAGACCAGGTGATCCAACCCAAATTATCGAAGTGCTTAATACTTGGAATCAAAGTGTAAGACGAGAACAAACCATTAGGTGTTGCTACAAGCAAACAAGAAGGGGCTAGGACCAGGAAACTCGGTATTTTAGTGAAAAATACAGCGTACAGAAGTACGTTTTTCACACCAAGGTTGGCTGAATGTGGACAGTACCTAAATCTGGACAGTACTCAATTTTGAACACAATGTAATAGCGGCTTTAGCCAAAGTTTTGAAATCGAGATATGTTATATGTATCGTGGATCATTTTTCATGTTTTATAAATCATATTAGGATACGTATTGCGTTTCGTAACATACTTTAACCATAATTAATGTACAATTAACAAGTGCTTATACCTAATAACACCAACAAACTAAGTTTTTAATTTGCAAAATTTCAATCCTCTCAACTGGGATTTATCAGATTGAGGTTTTCTGCTACCTTAGTCAAGGACAGGAAAGAAAATCCCTAATAGTATTCTCCCAAAACACGATCAAAATATGGTTTTTCTTCTATTCAAGCCTTACCTTGAGGTTGGATATCTTTCAAATGGTTTGAATGCCTCTCAAACGACTTAGATTAATGCGTTTGAGATTCCACTTCTTACAATAATTTTGGAATTTCTTTCGTTAAATAATCGTAGGATACATACTGAATCGGGATACTCATATATATCCTAAGATATGACATTGTATCGTAGGATTTCTATACAAAAAGGATACGGAATGGGATACGTATCGTGTATCGTAAGATTTTAACAACAATGGCTTTAGCTAGCCTCTTCGCGCATACAGCAGCGCGATGGAGGGAACGGTAGGCGCCGCGGGATCAAATCCTTAAGACCCAAGCCTCCAATTCTTCGAAACCCTAGCTGGTTTGGAGCTTAGAGCTCTAACGTAGTTTTCTCTCTTAACAAAAAGAACTTGATCTATAGACTAGCCCTCTATTATGGTAAGTCGAGGCTTCTCTAAGAAACCAAGCAAAACTTGCATTTAATCCCCCCAGAAGACAAAGTATTTCTCTTACAACCCCAAAACATGTAATTTGTCTTAAAAAAAACACCCAAAAACTCTAGAAAGATCATGTTCTTGACCTTGTGGACATTTTAAATCCACCCCGTCCTAGCGACGATGCTATTACATTTATAGAACATTTGAAGGAAGTTCAAGAAGAGGTTCGAAAGGAGTTGGAAGAAATGAATCAACATTACAAAAATGCAGATGATAGCAAACAAAGGTTCAAAGAATACCAAGCAATAGATTGGGTTATGGTTTCCTTCGAAAAGAAAGGTTCCCCAACGGTATTGATCACAAGTTGAAGAGCAAGAAGGTTGATCTATGTCGGATATTGCACAAGTTTGGTGAGAATGCTTGTGAAATTGAGCTTCCTCAAGAGCTGGACATATCACCCATCTTCAATGTGGCAGAGATTTATGCTTTTCATGGGGATTTGAAGATTGAAACTGAAGGTGTTGCGATTGGAAAATCAGCTCCAGCCTCTACTATATAGAAAGACAAGGTTGAAAGGGTGATTCAAGTTCGAGAAATGAAGACCAGGGCTGGTGATTACTTCAGATTTCTTGTTATATGGGCTGGAAAACCTGATTTCGAGAATTCCTTGATAACAGAACCTGAATTGTTGCAGATCAATCCGGAGATGTGTCATGCAGCAAAAGTGACAACTCGCACAGAGGCGAGTTCTTTCTTACCGGGGGAGAATGATGCAAACCATGTACATATGTTTATAGTAGAGTAATTGTGAAGGTTATTTTGTGAGGGGCGTTTATGTCATTTCCACTGTTGAATTTCTTTTTGGCTAAGTTTGATCTTTCTTGAGTTTTTTTTTTTTGGGGGGGGGTGGGGTTTGAGACGAATTTTTTTTTTTGGGGTTCTAAGTTATTGTCTTTTGGGTTTTAAGTGGAAGTTTTGCTTGGCTTCTTGGAGAAGCCTCTTGACTTACTACTATAAAAGGGGGCTAGTCTACAGATCTGGGGTCTTTTTGCTGAGAGAAAACACTGTGTTAGATTTCTAAGCTCCAAACCAGCTAGGGTTTCGAAGAATTGGAGGCTTGGATCTTGAGGATTCAATCCCACGGCGCCTACCGTTCCCTCCGTCGTTGCTGTATGTGTGAAGAGGCTAGCTAAAGCCCCTGTTACTCTGTGTTCGGAACTGAGTACTGTCCAGACTCCAGATTCAGGAACTCTCCAGATTCAGCCAACCTTGGTGTGAAAACTTACTTCTGTTTGCTGTATTTTTCACTAGGATACCGAGTTTCTTGGTCCTAGCCCCTTCTTGTTTGCTTGTAGCAACACTTCACGGTATGTTCTCGTCTTACACTCCGATTCCAAGTGCACTTTGATAATTTGGGTTGGATCAGCTGGTCTTGTTTACATGCATATGTTTGCTATAATTTTTTGTGTCAATTTGGTAGATTTATATTACTGCTGGCAACATGATAGGCTGATATATGAATGAAGTTACCCTTTTTTACTTGATTGTTGACTTGTAGTCAATCCTCATCAGTCCCACACTATCGTAGAGTAATCACATGAAAAGTGAATTAGTGAGCCATTCCTAGATCTATCTGGTTGATCTTGTATTCTGATTGTCACATTTAAGTCTCTTTTTTTTTTTTTGTGAACTGCGAAGAAAATTTTCATTAATCATAAAGATGAAAATATTACTATAGGAAAAGAAATGCATTGAGAGAGGTTCGAAGAGTGCAAAGACTATTCTACTGTTGCTACTCGCAAATTCAAAACCTTACACTTTTATAATTTGCATTGGAAGTAAGTGAAATTTGGAGTTTCCATTAATATTCACAATCTAGTTTTTACCCATGTAATATACCTCTTTTGCTTCTCCACTGACTAAAACTTTGGATTGCTCTAGCCAAAGGTTTGGGGAGATAGCTTTTTGTGCAATCACAGCAGATGAGCAAGTAAAAGGTTATGGCACGAGACTCATGAACCACTTAAAGCAGCATGCTCGTGATGTTGATGGATTAACTCACTTTCTAACTTATGCTGACAATAATGCTGTGGGGTACTTTATTAAACAGGTATGATCTCTTTTTCCTTGTAACCTGTGGTGTTTTTCATGCATATGGGAATTTCAAATGCTCAGTTTAGCATCAATTTTTCAGGAATCAGTTTGTTGGGAATTTGAAATGTTCATTTTAGCATCAGTTTGTGGGGAATTTCAAATGTTCAATTTTGTTTGTACCTTTCTAGTGTAGAGAATAGAGATGGTAAGATTATCACCAAAGGCCGCATGGAATTTGATCTATTCAATGGTAAAGAGTGTCCCCTGAGTTCTGGCTACAAGGAGGCCTTCCTCCAAAATAAAAGCTTCATTAACCAATTGCACTCAATTAAAAACAGAGGGATTATGCAATGGAGTATATTTTGCCATATGAGGGATTTATGATTGAGGTGCGAGTGTCAGCAACAACTTGATAAAGTGGAGATATCGTCCTCCTTGGATGCTTTGGTAGCTGTTCGTAGGCCATTACTACTCATCTGTTGTGGCTGAGTCTATGACTAGAAACCCTTTGTAATATTTGATACAATACCCAGGCGAAGACTATAGGGCCTGTAAAAGAGTAAAATTTTTAACCACCATTCCCTTCCTTGTGTCAGTCTGATTCTCTCAGGACTCCAATTGTGTTCTTCAGAATCCGGATGGGGATTCTGGGGTAAAAGTTTCTGGTGGTAAACTATGACTTAGCATGACTCCCTTCATTTGATGCTTAGTACAAGGGAAGAAGCTGGGTGGGAAGAATTTTTTTTTATCTTTTTACCATTGAATGACGTAGAAATGTTTCTTATATTGTCCTTTCAACAATCTTCTAATCTTCTCAATCGAAGCATGCAGCTGTCCTCCACCAATATACGTTGACAACAGCTGCTTGCTGGGGAATAGGGGTCATTTCTATTTTGTTAGCTTCATAATATCTATTTGCTAACCTTATTTCAGCAGAATTTTCTTGATCTGTACTATGTGGAATGGAATACCTTCAGTGTATGTTATGTAGCTACTTTTTAAATCAATTTGTAGGGCTTTACAAAAGAGATTCACTTGGAGAAAAAACGTTGGCACGGGTATGTTTTGAAAAACTCTGGTTGACGTTTAAACTGTTTATTGATTATTTTTGCATGAAGGAACTTTAGAAGGCCTTGGGTAATTGTATAGGTTGTGTTCGTTTCATAGGTTTAGTTTAGTTTTAGTTTAGTTTTGTAATCATTACCCTCATTTCTCTCTCTCTCTCTCTCTCTCTCTCTCTCTCTCTCTCTCTCTCTCTCTCCAAAACTAAACTATACTAAAACTACTAAACGAACAAGGCCATTATGATTGTGATAAGATGCTGCGTTTTCACTAAGGTAGAAAATGTAAAGTCTTTTTTTGAAGCAACACTCGTCAGTCGTCACTCTATGCAATGCATATTTATGGAATTTTGACGTAATGATGTTGCAATTATTTTCCACCTGGGATTCAAGCTTACTTTTTATGGATGGACCAAAGGAAGGAGAAGTTCAAGACATTTGTTTTTCTTTTGCTCTTTAAGTGACATGTAGCAAATTACATATCTAAAATAGACGTGCATACGTAATGGTTTTTGAAATCGAAGCTTGTAGTCGGGTAAGATTTCACCAAACTTTAGTGACAAATGTATCGTAATCGTCAATTTTAGTACCTAATAGTTTCATGTGCATATAGTCTCCCATTTGTCAGCAGTATGTATGGCTCACCCATCCGTCCATGGTCTATCAGGTCAGCGGGTAATATTACTCTGTTTTCCTACCAAAGATAGATCTGACATGCAGTTCTTAGGGTTGAGGGAGGGAAGGAGGGTGGGGAGAGGAGGGTTACGAATACAGAGTTACATGAATATCTAGGTGGAGGAGTCATCTTCACAAATATTAGTTGCTCTTGCTTGCCATAAGCAGGAGCAACTGCAAAATTATTTGTTGAGGCCTAATATTTCTTTTTTCCTGTATGCATTTCATTAGATGAGGTGTTACCACTTTTTGTACTTCACAATTTGTTGTTGTGCATTTTGTGTGTTTCAGCTACATTAAAGACTACGATGGAGGTATCCTTATGGAATGCAAAATGGATCCTAAGCTTCCATACACTGATATATCAACTATGATACGCCGTCAGAGGCAGGTAAGATAAATTTGCTCAGGCAATGAATCAATTGATACTTGAATATGATGTTGAGTGCATACCACTTCACACGCAATTTGTAAGTAATCAATCCAAGATTCCAAAGAAAAAGCTGTTGACATACTTCTATTGCAATGGTTTAGCGCATTCAGTGCAAGGTGATTTGAGCGGAAGAAGATAAAATATTAGTTATAATTTTTTTTCTTCCTTTTTTCATCTTTTGTAATGGCAGGCAATTGATGAAAAAATAAGGGAGTTATCAAATTGTCATATAGTCTACTCTGGAATCGACTTTCAGAAGGTATATCCTCATCAGTTACTGTCATCTTGAGGCTCTTGTGCTCATTTTTGTTTACTTGATAAATGTTTTGTTTTGTTGAGAGTGAAGAACCAAAGACGTCAAGGCGAGGGACACATGTTATTTTTTTGGAAAAATTAAGACAAAATGGAACTATGCTTTGTGGTACTTCTTCGTAGTAAAAGTAAAAAAACATGAATCCTATTCTTTGAACCCTATGTTACAATGCTATCAACCATTTGCTCGTGCTTTAATCTGATGAATGTCGCTTTTCTCTAACTTTGAGGAATGATTTTAATTTTTCAAGGAAGATGCCAGAGCGTCTCTTACTTGTAAGCCCTTCCTGCAAAACCTTGAAGCCTTCTGAATTATTATGAGTACTACGTTGGGACTCTAATATGCGATTTATTCATGGTTTACTGAAATTGGTTTTCTTGTTTTTACTTACCATTTTACGAGGTTGACTGTGGTATCCCTTCACTCCCTTTTATATCACGTACAGTTGTTAAGAGTTGTTTATCTCTGAATGCGTAATTTTTGTGGCCGTTGTAGGATACCTGAACTAAATTAACACCTGGATCCTTTGTCTCACATTTCACTCAGCACAGAAATTCTCAACCCCAAATGTAGTAACAGCTTAACAAGTTTAGGATTATCAGCTGAACTGAATTAGCCTGTAAACTGTCCAATTACTGGTGAATTTGATATTACTGTTTAACCAGAGACTTTAGCATTTCGGGGTTTCTTGGATATGGTAACATTTTTATGATTAAGTTATGGTGTGTTCATTTGTGCTTCAGTGCTGGTTCTGATCCATTACTTTTCTTATGCAGAAGGAAGCTGGTATTCCCAAAAAAATCATCAAAGTTGAAGATATTTCTGGCTTGAGTATGTTCCCCATGCTTTCAACTTGTCATATACTTGTATCTAGATTTTATCTAATTTTGGGACAGAAGGTGATATCCCCTTTTCTTGTTGCTTGTGCTGTTTGTCCGTTATAAATTCCTTAAATCATAAATGGTGATCAACGAACTTTCATGCCTTCATAAAATAACGCGGATTTGAGGGATCCCGGTATTCACGGGAATGAACCCACTTCTTGAGACCAGGCATGCAGCTTGGTGGCTGCACTGCGCCCTTTCCTCTTTTGGTGGAGATGGTGTATGCTTCTATATTGTTGTTGCCTGATCTTTGCAACCTTAATAGAAACTCCCTTCACTGGGAAGGGAGGGAACCTAGAAAGTAGAAACAGAATGTGTTTCCGTGAAGTTTTTGTACTAATGGAGTACTAATCTGAAGTTGGTGGTGAACTTGCTTATAGGGGAGGCTGGGTGGACACCTGATCAATGGGGTCATTCTCGGTTTAAAACAGTAAATGCTTCTGGAGACATTGCCTCAAACCAGAAATCTTTGACTCTATTCATGCGCAATCTTCTGAAGGCAAGTTTGAGATTCTTTCATTTCTTCTCCTACCTTGCTTTTGGTTGAACAACAGTGACTTGCATCGAAATCTTTGAATTTTGTGAAGTCCACCTAAAATCGGAAAGTAGTCTTAGATATATTCTGTTATTGACTTCACTAAATTGTTGTTGCAACTGAAAGAAAAAAACATGATCATAAATGGTTCTTATGGTGCATGCACTGAACTTAGTTAAGATTGATTCCATTTTCTCAAGGATGCTGCTGTCCTGATGTGGTTGTCCATGTTTATACGTTTATACCTGTTTCTCACAACAACATATGTTTCAGTATTTCACCTGACCCCACAACCCAAACATGGGAATGGCAGGGGGGTGCTGCAGTTTGGCCGCATCTATTCCTATTGCTCGTAGCTGCATGAGTTTCAGTAGTTTTTGCAGAAGCCTCCACATGTGGATAATAATCCCAACTGCAGCTTTTCTTGTATTTAAATTTATAGGTCATTGTAAGAATGAAGGACTGATTTGCCATTACATATCAAAGTTTGAGTAGGATTTGTTTTGTAGATTAGTGGAATCCAAAAGGGACAGGATTCAACATGGAGGAAGCTGTTGTTGGTTTTCTCATGTATGGGAAACATGTAGAAATCACGTTAATCTTCGTTTTTAATGTGGATTGCTTCCTCTCTTTTCCACAGACACTCACTAACACTAGTTTAAATTCAGTTTCTGTCTTCTCGTCTGTTATAATTTCCTCTACTTATCAACAGTCTTCAATCATAGGCAATGCATGATCATCCTGATGCTTGGCCATTCAAAGAACCAGTTGATCCACGTGATGCTCCTGACTATTATGACATCATTAAAGATCCCATGGGTAAGGATAGTGTTACTTTATTCTGCAACCTACATTATTGGTTTCTTTCCGTTGAGCAATGAATGGAGACCTACTGACTAATTGTGTTAATTGCATTGCTATTGCTCGAGTTATGCTTTTCAGTTACAAAGATGTTTATCTTGTTAACATCAAATGAATTTCATGTCCCCGTACTAGTTTTTGAGTTCCAAACCATGATGGCAGCAAAATATGTTATCGAAGTATTGTAGTTCCGTCTTGTGTGAAAGTTCACTCAACTTGTGGAACACTTCGTGAGAGGTTTATGAATAGAAAACACAGAACATCAAGTAGTTACTTAGGGATAGAGGAAAACTGAAAGTTAAAGGAAGAAACTATCTACAGATTTGTTGGACATTCCTGAACGATAAATAAGCTGGTATCATCTTTCCCTATCTTGATTTGGTGTAAATACTTTGGAAGTTCATTTCTGTGTTTATCCTTGCCACCAGTGATCTATCTCAACAGTCAACAGGGATATTGGATATAACAGTGCAATACATGACATTGGGTTCGAAGAAATGGTAGAATAACATAAACAAGTCAAACTATAACTGTATTCCATGATGCTGGAAATGATCTCTACATTGTTTTGTTGGTGGTTGCATAAGGTGCCCATGGCTTCTTGAGGTCTTAGTTATCGAAACTGTTGCATCATGGATGCCAAATGGAATATCCTGCCAACCAAAAGCCATAACATGATTATGTCGTAATGGTCGGTCACATCACCTTTATCCTTGTTTATCAGCGTATTGCATTTGAGAATTTTTTTTGGCCCAAGTTCCGTTTATGCTTTTTGTATTGAAATCGTGATGATTGGGTGGATATTCCTGAAGATTTGAAAACAATGTCGAAGCGTGTGGAGTCGGAGCAATATTATGTGACGTTTGAGATGTTTTTTGCGGATGTGAGGAGGATGTTTTCCAATGCACGCACGTACAACTCTCCTGAAACAATCTACTATAAATGTGCAACCAGGCATGGTGCTCTAATCCCTGTCTCTTAATTCTATTGATATTGTCCGATGGTTATATAATTGAAGATCAATTATGAAAGATTTGAAAGATTGTAGTTCTTATCTTTGAATGGTTATTGTGCAGGTTGGAAACCCATTTCTCAACCAAAGTTCAAGCTGGTCTCCAATCTGGTACCAAAATCCAGCATTGATAATCTTGGCAGTCGCGTAGAGTATATAAACTTTGAGCTGTAATTGCATGTAAACTAAGGGTTCCTTGCTCCTTTCTAGTTGAATTGTAATATTTACCTTTTTGGTGTTGAAGTATTGATCTCATGCAATTTATTGTATTAATTTGGCTGGTGTTTTTTAGTTACGGCCATCTTTGTTTCAATGCTAACAAGATCAAACATCTTGTATTTGAGATGACAATAAGTTCCGTGATACACATCATGATTTCTTTTTTTGATAACCGGATTTCCGGGTTGGCTTGCACGCACCTCAACTAATTCTGGGGCTCTAGAAGTAACGACCGGGCATAACTCGCAGTACCATGGAATGGAAGCTTCCCAATCTTTTTTCCAGTTTGAGTGACAAAGCTTGTCATCATGTCGTAGATATAGAGGGTAGTCTTGATATTGTCTGAATGTTAAAGAATTCTCTACCTTCTATATTTCTCATGAGGCATGGGTGGATTAATTCTTCTAGGAGTATTACTTTTGTGTTTGCAGTATGAAACTTGGGGTCAAGTGCCCTCCGTATCCTCTTGGCCTTATTTCCTGAGGTCTAAATTAAGGTCCTAGTAAAGGCACCATCTCTTGCAAGTGTGGGGCAGTAAATTTAATCCTTGTTGATACATGCCCCTCTGTGGTAACAAATGAGCTGATTCTAATAGCCCATTGCTTCGGTTGTATGATTATCAACATGGATAAAAAGAGTGCCTGGAAATTTACCTGTGAAATTGATGGATCGGGCATTTTTGGCGAGCCAAGCGAATCTGGTCTACAAATGATTTGCTGATATTGCAATCTCTAAAGGAACAATAACGTACATCAATAAATATGAACAATAAGGATAGTATTCATAGGATTTTGGAACTTTACAAAGCGAAAACATGGTCCGATCGGTTGGGCAAAGCTCTCGATAGCCTATTCTTTTTTCTTTTGCTGTTGATCTCACATCAAGAGCAGCTCGTTGTTCAAGGTCATTGAATTCAAATGTTGAACCGGAAAGTTCAGAAGGGTCAACATTCTTGTTCAGCAAGGTTGTGATTGAGCAGTCTAGTAATGTTGGGCTATTTCTACTAATACTCTCGCTGTTCCTATTTGTTTGTCCTATACGAAAAGTCGTACCACTTTTCAAATGAAAAAATAAAGTGTTTTCGTGTATCATTTTTAAAATTTTTTTACTCCAAATTAAAGTACTCATCGTGTACTTTAATTCAGTGCGAAAAAATTTGAAAAATGATACACGGAAGTATTTAATTTTTTTATTTAAAAAAGGCATGAGAGAGAGTGTGAGACAAACAAATAGAAATGGAGGGAGTATTTATTTTCGAAGAACACTTCCCTTCATAAATTAAGGAAAATAATTTAACACTCTCCTTTTAACCAATGTCACTGGACTCACTCCCCTGTTGTCTTTCAGTTGGGTGACTTTACTTAACTATCCCTCAATGCAATAATTTTTCACTAAATGCATGGACTATTTTGTAAATTCACATATTTGTAAATTCAAGTAAAGGACAAAAAGGGGAATACCATTCATGAAAAGGGGGAGTGTTAAAATAATTTCCCTAAACTTATTTATTTTCGAAAAACACTTACCTTACCTTTCGTAAATTAAGGAAAATAATTTTAACACTCCCCTTTTAACCAACGTCACTCCCCCTTTTGTCTTTTATTAGTTGGGTGAATTTACTTAACTATCCTTTAATACAATAAATTTTCACTAAATGCATGAACTATTTTGTAAATTCACATACTCGTATTTGTTAATTCAACTAAAGGAAAAAAAAAAAAAGGGAATACCATTTGTAAAAAGGGAGTATTAAAATTATTTTCCCAAACTAATCGACAAGTAGTACAGATAGGGGTGACATTTCTATTGAATGAAAGTAACGGGTTTGAACTGAAAAGAAGTGAAAATACGGGGAGTAATTTATAATACATCTAATTGTCACAAGAATGTGTAGTTGATTGCATCGTCTCTAAATTACTCCTTACAACCGATCAGAATCAAAACCCATTCCCCAAAATCCTGATCGAAACATAGCTCCGGCAACACCATTTACAGGTCTCTCTCTCTCTCTCTCTCTCTCTCTCTCTCTCTCTGTGTCTTGATGGGTAATTCAGATGGTAAAGCATAACAGATTTGTTATGGCGTGAATCCATTCAAGGCAGATGTAGAGGAGAAGTATCCAATTTTGGGTGGGGGTCGTTCTTTCTAGAAATTTTTTTTTTCCCTGATTTGATTTACAGTAATAACCAACTTTCTCGCATGTTTTCTTTTTGCAGCTGTACAATTTGTTTTTAATGGCTAACAAGGTTCAAGTCCCTACAAGAAACTCAGCGCTCATTGCCATGATTGCTGATGAGGTAAGAATCTACTTATTTTTATCAGTGCTTTAGTGGTGAAGTTGTGTGCCATAGATATGTCTGAATATAGTTGTGTTGGTTCGGATTCTGATTTGCAATTTTGCATATAAGGCATCACAATTGGTTCAGTTGTCACTGTTTGTTTTTTTATTATTAGAAAGACATCAAAATTTTTATTAGAAAGACCAGATAAATACAGAGACTAAAAGAAAAAGTCCCTTTGGATTGAGTGATTTGGTGATAAAAGAAAAGAAAAGATCAGATAAAAGAAAAGAAAAGATCAGTGTTTCTCTCCAAATTACTCATTTAGATTGAATAATTTGATGAGATTAGTGTCTCTCTCCAAAGATTAGTGTTTCTCTCCAAATTTTGGATCAGTCCCTTCCCCTTTCTCACCAAATCTCACAAAAATGGTGATATTTGGGGAGATAGAACTCCCCTTTTTCATCTCATTATTTCTCACAAATTCACAATCCAAGAGTTAGATGCCTAAAAAAAAGAAAAAACTGACGCCAAACTGAAACAAACATTCTAGGAGTTAGATGCCAAGAATAAGATAGGGCTACTAGATGTTATTGGCCTTGTTCGGTTGGCAGCTTTGACCCAGTTTTGGGCAACTCTTGGTTTTGCTGACATCATCATTTTTCTCACTTTTCTCTCTATCTCTCTCCACTTATTACACCTGCTTACATCATCAAAACTAAACTAAACTCCCTCAAAACTATGAACCGAACACAGCCATTGTTATTATGGTTTTTCCGCTATTCATGTAGAATGATGGTGCAGAGATTGCGGAGAAAGGGATAAATGTAGGATTTAGCACTATTTAGATTTTTAGTCATATAGGGTGGTATAACCTTATTAGATATGTTCTCTGCATTCCTTGCTTCTTGATTCTGCTGACACAATCCTTATATTTCTGATGTATTATCTGATGCAGGACACAATAACTGGATTTTTACTGGCTGGAGTAGGAAATGTGGATTTGAGAAGGAAGACAAATTACCTTATTGTAGACTCAAGTATGCTTTTGAGCTCTGAATGCTATTCCATTTTGTGTAGTTGCTTGATTTTGGTTTTCAAAGTTTTCCAACTTTTCCAGTGATTGTATTTCTGAATTGAGCATTCCTCATTTTGGGCTGTGGTTGGGGACTTTATGGCCTAAACGAATGAGTATACTGCTAGTATCGAATAAGATACTCTCCCAAAACAAATACTGTAATTTGGATTGTTAGAAACCTCCTCGAGGTCTAATCCTTTTTCTCTAGATTTTTTTCCTCCAACCGTTCTTACCCTTCCTGTGCACTGGACTAACTAGAGGAAATCAGATTGAAAAGTTCTGTTAAGTTGGTGAGAATTTTTTTGAACAACCGTATTTTGTTTCTTTGTTTATCCTTTATAATGATGGGGAACATTTTTTTACCAATGCCAAAGTTGATCCAATTTGTGAACACTTATTTTCTGTGTAAGCAATGACCTTTCTTCCTGTGACTTATGGAGATTCTGTTATTATGGCCTAGAAACAACTGTTAAACAAATTGAGGAAGCATTCAAAGAGTTCACAACAAGAGAGGACATTGCAATTGTGATGATCAGTCAGTATGTGAGTTGTTATTTCACTTTGTCTTTTATTCAATCTTTTATAATCCTCCTCTGATTATGTATAAGAAATTGGAAGTTTGGCTAAAATGGTGCGAGTTCATATCTTATCAGACATTTTTTGTATAATCATTTTTTGTTAATTGGCAAATGTCATTGACTTGCTAGAGGTCTTTTGCAATATGAATTTTATGTGTGTTCAAGGCTTTGGCTTCCCTAGTTGTCCGTAATTAGTTCTCATTGAGGTGTTTAAACTTTAAACACTGCTTGAGCGTACATAAAACCAAACATCCATGTCCTAGAGGAAACTATGAATCAAGAAAGTACTAATTAGCCTCACATGCGAATTGCACAACCTGTCTTGCTCCTTAAAGGGTATTTGGTATTCTTCATTAGCTTATGTGGACTCATGAGAGTAAAGAAGGTTTTTTTTTTTTTTTTTGCCTTTTTCTTTTCTGGTTACTGCGGATTGCCCGAACGACCGTATACTATGCCAAACCAGTGACTGGAAGAAGTAAACGCTTATCTGTCTGTATAGTCTTGTCACTTGTGCGTGAGGATAGGTTGTTAGAGAGCTCTCATGCTGCTAGCTCTTTGCTGCTGTAGTTGAGTATTGTTCCAAACCTTTAACTAAGTTTACCTTATTGTGATTGGATGTGTTTCTTGCACTCCCTTTTTTTTCTGTCTTTATTCATGTAATTTACTACGTTATCCCTTCATGTGTGGTGAATCAGTTAAAGGGTAGTAGTGTAAATTCACATGACTGGGGACAAAAACGGGGGTGTGGATGATAAAAATTGGAGTGCAATAATCACTCTAGTAGAAAAAAAGTATGGTCCCACAGATTTGTTACTAGTGGTTGTAGTGGAAGGCATGTTAGTACTCGGACTTTGCATTAGTCTATCTTCAGTTTCTCAAATGATATCTGGACAACAAATTGTGGTATGTTCATTTTCAGGTTGCAAACATGATAAGGTTTTTAGTAGATAGCTACAACAAGCCGGTTCCAGCAATCTTAGAGATTCCATCCAAGGACCATCCTTATGATCCTACGCATGATTCTGTTCTTTCGCGAGTGAAGTATCTCTTCTCTGCTGAATCAGTGGCTTCTGGGAGGCGTTAATTCTCGTGTTGTGTGTATCCTGAAACACTTTGTTCAGTTGCTCATCTTAGTTCTTTTGATGAAACATGTTTCAACTTCGAGTTAGTTGTTCTTGATTGAAATTCGAATATGCTACTTTTATCCAAAGCTTTTGTTGAAAGCTTCTATCTATATTGTGAATTGACTGAATGCTGCATTTGGATGCAAAACTTTTTGAGGAAGGTCTAGATTATTTGATACTCTCTAGCCAAACTTTTTCGTGGTTATTTTTTAAACAAGGAACCCATTCGAGGCAACAAACTTTCCTCCTTGGGGTATGCCCCTTGTAGGCTGTATATTTGGTTACCCTTTTTTCTATTACAAGCTGATTTACCACCCAAAAAAAAAAAAAAGAGAAAGAAAAGGAAAAGAAAGGGTAAACAAAAGAATGGCCAAAAAGACTAAATTGGGTCAGAATTGCTAAAATATGGGGATATGTGATGCCCCAACTTAAGCTTGCAAAACATTAGGGAAAACACCAGGGTAATAAGCTGTAGGAAATGATTTTCACAAAATTCTCAACAAGTGCCAGCAACATCATTCCAAGTGGGGAATACTTCTGCGGCAGCATTGCAGCCGTATATGTCTTGCTTTGGAAGGACAGTTACAGATCCATACCTAATCTCCACTTCATCATGTGGTGGCACAACCACTTGATATGCAAGTATGTCACAACATTAAGTTAGGACAGCCCCTCATGGCTTAGGCAACTCTTTTCAAGAACATAAAGAAGAGAGTTAGAACTTCCCTTTGCGTCTACAACCTAGAGTTCCTCTTGCTCTTTTTCTTCCTTTCGTCTTTTGTGGCTTTTAGAACCACCACCTACTGCTTTGACATCTGGGATTGAGTTCACAAAATTAGAATTTGGAGTCCTAGGAGAAAGTTCAGAATCAGATTTATCAGAGCTGGAACTGTCACCATTTCCGTCAGTCACCTCATCTGTTGTATGGATTCAAACCCCCTGAAATCTGAGTAACTTCCACTGATTGTCCTTGTGGTATTGCATTACACAGCAGGGATTCTTCTGGTTGAATAGGTGGTGTTGGGTCTGGAGCTTTAGGAAAACTCCAAAAACACGTGTTGCTGAAACTAAGATAGGAGGAGTGAACCCAATGGGACTTGAGTTCACAAGAGGCGTTAACTCCTCTGTACTTTTCCAGCGTTCTAAGCAGGGTAATCTATGTCTGTGTTGACATCCAGATTCTCAACGTCAAGATCACCGAGTACATCATCTGAGACAGGGGTCAATGAGGTAAAATCTGAGGAGTTTGGAGCTACAGCAACAATAGATTTAGAACACTCATTCTTTTGAGTAGAATCAGCATCATGTATATCAGTACTAAGAGTACCAGTTGAAGCATTCCTCCCTTTCCCCACCACTTGCCAAACCTTGCTGGAATTGAGGGGTTGCAATGGGGCAACAGCTAGAACCACATCTGGCTCATTCTGTCCAACCACCTCCCCTGTACTATTGGAATTGTTAGATTTCACACCAGGTTGGGGGCCACAAGAATTGACCAAAAACTTACATGTAGAGCATTTAGGAGGAAGCCACTGATATTCTAAAGCCACCACAACAAATTCTCCCTTTACGGTAATTTGAACGTCTAATGGAAGTTCTGCATCAGCTTGTATTTCAACACAAACACGTGCGAAATCCAGCCTTTGTTGTTTCTCTGTAGCATTATCCACGTGAAGAGGCCTACCAATAGTACTAGCTATACGGCTGAACCCATCTTCTGTCCAGCATTCAAAGGGCAACTTGTGTTTCTTGATCCAGGCTGGAATTGAAGAGGGGTGTTCCGGGGAAGGAACCAGCATTCCCTTCCAGTCTTTAAGAACTAAGTATCTTCGAGAGAGAAAATACGGTCCTTCCAACAAAACTCGAAGTTTAGTAGCTTCATCATGAAATTTGAAAAAGAAGCGAAGACCAACCTGTTTGATGTATATCTGACCGTGATTATTCCAAATTGTTCGAGCTCTAGAACTTACAACTTAGCAAAGCAAAATGCATTTTGTCATCAAGGAAGTGCCCAATGAGGCAGTGGCTCCAGTTCCTGTCATCTAAGTTTGACTCCTCAAGTTCAACATCACATTTTCCTTTTTGAAGTTCAGGATAATGATCAAGTTTCATCATCTTTGAGGGACTTTGGGCGCTAAAAAGAGAAGCCCAATCCTTTGGTTTTGCTTGATGACAACTAGGATTCTGTGGGATGTTGGATTGAGAAGGGCAGTGTTCTAAAAGTCGGCCGCCTAGGCGCTAGGCAATGGTCTAACGCCTAGATTAGGAAGGCGACTAGTCGGCGCCTAGTCCCCGTGTAGGGTGTTAGCCAGCCGACTAGTTGGTGCCTAGGCCCTAGGTGCTCCTTCTCCGCCCGACTAGCACCTAGCGAGTTTTGGAACATTGGAGAAGGGTGACTCACAGGTAGGGCTGTAAATGAACTGGGTCATTCGTGAACTATTCGAGGCTCGGTTCTATAAGAGCTTGTTCGAGTTCGATTCATCTGCTAAACGAACTAAACTTGAACCTCAATATTAGGCTCGTTCCATAAATAAGCCGAACCTGAACCTAAGTGGATTCGGCTCGATTAGGCTCGCGAACCTGAGGTCAAAATATAATTAATAATATTTTAGGGATCTACATGTAAATATTTAATAGTTGATAAACTTTTATGTAATTTGTTATTTTTTTATCCCTAACTAGAGTATTCTACTATGAACAGATGGGTTTTATCCCTAATTAGAGTACTCTATTTAGTTCTCAATATTTTTTTTTCTTGTGTTCTTTTTCTTTTGATTTCTTGATTATTGTGGTAGATTTGTTTATTTTGTTTAATTTCTTGATTATTGTGGTAGATCTACATGTAATATTGTTTTGAAGCATATCTCTTTCCTCTTTTAGTTTGTGTTCTAAATTGCCAACGAGCCCTACCGAGTTTGATTCCAGCCTTAATTCGAGCCTAAATTCGGCTCGGTTCAGCTCGTTTGAGTTTAACGAGCCGAGCCCGAGCTTTGTAATTTTTTCGCAAGCCGAACTCAAGCCCACTTGTCTAGGGTTGAATCGAACCCAAGCCAAACTCATGCCTTAATGAACTGATCCCAAACCTCATAGGGTTATTTCGATTGGCTCATTTACAACCCAACCTCCACCGTGGTATTTATCAATGGCCCGGAGTGGTTAGTGTGAGCTATTCGAGACTTCGACTTCGGTAAAAAATTCATTCAGGATTCGATCGGATCTTAAATGAACTGAGCGCGAACTTCAATTTTAGGAACCATCTAATAAGCGAGCGAACTTGGAAAAACAACAATATTCGGTTCGATTTGGGTCACGAACTTGTAATATATGTATATCTTAGAAGAATTTCCTATATAACCTTGGATATGTATAAACTTTTACATATACATAATGAAAATTTTATAACTTGTACTTGTATAAACCAATAAAAGTATTATAAATTTATATTTTACTAATATGTTTTTATAATTTTATACATGTATGAACTTATTTATGTACAAATTTTTTTTTTTTGTTCGAGACTTATATTAGAACATAAATATCTAATATTTTTTCCTATTAAGGTTCGTGAACAAGTTCGAGTTCGACTCAAACCTAGGCAAGTTCAGCTCAAGCTCGGCTCTTTAAATTTTCATTGAGTTCGAGTTCGGCTTGAGTTCATTTAAAAATTTAATGAACGAACTTGAAAATTAAAAATTTAAAGTTTCGATTTGGGCATTTTCTGGCACTCTTCACAAGTCCCCGTGGATGGGATCAGGTTGGGGATGAGTTACAGTAGATGCAGCTGGAGGTGTGTGGAACTCACAATCATTGGGGGATTTCACAGCTGGGCCACCATGTAATACCAGATTCTTGGAATCAATTGAGGGGTTTGGCTTCTCGTTGTTGTTTATTCAACAAAAAAAAATGTGCATTTGTTTAGTTTAGTTTTGATTTTTTGGTGGATTATTAGTTCGTCTTAACGAGAGAAACCTAAAGAATAAAAGATTATTAACCAAACTAAAATTTTGTGATTAAAGACAAAAATAATCCAATAATCTACAAAACTTTGGATTATTTTTTGTCTTTAGTGAACTTTTTTATTTTTAATTTTAATAATAATTTTTGACATTTTAGATTCCTCTTGAAGAAATGAACCAATAATCTGCAAAAACTTGACGCAAAACTAATAAATGCAACTTTTTTGAATAAAGACAAAAAAAATTCATTTGGATTATATTTGCCAAAATACCCGTTATCTAGGGGTGCTTCGGTTTTTTGTGGATTTTTTTTATGCTGCTACTGCTTTTTTATTTTAGTATGGAGTCCATTTCTCCATTGCTTTGAATTGGGGTAGTTCTATTTACAACCCTTTTTCCCTCAATACATCCCATGCAAAATAAATACCAAAACTTTCCTCACGAAAAGACCATTTAGCCCCTCAAATTACTTCATACCAACCCACCTCACTTTTTCCCAATTGCTAATACCAACCCAGTGCATCTTCTTCTTCCTTCAGCTCCATCGTTTTCTCATTTTTCTCCTTCACACGTCGAAAAAATCCTTCCTCTTCCTCCTCCTCCTCCAGCCCATTAACCTTCATTGTCCTCCATTGCCCCTCATCTTTCCCTCTCTCTTATGGAGAACCTTGTTGAATCAATGGAGGGATCTTCTCCCTCACTAGATTTGGGAGAAGAGCTCCAAATAGTATTGGAGTAATTGACAACTCCAAGTCCACCAATGGATGCACAAATATAGACCAAAAGTAACCCGGACATGAAAATTTTTGAGCAAAAAATTACCCAAGAGTAACCCATAGTTTTTTCGATTTCTCAATTGATGTTCGTTCGAAATAGTACCACAGTCCCGAAAATCGTAATACATTTCGGTAGTTAATACCTGAAATTTACCTATTAAATTGGGAGTTTATATCCGAAATTGGTGATGGTAGTTAATATTCGCAATATTGGCCATAATTCAGTAGTTTGTATCAAAATTATACGTTTAATTTCGAGAGTAAATATCCGAAATGTGCCAAAACCAAATGAGTAAAATAGCGGCGATTTCTTTGACTAGTTCGACGGAGAGGGCGATGGCCGAGGTCAGACGGAAGGAGGAGGGAAGAGAAAAGGGTTTTTAGTGGGTTTTGAGAGTTTTGAATGTTGAAATTTGGGACAAAAATAAGGAGGGGCAATTTTGGAAATATCCTGGGTTATATGAAGCAAAAATAAAAATTTGTCACATCAGCAAAGTTGTATTTAGCAAAAGGGTTGTATGAAGTCGAAAAGGGTTGTAAATAGACTCACCCTTTGAATTAAACTTTTCTTTCATGGGCCATGCTAGAAACATGTGTAGGAATGAAGTATTTTATCGAGCAAAAAAAAAATGGAGTAATTAAGTATTTGATGGTCTTTGGACACCACCACGTGGTACCTCAAACACCTTATTCGTTGCATGTACTCCGAGACCATGAAATAATTTTTTGATTGGAATGGTAGATTGGAAGGACTAAAATGTCCATTTTCCCTCTCATACACACGCAAACAAAAGAGAAAGTAATTTTCTACTTGCAATTAACATCTTTATAAATTAGTTGTCTCTCTCACAACAATTGAAATTTTTTATGGACATGGTTATGAGGTATGACAATTGTACTTTTTCCCATCTATTTCCCTAGACATCTTTGACTAACAATTTTCTAAAGTTTTGTCTAGATGCTTGTTATATGGTGTTTGGTTTGCTTTGTAATCTTATTTGTTCCTTCCTTTATTGACGATGTTTTTTTCCTTGGTTAAAGGAACATATTAATCTTTAATTAAAAGATTGGCTATTACTATAAGATTACGAGAACCACGGACGCAATGGTTGCCTCGACCAAATTATTAATTCGCTATTCTAGATCAGCACAAGTAATATTAAAGCGAATATGACAAAAAATACTCTCCGTCCCAATTTGATAGTCCACTATGGAACTACGAGAAATTTTTAAATTAAAAAATAATGTACTTACAAATACAACTTTTTATTAATATGAATTTTGTTTGATAGATTTTATTTAGAATTTTAATGCGGTGTAAAAAAATTTCAAAAACTATTTAGGTAAATACATTATATTTTCAATCTAAAAATTGTACGTAGTTTAAATTGCACGTAGTTTTGTACTAAACTATCAAATTGGGACGAAGAGAGTAATATTTTGCAAACAAATTAAATTTATTTTGTGGTTAATTTAATTTTGAAAGTAAATTAAAAAAATGGGCGTAAGAAACCAAACGGCTCGTAAAGGACAAACGTACTACTCCTACGGAAGAAGACACAAACGTCGTCGCCTTCGATTAGAATTCTTTTCTAAAAAAGGGCCCACAAGTTGTCCCCAAAGAGCGGATAAAAAAAAAAAAGTTGTCCCCAAAGAAAAACATTAAGGCTCTGTTTGGTATGTAGGAAAAAGAAAAAGAAAATGAAAAATTGAGGAAAGTTAAGAGAGAAACTTTTAGTTGAAATAATTTATTAGTTTAAGTATTTTTCTCCTCTTTTTCCTCTTAACCCAAACAACAGGAAAGGAGAACCTTTACTTTCCTTTCCCTGGGTTCCATCTTCCAAACAAAGCCTAAAATGGCTGAAGATGTAAATTTCTGAAAAAAGTAGAACCTTTTGGACCTTTCCCCCTCTTCATCTTTCTTCTTTGCTATCGTATCCGTCCAAAATTTCTATGGTACCCTAGAGTGGTGCTAGGGCACCGGTGACCCCTAAATATTGACCATTAAGTTAGAAAATTGGCAAATCTCAATCATTAAATGAAACCCACCACAAGAAAGATGGTAATTTTGTTATTTTTCCGCGCAGCGCAATTATTCTTACTTTGAACACAAGTTTTATTTACTATAAATACAGATATTTTTTTTGGTAAATACTATAAATACAGATTTTACTTATCACAATTTATGACTTATACGTGTGATAAATGTAGTCTGTTTTTGTGATAAGTATGATCTATTTGTATAAGTGTTCCTAGTAAAGTAGTAAAAGAAAGCTGCTAGGTGCACATTTGTGTGTGCACCGATTTTTCACCGACGGCGTCAGGGACGCCGTGGTGGAATTTTTGAACGAAATGAGGTGATTTTGGTTCGAGCTCATACAACCGTCCAATTGCCTCGATTCTCGTATGGAGTCCACTTGAAATTCAATTTTAAAAAGGATGAACGGCTCGGATCAATCGTTTAGATCCCACAACAACGTCCCCGATGCCGTCAGTACAAAATCGGTGCACACATAGACGTGCACGTAGCATTTTTTAAAGTAAAGCACCAGTGCCCAGTACCACATAAACACACCACAGCCAGAGCCGTTTCCGTCAGGGGCCAATAGAACTCGGCCAAAGCAGCGACACACTCCAACTGCGCTCTCTCTCTCCTCTCTCTATATATACACTCACACGCCCTGCACACATCCAATTTCCCCATCCCTTTCTTCTTTGACCTTTTCGTACCTCACTGTCGATTGCTCTTTGAAACTCTCAACTCGCCCAATTCTACTCACTCAGTGATCCGCACCACCTCGACTGACCGCCGCCATGGCTAACAACCCCTCCGATGGCCCCACCGACGATTTCTTCGAACAAATCCTCGGATTCCCTACTTACGGAGGAAGGGAAGCTAACCTGGCGGGAAACAGTGCCACTCCGATGATGCTCCAGCTCAGCTCCGGCGATGGCTCCGCTCATCTCGGTGGAGGAGGAGGAGGCGGTGGTGGTGGATTTCACGGGAGTGTGTTTCCGCTAGGGTTGAGTTTGGACCAAGGTAAAGTAAAACGGACCGAGGTGCTGATGAGCTCCGATGACTGCCATAGTTTCAAGTTTTAGATTCTGTTTCTGCAGTCTTTCCTCCGTCCCAAATTGCTGATTCACCGCAAGACATTTTTTTAAATAAATAAATAAATAAATTACTCCCATGCCTAATTTATTTATTATCTAAATATTGTACTGATTTTACAAAAATTTGGGATTGGTGAGCCCAACCCACAAGTTATAAATTCCTTTGATTCAGTTTCTGTAGTCTTTCTTTCGTTCCAAATTGCTCGTCAACCGTGAAAAGTTGTGTAATTTTTGAATAAAAAAATTAAATACCTCACTTGTACGCAAAATTAAAATTTAAAATAACAAAAATACCATGTAAAAAATATTTTACTTTTAATCTAAAAATTGCATGGCTTTACAAACAATTTGGGACGGAGGTGGTAGTATTGGTACAATCGCATGAAAATGTGACAAAGAAAAAGATTTAATTCACCCAAGGTTGAATCCTGTTTCTCTCCTTGAAGGTAAGCCGGGGTTTATGAAAGTGGACGAGGCGGCGGGGAATAGTAGGAGGTTTTGTGAGGATGTTGGTGGTGATGGCCGATCGCTGTCTTCTTCCATGAAAAACGTAAGTACGGAGGAGTGGTAATTTGTTCTTAGAATATCCTTACATTTTTTATTGCTACCAAGTTTTTGTTAAGTTGAAAAAAAGCTTTATTATTTTTTAAGTTTGTTAACTAGTCTAACTAAGCTCGAACAAATTATTACTACCCGGTGCTTGCATGATATATAAAACATTTAAGCTTCTCAAAGAACAACTCGGGTACGGCTAGATTAAAGCTCCTTTGAGATCAGCTTATCTAATGAACAAGCTAAGCTTGAACATATTTTTGTAACTTAGTTAATTTTTCAAACCAACTTTTGATCAAACACATGCTGGGCTCGTTCTGCTTGGTTATCCCCCTACTAAGAAAACTGAGGAAAATGAGAGAAAATAGCCTTCAGATTGTACTTTTGGGAAAACTGGCCCGTAAGTCCGATTTTGAGATTTTGGTTTCAATTAGTGCATTTGAGATTTTTGACATTTAAGTTTTAAGTACCATGGGTAATTCTCTTTTCTCACAGTGAAAATTTTCTCCACCTAAAAGTAAGATCTATCTTCTTTTTTTTAAAAAAAATTTCGTAGTTGTTCACTTGTTCTGTACATTTTCTTCTCTCAAGGGGAATAAACCCTGAAAATAGGACTTGGGGATTGTTTCTCTTTTTCTTTTATCATTTTAGTCTGACTTTTCGTCAAGATGATAATCATATGCTGGTATTAAATTTTTATTCTGTTGGTTGCCGAGAAAACAGAGGATGCAGAAACGAGATAAGATCTTCAACTCTCTTTTTTCTCACTTTATTCTGATGGTTGTTTCATGATAATGAAGTTCGCACTAATTAAGCTGGTTTTGAGCAGTTAAAAATATTAGACGTAATTTTCAGTCCCTTGTCCTTTTCTGCCTTCTTCGGAGTCGGGTTTATGTATTTGCTCAATTTATTTCCTAAGATCTGTTTCAATACTCAAATGGTGGGTTTTTGTTAGTTCTATTGTCTCTCTGATTGACATAGTCACACACAAGTAGTTGGTGTTTATTTGGGTTTGCATCTGTCATTTGATGCTTTTTTTTATCCGCTACTGTCCCTCATATCAATGTGTCCACTTGCAATATCATCAAGTCAACTTGCTTATTCTCTATATTTTTACTCAAAGTCACAACTAGTATACATTTACTGTGTAATCAGCCTACTCATTGACTTCTCTTTGTGTAGTAGTTGGAGATCAGGAATTTTGACTGGTTACATTGAGATGTCTGTGTATACAACTCATAACAACTGGGGTGAACCGGTTTTTTTGAAGTCAATTTAGTGTGTTGGCCACCAAAATTTGGCATTTTGAAATAAGGGTCTCCGTGAAACTAGAAACAATGTGTTCTTTTTTGGTTGAACCATGATGGAATGTACTTATTTATTTGAATTGATTCTACCTTTGGTTGAGTTGTTGTTAGGTTTACAATGTTAGAGTTAGTGCTCGACAATTAAGACACATTAGATTCGACCGTATTTTCAAAGGTCAGTTCTTTACACTGTTAGATGTGGTTAATTGGCTTGTTCACCTGCCTTGCGCAATTTTGAACAGTTTCATTTGGGAATGCCTTGAGTATCATTCAAGTTTTGTTTGATACCCCTGGAAGGACAGGTAGGGTTTGACTGTAGAGCTAGTAAGAGCGTTGGATCTCCAAAGATGGAAAAGGATAAGAAAGGACTTTGATTGAAGAAGTCTGAAATCCAAATATCCCCTGAGGCTTTGTACTGGTCTCTGTAGAGGCTTGTAAAACGGGTTTAGAGGGCGTGATCAAGTAAGAGAAGTGAAGGGTTATAGAAACTTGGTGCTATGTGTTATATTTACTTCTAGCTTCTCGATCTATAGATTCTAGACTTTCCCTGTAGCAGAGAGTACTACTCTGTCATATCTAGTGCCATAAGATCTTCTCTCCTATGTCTATAATATAGATATTCTTAACAAGATTATATGACCTTTCATTCTTTGAAACATTGTGTTCTCACTTGTGCCTGTAATTTTCTTTCTTCCCGATTTTATCTTTATTGCTTGAGCTTATTTTATGTTTTGTCCGACTTTCAATTTTGAAAATTGCCCCTCCCCATCGTATAACCATGTTATTTTGGACTTTGAATCTTTTTCCAGACTTTCTCTGGCCAGCCAATACCCAACACAGTTGGTGCCATGCCACATCCACCATCTATTCGTCCCAGGGTGCGGGCAAGACGAGGACAGGCTACAGATCCACACAGCATTGCTGAGAGGGTAAGGTCTATATTTATGTTACTCTTCAGCAGGCAAAGAATTAGGAATACCGTATGGGCATATACTACAAAATTAGACGTCATTTAACCACCACCTGCTGTTTCCACGAGGTCAATAAGCACTTTCAGACAGGTCTAGACAAGCAGATGCCTTTTGGTCCTCTCTTTATTAGAAAATGAGCATATGAAGTCAATACAGTGAGTTTATTTGAATAAAACACAGTTCTCTGATTATTAGGGTTTGCTTAAGTAAGTTATCAGAAAAAAGGGTTTTCTTAAATAAGTTCTACTATTCTATATGAATTAATAATCCACTATTTTTGTTTTCTTATCAGTGAGATGAGTTCTGTAAAGTAGATAGTAATATCCTTGATTCCAGAGCAAGCATAACAAACAAATGCATCTAATTGGTATCTTGGACAAGGAGTGAATTTCTGGAGCTTGTATTTAGCATTTGTCCTCATCATTTTGTTCTTATAGTGCTATGTAAACATTCCTCTAATTTTGGGACTTTCCAGCAGTATTGAATATTGTTCCAAACAACTGTAAAACCCCAATTAGCATGATGCTTAAGTGGTTTTCCTTCCGTGACCTTCCCAGCATGACTTAATGGTAGATTCTTCTCTGTTGTAGTGTCGGGCATTAAACCAGTACTTATACGAAATTATGATAGTTTGTATTTATTGGACCTTCATCCAACTTCTATGTTTATGGATTCAGTTACGCAGAGAAAGAATAGCAGAAAGAATTAGGGCATTGCAAGAATTGGTTCCCAGTGTCAACAAGGTCAGTGTGTCCTCACTTCTGACACTTAACTACTTGTGAAAAAGTATTGGTTGCTTCCTTGGCATTATTTGAAGGGAATTATGAATCAATCTCTCCCTTCAAGTTACCAAGTCTGCAAAGCTACAAGACTAGTTCATACTTCATACTTCATTAAGTTGTCGTGTAACACTCCTGCATTTGCAGACAGACAGAGCTACCATGGTTGATGAAATTGTGGAATATGTGAAGTTCCTACGGCTCCAAGTTAAGGTAAATAACCCGAGAGTTTGTTCTGGATTTCAGTATTTTTCTTTGCTAGTCACTTGATGTTAGAAGCATAGACGGCTCTACACTTTGGTAGGGAGATTTTCTTTTTTGGAGAATACATGTAATATTTTTAAATTTTATTTCAGTTTAGCCCGTTCTAAGCACTCAACCTCAAACAAATTTGAACGCCCTATGCTTAAATATTTGATCACCTAACTCTCCACGTGCGGGTCAGGGGTTGCACGTGCGGGGGAGTATTAGAGTTTGTCCCACATTGGTTAATTATAACCTCTGAGTCTAGTATATGAGCTTGGGCGGCCTCTCCACTCATTGCCAATTGGTTTTGAGTTGGATGCTTTAACAATTTTATTTGATCACCTAACTCAAAAAAATTTGAACAACTAGTCTTAAAAAATTAGCCAACAAACCAATCCAATCCAAAGTAAACAATTCTAATTAAAACCCAACAACCCATAGACGGGTCCATAGCTTTTCATAGATGCATGGTCAACTGAACTACCTAAACTCTTTTATATTTTATATGAAATGTACTAATTTTATTTCGGGTTTATTTGAACACTTAGTCCTATACTATATGAACATCCATCAATCTAGGAAATTCACAATTGATCAAAACCTCATGTATTAGCTCAAAACAAAGTACACACTATTAATGACAAAAACAAAAAAATAGAGAGAGAAAAAGTATCTATTAGTATCAATATCTTGCCGTAGCTTTTTTCTTTGTACAACAATCAACTCTGTATCTCAAAAAATAAGAGCATGTGTTAAGAAGAAGAAGGGGCATCTGTTAAGAAGAAGAGGTCTTTGTACAACAATTAACTCTGTATCTCAAAAAATAAGAGCATGTGTTAAGAAGAAGAAGGGGCATCTGTTAAGAAGAAGAGGTCTTTGTACAACAATTAACTCTCAGTATCTCAAAAAAATAAGAGCATGTGTTAAGAGGAAGAAGGGGCATGTGTTAATAAGAAGAAGAAGAAGAAGGGGGTTGGGTGAACGACACGTCTATGCCCATTTTAATTTGCTTGGCCTAAAATATATAGAATTTGTTGAGAACACGCAAATGTGACATCTTATGTATTTTTGTATTAGTTGATCGTATTATTTACATTAATAAATAAAAATTTGAGTATATATGGCTAGTTAATAGAACTAGTAGACTTGAGGTAATTTTTGAACACCTGTTCAAAATTCCTAGAGCCGCCATTGGTTAGAAGTAAAAGTATATAAAATAGTCTTCAAGAATATGCATCTTTTTGTTGAGTTAGTTTATTTGTAATGCATAAGATTTCGATATGATGTTGTTTTGATTCATAGTTTGACATGTGCCTTATGCCTTATGAGTCCTATTAGCCCATAGACCCTATCCACTTGTTCACACATTGTTAAAGCATGACTGAGTTTTCAAATTTAAAAAAAAAAAGCTTCTGAAGTTCATGCAGAATTTTATCGAATTCACTATCATTGATATACCCATACTTTACCCAACTGTTTCTTTTTATCATGCTCTAAATGTGGTTTGAACCAGTAAGTTAATGTTGGAGTCTTGGATTAGGTTGACAGTTCATACCAAAATCTTTCGAGAGATTTAGTTTCAAGAGCCTGGAATGCAAATTTTTGACAGCCGGACCAGTAAGCAACCCGGAAAAGGGACAGGTTGGACAGGTCACCGGAAGAACCTTGATATCATAACTGTGTAAAGAACCATATTAATAGTATATAGCTAACTAAAATTAGATCATAAAAGCATATATGCTCAAAAACTTATTTGGCATATGTATCCCTCATTATTTGAAGTGCCAGGAGGAATAAAAAATATTCTTAAAAAATGATGCATTATTCACTTATATACGGCCCTGCATCAGCGAGAAACAAAACTTTGAGGCAACCTGGCATCTATAAATCCCTAAAAATGCTAAGTAAAGTGTAGTCAGCTAACTGTTCGGTTGTGCTGGCCAATGCAGGTGCACAGCTTGTTTGCATTTGCCATCTCTAGCATTAAATCGGGAGCAATACAATGGATGCCAATCAGTTCAAGTTTTACACTATTATGTTGACCCTTGACTGGTTGACATGGGTTGCCGGTTCAACTGTTTGGTTTGAGCGGTTTTCATAATATAAGCCAGTTTTGACATTTTAGAGGGTCTCTAGTTAATCCAGACCAGAGCATGGACCGGTCGATGGGCTAACTAGTTGAGTTGGCCGGTCCAGTCCTGTTTTCAAAACATTGCTGTAATGTAATGTTGCACATAGCCTTCATCGTCAACAATTATTTCACGTGTGGATCAAATGGCTTTCCCTAATTTTTATAGAGCTAGATAGCAGTATTCATATTTAGTCAGTATTACCCTGGATGAGATGTTTTGGTTATACAGTGTGGAAAGACTTCTATAGAAAGTGCATCCTCCAATTAAAGGACTTTGGCAAATTGCACTGTCTTACATTTTACCTAGCATTTTGAATTAACATATAATCTCTCAACTAATTCATGCTTTCAGGTTTTGAGCATGAGTAGATTGGGTGGAGCCGGTGCCGTCGCACCTCTTGTAACCGACATGCCAATATCGTCCCTAGAGGTAACAATATGCAAGAAGTCAAAAATGCTTTTGCATTTTTCCTCTCCTCTTTCCTTATTCACAGTTTCCTTTTTTTCTCACCGTGCATCATTTTGTACTTGTTTTAGCAAGATGCCGGTGAAAGTGGAAGGAATCAAGCAGCTTGGGAGAAGTGGTCGAACGATGGCACAGAAAAGCAGGTGGCTAAGCTCATGGAGGAAAATGTTGGGGCTGCCATGCAGTTGCTCCAGTCGAAAGCACTTTGTATCATGCCCATCTCACTGGCCTCGGCAATCTACCACACGCAACCACCAGATGCCACCACAGTTGTCAAGTCCGAATCACATCCCCCCTCATGACCTTACTGAAATGGTGCGTAATAAAACTATCTCCTAAAGACTGTATTTTGATCAATAATTTACGCGTGCAAGAGGAAAAAGAGAGAGAAAAGATCAAGGAGCTAATGATTCACTACGGTCAGAGCCTCAAAACTTTTTCTTTTTTTCTCTCTTCGTTTTCCTTACCGACATCATTGATCCAAATACAGCTTATGCCTCGGTCCCCACCCTAATGCAACTAAATTCAACCCCGCGGAATCGACTAGTCACCCTCCTTTAAGAATGCAATCAAAGTCAGATGCCATGGTCGCCCCTTTTGGCCTTCATTTCAGCTTTTTTCAAAGAGGGTTTGATGTCATTGTGTAAAATATTGCTTGTAGATCCTTCTCTGTCTTTGCCATGTTCAATTAGAGGTGAAGAATTGTCAAAAACTTTTTCTCCGCGGAATGCTCTGCTTTTTGTGTCAATGGTGGGTGACGGATGCACTTTTTTTTTTTTGTAGTGGAGGTTGTCATTTTGGTAAGTGGATGGAGGGGCCATTGGAAAGGGGATGGCTAGTAATTTACGTAATTTTTTTTAATGTATATATTTTGTTGTAGCTAATGGAATGCGATTCTGTAGTGTATAATGGTTGGTTGTCTCGTAAAAGTTGGTGTTTCTATGGTCTAATATATATTAGTAAATTAGTACTGCAACTTGTCTCTTTATGGGAAATGGTTGGTTGGTTTCCAAAAGATGTTTTACTTCTTTTACAATTCCCCTTCATTATTCTAGGAAGAATCATTCGAGGGGGAGACTCGTTTCGCGACCGAGTCAGGATTTTAATTCGGAGCAGGTGGCACATAGAATTAATATTTTACCTACCTCCGTCCCATAGAGATAGTTTATTATAAAATGACGTGTAATTTTTGAATAAATATCTTAGTTCTTTGATTTGGTATTAAGAAATATAAGACGTTATGCATGGAGGTGGTTTATTTCTTTATTATAAAAATTAGATTTTTTTTTTATAATGGACTGTGTTTGTGGGCGGAAAAAAAAATTAGTATATAAAAGTACATGTGTTCCCAAAAAGGTACACATTTTTCATATGTTAATCATTCATCAAAATACTTGATATGGAAAATTACACAATTGATAATCGCGCATCAAAAATATTCTTAGTACCAGAAGTAAAATATGTGATTTGAAGAATAACATTGTTTTGGTCTTACCGGGAGCCTGTGTTAAATTGGTACTGCAACTTGTCTCTTTTTATGGGAAATGGTTGGTTGGTTTCCAAAAGATGTTTGACTTTTCTTTTACAATCCCCCTTCATTTTTCTGGGAAGAATCATTGGAGGGGGGATTCCTGTCCCGTGACCGAGTTAGGATTTCAATTCGAAGCAGATGACACACAAAATCAATATTTTCTCTACCTCCGTCCCACATAGATAGTGTATTATAAAATGACATTTAATTTTTGAATAAAAATCTCAATTAGTTCTTTAATTTGGTATTAAGAAATATAAGATGTCATGCACGGAGGTGGTTTATTTCTTTATTAGATTAGAAAAAATAGATAGGAGTATTTTTTATAGTGGACTATCATTACAGATAGAAAAAGTAATTAGTATATAAAAGTACATGTGTTCAAAGGTTAATTATTTATAACACCCGAAAAGGTACACATTTTTCATATGCTAATCATTCATCAACATACTTAATACGGAAAAATTACACATTTAAGACATTGTTTCCCATAAGATTTTATGGAAAAGCCCATAAAATCTTATGGCAAACAAGGCCTTAGTCAATTAATTACTCATCAATAATATGCTTAATATCAAAAGTAAAATACTCGTTTTGAAGAATAACATTGTTTTTGTAATACGACTTCTTTTTGTTTGTTGTTGTGGACCCCCCTTGTGAGCTCCATCTCTGCTCTTGTTTGAGTCCCATGATCCACCTATTGTCTTCTTTCAACCTCAAGTGGGGCAGTGCAACCTATGGGTTTCGGGTCTCCATTTGGCCTACCCGTCGCGGGTTTGGAATCCACATAGTCACGCTCAAGGGAGAGTTGCTATGCTTGGTCGTCCCTGCTTCACTTTATTCATTAGCAAAAAAAGAGAGGGAGGGAGGAGAGCTTGTTAGCTTTGATTGGTTTGGCTGAAAACGTGTACTATAATAAAAAACAATCTCATATTCTTAGCACAACTTTTTCAGTTGGTACATGGCAGTCTGGCAGATAAACTAGGTCATAAGTTGTTCAAGAATCCAGTTCAAAAAAAGAAAAGAAAAAGTTGTTCAAGAATGACTCGGTAAGGAGCTTGAAAATGTCTTGAAGCTCAAATAAAATACATGATGTGAGAGTGTACTCTAGCGTAAACAAATCAAAGATCTGGATTCTGGAACAAATTGAACGAAATAAACAGCCGGGAAATCTGATTCATTGGGTTGATAAATGAACCGAACGAGCTGAAGAGTTGATTCTTTCAGGTTTAAATTCTAAACGAACTTTAGAAACATGCTCATGAGACGAATTGATCTCAAAGGAGTTTTAATAGAGCTGAATACAATACACAAACATTCGAACGAGCCGAGCAATAGTTCTTTCTGTTCGGATCCATCGCACAACACATTCAAGCTTGGTTCGAAAGGTTTACGAGCTTTAAGAAGATGTTGAAATTTTATTTGTTTAGGTAATAAACCGATCTAAAAATGAGTGAACGTGAGCTGGAACTTGAATGGGTTGATTCATTTATCAGCCAACTTATACTGTACTTTACATGGTCAACAAACGGCTCACAACCCATGATGCCTGTGAATACCAACGGATAAGGATTTGAGTAAGAAAATGAACGGGTCGGACAACTGAAGGAGAAGAGTGACCCATTCAAGTTGATTTATGGTCATGTGGTGTTCGGGGAAACTCTAATGCTACATTCTCGTAGGATTTAAGTTTAAGTGTATGGACCCTACATAAATGTGTGATACTTAATTGAAACTAGTTTAAGATCATTTCAAAATGATAAAAAAAAAATTAGCAATATTTAGTCCTTGAATTTTAAAATAATATTTTAACAATTCACCTAGCGATGGCTTGCAATCCGATTTGTTTATTTGATTTTTAAAAAAAGCAAATATGATGGTTTAACAAGTTGCTCATCTTATTGGTTTATTGTAGATTATCACCCACAACATTCAAAACAATTAAGCTGACGCTTTAGACAAATCCTTTTAACTTATTTTGTATTATTACTTATGTACTAATCCTTTTTTTTCCTTTTCTGATCGGCAGTTATGTACTAATCTTAAGAGATAAACAAATAAGTGCATCGATCAAAAAAAGAGTGAGAGAGAGAGAGAGATAATGACAAACAAGTGGCCATATTTGGTATGCCGGGTGGATACCATGTGTTCTTGGCCAAGCACTCATCTCGGAGGTCAAAACACTTCTGGACCGGCCAAAACAGTTTTAGACAGTTTTTGGATGGTTAGATTAGGTGCTTGGACACAGACACGTAGTACTCGCTCACAGGCAAATTTTTTTTGACAAACAAGAGTTGGAAGAAGAAGAATATGACTCCAACCCAAGACCAAGCCCAATGTTAACCCCAAAACCAAGTTCGGCCCACGGCCCATCCTCTCTCTCGCTCTCAGTTCTCTCAGTCTATCCACCGTTTCGTCTTCTGTCTTACACTGCGCACCGGCGCAGAGAGAGAGAGAGAGAGAGAGAGAGAGAGAGAGAGAGGATTTGCATACGGAAGATAGGTAGAGACGTGGAGTGAGAGTAGAGAGAGAGACATGGCGGTAGGGCAAACCCTAGCTCTACCAAAAAGCATCCTTCTCTGTGCCCCAAGAAATCCTGTTATCACCTCCCTGTCCGTAAACCCTAACCCCTCTGTCCACTTCTTCTCATTTCCATCCCAAACCACAAACAACAGCGGAAGATTGAGCGCCGTAAAATGCTCCCTTGATTACGACAACATCAGCAGCATCGACAGCAACAGCATTGAAAACAACAACAGCTACAGCTACAGCAACGGCCACGATGGCAGACAGGCGGTCCCACAGTACCCTCGGCCGACGGAGATTCCGTGGCAGAAGGAGATCGCCAACACCGTGCACCTCATTGGCCGCGTCACTACTGTCGTCCAAGTTAGGTACCTCCCCGGTGGAAAGACCGTCGCCTATTGTCGCATCGACGTCAATAAATCCCCTCTCAAAACTTCATCGTACGTAAAGTCCTTTTACTTACTCATTCCTTTTTCCTTTTTTAAAATGGTTCTGTTTGTCTCTGTTTCGACTTTTGATACATGTTGATTCAGAATGATGGGGTAATTAGGGTTGTACTTAACTTAGTCACAAAATGCACGTGCATGAGCGCAGTGGAAGTGCAAGCGTGAAAAGAGTCCTCCGAAAACATCCCAAACTATGAAAATTTTCGATTGCTAGGATTAAGAGCGAGAGAGCTGTGCAAGCATTAAGAGCTGGAGCAAAGGGTTCATTCAAAGGACTACGTGACTTGGTGTATTTACTATTTCACCAAGAATCTAATAAGAGGTTTAGGGAAGTTAGAATCAGTAGTGACTCCAGAAATTATAACAAGTGGTGTCGGAATCTTTAGTTCAAATATGTTCGAAGTTGCATCACAGTTCTAATTTAGGTCTGAAAAAGATGTGAAGACGATATGTGAGTTTTCTTGAATGGAGTAGATGCAAGTTGGAGGAGAACGATAGATTAGCTAGAGAAGTACATAAAGGGGAGGGAGGGAGATAGAAGGAAAACATTTGACACAACACCCTTCCGGATCCCAATGTGATGTTTCGAACTTAGTTGCATGAAGCGGGAGCGGGGACAGAGTCTGGAGCGGGGGAGCGGGGTATGTAGAAGCTCCTTAGGTTGGGAGTGGCGAGGGAATATTTAATACAATATGTGTGTGTGTGTGTGTGTGTGTGTGTGTATTATAAATATGTTTTATAGTTGCAAAGGGAGCATGTACGTAAGCATTTTATGTGTATATACATGAGTGACAAATGACATCCCAATATATTCTTTTGTGCAAAATATATAGATTAAACACGTGGATAAGTAGTAGAATATGAGATGAGAGAGAGAGAGTCCTAAATGTTTCTTACTTCTTTTTTCTTTTCCTTCTTCCTTGCATATATCTGGAAAGAGAAGTGAGAATTTCATCCTTAAGATTAGGGTGGAGCACTCCCATTTTAGAAGGATCTTGCTACTAAGGTTTCGAACCATTGATCTTTCTTAAATGAGTAAGATAGGAGGTCTTGCAAAAATTTATTTCAATTGGATATTGGTAAGTGCTTGAGCCAAATAGCTTTGAAAATACTAGTTCCTGTCATAGTTTTTGCAAAATTGTTTGGATCAAGCATTTATCGATATCTAATTGAGTTGATTTTTTGTAGGGCCCCCTTTTTACTCATTTAAACAAGATCAATGGTTCAGAACACTAGTTTGACAACCCAAACAAAAAAAAAAAAATCGTGTGTCAAATGTTGGGTTAAGTGTTTGACACCTAAACACTAGTTTTATCAGTCCACTTCTAAATAGGGATTCTTTTGCTACGATAAGGGACTCCCATTTTCCAACCATTGCTTGATTGAAGTTTAATGATCCGAACCGTTTAATGTTTTTTAGAATGTGTTTTAAGGGACTTCACGAGGACTCATTAAAAAAAGAAGAAGAAGAAAAAGACTAGTAAAGGCTTCATCCGAGCAATTTTCCATAAAACTATTTATATATATACGGTTTTTATGAAAAATTGCTCTGATGAAGGCCTTCCCGGTAATTTTATTTATTTATTTTATGATTCCTCAGATAGACCCTTAAAAACACGTTCTAAACACATTGAACGTTTCAGATCTCAAAATTCAATCGGGAAATGGTCGAAAAATGAGAGTCTCTTACCGTAGCAAAGTAAGGGATCCTTTATTAGAAGTTGACTGTATACATATATACAGATGTACACACACACACACACACATATGTTTAATAGTTGCAAAGGGAGCGTGTATATAATTACACATATAAACATGAGTGAGAAATGGCATCCCAATAGATTTTTTTATGCCAAATATATGGACTAAACACGTATATAATTGGTAGAATATAATATGAGAAAGCGAGAGAGTTATAAGTCTCTCGTTCTTCTTTTTACTTTTTCTTCTTCCTTGCATGTATTTGGAAAGAGACATGAGAATTTCATCCTTTAAGATTAGTGGGGAAGCTTCCATCCTATTTAGGAGTGGGTTCCCGTCTAGATGGGAGCAAGCTCCGACTAGGGAGCGGACCCATTCCTGCAACTAAGGTTGTGCCCATAACACCCAGTCACGTACATACAAGCATTCACCTAAATACAAGTTTACCAGAACAATCCAAACAAAAGAACAAGATTTCTTAAGTTTTGAGCAAACTTTATATTCAATTCCAAATAGGTTGCGACACCTCCAAATACTAGGTTCTGGTAGCAAATCCAAATCCCAACACAATGGTACCAAAACAAATGACACACAAGACACACCATTGTCTCCAAGGCTTGTCACCAATCTCCCAAAGGCGCAAGAACCCGACGATGCTTAAACTGGTTTCCGATGGACTAGGCCTGAACTACGTTAGACCTTTATCTCACTTACCTTATTAGTCAATAATTCTGTAGCGCGAAGTGCCAACTTGAACAACTGACAACCAGGTTAGATGTCCAATGATCTATCTCCTCCACCATCAATGCCACATGCAACTGACCATATTCCAATCAAAAAAAAAAAAAAGATCCAATTGGAGTGGAACACATCGACTAACAAACTAGATTGATTCATACCTTAACGAGAAGCAATATCACATTGCTCAAGATAAACTTGGCTCCATGTTGCCTCCCCCAAGCATTATCCCATGCTTTAGCAAACAATCCTATTTCATGTACTTCAAAACAGAAGTATCCAAAAAAACGTGTGAGAGAAGCAACATGGTTCTCTTACCCTTCAAATTTGATGAGGTTCTGCAACAGATTTGGTCATAATAACACCGATTCCATCATCCATAAAACAAACAGACTTTCCCTATCTCCAAGGACTCGGTGGTTTGGTCAATACCCCAAGCATTGCTCAGTGCTCCACTCTTGGTACGACAAATGATGGGCAAACCCTGAATCAATTCATTAGAATGATGATGAATCTATAATAACTAGACTAGAACCCTCATCTCCAGCTTTTTGAACAATCCATGGCTCACACAACCATTGTCAAGCAAATCCCCTATCGCAAAGGAAACAAGTCTCAATCGAGGACATCGAATGATCTCAATGAGGTCAAAGGGACCTTAAAGATCCACAGAGGTCAAAGGACCTACCACGACCCTTCAGAGGATCACCAAAGAAGCTGATCAAAACCTCCCAAGTAAGCACTAGAACTTCATCTAGTGACATGAACAATGTCCCAGCAAAACCAGCTTCCACGTCGATATGCAAAAATCCCTAGGTTTTGTCATCCGTGTTTCAGGAGACTGCCATTGGGTACTCTTCAAGCTGCACCCTATCAACAACCAATATCCAATGTCACACAAACAAATTCCAACTAGTGAGACTTGCTCAACAATCGGAATAAATATCTAGGATAGAATGGAGGAGTCACAGGCAGTCTCACCTAAAATCTATTCGTCTTGACACCAATAATGTTGTTTTGATGAAAATTTTCAAGTGTTGAGTTGCTAGAATTACTCCAGCGCCACCTCGAACGACGTTCCTTGCCCACCCAATGCTCCTAGAATGTGTCTATGCTCCACTAAGGCACCATGGCAACTTATGAAAAAGCAAAAACAGGGCCACTGTTGCTTCTGCAACTGTCTAAAATGATGACGGGTTAATTGCAGAACTTCCAAACCCCAGGGACTGAACTGTAGAGCTGTAAACTTAAGAAACTGGATTAAACAACCTTAAAACTTCAGGGTCCTGCAATGCAATTTTTGGAGTCAGTACGGGTCCATTGGGCATGATAAAATTGCTAGGTTGGATTGATTCACTAGACCTGGTCTGGTTTGACCCGATATAACATTCTCCAGAAGCAGAGGTGGCTCCAACTACTCCACCCGTTGATAAGGGTGGTCACTTGAACACCCTCAAGAAAAAAATTTGTTTAGAAATACATGTAAAAATTTTAGTTTTATTTTAGTATAACCATTATTGAATATCCTACTCAAAAATATTTGAACACCCTATTCAAAAATATGTGAACACCTATCTCGACAAATCAACACACAAATCAATTTTATGTAAACAACGAACTAAAATTTATAGTCTAAAGTCTTCCTGTAAATGATCAATGTATGCTCTAAAGCATTTTATATTACATGTGATAAATTTATGTGGGGTTTTGTTTGAATATTTATACTATGAACATTCACGAATTATGGTAATTCACAATAGAATTTTTAATACACCAGCTCAAAATAAAGTGCACACTCTTTATGACAAAAATTAGGAAAATCAAGAAAGAAAAAAAAAAGTATCTATTGTATTTATATCGTCCTATGACTTCTCTCTGAGCAACAATCAACTCTCTCTATGTAAATAAATAAATATCCGTGCAAACTTATTTGGCACACAAATTTCTACAATAAATATATAGTAGTGTATTTCTCTCCTGATTTAATTTTACTTGACCCAATAATATAGAATTCGCCACAAAAAATTGTGACATCTCTTGTATTTTTATACATTTGGCCTCATTATTCACACTAATATATGAAAATTTTGTATGTATATACTAGTTAGTAGAGCTAGTACAATTAAGGTAAATGTTGAACACTCTCCTAAAATTTCTGGAGCCCCCATTTTCCAGAAGGACCGATCGTACGGAATCATTTCCCCTCATTTTTTTATCTCATATTCTGCAAGAGCGACAAAATCTGAGAAATGGAAAACAAAAAGAACCCTATGGCCATGGGTCTACCCATGTGTGCACCTCGACGATCCATTCTTTCTGTAGTGTCCTGACAATCAAGTTTCAGATGCTTTGAATTTTTGACAGAATCGGACAAAGAATCCCTATGGCTGTGTATGGTTTGTAGTTTACTTTAGTTTTGATGATGTAAGCAGGCGTAATGAGTGGAGAGGGATAGCAAGAGAAATGAGGAAAATGATGATGTCAACAAAACCGAAGGTCTAAAACTAAAACAAAACTTTAAACCGAACAGGGCCTATATGGTTTCTGAGTTCTTGAGCTCTAATGTCAATTGTTGTGCCCTGGGACACAACACAAAGAGGCAAACCCCCAAACACGCAAACAACGATTTATGTGGTTTGGCAAATTGCTTACTCCTCGGGCAGCTCATTCCAATGTTGGAGACAAATTTACCTCAAAACTTTGCTCACCGTAGCCCAAAACAAGAAACATACCCAATATCTTTCTCCCTCAATTTGTTCAGTTAAACTTTTACAAGCTTATAGCATTGGATTTTTATGGGAAGAGTTCTAATGCTGTTGTCATCCTCGCCTAAATCAATTTGGGGTGTGAATAGAAACCTTCAAAGTCAACAGTTATGGCTGCATGGAATTTGAACCAATCTTCAAAGAAACTTAGTTCATGGGCTAGGAAAAAATTGATTAATTTAGTTTGGGCATCTGTATCGTAGGCCTATCATTGTTGGTAGTAGTCATATGGTTACGGTTAATGGTAGCACATAGTTCAAAATTGACTTTATAGGCAGTAGTTCTAAAGATTCAAGTTTTGTGATAGTATCATGGAACACATGATGTCCTCTACTGACCTCATCACCTCAATGGAGAAAAATGATTCATGTTTTGCCTTGATTGAGGTTTATGGCTCGGTTAGGTTATATAATGTATTTTCGAGTTAGGGTTTGTGTGTGACAACTTTAAACGAAGAGATAGATCCATTAGGGAGGATGATAGTGAGAGTTGAGTGTTCTTATCCTTATTACTTGCGGTAACTCCTCTTAAACAATATATGAAATTAGTGAGGCTTGCAAATTCAATGTCAAATTTCAAATGTAAACTGATAGATAAAAATTTAAACCAGCCTCATTCAATAGTTTTGATGTCAGATTGCTACATTTGAAATTCACCTCTACGCAGATGTTTGATCCTTTCTTATTCTTTTTTGAATTTGGAAAGCCCATTCATTGAACTAAACTGCATTTCATTTTTCAGATGGTTTTTCGCAAGTTAAAGTCACTCATGCAGTTTTAGTTACGTGGTCTGACTTTTGCCTTGATAGGAAAATATTGCATTGGCGTGTAATTATTGGATATTTTGGAGAATCCTAAATCTTAGTTGCACGAAGCAGGGGCGGGGAGCAGCTGGATCATAGAAGTGTGGGAGCACCATCTAGATTCTAGAGGGTTTAGGAAAAATTATAAATGTTCTTAATGTTTTTTCATATAATCAAAATGTCGAAAAGAAAATATTGTTCTACAGATTGCAAAACATAAAAATTCCCATAAAAGGATAACCATTCAACACATACCCGCACTACCACATATGCCATACTTTTGTGTCATAAAACTGAATTTAAAATAATGTTATTTTTTTGTCTTTTACCATACATAACGCCATGCACATAGATATAAATGTGTGGTACATATAGATAGACGACAAAATTCCATGGCCAAAGCACTGACCAAATCAATTTTTTCTATTTGGATCTCCTTTTTGGGTGAAAGTTCCCGTATACATTAGGAACGAGTTCCCGTCGGCCGTCACCATTGGAACGCGTTTCCTGCTGCGAAAAGCAGAAACGCGTTTCTTGCTGAGAAGCATTGGCTACCCCTAAGTTTCCTTCAAAGAAGTCCTAAATTGAGTGAATTTGGAGAGTTTTGACATAATGTACACATGTAGACCTCCCCTCATACTATAGCTAAAGCTTTTGAGTTATATACAAAATTGTCCATGATATTACAGGCAAACCGATTCCACCAGTTTATATGTGCCTACATAATGGAACCAAAAATAAAAAGAGCAGAGAATGCATGATACATGAGGTTGCTTGGGGCAGTTGGGGTGTTGGTGGTGGTAGTGGTAGTGGAAGTAGGTTTTCAGGTTCTGGGGCTGTTTGAGAATTTCACATCAATGGTTTTGATATATGGATATTGTGTTTGCTTGAATTGGGTGGTGCTGCTTTGTAGAAAACGCTGAATCGGTTATCCTTTTGTTATTAAAGAATTCTAGGTTTATACATTGTTTTGGGTGCTCATCATATGCTTGCAATGCATGCTGTTTAAAAATAAAAATAAAAAATGCTTGCAATGCATTCAAAAAACAACCTGGATCCAGGCCTTGAAAGAGAATCCCAACTCCTAAGAGGCTGTGTGACCATATGGTTTATGTTGAGAAAATTAAAAAATGCTAAGTTTCCATGGATTTTTTTTCTTTCTATCCCACTTTGGTTTTAGATTCTCTTTTAGTGCTGCCCACTATGACACTAGTTTTCTTGCCCCAAGCAATGCCTTTTTCATGGGGCCACTACTAGTCTACCATGTAGTTTAGGTGCATCACTTCCATTATCTGCCAGTAGTTTTACAAGTACTTGTTTTGTTAGTTTACAACTGCTAAACAATACTGTCACCGATCAAGAGTAAAAGATTGCTAATATTTAAACCCACCTTATTTAACTCTTGAAAGTGTGAAAGGCAGCAACTTCGGCTTTAAAAAAGGAGGATTAATCATTAATCATTTGCTCAGTTTATGTCAGTTCTGTCATTTGTTTTCCGTCGATGTTGGTTTATGATTTACTGCCAATCATTTGGTATGTAGATATTGTCCTTTGTACTATGTCAACTCAAAGGTTATAAGCATTTGTTGAAATTGACATCCATGTTTTTCAGGATCTTTTTGACATTCTGGGAGACATTGGCCCATATTGCTTTTCAGCACTTAGAGAAAGGCAGTAAGATATACGTTTGTGGTCGCCTGCTTGCAGATGTAGTTGAAAGTGATGATGGGAAGGAGCTGACTTACTATAAGGTTTTTTTTTTTTTGGGGGGGGGACTGTGTAGCCTTACGTCTTTCTATTTTATGTTCCATTAGTTTCTGCTTTGTCTAAGAAAAATTGCAACCGTCGCTGTTCTATGGCAGGTTAATGTTAAGCAACTGAATTTTATTGAACCGTATTCCTCATCTGATGGGGATTCAAATTCTGCTGTATCAGGTAATTGTTTTCAGAGATGTATATTAAAGCAGATCCGTTTTCATTCAGAGTGTCCCTATTAGTTTTCTATAGTATCCCCTTCAGGTAGCAAGCCTCTCAACTATGCTTTGAAAATACAGGTTCCCTCGAAGAACTATGGCAGGCATTCTTTGCTAATCCAGCGGATTGGTGGGATAATAGAAAGGACAAGGTATTCTATTCAAGCTTTTAGATTGAATGCACAAGGGTGTCTGGGTAAATTTTTTTAGTGCCTTGGTACAGTATGGACGTTCTGGTGAGTTAGAGCCTACTTGGACTTGGGTTCCCATGTTTGTGGAGCTGTAAACGGGTGTCTTGTTTGTAGTTTTGTCCTTAGTAATTTGGATGCCCTTCTCAGTTTATGGTGAAGTGAAGATGCCACGTGCTGTATAATTTGAGTTCCCCCTGCAGGGAGGTCCTGAATTTGGGGCCTGTATTAAGTCATGATAAAACGACGTAGAAAAACAACACGTTATTGGCTGGTTAAAATGTATCATTGCTGCGGGTTATTTTTTTTTAAATCTATTTGCTGAGGTTCCAAACATGCAAATTTGGAATATTGTAGATTTGATCACTTTCTTAGTTTTATTTATTACTACAATAATTTACCTCAATAACTTTGTCAATTTCGACAGCGTGATTCAAAGAAACACCCGAGATATCCTGATTTCAAGCACAAACATACTGGAGAAGTTTTGTGGCTTACAGACAAGTATATTCCTCCATGGGTGACGTCCCAACTAGAAATCCTGGATGCTAGAAGGGAGGCTTTCGCTTTTCAAGGTCAAAACGATAGGATGAACATGAATTTTGGGGTTGGTGATAACTTCTCATCTTTGTAACTGCTCTTTATCCTGGTGATCGGATACGGGTCTCGGCAGAATGTCCTGTGTTTGGTGTTACAATGTGGTAGGAACAGTTAATTTTGCACCTGGCCTTTGCTGTATATTGTTTGTTCCGGCAAATTTCAAGAGTGTTGACCAAATTTTCCGCAACTCAATCTTGGTCTTCTATCATCTTGAAAGGTAGTTTGTGATATAAGCATCATATTACCGAATCTATCGCTTATAAGCAATTGCTTTAAATCTGTCTATCAAACGAAAGAAACCTTTCGTATCCTTAATTCTAATGGTTTCCGTTATATTCCTTTCTTCAATAGGAAATAACATTGTTATGTAAGTTGATTTGTTTCTGGCAGTAAAATGCAGCTAACTCTATTGCTTATGCTAGCAGAAAATTGCAGATTCTTGGATCTTAGCTGAGCATAGGTTCTTCTGAGAATCTTGGATCTTTTTTCTTCGATCCGAAGAATATTGGATCTGAATAAGCTGTTATTTGCACTTGCGGCATGTTATTTCCTCATTGCATTGAAGGAATCTTTTTCACCCCCAGAACACAACATAATATGTACATATCGTCTTCTATATATATGGTTATTATTACAGAAATATGCCTCGGAAAAATATATGCGAAAGCTAATTTTCCTTTCCTACAAACAGACCTGAAGAAATTTCATGGGAAAAATTCAAAATCACAGGTTCTGTGATCTGTGATATGAACCTAATCTATGTGCCTTTTTTTTTTTTTCTTTTACTTTATCAGCTACGGAGCTACCAAACATCTTGGTAAAATGCCCCAAGGGTTTTTCCTTTTCTTGTGTAAATGTGCTCTGTGAAAATCTATAGACACCCCAAGCCTTTAGCATCTGATCCTTTCATGATTCTCAGCCTTTTACAAGAGGTAATAAACATGTCCCATGGGACATCTCCAACCAGCATCCAATCACCATCTTTGTCTTCATATGTTGGTGCAAAATCAGATCCATCATATCCTTCCCTCTCTGAATACCCACCTGAAATTTTACAAACAATCAACATAAAAACCACATAATAATAAAGAAAATTTAGGCCGCCGCCACCATCACCACCACCTCCCACGGATAGCGCGAGGTGAAGGGATATATATTATATATATATCATCTAATTATATAGCCCTATCCCTGCTCCATAGATATAACTCGTCCCTCCAAGCAAAAATTATGGCTCCATCTTTGCCACCACACAAATCATGGTATGATGAAAAACAGAAGCTAATATAGAGTACTTACCAATGGTGCACTTGAACATGTTTTCCAATGCCTTGAGGAGTTCTGGGTAGCTATTGTAAACCTTCAGATCAATCTTCCTGAGATATGGAGCTCCATCCATGCTCACCTTAACATACACCCCCGATGCCTCGGCCTCCGTTTTCTTCGGTTGGAAACAGTTTCTCCGGTGAGATTTCACCGGCGGCCATCCCACCACTTGTGCCCTGCCATTTCATGAACCCATTAGTTATAAAGTCTAAAAAGTTTGATGCAAAACTAACGAATACGGGGAAGTGAAAAAAAAAAAAAAAGAGAGAGAGAGAGACAAAATTGCAGAAAGTTAAAGCGGAACGAGGCCTTACTTTGAAGAAGGGGCATGATCTTTGTCGCCATTTTCGGTATCTAAGGCACCATCCATTCCTGATGAGGCTCTTTTGTTGCTGCCTCTAACAAAAACGAAGGATTGTTTTTCTGGCTCATCTGTTCCTGGCAACCCTAATCTTAATTCAGTCGCCTTGAGATTAAGATGGTCATCGGATGCATAAACCAAGCTGGTTTCCATTTTCCACTAATCTCTGTAAGATTTTCCGACGAGTTTTTCCGGTGACTTCTTTTGAATTCCGGCAGAAAATAATGAGGTGAGTTTTTGTGTTTGCCAAGGAGAAAGGTCAAAGGAGGACTTTTATAGGGTGCTATTCTCTTGGTTCATGTCTTCATGAGAAAAATTAACTTCGTACACGCGTTATTTTGTTTGGCCAATGATTTTCTGACAAGTGGCGAACACTTATTGGACAATGTGGTGTGTGGAAATTCCGGCATGGGATGGCTGTGGCTGTCGCTGAACTGACCGGCAACTGTGGGCCCGAGGTGATGTAATTGGGAGACAAGGTGGGACAATTGCAACCTTGGCATTGAAGACTGTGGTCAATGAAATGGACGGTCCTGATTGGGTTGCGCGTATGGGATTCTGAACCGTTGGATTGGAAGGAGCAGCCCATGGGGGTGGGTCCGACTTGATGTCGGTGTGAGGATGGCATGGCCACGTGGGTATTCTTTGTTAAACATGGGACCGAGATCCGACCTGTTTGGCTGTTGGGTAATTTCAAATTTATATATTTAATGGGAAAATTTCAAAAAGACCCCTGAACTTTCTGACAATTAGCGATTTAACACCCGGACTTTAACTACTAACAAAATCACACCCGAACTTTATATTCCGTCAACCAAAAAGCCCATGCCGTTCAATTCCGTTACGTTTTTAACTAAGGAGCCCTAACGGATGGACTTAACAACTGTTTTGTCCGTCAAGTGCCCAAAATGACGTCGTTTTGGACATAACTCAAAAAAAGAAAAAGTTCAGGGGCTTTTTTACTGATGGACACTTACAAGATTAAGATCCTATAATCTTAATGAAACCTTAAACAATTGGATCTGATACTTACATATATCATATTCAGTTGAATTTTTCAGGGCTAACTGAAAAAAGTATTTTCAAAATAATCAACGGTTTGGATCGTTCGTGTGGGATCCCAGAATGAGACCCACACATGCTACGACCATATTAGTATTGGATGCGAAATTATATAATTTTTTTTTTACGTGTCTATAGTCCAACTTTTCTAAAACTTTACCATGATCACACGTATTAAAAAGTAAAAAGAATTCAGTAAAAACAAAATAATACTTCAATAAAATTAAATGGTCTAAGTATCAAGTCAAAGTTGGAATTTTTTTTAATATTTTAAAAAAATTAATACAATTTGCCAAGTTTTACTTTTCAAGAGTGTCTACAATAGATATATCCAAAAAAATTAGTAAAGTTTTCAGAAAAGTTGGATTTTACACACACAAAAAAAAACCTTAATTCAATAGGGTGTGTGTGTGTGTGTGGATCCCACTCCGGGATTCCACATGAACAATCCAAACCGTTGATTACTTTGACAATACTTTTTTGAGTTAGCCCTAAAGAATTCAACTCAATAGGATAAATGTAAGAGTCTGATCTAGTCGTTTAAGGTTTCATTATGATTAAAGAATTTTAATCTTGTAAGTGTCCGTCAGCAAAAAAGCCCCTGAACTTTTTCTTTTTTTTTGAGTTATGCCCAAAACGACGTCGGTTTGGGCATTTAACGGGCAAAATAGCTGTTAAGTCCATCCGTTAGGCCTCCTCAGTTAAAAACAAGATGGAATTGGACGGCAACGGCTTCTTTGTTGACGGAATATAAAGTTCAGGTGTGGTTTTGTTAGTAGTTAAAGTCTGGGTGTTAAATCGCTAATTGTCAGAAAGTTTGAGGGTCTTTTTGAAATTTTCCCTTTATAAATTCAGTTTATGTCTGATTCGTCCAATCACATAATTTTTCTGTAGATAATACCTTCATTTGATGCTTTAAATTGTATAAAAAATATTAATATGCTGAAAATTTAGTTGTGTATTTTCTTTGATCGTTAAAAAATACTCTCTTCATCCCAAATTGTTGGTCTTGTTCGGATTTTAATGTAATTTTTACATTGTTCATATCTTCTAATTTATAACGTATATTATGTGCAATATTGATTTTATTTGATGATCTCAATTAGTTCTATTTTTTTAAAAAAAATCTCTAAAAATGTTATTATTTGAAAGATATGAAAAGTTTAATAATTACATTGAAATCCAAACAGAACCCACAATTTGGGACAGGAAGAGTACTTATTTCCAGCTCGACCTGCTTATATGATTTCATATTCACAAGTTATTCGTATATTGCGCATTTTTTAAAGTAAAAAAATGAGAATTAACGTGGCACAAGAATCAAATCTCCATTTTATACTACGTCCTATAATTGTCGGGTATCAAGAGCCACGTCAATAATTCTTATCTCCAATTTAAAAAAGGTGGGAAGACTTTAATTAATGATTGTGATAACAAGTTATAGTTTATAAAATAGGGGCAAACAGAGGCGGAGGCCGACAGGAGCTGTAGTTTTGAGAAACACAAAGTACGTCATTTAAACTCTTATTTAAAACATAAAATATATTCTGGCCACAGAAGTTCGAAAAATTTAGGTGGTGTTTGGCCAGAGTTTGAAGTGTAATTAGGTCTTAAATAAAATAAGCTGATTGGTTGTTGATTCATCACCACCAAATATGTTGGTGCATGGAATCTTCAATTTATTAGGTTGAGGACTTGATCAGCTGAGGTTTAGGCATTGTCTTGGAACTTTCCTTTTCCTAATTAATGTCCATCAACTTTAGGTTTAATTATTCATTGCTCTCAGACCACCGTCGCATGGTGCTCCGACTACTCTAACACTGCACGTTTTTGTAAGTCTTACTACTAAGTTTATGGACCGCACGTAAATGTGTGGTACTAGAGTGATCCGAAGTATCACGTAACTATGTTCCAGGATTACTGATTAATTTCTTCAACTTTAGGCACACAACCAAATGTGGCCGGCCAAGTCTACCATGGCGGCGTTAACATTTTGAGTTTGCCAAACAAACCTTTTTGGACATGGAGCCAGACATGCCCCTTAAGTAGTGTTGCCAAATTAGCAGGGAAATTTCTAAAATTAGCCCACTAGACTGTCATTAAGAGTAAAAAAATATATTGTAACATGTGAAAAATAAATAAAAATATGCGAAAGTATGTTAAAAAGTAGTATAAAATTTACACTGGAGAGTGTGCTTTGTTGTCTTCTTTATTGTTTATTAAAGGACCATTACTATGACGTCATTTCGATGCACTGGTGTACAAAGCTGTATTGAGGCTACGCACCGGTGCACCACAGCATCCCATCTCCGTCTGGACACAACAATAAGTTTCGGTTCTAGAGAATAAATGCTCAGCAAGTAAGGTGTATTAGGCCAAGAGATAAACTTTTTCACGGATGCGGTGCAAACGAGAGGTTTGTGCCACGCAGATCTCGGCCATCCATTCCAAAATGCAACGGCTCAGATCGGNGCTCAATTTTTATTTTTTTACATCTGCAAGGCATTTTAAGGAGGACAGAGAGAGAGAGAGAGACGCTCCAAGCCGTTGAATCTCATAATAGATGGTTGAGATCCCCACGGCACAAACCCCTGTTTGCTCCGTGTACCAAAAAAAAGGTTTTTCTCATTAGGCCAAAGGCCCAAAAGTTGTACGAAGATGTGTACTAAAAGAGAAAACCACATCGTCAACAATGGGATGCCCAAAAGTGAAGCAATGGACAAAGGGACATAAAACCAAGAAAACAGCTCACTCATGCATGATGTAGATCCCAAAAGGACTAGAATTGCACAAAAAGTGAATCATGTTTGGGCACCCATATCTTGTAATTCAAGTGTGCTGCCATTATTTTTTGACTTTCAACACACTTATCTTGCAAATGACCCCACCACTAGGGTTACAAACGAGTCAAGGAATATGAACCTCTTTTTTTTTTTTTTTTTTTTTTTCTCTCTCTCTCTCTCAAGTTTATTAGTTTCTATGAAAACACGATAAATGAGATGATCTCAAGTTCAAGTTTAATCCCGAACTTTATAAAAAATTACTATGTAATGAAATGATAATAACTATTAACTCTTACGAACGAGTCATGTGAGCTCTATGTAATGGATATCGTACCACACACCCTATAAGGTACATTCTCTATGATCCAGTTACATATGGTATCTATAAACTTTCTCACTCATGACTAATTTGATCATTGTAGGGCTTGTGGCCTGAAACACAACCGCCTGTTTTTAGAGTACTCAGAGCAACTCTCCAAACTTTTGTACCATCAACTACGTAGACTATTAAATTAGAGTAAATGAAATGGCTAAAATACACTCTTTTTTGAGGGTGTATCATATGCACCCAAATTATCTACCGTTGGATCTTAAAAAGTAGTAAATCGATTACAAAAAGTTACGAATCAATTACTTGTTAACCTGAGCAACAGGTGACCTAATAAATTAAAGGGAAAAAAAGAAGAAGGATAAATTTCACTTACCTCCCCTGACGTTTCTAACAAATGCAGAGACCTCCCCTATACTTTCTGAAATTCTCCTGCCCTCCTTTACTTTTAAAACTAATTGTTAGATTTTCCCATGTCAATACTTTAAGACTAACAATGTTAACTTTTTGCGTAAAATGACCGTTGTACCCTTTGTATATATCCTCCACCCTTAAAAAAATGTTTTATAAAAATACCCATTTTTTAATTAAAAAAAGATTTAAAAAATTTTTAAAAAAAATTAAACCGTTTTCCATTTAATAACAAAAAGTATCAAAGAGATTTTTTTTTAAAAAAAAACAAACAAAATTTTGAAAAAAGTTTTTTTGAAAATCGAAAGTTTTGAAAATATTTTTCTGGATAAAAATTAGTTTTTCGCGAACCGTTCGGAAAAAAATTTGAAAAAAAATTGTGTAAAAAACTATTTTCAACAAAAAAATTCAAAAAGTATCCTTTTTTTAAAAAAAAATTCTCTTTGATACGTTTTGCTTTTAAATGATTAACGGTATAATTTTAATGATTTTTTTTAACCCTATTTTTTAAGGGGGAATTACATTTAAGAGGGAAGGAGGGAAAACTATTCCATTCTCATGACACACTTATTGGGAATCACTTCATGAATGACAAGGAAAATAACAATTCCACATAAGTGGCACCAGGAGATAGATTGACGAAATTACCCTCAGGTTAAAAACTACCCCCACTCGACTAATATGGGTGCAAGGATTTGGTTCGAGAGTGCAACACAATTGCATTAAAGGTGCAATAGAAATGCACTCAAGGTGCAATGTTGATAATATGGAGCAACATGCAATGTTTTTATTTTTTATTTTTTAGTGCAACATACTTACATGCAAGGTGCAATTGAAATAGACCAGGGTGCCCAAAAAAAAAAATTTAAGTGCAACACAATTGCATTAAAGGTGCAATAGAAATGGACGCAGGGTGCAATGCGAAAAATCTATTTCCAGAATGAACATGGGTGCAATTTTTTTTTTAGTGCAACATAATTGCATTTAAGGTGCAATATAAATAGACTCGGGGTGCAATGATGAGAATGTATTTCCAGAAAGTTTGGTTTGACCACAAACTGACAATTCAATATAGACCAACATGAGTGCAATGCTTTTGTTTCGGAGTGCAACACACTTACATTCAAGGTGCAATTGAAATGAACCAAGGGTGCAATTTTGAAAATCTATTTGCAATGCTTTTTTTAATTTTATTTTAGTGCAACACAATTGCATTTAAAGTGCAATACAAATAGATCCGGGGAGCAATGATGATAATTTATTTTCATCACAGAGCCTCCCATAAGCTCGAAATTGAAAAAATTGGGGCAAAAAAATTGCATTTAAGTGCAATATGTATGAATATTATTTTTAGCAATTCTTTTTAAAGTCATATTGAATTTTTTTTTACTAATCCATTTGAGGTTTTCATATCCTAACAAATTTTCAAAAAAGAAAAAAAAAGAAAAGAAAAAGGGAGATCAGTGGTACTCGGTTTTCATATCCTAACAAACCCATCTTCTTCTTTGAATACACTGCTCTCTCTCTCTCTCAAACCCAACCAGAAAACCTTACCCACACACCCAACCACGTTTTCCCCTCAATTTCACCCAGAAACCTTGATTTCAAACCTTAAACTCCTCTGTAATTTTGTCAAAGCAACCCAAATTTGGTCCAGTGTAATTTGGTCCAGTGTAATTTTGTCCAATCACTACGAATCCGTTACAGAGAAGTTTCCGAACCACGATTCAGGCACCTCCAATTCCTCTCTCGTCAATGTGGACCCGTCGTCCAACGCCGACGACCAAGACTCCTCGTCCACCACCGCCACTAACCATGTTTCATCCAAAGATTTGGGCATTCTCTCTCAGGTTTCTCTCTTGTACAATACCAACCCTGGATCGAAGTGTTCGTTGGAGAGCCCATCTGCTCCTTTTTCGCCAGTGGCGGTGGTGGTCGGTGATGGTGAGGCTCTGTTCGCAGATGGAGAGATGAGAGATGTATTACGTTGATTTGGTGAGGGAAGAGGGGGTTAATTTGTGAAGGATTTTAAAGCACAGGGTAATTTTGTCCGGGAATTTTTCCCATGCCATGAATCCGGAATTATTATTCCTCTAGCCATTACCTAATGATATTCAAAAAGTGTGTCATGAAATTGTAATATTTTGCCCCTTTTTCTCTCTGATCGGTCATTTCCCCTTTTTTTTAAATACAGTTTAAATTATACCATAGCTATAATTTGAAATTTTTTAAATAGTTTAAATTTTCAATTAAGTTGAGCCATAAATATAGTTAAATTGTTGTCAAATTCTAAGGGAAGAGAGGCTCAAATTAGTATCTGAAATTAATTAAGAATAAAAACTTCTTCTTCTTCTTCTTCTTCCTCTTCTTCTTTTTGTGAAAACTGAAACTAAAATTATTTTAAAGAAAACACATTTACTTTTTTGAAATACACTTTAATCGATTACCCAATCGATTATACATGGTTGAAAAGTTACGATTTTTTACTATAAAAGTTACAAGACGAACGAAAATGTTACAAAATATATTTGTGAAAAGTTACAAATTTTTGTCAAAAAGTTACAAATGCAAAAAAATGTTACGAATCATATTTGAGAAAAGTTATGATTTTTTGTCTCGAAGTTGCAAGTCCCACAAAAAGTTACGAAACACGAGAAAATGTTACGAATCATATTACTGAAAGTTACTAATTCTTCGTATAAACGTTATGAAACTCATAAAAATGTTATGAATGACCGGTTCTCCAGGTCATTTATAATGATGTGGCGCAATATAAACCACACAATGAGTACATATCATACACATTTTTAAAGGGTGCGTATTGTAAAATTTTCCGTTTAAATATCTTCCATCCCAATCCCATATTTTCCGTTTAAATATCTTCCATCCCAATCCCATGATCTCTATGATATCTTCAAACTAAGAATCTAACATGCCGTAAGGTTAAGTGTTTTAGATTTTAACTTTGTGGACGAATATTCTAAGCCGAAGGAAAATATTCGGATCCAAAATCATTTTAGCCGTTTCTTGCCTTATTCAAACTAACTAGAAGATGGGCACACACTATGTGCGCACGTTTTTAGAATGGGTGAGGATAATGGGGTGACGGTTATGATAGATGGTTTTACTATTTTGCCCACGGCAGTTATTTATTGGCATGTTAAAAATAGCTGAAAATACTTGGGGCGATTATGGAGATCACTTTTGTGCTTCAAAAAGGGACACACCGAACTAGTGTTTTCCCTTTGTATATTAGGCCAAGTTTCCCATTTGATAAAATGGGAATCCCTTAAAATCAAGGAAAAATTAGTCATAAATGCATTATATTTTGTCTTTTTAAGAGAAGGACAAAGAACTTTTTCAATCAAACATAAAGACATTGTTTATAATATTGATTTAACAAAAGGATAAAACATACCCCTTTTTTCTATTTTCTTATAAAATTAGCCCCAACCCGACAGGTTTGCAACCCCACAGCTAAACCCCTTAAGTTGCCTTCACCATGTTAACGCCTCCCACCATCTATCGCTCTCTCTCTCTCTCTCTCTCTCTCTCTCTCTCTCTCTCTCTCTCTCTCTCTCTCTCTCTCTCTCTCTCTATATATATATATATATATATATATATATTCATCATTTGAAACATCCCCCAGTGAAACAAAGATCCCCAGGTCGAGTATAACTTTTTCATCTTGTACATGAGCCTTTTGAAGTAAATCATATAGAAACCAATTATGTTTTGATTATATGCACATATCTTTGCAAATTGAATTTGTGTCCAATCAAAAAGCATGGTGGAGAAGTTGAACATTTATCTTAAGCCATAATATACTCTGATCCTATATATATACTTCATGTTGCTACTTACTAGAAAGCACTAATACCCTACATTAAGTTTTGGAACGAGCCTTCCAAAAGTTCCAATATGATGGATTTTGCGACCAAAAACAGAAACACAAAATAGAAGGACAAATCCTAGCACACCATGTGTTTGTTGAATTTTCCAAGAGAAAACACAAAACTAAAAAAGAGTACTACTTATTTCCAATTCTCCACCCAATGAATTTTTAGCAACTTGGATGCTTTGGCTAGAGCCACCAAGTTGGTTGTTTGGTGGTGATCATAAACACAAAAACTAACAATTTGTTAATATGCACGAGATTATATTTAGCGAACATAAACTAATTTTTTATTAACACCAAAAGATGTAAAAATTTGAAATACGTACTATGTCCAGATTTAGTGAATGTTCACTAGTTTGCAGTGAACAAATTGTCCTTTTATAAACCACAAGAATTCTAACAAATTAATATCTAGTGGAGTGTTACTAGGATTTTTGAAATGTGACTATTCTAAAATCTAGTGAATGTTCACTAGTTTACAATGAACAAAGGGTTGTTTTTATAAACCTATTTATGCTCCTGAATTTACATCTAGTGAAGTGTCACTAACTTTTTGAAATGTAGCTATTCCAAAATCTAGTGAATGTTCACAAGTTTCACAAGTTGGTTGATTTTTTTGAGATTTCTATATTAAATTAGAACTTTTAAAAATTAGTGAAATGTTACTAATTTTTTGGGTCACCGGAAGTGGGGTGGTGGTCGGCCGGAGGTGGGGTGGTATTTTTTTGAATTTTATGTTCGAAATTTGAATTTTTAAAAATTAGTGACACTTCACTAATTTTTTTGGTCGTCGAAAATGGTTAGCCAGAGATGGGGTGGTGGTCAGTCGGATGTGGGGTGGTAATTTTTTTGAATTTTATATTCAAAATTTGAATTTTTAAAAATTAGTGACACTTCACTAATTTTTTTGGTCGCCAGGTGCTCGGCTAGTGGTGGGGTGGTGGTCGGCCGGAGGTGGGGTGGTTATTTTTTTGAATTTTATGTTCGAAATTTAAATTTTTAAAAATTAGTGACATCTCACTAATTTTTTTGGTCGCCGGAAGTGGTCGGCTAAAGGTGGGGTGGTAGTTGGGCGGAGGTTTGGTGATGATTTTTTTTAATTTTGCGTTGAAATTAGAATTTTTAAAAATTAGTGACATCTCACTAATTGTTTTGGTTGCCGGAAGTGGTGTCGGCCAAAGGTGGGGTGGTGATTTTTTTGAATTTTGTGTTCGAAATTAAATTTTTTAAAAATTAGTGACATCTCACTAATTTTTTTGGTCGCCGGAAGTGATCGCCAAAGGTGGGGTGGTGGTCGGTCGGACGTGGGGTGGAGATTTTTTTGAATTTTATGTTCGAATTTAGAATTTTCAAAAATTAGTGACATCTCACTAATTTTTTTTGTCTTTATGTTCTATCGCAAAAGTTCTTTGTCCTTCCTTTTAAAAATGTCAAATATTTTTTGTTTTTATGTTCGATTGCAAAAGTTCATTGTCCTTCTCTTAAAAAATGTCAAATGTTTTGGATTTTTTGCTAAGTGACCCTAAAATCAATGGGTTGATTTTAGCAAATGAAAATGAGATGATTTTAGCAAAGAGTTTCCTCATTTGCTAAAATCAACTCATTGATTTTTTGAGATTCTCATTTTATCGAATAGAAAACTCGATTAAATAGAGATTAGATTAGATAGAGTAGATTATGTTAGTGGAAATGCGGGAGTAGAACGCTAACCAATTTCCATAGCTCTTTTTCTTCATCTTTTTTTTTTCTAGGCGATGCGATGCTAGTATATCAGTTATTTTATATAACTACAAGGAATATCGATGGTGTTTCATCAAGTCGTAAAATTTTCCAACACTTAAAATACTGGTACACGACCAACTAAACTATCTATCATGTCCCAAACACTGCCCAATGGGCCTATAATTTGATTTGGGCCCATTACTCGTCCTAATCTTTTGGAAGATAAGGTCGGCAGTTAGGACTGGTGGGCATAATAAATTACCAACGAAGTCTAGGCTTAGAGCATTTTGATTAGGGGAGGCAAATCTCCTTGATGGCTAAGTTGTTGAGTGAAGCGGGAAAAAACTCCTCAAAATCAGACTCAACAATTTTTTTGTAAATCTGCAAAAGTTATAACTTTGTTACAGTAACTTGGTAAATCCTTTGAGGTACTATTCACAGGTTAAAGTAATTCTCTCTCCTGACTTCCTAAATATAGAGTCTGATTTTGTGAGTTCTTTAAAGAGTGACTTGTTAATTTATAAAAAGTGTTTTTGAGGTTAATTTTGCTCCAATTTTTGTTGAGTCTGATGAGGATAGAAATAATATTGTAGTAGGAAGGAATTAGGATATATAGTGCCCATGTGGACACACGTGCGAGGAATTGAATGTTGATGGTGAGATCTGGGCCCTTACCCGCACGTGAAGTGATGAGTTTTGGACTTTTGGGGCTGCCCTGCAATTATAGGGCCAGGGGAACCCATCGCCCCTTAACTGCAGTCCCTACCTTACTTCCCTTCTTGTTCCCTTGTCTACAGAAAAAACATAATACTAGCTGGCTTGGGCCCATTCCACGTCCTTACATCATCTCATTTCATTTTGAGCCCATGTGAGAGCCTATAATTTTTTTGAAATTTAAATTTTTGAATTGTGATTTGTAAATTTTTTAATTATAGTCGGGATAGATTATGAATTTGTAAAGTCATGGGAGATGTGTGCACAATAAAATTTTGTAACAGAGTAGTGTTTTGAAGTAAATTATTAAAATAGATTATGTTGAGATTTTTTTACCCACAATGCAAAAGTACTAGTAGAATTGATTATCAAATTGTTCCTCTATTGCATGATTTAAAGAATGAATTATGCCAAAATGCATTTCGCAATGAAATTCCAGACAGTTAAAATGGGAAAATGCAAAATCTAAAATGGATAATGTAGCTCCCAAAACGTCTCTCATATGCAACCATTTTTTCCAATTGGAGCAGGAGCTTAACACAAAAACTTTGGTTTGTTTTTCACCCTATCATAATTTGGTTTTGTGCATATAATTTATTGGCAACTTTGCTAGACATTTCACCGAAACACTTACGCGCACATTGATCAGATTGATGTGAGCACGAGCGCACATACTCACATATACTTGGGGCCTTACATCCACTACACCGTACAATTTGTGCACAACTTAATTGTAAGTATTGAGTACAAGTACACCTGTATGTGACAAGTTTTGTCATTGATATTGCTGGTGGGTATGTATATAGTCCTACAAAGAGTTGCTAGCACCACACTGTCCACACACACGCGCGCACTTACACATACTCACAAGAGAGTTAGGGGTCCACTCACATACTACCTTGGTGATTTTAAAACTTTCGAGGTCTTACATAAATGTGAGTTTGTGCATTTATGATTTGAGCAAGTCTTGTGATTAAGCCAAAATAACTCTAGCACTGAGCCACTGCCATTTTTCGACCGTCGAAAAATGGCATTTTTGGTGCAATGCCATTTGCATTTCTTCTTCTTCTTTTTCTTTGCAAAATTCTCTTTGTATACCTTTTTCCAACTAACAAAGAGGGAAATTAAATCGAAAACCCAATGGGCCCCCAACAGCTCATTTTACTCCAGATATCAAAAACCCAAATGCTGTTTCACCCAACGTTGTGAAATCGAAGTTCTACCTACTGATAGAAACCCCATTTTAAATAGTTTGGGCCCACACAACCTTGACTTAAGAGTGGGTCAGGCCTAGTACACAAGTAAACTAGGAAACTGCAAATCAACATGGAGATCTATTTTCTCTGGGCTTTTTTCCGATTGGATTGGGATCCAACCATGTACTGGGTGTGTGACACCGTGTCATGCATTCATCCGCCTGTCCGTTGCAAAAATGCACGGCTCGGATGAAATCCAAGCAAGTTAAATTTGATCCGAGCCGTACATTTTCACAACGAACGAACGGATGTCATGCACTTATTGCACAACAGAGACGCCTTGTCCTTTCCACGTATGCCTACTGTCAAATCAGAAAAAATCATTACAAGCATCAATTCGTAACTAAAAAGTTCATAAATTACACCACGAAAATCCATAAACAGCACCTCAAAATTTCGTAAGCAATGCCACAAAAATTCATAACACAGAATTGTCTTTTCTACCTTTACCTGTCTTTTCTTACTACAAAAATTTGTAAAGTAAGTCAAAATTTAAAAGGTGTGTACCACACGCAAAAAATGAAACAAGCTATAAAATTCATTTAAAAAAGCCTCAAAAATTCGTAAAATGAGCCACAAACATTTTTATTGCGGAAGGAGAAATCGTATCAACTAAAAAACTAAAATGATTAGTAATTACTAGACTTTTCAAGTAGTTACCCTTGCTGAAAACCCGCGAATAAATTTGAACGGGTTGCTTAGAGCCCCAAAAGCTGGCCCTTGATATGGTAAGGTCGGTATCTCTACTTAAGCCCAATTTTTCAAAAGATTTTAGCGTTCATGTGCTAGTGCTAAAATCTTGATTTTTCAAATTAAAAAAATGAAATGGTTTCATGTATTGTTTTTCAATTTTTTTTGCACCAAATTAAAGTACACGAGAAGTACTTTATTTTGTTGTGAAAAAAATCGAAAAACGATACACGGAACCACTTCATTTTTTGATTTAAAATATCAAGATTTTAACACCTGGGTACTAAAATATTTTGGAAAATTGTGCCTTAAACTAGCATGATGTGGGACATATTGAGGGGGTGCATCAGAGTTTTTTTTTTTTTATTATCAGCTGTGGGATGTTCAGGCCATCTGTCTTTTTTATTATCAGCTGTGGGATGTTCAGGTCAACTGCGCAACTCAACTGATTTCGAAACTCTGAAATTAACAACCTAGGATATCTTGCGTTTGTGAACTCTGTTTTTTTTTTTTTTTTGATAAGGAGAAAATAACCAAAAGTCTACAAAACAAAATCAGAAGAGAAAAAAGATAAAGGATTACAAGGAAGTAAACCTCTCAAAGCTAAACTAGCAACAGTGTGGGCCGCTTTGTTAGTTGAGCGATGAACCCAGTTCAAAACAATTTGACCAACTTGAGCCAGCTCTCGAATGTCCCTAACTATAAGCCCTATAGGCTGAGTTTCTTTTGATTTGGCAAATTCATGACTAAAACATATACACTGTCGTGTATCGTATTTTTATGACACTGTAATCTTAGGTATTTATTTTTAGTGTCTGCTTTAGGTGTGGAAAATGAATCATTTTAATATGTATTTTTATTTAAGTGCAGTAGCTTTTAGTTAAGAGGGATTGATCATTTTGAATAAAAGTTGGATGCTACAAGTTTTGCTCCAGCATTTCAAGACTCTTTACCAGCAAAACATTCTGATTGATTTTTGCGGGATATTTGGCTCGAGAAAAACAACCAACAAAAATGCCCGCTTCAGCAGCTGTAAATGCATAATCATTAGGTCGAAAAAACTAGAGAGCTGCAGTGATAATAACCCAAACATGAATATTTCTATCTCTCATCACTTTCGGCAGCTAGAATATGTGCATCTCGAAGACTTGCAAGTATCAAAGAGGTTCTTTGTTTTGCATCTTGGAGTATAGATATAATATACGTATCACTGAAAGGGAAATACATCTCCAAGAGGATTTAAGAGTTATTTTATCATCAACAAGTTTGAGAGAAGTCCTTTGGTGGATTCTGGGAGGCAAACGAAAGGCTTGTAGATTCAAGGCGGCGATAATCAAAAGCACTGGGTGCGGTGAACGTGGATTCGGCAAGTAGATCTTAGGCTCAATTGTGAGGATTCTAATCGTAGGTAAGATTGCTTGTAACTACACGTTAAGTATAGTGTTTTTTATTCTTTCCCGTGATTTTTTACCCATTTAGGGTTTTCGACGTATAACTTGGTGTTCTTCGATTGTTTGTTTTCCGTTGTGTGATTGATTGACTCTTTAATTAGTAGGTTGATTTTTACAAAAGATTAAAACATAACAAATCTATAAAACTAAGCAAATTAGGATTTTTCACTAACCCAAGTAGATATGTTCCAAGGAGGGACAAGCTATGAAACGCTGAGATGAACATAAGACAAGATTCATAAAGGGATGAACAGGCGTGAATTGACCTTAGCCAATGAGACCAACGGATTAACAGGGATATGACGAAAAATGAAATGGTTCTTTTTCTTTCCAAATAAACCAAGCAGTGAAAGCTACAAAACTAATAGTATCAAAATCTTCCTTTTTGGGTAAAGAGTCCTTCTTTTTTGGGTAAAGAGTCAATAGTGAACTTTGGTTAGTTGTGTTTAAGTTGATCCGTACATTTTGACTTACTAAGAAAAATGTTGTTAATTTGAATGTTATTCTAGGTAATTTCTGTGTTGTGCTTAAGTATTCGTAATTGCTTATTAATTGTTTTCCTTTTAAAATTTGTGCAATTTTAAATTTTAAAAAAACAAAAACAAAAAGCTTTTGTGCATAGTTTATTGATTTTCTTACACAAATTTTTAAATCTTTAGTAAATTTTTAAATTGATGCATAGAACATCAAAATAAGAATTTTACTTTAGAATTGAAAATGACACGATTTACCAAAAGAACAACTGTTACTTAAAGGAGAGAGTAACAATTTAGAACTTCCAAACAAATACTAAAGGAACGATATTTTTTATCATAATAAGTAGCATTATATTTTAATACGCATGCTGAGAGTAGTTTTATCTACTAGAACATAAGACCTCGTCCCTCAGCACTCAAGCTCCCGTCCCATGCCCCGTTACGTAAGTAAAAAGGACACAGCACGGCACGGCATGGTACGAAATAAGACGACAAGTCGACAATAAAAGGGAGGAAATGGGATGCCCTGCAGCGGCGCACATGGAATAGGAATAGGAGTTTGACGCTGCCCCACCCGACATCTCCTTCCACATGCCCTACTTCCTGGGGGGCCCGCTCCTCCATCATCAAACCATTCACATGGCCTTTTCTTACCCCTCTACCATTGGGTCCCACTTTCCTATCCCACCATTTGTTTTAAGGAAAATTCTGTCTAATTATAGGATTTCTTTTTTTAAAATTCCTATTTTGATCCCTACATTTATAAACTTTTGGTTTGATCATTTTCTTCTCGATGAAAGAAGTTATCAAAGTAAAAAAATTATACGACCAAAAAAAAAAAAACAAGTTCACTAAGAGTATCAACAGCAACTTCTGTAAAACTGGTTTTTTAGGCAAAATGGAGAAGAGGAAAAAGAAAAGGAAGGTGCAGCAGCTAAGTCAAATCACTATTCACCATACATATTTGAACAGTACTTGGGTATTTTTACCATGGCAATGGCATTGTTCATCATCTATTCTCTCTCTCTCTCTCTCTCTCTCTCTCTCTCTCTCTCTCTCTCTCTCTCTCTCTCTCTCCTTCTTCACCTACAATTGATGAAGCTTCGATCGGCGGTGATGGGACAGTGGACGACGATGGAGGCTTTCTAATGAAGATCGATGGCTAACCAAGATCGACGGCGAAAAAACAACGATCCACAGAAATAGCGATCGAGGGCGATGGCGACGACGAAGAGGGAATAGTCGGGTGAAGATCAGTGAAGAGGTAGCAGATGATATATACACTGTTGGTTGTATATATTGTGATATTTTAAAAGAGCAAAAATATTATTTTAATAAGAGATAGGTAAAATGGATAGTATCGTTGGAGTGTTAATAGTCAAAGAGTAGCTATATACACTGTACACCAGGTTTTTTGCCAAAAATTTATACAAGTTGTTGTTTTTGCTCTAAAGATGAAAAATGCCAAAACAACTCTCTTTAATGTCGTTATGTATAAACTTTTTTCAATTTCAGTCCATATTTTTATGCTTTTCTAATTTCACATGTCGATACGATTGATTTATTCGAAAATTACGACGAAAGGCTAAACAAAAATTTACGAAAAAGTAAATAAAAAAGTGCAAAAATATAGGTAGAAGGGGTAGCAAATGCTCTCTTGTTTTGATGATTACAACCCCAGTGAAAAGAGTGTTATTCACTCACTAGCTGCTCTCTCACTCTCTCTCTATTTACCTTTTTGCCACTCAATTCTATTGGCAGATGTCCAAAAAAAATTATTGGGATAGAGAGCAAAAATAAAGAGTAAAGTCTTTGAATTAATACATCGATGAAAATATTGTTCTTTTTTTATGCACTTTTTACTAGGCAAAGTAGAGAGTGGTATTGGAGATGCTCTTCAAATACAAGAGCAGTTATAGATTTTCCCATCACATGAATGCTCAATTTACTGCATGCTTTTGTAAATTGTATACACAGTTTTTATTTTTAAAAGTTTGCAAGAACTCAAATTTAATAATTAATGCAAAAAGGAATGGGGGAACAAGCCCAGCAATGCCAGCATATAATGTCACCATGTTCTTCTTGCACTTTTGATATCTTACCTACATAATTATGAACACATGTGAAATGTGACAAAATTTTGGTATTTTAGTTTGTTTCTTTTTTGAAATCTTCTTTGTTTCATGTGAAATGAAATGTTGGGCACAAAAAAAATAAGTAATTTTGCCTAAGCAATTTCCTCATCAAAATGTGTTTAATTAATTAAGTTAACAAAAATTGAAGTCTATCTTCTTTGCCCAATTGGTGAATGTTTTCTTCATCTCCTAATAAACTGACTTTGCCACAAATTGAGGCAAATACAAAAATTAAACTCTGAGCTCGTAATAAATAATGATAGAGAAATGCTAAAATAGCCTAGTGGGTTATAGTTATCACGCTAAGGTCGAAAAATTGTACTCCCTCCGTTCCTTTTTATTTGTCCCTCACTCTCTCTCTCTTGCCTTTTTTCAAATCAAAAAATTAAGTACTTCCATGTATCATTTTTCAAATTTTTTGGCACCGAATTAAAGTACACGATGAGTACTTTAATTTGGTGTAAAAAAAATTTCAAAAATGATACACGAAAACGCTTTATTTTTTTATTTGAAAAGTGGCACGACTTTTCGTAGAGGACAAATAAAAAGGAACGGAGAGAGTAATTATGATATGTGAAAAGTGTCAAGTGTGTTAAAGTGTAGATTACGTATTTTTATCATTTTCTTTCTAAATTGATATTGACAATCAGGTGGATTGTCGACAAAATTATGGTATTACATGTTACCTAATACTATATTTAGGATTTTTTTTTCCTTCGCGTTGGACAATTTTGTTGAAATAAACAAATACACAGTGTTTGCTTTCGATATGATTAACTGGCATTGTTCATGATTAATTATGATTTGACTATCATTTTTATTCTTTAATCTTCATGATTAATTATGACACTCATTTAGGCTATGATTGGGAAAAGCTAACGTCACACCTTACTGAATTTGGAAAGTCCACCTCATTCTGCCAAATCAATCTCATAAAAAAATTCAGGACAAAAAATTTAGTAAAAACTAAAAACCAAAAAGAGTATGGCTGCACCAGTCAGCATTTCCCAACTAAAAAAACTACCACTTGCAACTATATACTCCAATCCGCAATTTAATTACCCATTTTGGCTAAACAAATTAATGCACCCTTCTTCTCTTTCTACTTCCCCATATTAATTACATTGCTATCCCTTCACCTATAGTACCATTAACTAATAAAACTTCCACTTAATTTCTCCCATAAACTTTGGTAATAAAATAAAATAAACGTCTCCCATAAACAAACCACTACTCAAAGCATAACAGCAAGAAGAAGAGAAAGAAAGCCTAGAGAGAGAGAGAGAGAGAGAGAGAGAATGGAGAACGATGGTGAGAAGGCTAACATGAAATTTGAGGAGACGGAGTTGCGGCTAGGGTTGCCGGGTGGTGGAGGAGGAGGAGGAGGAGTTGAAGGAGATCATGGGGTGAAGAACAGTAACAATAGGAAGAGAGGTTTTGAGGAAATTGTGGATTTGAAGCTCAACCTTTCGATGTCTAAGGTTCCGAGTGAGAAGGTGATCAAGATTATACCCTCAAACGATCCACCAAATCCTCCAGCCAAGTATGTGATCTAATGTCCATTTTCTTTTGTTTTTGTTTGGTAGATTGATTGATTTAGATATTCCAAAGTGCATGTTCAATTTGATGATTAGGGTTCCCTAGCTAAAGGAGTTGTTCCGCTGAGAAAAATCTAGTTTAGTTTTAACCCAAAAACTACTTCATTCCGCTAACGAAAAATTCCCTCCAAAAAAACAACCAATTCCACTAACTTCAAAAAAAAAAAAAATGGCATCATTAGCAGTTTTTTCTTGAAACTAAAGTTAGTGGAACAAATTAGTTTTTTTCTTAAAACTAAAGATCCAAAAAAACAAAGTTAGCGAAACACCCCAAAGTAGTATCTTTTAACAATAAAAATGTGCATTATACATTTAATAAAACGCGTGCGCGCACACACAGAGAAAGAGAGAGGGAGGGAGGGAGGGGTGAGATTAGAATTCTTAATTTGTTTCTATTTATGGGATCTAAACTGGTGAGAAACAGTTTGAATTGATACTTTTTGTGCCCCAAATTGCGAATTCTTTTTCAGATCCCTGAGTTTTATAGGTAAAAATAATGAATAGCAAGAATTATTTTTCAAAAATTTTACTCTAGTTTAAATATCTCGTTGAGAAAAATTAATTGGTTTAGCTTTTTTATAAAAAAAAATCTCATAAATGCACAATTCTTAATAAAGTACGAACAATTTCGGACGGAGGGACTTTGGAGCATCAATTTTCCATATTAGATTGCAAGTAGACAGCCGTAGTGTGTATATATATATATATATATATATATATATATATATATATATATATATATATATATATATATATATATATATGTTTTGTTGTACACATTTTGGGTAATTCATAACCTAGAGAATAAAAAATCTATGTTATTTTCTTGAATTTTTTTTCTGCGTAGATATATATATTTTTTGATAAACCTTTATAATTGCATAAAATTTTGCAATTTTATCCAACATAATCTTTGTTTTGTCAGGTCACAAGTACTAGTGGGTTGGCCACCCGTCCGATCGTTCCGTAAGAATATCTTGGCCGTCCAAAAGCACGGCGATGAGGAGAGAGAGAAATTAAACAGCAGCAATGTAGGAGTAGGAGGAGCAGCGTTTGTGAAGGTTAGCTTAGATGGTGCACCCTACTTGCGTAAAGTGGATTTAAAGATGTACAAGACTTACAAAGAGCTATCTGATGCATTGGGCAACTTGTTTATTTCCTTCACCATTGGTAAGTTGTTTTTTTTTTTTTTCGTTTTTCTTTTATTACAACAAATAAATTATAACATTTTATTAATAACAATTGTAACCATTGTTAATTGCCCGCCCCGATCCAAACCAAGCCAGATTCGTGATCTATCCCTAGCTCAAGTATTTAGCAATCACTTTCTGATTGCATCATCCCACAACTTAGCATCCAGGCCTCAATGTTTCTTGGGCCTTCACGTGAAGCATCACTGCGTACTCGTTAACAGGACTAGTGCCAACTCCAACCGACACTATCGAGTTCATGTATTTATTTTCTTAATTTCTCCAATTCTCCAAATTTAGTTACTTGCATCAATATTATGGTATGTTTTTTTTTAAAGGTAATTGTGGGATGAAGGATTTCATGAATGAAAGCAAGCTCACGGATCTTTTGAGTGGTTTTGATTTTGTTCCAACTTATGAAGACAAGGATGGTGATTGGATGCTCGTCGGTGATGTCCCTTGGGAGTAAGTCTTAATTTCTACATATTAATTTGGTTAGCTCCATCCTTATGGACTACCAAAAAAAAATCGATCATACCGCTCCGTTTCTGCCTCAATTTGTTTCTCCATTTTTTATATTCTAACTTTTTAACGGGACATAATGATTACCATTGAAAAGCTTTGATTTTTCATGAATACCCCTCACTTTCTTAGCATTAAATGAGGATACACATTTTTCTATTCACAAACTTTCTTTAAAAAAGAGAAGGGATATTAATAGAACTTAATTATATGAGTCAAATTCAAATTGTACAAAATTTGGAACATCAAAAAAAGGACTAACAAAGTGGGACGGAGAAAGTATCATCATGTATTGGATCAGATGACAAAATACTTGTGCATAATACTAGAGCTATATAATATGGCCTGGCTTGACATAATTCAAGTGGTTGGATATATAAAATGTTAATCAAATAATACCAAAATATCATTTCTAGATATGGACCATATGGTGATCATAATATCGCTGGTGATTAAATCTCATGGCATCAATACCATATATATGTTTGGGTCAAGAATTTACAAAGTTAGCAGAATCACATAAATCGCAGGTTGTATATGGTTGTTTAATTTCCACGGCTATTCATCTCCAACAGGATGTTTGTCAATTCTTGCAAGCGCTTGCGCATAATGAAGGGAACCGATGCCAAAGGACTTGGTTAGTACATTTATTCTTATCGCGTAATTCATTCAAGTTGTGTTTGTTTTAATTATATAGTACTAATAAAATTGAATTGGAATTTATTAATTTCAGCACCACGGGCCATGGAAAAATGCAAGAACAGAAACTAAAATCAGTATAATGAAGAACCACAGCCTCCTGCTCCTTTGATCTTTGTGAAACACAGCAACAACAGAATAAAAAGAGGGAATGAACTGCAGAGATCGATTGAGCAGGGTGCTTATTTGGGGTTGATGTGTATTATGAAATTGTATTTGAGTTGGATATGTGTGTGTGTGTGTGTGTGTAGTATTTGTTGTGTGTTTCAAATTTCAATGCTTTGGCTTTGCATGTCTTGTTTGATTTTAGCATAACTGAGGCCTTGCTTAATGAGAGCCATAATAATGTGTTCTTGTTTGGTTACCATTTGTATTTGTTTAGTACCATAAACAAACCGGACTTAAAGGCGGACCAGGGGGTGCAAGGGGGTGTTTGGTCCCTGCACTTCCCTAATTTTCTTCATATTTTTAGTATACTTTTAGAATTTTTTAAAGAGTGGCCCCTGCAAATTAGGCAAAATTTGTAATCATGCGTCCACTACTGGCCGGATTAGTTTGATTTGTTGATTAATCGAGCCGATAAACAAAGATGAATTTTGCCAAAATAGGGTAGGTTGGAAGATTAATGGGCTGAGCTTCCAATCAAGGTCAAGCTGAGTTCAGAAAATTAATGAGCTATTGAGCTTGAAATTGATTACAATTAAGTTCAGTTGGTTTGTACAGAATTGTCTTTAAACGAGTTTTTATCAAGACAAACACGAGGTTGAGCTCCGGTTTGTTTGATTAATTTGACACTCTTATGTTTCTTCTTTCATTAACTTATTATCGATGAACTTCAAGAAGTTGGCAAAGTAGTAATGTCTTGGGATTTAGGGGTTTTCTCCTACCTAAGATTTCATATTCGAATCCCATGCCATCAATCTCTTGGGGCCCCTGGGAGTTATGCCCGGTCGTTACCTCTAGAGCCCCGGAATTAGTCGAGATGCACGCAAACTGACCCAGACATCCATTTATAAAAATAATAATAAATAAGTTATTATCGATGCCCGATAGTCTTAATGAAGATACAATTACGGATTTATCCTCCCAATTCCCAAAAGCCACAATCCAATCCAATTTTTTGCAGTGAGATACTAGGTCTTAAGTATGAATGTGTTATGTTTCATGACCTTTTGTACAAAGAGGGAACAAGATCATGTGGGTGTCGACAGGACATTATTGCTCATGCCCAATTGCCCATCTGTTTGGTTGGTGAATTTATTCTTCACATGAAAATTCTTGGCAGTCTTTGAAGAGAAATTATTGGTCCTTCATGAGCAACTTGTGGAGATCAATTGCACCACGGAGACTAGTAAAGTCCTCGGAAAGATCTAACTTAATGCGCATCGTTTGTGTAAGTGTGCGCGAGTTAGAGAGAGGATTTCAAGGGTTTCGGGAAAAAGAGAAGGCGAAGAATTTTATACCTCGTGTATTCCCAGTCTCTGATGATACAACAAAATCACAAATGCGAAGAATTTTATACCTCGTGTATTTCTCAAATAATTCATCGCGTTGAGCTTAATGGACGGTAGGAGTATCAAACTATGAACAACACTAGAGACCAGGGCAGTGTTTTGCCCTGGTGAATAGATAAATACTAAGAAAAAAAAAACAAGAAGGTTTTTTATTGAACGGCAAAAAAAAAAAAAAAAAACAGAGAAAGTTCAAACTGTTTGTCAACTTGTTAATTATTTTCCCATTATTAGACAATTTCTCCTAATTTTGCTTCATTTGGAAACCAGGATTTGACTGAATCGATCATCGTCTCTCAATCTTCTGATTACAGGTGGGATTCAACTTCAGAAATCAACCGACTTGATTATCAAATCTGCATTTGTCTTCGACTTCATTACGAGCTCTGCATTAGGCCGGTCATTGTATTCTATCTGCAATATGGCTTACTCATAGAAGAAGATACACAAATCTGAAGCTCGGAAGCGTACCAAAAAACCAAATGAACTAGCTAAAGAGACGAGAATCAAGAAAAGCATCGATCGAAGTTAAAAGCATTGTGATGTCAGACTTACCCGCCATTTAGCAACATTCGGAGGCTTTCCTACAATGGACAGACAGAGTACAGACAAATACAATGAAACCAATAAGCCTCTGTTTCGTCAGCATATAACTTTTCTAGACAAGTGATTGACCTAGGATTGCATACCAGTCGACAGATGTCTCTTTAAAACCCGTTGCATTGCTGTCTCAATGTTAACCTCAACGAACCTTGGAAGGGAGAAATATTTTCTTGGTCAGTACAATGCGGAGGATTATGAGATATCAACTACGGAGTACATTACAACTCCACAAAATTGACTGTCAAAACAGCCAAACACATTGAGCTACCATTGTCAAAAGTAACGCATCTGAAGCAGTCAACACTGAACATTGGTCTGCAAATCATTATACGGGTCTGTTATCCCGCCTTATAAACATCTCTCAGTTAAACTCTTGTTTGGTAAAAGGGGACTAGTCAGGAAGCAAAAGAGGGGCAAAAATATAGTTGTTTAAAGCTTCCACACATAGCATTGATGAGGATTTTCCTTTCCTGTCCAAAAGTTATGATATCTACCTTTTTTTTTAAAGAAATTTAGCAGGCTATCAAATAAAAGTGTTTGATTTAGCTCTTTTGCTTGTCTCTATTAAAATTGCCAAATATCGTCAACAAATTTTGGTTTAAGTAGGCCTCACATGCCTTTTGAAAGATGGTGAAAAGCGTGAGCTAAATGCATAGAGCGTTAAACATAAATGAACATCATACCAAATACCCAAAAGCAACATATAATTCTAAGGTTACATATATCTAGAGGGAGGGGTGCAGCAGTAGTTACGCGAAATCCCACATCGCCTAGATACCAAAGTAATATGAAGTATATAAGCGTGAGGGCACCTCATTACATGAACTATAGCTTTTAGGGTTGAGTTCTACCTAAGACCATATAACATGGTATCAGAGTTGGGTACCAAAGATGGGTAGAGTGTGTGTCTCTCGTCTGCACGCGGCAAGTGCTACCGAGTGTGCACGGTGTGCGTGAGGGAGGGTGTGAAGCGAAGTCCCACATCGGCTGGATACCAAAGTAATATGAAGTATATAAGCATGAGGACACACTCACTTCATGAGCTAGCTTCGGGGTTGAGTTCTACCCAAGACCGTGTAACAACCAACAGTTCTCTTTGAAATTCTTATTTTTGTATCTAATTCCACATGTTATTATCGTCAGATAACAATAAAATATAGTAAGTATAGCACGGAAGTATCTGTTGCTTACCACTTCTCATCAAAAACAGATGATACATCCTTCCAAGCCCCCTTTTGCAACAGCAGATAATTACCTTCCACTATCACCACTTTATGCCTGCAAACAGGGGAAAAGATGATGCACAATAGATTGATAAAGTATGAGTTCAACCGTTTTAAAGTGCTACAATCACAAATAAATGTAAATCCAGAAAATATGAAATGAACCAGACTGAATGGAATGATGGGATATGTATGCCACTGAGAACAATGGAATGTTATCTGCTGAAGAAATTTCTAATACTTCTGGCTGGAATTCCTGTTCCACTTCCATACGGTTACTACTCCAGCATGATATAAGACTAAATCTTGATACATTATTCATTTATTGCATTTTTATCAATAAAGCCATTGGCAGCAATTCAACCCACAACCACAAGCATCTCAGTGAAAAAAAAAATGCCATAGCAATTTTCAACTGCTAGATTCAGAAA